>JAQJVK010000002.1:66040215-66687715 GCA_035578135.1 Flexamia atlantica
TTTTACGCCTATACTCAGTGGTAGATGTTTCATTGTTGCAGCAATAAATGCGTCTAAATATTTCGTTTCAAAAAATGGCATAATGTAATTTTCGAATTTTTTTAGATGTTCCCTTTTTGCGGCTGGCCATTTAGATATTTTATGGCCACAAAAATATCGAGCAATTTCCTTGTCGCAATACGTCCGAGACATGTGACAGCTGCGAATAGAGACCGTGAACTCGCCTGCCGCAAAGCGACCGATAAATGTTTCGCTTTAATAATATCGACCGAAATTCGCTTCGAAAATCGCTTCGAAATTAATCCGAAATTCGAGAAAATAACCGAATATCGCTTAATTATTTCGCGGCCGGCAACTATTTTGTTAGTATCACGGGCTTTTCACGGCCATCAAATCTTTTGCATGCCTTGCAACCTTCAAATACTAAAAAGAGTGTGCACAAAATATTCGTATTAGGAGCAATAACCACGTCTCAAATGGCTGAGAACTATTTTGAAAATGGTTGGGAAATGTCGGGGAAAAGTCGGGAATTTCTCGTTTGAAATTTAGTAGACAACCTGAATGTTTGGAGCCAGCCCTCAGGAACTTAACCATAAAATTTTATCAGTTTTGGAAAAATCTAAATTTGCAGATCCATGGAGAGTTTTTTCTGATCAGAGTCAGTGATCAGTATTTTAAAGAATTTTGTGTTGATTTTGAAGCGAGTAATAATGCTCATTTCAGCATTGGATTTTTTTGACAGTTTCATTTTTACAGTTAATGATTTATATTTCAGCTTCTAAGATAATCCATTTGTTTTGGTCTCCGTTTGCTTAGTAAGTAACAGGCTTTCATCTCAGCTATTGAGAGGTGGTTATGCTATTGTTTTTTATGTCGAGACGAGTTTTGTAGCTATATTCAACTTGAAATCAATATTGTCGAAACAACCTGTTGTTATTTAAATATTTATACTTCCGGATAGGTCTTAACAAGATAAAAACCTTGTTTTGATTTCAAATTACCAAAATGTATTCGCTTTCATTTGAGATATTGGTTAAATTGGTTAAGATTGAGCAGATTCATAATGCACTATGCAATGTAAAAGTTATGTTTGTTAAAGTTTTATTTTCGGTAAAAGAATAATATTTCAAGTCGTAAGCCAAAGCAAGATGCAAAGTTCGTTTTGATCTTAAAACGTTCAGTCCACAACTGGCTTTCCTTTAAGCTGTAGATAATTTGAAACTGTACATTTTTAGGGGAGTAATAAGACTTAACTAAACTAAAAAATTTTATATGAATGAAAGTATGGAACTCATTTAGTTCTTTAACCAAACCTTTTTGAGAACTCTAAAAATATTAAGAAATTAATTTAAGATTAAATGAAAAAGTTCTACTTGTAGTTTATTTTTCAATCAATGTTATTCAAAAACATTACAAATGTACTTTACATTCGATACAATAAGTGAATTGTCCGCAGGAGTTCGTCATGGTCGGTGTTCAGCTGTCGTGGTGCGGGAAGGATGTCTTGGTGACTCTCCGCTGCAGCTTGGCGGGGTCGCGGTGCAGCGGACTGGTGCCGAGCGTCTGGTTCAGCCGAGTGAGCAGGGAGTCCGTGAAGTACATGGGCAGTTGGAGCGGCCGCTCGCTGATGAACTTGAGAACCAAGTGCTCCACGTAAATGGGCACCGAGGAGGACAAGTACCTAGAGCCGACAGCCTCCTGGTCGCCACTGCGCAGTATTCTCAGCGCCGAGTCGAACTCTGAACTCTTCATGTGCAGGTGCGGGAGACCCAGGGTCTCGCTGTTCAGGAAGATCTCGGCGTACTGTCTGGCCAGTTCGTCGAACCGCGTCGTGTACAGCGCGTAGGCCCACGGCTGGCTGAAGAAGGCGAAGAAATCGCTGATCAAGCCCTGGTTGTAATGTTCGTAGAGGTTGTTCAGAAAGCGCTCGTGCTTGCCATAGAGCTGCCGCAGGTTTTGGTAAGGGATTTCCCGTTTGGAAAGCAGAACTATCTCACGGACCGTGTTGTAGACGGAGAAGGACAGCTGGAAGTAGCCCGGGCCTTCGGGGACGATGGGAACTCCCGTGATGAGGATGGGACCGCAGTCTCCCTGCCCGTTGAACTGGCACTCTAGCGGGACAGGACGACCGGGGGCGGAGACTTTGACGTACAGCCAGCCGCCGGGCAGATGGGCTACCGACGTTACGGGATCGTACAGGTCTGGGAGGACGTCCGTGGACAAAGTGTCCGGCGGTACGGACACGGGCGAACGCGTCGTATCGCCCGACAGAAGTATTGAAGCCTTCGTCACCTTGCAGTTGTCGGTGTTCGGCTCTGGAAGTCGTCGAAACGTCCTACTCAACATCAGACCGATCACTACCGAGTTGTAGTACTTGTGGTGGACGTATTGTGCCGGGCGATACCTGTTACTGTAGCGGGTGCCCGGCCCAGCAGCATAGATGTACTCGTCGTTAGTTCGAAACTGGTTGTCAATGATGATACCGTTGTTGTATACGATTCCCGCGTCACTTACCGCCATGTAAGTTTTGGCACTGGTGGTCTTGTTTCCGTAGCAGAAGAGGGCGACACAGTCCAGCGTTATGGGAACGTTGTCGTTGTTACGGAACATTACTTTATCTAAGTACTTGTGCTTGAGAGTCCAGCATATGAGTGAGAAACCTCTGTATATTGTCACCCCGGCCTCTACCATTGTCTGAACGATAGTTGTTGTCACAAACGGGTTATTCTTGAGGCAACTGTGACCGTGGTTGGGTCCGGGCTTAATCACCAGCGCTATCTTATGTGCTGGAACGCCAAACACTAGCAGAGACTTGATACACGTGTACGTGTTGAGTCCGTGTCCGTATACCAAGATCTTTCCCTCCTTTTTATTTTTGAAGTATTTCTTAAGATGTCCAAGCGCAATGACAGCGTCAGCAGAAGTGTTTATTACAAATAGATTTTCCGCATAATGCTCGGAGGCCCGGCTATACAGTTCTCGTATATTTTCGTTTCTACGGCAATCTTGTTGTGGGAAGTCCCTATCATCTCTGAGACATGAATCTGACTCCGTATTGCTGGACGTAGCATGGATCCATGTCTCACGGTAGGAGAATCCAAAGCAGGCCATGGTTTACAAAACTGCAAACCAGTCATCAGAAACAGGTAATCATATTGTAGCCAGTGATCCTCGTTCACGCAAATCATTTTTTCCTTCCTGTTTATTGTTGTAAGGGCGCCATAAAAAACGTTAACATGGGTAGATAAGCTAATTGTAGACATATATTCTCTCGTATAGATACCGCTATGGGGGATCATTTTGTCACCAGCTGAGTGAGGCCTCAACTCTAAAGGAAAACCATGGATCGAAACGAGAACGACATTATTGTACTTAATGTGTTTGCGTTCAGCCCTGAAAATTAAATTTTCTAGAAAAGACATGGCCATATCCGAACCTCCAACCACAACTATTCCGTAGTTTAGTTTAAGCTTTCGAATGTTTAATTATTTTTCGGTAGCGATAAATAGAGCAAAATCGTGGTCAAAGTGCACAATGTGATCTTGTGGTTTGAAGTCGTCAAGGACATCAAGGAATGCGCCTACGAGGTTTTACTGGAATCATGTCCCCTAGAACAGTAATCAAGGAGACGTCACTATGATGAATGTGCATTATATCATCATGCAGCAGGCAGTAGCTTAGGATTTCTAAACCTGCCTGGTTCATGATTTGCCGAAGAAAAAAGGCGCCACTCTTAAGGAAGATTGGAAACAAGACTAGGTATTTGATCAGCCCATGACACTCATAGTCATAGAACCTCAAATTTAAGAGCTCGTCGATCTTATAATGAGGGTGAAGCTGATCAAGCCCGAAGTTGATGGAAATTATTGCGACACCAATAATGTTTCCTTCGCATTCTATGACAAACCCTTTAGTTTCTGGACTTTCATTAAGTAAAATACTCGTTATATCTTTGATTACCGTTATTTTTTGCCATGCGAAATATTTTCAACGAGCTCAAGAATGCCAGCTTGGTCCACAACACTTACCGTGAACTCACTGAAAATTGAGTTTCTGTGAACAAAGAATAATTCATGGGGAAAGTCCCAAGACATCTTCGGAGGCATCCTGACCATGTGCTTTGTCAAAGGAGAGCCTTGGTAGGCAGAGGGTAGCGACAACAAACAGAAGTGTTTATCCTCAAAGTACTCAAAAGAAGCTTCAAGCATATCAAATGCATATCTGGGGTCCAAATCTGGATGGATAGCAAATAGAGTTATCATGTAAGCGTTCTCCACTGGGAAGTATGAGTTTTGCCCTTGACACTCGTGGGCCCCACCCTGTTTATCGACTCGTCTCGCTGGAGAGGTACCACACTGCTCGACCAGCCAGATCGTCGCCAGTAGGTGTCGGCTACTGTTGGCTGCGACAACTCACTGTCTCTCAATATGCTTCCATCAGAATCTTCCTCAGTCATTTGGGCACTCTTCTGCTTGGAGTGGAGCAGATACTCCATGACAGGGTCCACCACCCTGAACATGTCCCCATCCTCATCCCAATAAACTACCAACTCATCTCGCTCCTCATCCTCGTCAATCCCCTCCCTCCTTCGACTGCAATTTGGATTCCGAGTTAAGCTCTAGCGACAATTGATCATCCGTCGTCATAATTTCCGGCGTGAAGGGCATGGCACGTTTAAAGTTCGATCCGACAGATTCTGTGCGAATTACACGGTCTAAAGTAGAGTCCTTGTGACCGTGACTATGACCCTGTGATTCAAAAACGTGGTGAAAGTAAAAGTTAATGTGGTTATAATTAACCTTGTTTGACGCTGAAAGAACCCCGACCGTAACCGCATTTTTCTCTGACACCAAAACAGATTTATTCGGATTCTTCAAATCAATAACGTTTCCTAGCTTGACATCTCCAAATATGTAATTGAGAACCTCCAACTGATGGTGTACGAGCGGTTGCACGTCTATGTTATATTCCTCTCCGGCCTTGCGAACGGTCAATTTGGAAACGACTTGATGACGGAAATTAGTGTGGATATTTTGCAGAGGACACAGAATCGATCCTTGAACACCCTCGTAACGAGGATACACCGTGTTGAACATCGCCTCCAGCTCCGTGAACATCTGCACCTTAGGGGGAGTGATCAACAAGACCTGTTGGAGTTTCGGGTTGTTTTGGTATAACGATTTTAGAAAAGACTCGAAGAAATTTGGATACCTAGGATCCCAGACCAAATAGTGGACGAAGAACGTGTTCCAAGGCGACGCGTAATCTATGCGGTAGAACCGTCTGATCCAACCGGTCCAGTTGCAGTGGGCTATCGCCGGGATGTTCGGGCGGTCCTTCACTACTAGGAAGGCCACGACCTCGTCGTCAACGTTTACCAGAGTCTTGCACACGTACCTCTCTATGCACTTCCTGACGTCGACGTCGCCGAACATGAGCGAGGTGAGGTGGGTCTGGAGAGCCTCCACGACCGGAACATCCGCCTCCTCCGACTGCCTGCACAAGCGGAGCTTCGGCGGCGGCGGCGGCTCGATGCGCTGACTGTTGGCCGTCGATATTGTATTCAAGGTTGCGGCCCTCATTTTCCAACTTAAATAAGGAAGCACAGAAAGCAGTTTCCCTTTCCAATCAATATGATTCTTTAGGTCGTGTAGCTAATGATAAAAAAGTGACCAAATAAATTAGTTTGTTGAGCAACTTGTAATTTATGGAATGTTGCTATACCTGTACACTTTAAATAAGGAAAAGGTAAAGGGAAGATTCTCATTGATCTTTAGTTAATCGCTTATTTTCTTTATAATCACTGATTTTATCCAGATGTAGAGATTATTGTTTTAAATACAACTCAAGACATATGATTATATTTAAATTTTCAGGTGAATATTTTATTTTTCTTTATTTGGAATGGTCGGAGTTCCTTGATTAAGATTTTGCAAAAAATATATACGGTATAAAAAATACAAATTATTTTAAAATTAAGTAAAAAAGTACAGGACAATGTAATATCCTTATGAAGCTCAGGAACAATGTAATATCCTTATGAAGCTCATGAATGATAAATGTATTTTGTAGTGCACTATTCACAGAAATTATTCAAAACTATAGATTCCCTTAATTTCGTTGACAATGCTTACATATAAAAATGAAATCCTTTGGAAATTTTCTGACTACGCAGGTCTGCTGTGACGGGGGTACTTTCGATTAACTGAGAGCCACCAATTCCACATTAGAATTTGTATTGCATTACCCTACGTTTATCATGTGATATTTATTTCATGACGTCCACACACTGGATATTACTTATTACATTCCATTATCTGAACGTTTTTCACTCAATAAGTAAACCGCTTATTGAAGCATTTTTTTAAAGATTTTTTTAAGAATAGTCTCTTATATCTCCAGTTCTAATTAAGGAATGTAGCTTAAAATTGGTATAAGCATATCCCTGCATATCCCTGTAATATAACTATTGATTTTTAACCAGGATTTTTTATAGATTTTAAAGAATTCAAAAAGACCTCAACATAAAATAAATATTTTAAAAAACTCGCCAATGTTTTTTAACACTTAGTGGTGTATTATTCAAAATGCTTTAAACGCTTTAATGATAAAGACCTCTATATTAGTAAAGGTAAAGCTAATATTGCAAAGTAACATTGTAGATTTTATACATGTATAGGAAAATAATTTTAATATGTCACAAAACTACACAATTTCGATAGTGAAATCGAAGTAAGAAGGAGTAATATACTGTATAAGAAGTAAATTCAGACTTTTTGGCATGGTTTGTAAACTAGTTACAATTCCACTTCCGAATAATGCTCAAGAATGTCTTCTCTCGTACTGATTACTATGGTATATTTTTCTGATTTTAAGTAACATCTGCCTTAATAAAGGGTTCAAATAAATAACACAAATATTTCAGAAATCTTCGAGATTCCTTCATTCTTGGCCTTCTAGTTAGGGTGAGTGAGCCCGACAACTGCAAATGCAACATAGATACTGACTTAGTTTCGCATTTCTTAAAATTCAGGCGTTACTGCACTATTACTTTTTTTCTAAGGACAATAAAAACGTGCCAACTTAGTTGCTTCTTTAAATATGTTATGGAATTTAATGTTGTAGCGAATTTCTCCTATAGGGAAGAAGCTGTTACCGTAGCACTCATGGTAAGACCTAAAACCTAGACCATGATAACTTTTCGTTTTGGGGCCCCCAGAAGCAAAAAACACTGTTCGTTCGAATATATATATATGAAATTTTGAACAGACATGTCAAGTAGTAATTACTCGGACGAGTTCGTGAACCAGCCCGATCGGACCGCCAGAAAGGGAGGTAACGGGGGATAAACCCGTAAAAAAAAGTTTTTGAGTTTTTTACATAGAAAAATAAAATTTTTCGAATTTTTGATGGCACCATTGAATTCAGCCCACAAAAACAAACAATTTAGTAATTTTAATCACTGCTCCATGTCCATTTGTTACCGAGATATTGAAGTGGTAAACACAGTGCGTTGTCCCAATGTTAACCTTATGGGAAATAAGTAAAATTATATATCTTGCTTATTTCTCAAAATATCTTGATAACACTTGGTTTGTGGCTTCATCTAGATGAGATCTAATGTTTAATAGTCTGAAATCCCCGATATTTCAATTTTTGTTGCAGCAAACCTCCATAATCATTCCCCATGTTACTCTTTTGGAGCTTACAAAGACATGTCAAATCTCGCTATGTTGGCTCGAACTGTATTCTTTCGCATTTGAAATTCGTTGAGTATGCAGGTCTACTGAAACAGGGGTATTTTAGAATTTTTTTGCTTCTTAGATGTTTTAAATATGTTAACAGTATCATTTTCAGTAATATCCAGAATAATTATAGGCTTAGCCAACTTTCAGAACTTTGCATCTGAAAGGAATCAGCAAGGTGACTACTAGCCAAATAAAACATTTGTTTTGACACAAAATGTTTTGTAATTATTAGAAAGTTTATACAGCACAGACGTTATTGAAAATGTTAAATTTTACTGATTTCAGAGCTCTCTGTTGATTTATGATCAAAAAACTTGGAGGCAAAGATATTTGGCTTTAGCAGGAAAATTGAGAAAGAATGAGTCAGTTTTCTGACACCGTATTAGCGAATTTCCCCCTGTAGGGAAGTAGCTATTACCGTAGGCGGCATGGTAAGTCTTAAGCACGGGACCACCGTAACTTTTCATTTTTATGCCACCAGACCCCAAAAACACCGTTCGTTCATTTTATATACCTGTCCGTAGGCACGATAACTTTCATAAAACAGGTCCAATCACGATGCAATTTGGTACATACGTCTAGAGTGACATTTATTACTTCGAGTTCCAAAACCAGCGCGATAAGTTAACTCTTAGGACGGTTTTTTTGACAAAATAAAATTTATTTTTAGGATTTAATATCTTTATATCAATTTTTTGTAAATTTAGGTGTCAAAATTGGATTCAGCTTAAAAAAACCAACAATTTAGCATTTTGAATTATTATTCTACGTCAATCCGTTGCTGAGATATTGAAAGTGATAAGCGCAGTCATCGATGTAAATTTACGCGATCACCTCAAACAAACTGCAAGAAAACATTTTTTGATGGAATTCTTTTAAAAACTATGAATTTTAACTTATCCAAAGTTTACCAAAATCGAACAATGGGAACCTCACTAAAATCACGTTTCAAAATAGCGGCTTTTCCCACCATACAAAACTTTTTGAAAAAAGACATTCAACTGCATTTTGTATCAATGTTTTCCGAAATATTGACTTTTTACCGCCGCCAATCATCGTTGGGTGATCGGTTCTGAGTTTTGACAGAGTTTACATTTTCAGCCGCCATTTTGAAACGTGATTTTAGTGAGGTTCCCATGGTCCGATTTTGGTAAACTTTGTATATGTTAACATTAATATTTTTTTAAAGTAGAATTCCATCAATTAAAGTTTTTTGCAGTTTTTTTGAGGTTCCCCATGTTACCTTTCGTAGAATGACTGGCCTATATATTATTTTTGGCTTTACTTTAAAAAAAGTATAACTACCCTGTTTTCATTGAGAAATCCCCAAAAGTTGCATAATTACCCTAAATCCCTACAATTACCTTAGTGTAGGGTACATTTGTAGGTTATTTATGTAGGGTAATTTGAAAATGAAACTGAACATGTGGGGGTATTATTAATTTTTAAACCCCAATGTGTATACTATAAGGACTGAATCTGCATGATATACAGTCAATAGTCAATACATAATCAAAATAGCTTGAACAAATTCTTCAATATCAGTTCTAATTTGAACACTATTATTAGAAAGTAAAAAAAATCAATTATTTGGCCGTGAGAACGAAATATAGGTCAGCCACAATTCCTCGCCAGAAAGTAAAATTAGCAATTTACTTTTGAATTAAAAGTGAAACATAACTCAGTTGGTTTCATCTGCAGCACTTTCTCCAGACGTTTTGTGGAATGTATGTGGTTAGCCAGTGGATACAGCCTCTGAACCCTGGTCTTTGGCCTCTGGCCTTTAGCCTTGAGCTGATAATCCACTTAGCCACAATGGCTGGGTTTGGAAGCTACCATCAGCCACACTGCTGTGGTGTTTACATATTTTAAGATAAGCATATTGTGTTGCCGAAGAGCCTCGAGCCAGCGAGTGAAAACGTTTCAGATTTTCATAGGGTGGAGAGTGAGACCTTTTTTTAGGCATCGCTGCATCTGTTTGCTCTTGGCTCGGTACAGACGGTAGTTCCCAAACGACTGTGAGGTTTTCTTAGATGAATAATTAACAACTGTACGACAAAATCAATCTCGCATGTGAAAAATGTTTGGGAAATCCTGATTCTGTTCGGCTCATACTGACTTTCGGCAGTAATACCCGGAGACAGCGTCACAATATTCAAAAATGTATTTTCTTTTCGAGGCCCAATAGATACTGACAAGGCCGTAACCAATGGGGGGGTTAGGGGGTCATAACCCCCCCCCCCCCGGAAATAGTAGAAATAGCCTTGAAATAGTAGTAAATGGGGTTGGTTAGGGGGTGAAAACCCCCCGAACAGACAAAAAGGGTCCGAAATGACAATAAAGGGACCAAAAAGCACACGCGTGAGGAAAAAAGGTCACCACTCTTGACCTTGCCGCCGGCCCTCGCCAAACCCCCCTCCGAAAAAATATCCTGGCTACGGCTTTGGATACTGATTATTATAATCAAAATCAATGAGGTTTTATTTAACTTTCTCGAGCCTACGGTGAGATTTAGCAGATTCAGTTCTTAAATGGAATACAATGGAATAAAATTATCTTGTAACTTAAAACTGTACATAAATTATTCTCTCTTTTTATAATTTATAAATAAAGCAATTCATTATCCAATTTGATTTTCCAGTTTAGATCGTAAATTATAAAAGTGTTAAGCTAAACAAAAACCTATTTGTTTATGTTTTGAATCTCTAAAATTACATGGCAAATAAATAACATGCACATAGAATAAATATCTTTAATTTTTCAAAATAAATTAATACATCTATGAGCAATGTATACAGCCAAGGCCACACTACACTATATAGGCCGGAGTCCTTTTGTGGTGGCGTCACATTATCAGACGGAATCGCAGATGATTTTACAATGTACTCTTATGACGATTCACTGTCGCACTCGTAAAACTATCGTGCCCTAAGTAATTAGTTTAAGTTTTCGTTTAGAAACCATTATTTTTTCGAATCTGCATTAATCAATGAATAACTAAATGCGGTCGAAAATAATTTTAAAGGAAACAAGACTTTATTTCATAAACTTAAAAACCGGTAAACATTACAGGCAAGTAATTTGTTTACTTTTAATCAGATGATTTATTATAAGTTTGACAGTTTTGTTTCTAATTGTTTTCATTTTGATGTTCTAATGTCATAATTTTTCGGTATATGTTTACAATTTTCATACGATTTTAGTTGCTATTTCCAACACAGCGCTAGGAGTTCGGCCGGTGTTGTGACGTGGCATCAGGGAGGAGGGGGGAGACTCCGGCCTGTAGTGTAGTGTAGTGTAGTGTGGCCTTGATACAGCCATGGGGGGAGGAAAACAGTGTGAAGGAAAAAAATCATGGTGTTTTTCCTTCCACCATGGTTTACAGCTATGAGACTGATTGAATTAAGGAGGTTATAACCTATTGCTGGAGGTAGCACTGCAATTATGACTGCAATATACTTGTAAGCAGCCCTTTATTTTTTTCTATTTGAAAGCAATGTGACAGGGAGTAATGTATAGGCCAGTAATACAGTTTTTTTAAAGGGAGTTTAAAACTACAAAAAGACTACAATTCAAACCAGTTTGTAAAATTTTGTCAGGAATTATATTAGATTGATAAATGATAAATAAATATCAATGATTTTTTGTGTGCTTTTCTTAAAGTGTTCTTTTTAAGTTCGAGAACCGATTACACCGATTTAACATCGTAGAATCTTTGAAAATATATTTTTATGTTCACTCAGTCAAATAACTACCATGAGTCGTTCGGTTTCTATGGTTGGTAATTCATATTAATTTCAAAGATGGTTAAATAAAAGTCATACGGCACCCGTGCTAGGTACGATTTTCGAAGAATAAGATATATTCGTAGAATAATATTAGGTAATAATTTAACGAACAGCCGTTGATTTACGAGAACTAATTAAAAAAGTCAACATCAACGATGAATATTGACCCGGTATATTTCCATGGTCGGTCAAAAAGGATTTGAGCACAGGGGGTGAAAATCCGGGGGGTAAAAATCCGGGGTAGGACTTAAGGATAAGGCCACGGGGGGTACAAATCCGGGTTAGGACTTGAGGATTTGGCGACGGGGGTTACAAATCTGGGGGGTACAAATCCGGGGTACAGTAGGACTTAAGAATTTGACCACGGGGGGTTACAAATCCGGGGGGTACGATTCCGGGGTCAAACTTAAGTAAAATAATTTAATTTTAAACCAATTAGTTGTTGATGATTTAATAATGTATTGGGGGGTACATTTCCAGACGCAGGCTGTTTCTCGAGCGATTTAGGCCCTGCCTCCTGTGACTTCAAAATGACGTAGAGTTTTTTGTAGGAGGTAAAAATCCAAGGGGTACAAAACCGCTACCCCAAATAACTACCATGAGTCGTTCTGTTTCTATGGTTGGTAACGCAAAGAACGATATTACTTCCCCTCATATTAATAACCTGAAAAAATCAGTGCGCCGCAGAAATACTTTGCATGTTACCTCCAGAAATGCGTATCTCACCTTGAATACCTTTAATAACTATTTAAGACTGGGACCACAGAGAAGAATCTAACAGAGGTATCTTTTAAATGGGTCTTCTGTTGCGCCCAAGTGCTTGCTAGTTACAGTTAAATTCAGTTACAGTTAAGTTACTAGTTACTTGATACATCCAGTTACTAGCTACAATTAAGTTAAATTAGCAGAGGTCAGCGACGGTGCTGCTCTCTCGCGGCGTTAATGGTGAACTATCTTTTTATAAGTCCTCGACACCAGCGCTCGACACCAGCTGAGCGCAATATTAGAAGATACCTCTGTTTGATTCTCCTCTGTGCTGGGACGCAACACTGACGGCGTATTTTAATCGGAATACGATTAAAGGATGAGTGTAGGCTAGGTTGATGGAGGTGCGATATTGTAGTCTTGTTATCGACTATAAGGCCGACATGTTCCTGAGAAAGAACTGTTAATAATTAACAGCTCAACAGCCAAACAGTCAATGACAAGAGAGGAGCCTACAATTTCATTAAAGTGGGGCCCGAACCACAACTTTGCAATATGCTTACAAATTGATATAAGTATGTAGATTGTTTTATGTCTAGTGGATGTACACAGTATTCATTAGTATGGACGTTAATCCGCAAAGGGATAGGGAATACCTCATTGACAAGCCATTGCTTTATGACTATCCATAATTTGTGACACGCCCCAGAGTCAGTCAGATTCAGAAATTAAATAAAATATGTATATAATATTTCCATAACCCGGTTAGTAATGCCTTAGTCTAGGGGAAATACAATAGGGAATATTCTCCTCCATAGTCTAAGGTACTACCATTGACTATTAATGTAGAAGTCTACTAGAATGTATGACTTCTACATTCATAGTCAATGGTACTGCCCACAACCTGGGTAGATGTGACCATAGATAGAAAATACCCAGCTGGTATTTTTTATCTATGATGTGACAAAGGAGTAGGAAAGGGGGCTGAAAAGACAAAAAACAGCTTGACTTCACAAGTGAAAATCAAATCCCTCTTTATGTATGTACAGCCTTTTACAACCCTTAAAATACTTTGATATATACATAAATAACTATATTGTATGACTTGCAATACCCACTTTTGCGTGCGAGGGTTTTACTTCCTGCTGTAAATTATGTCATATGATGTTTTCAGCAGGTTAAAGTTTTGTTTTGATGTTTTGAGTCGATTTTGAAGCGTCTGCTAGTGAGCGATGAACTGCAAGAGTCTCTCAAGGTTATGTTATTTTTCTCAAACTAAGCTATGCAAACACCATATTCCATTAGTTTTATTACAATGTTCAATCAAAACGCAAAAGAACACTTACCAAAGACTTCATATGGAAGCCCCAAAAGGTGACCCTATCGATGCCTATTTGAAAACGAAACAGAAATATGAGTGTAAGTACTTTCAAGGGTATAAGTAACATTTCCTGAAATTCATAATTTCAACCTTATTTTGTAACTCTAGAATCTTACTGAACTTATCATGCTATTACCTTGTTCTTTATTTACGAATTATTTATTTATTACATTTATTCATATAACAACAACAATGTCAAGATGCAGAATGTCTCTTTTGCTAGTGAACTATAGTACTACTCTATAGTGTACTGTTTTTTGGATTAGGACTGTTTAACTGTTTTACGTTTTGAAGAGTGTGGTAAGAAAGGGTGTACTATGCAAATTATAGTGTTAAAGGTAATTGAAATATACTTGGAAATCTAAACATAACCGTACCGTAGGTATAAACTTGGACATAAAACAAGCTAAGGTATTTAGTACGGTACCTTCGTTCTAATAGTTTTGAAATTTCAACAGCAGTTTCTGAAATGTCCTGTAGGCCCAAGGCCCAATACAACTGAAAAAACATATGTCATCTATCAGATTAACTTTTAGCAGGCTATACTTCATGCAGGTTTAGTACAATAACTTTATGTTTCGGTTTTTAAAATTCAGTCTAGACCGAGCTTAAAGAAGGTAGGCTTAAACCTCTCCTTACCATTGTAATTCAAATCTGACTGGTTTGAATGTTCTTGACTGGTAAATTTTATTTTCTAATGAAAGTTAAGTAGTCTACATGGTTTTTTTATATTTTCAATAGCCTACCTGAAAAGTACTAGCAAGTTACAGTAACATATTTTTGTGGTTGTGAGTTACTTAACCTAGATTAACTGCCTTAGTGCAGTGTATTAGCTCGCATAATAGCCTCTTTATGGCAGAGATGTGTTCTCAATTACCTATCCTTATCGACCAGGGAGTCTGAAGAAGAGATTGGGATTTTCTAAGATTTGATTGGAAGGAGTCGGGCCTTGATACTATTCAGCAGCTAGCTTTTGTTCCGATAGTACTAGTCACTGTACCCATTCTTTACACTGGATGGAAGGCAGTATTCTATGGATAAAATAATTTGTATTTCAGTTAGCTTTAAACAGCTTTTTAAATTTTGGTATTTGAATGTCTAAACTTGTTTTAACTTTTGTAAACACCAAAACGGTGTATGCTCATGGGATGCAGCCTGAGAGTATTTTAAGGACTTTATATAGGCCTATCTGTTGGCCAGACTCATGACCTATCTCTGTTTAACATTCCAGCCTAGTCGGTTCTGTAGTTCTGTTTTTAGCGAATTTCCCCATAGGGAAGAAGCTATTACCGTAGGTCTCATGGTAAGACCTAAGCCTGAGACCATGATAACTTTTCGTTTTAGGGCCACCAGAAGCAAAAAACACCATTCGTTCGAATTTTTATATATCTATCTATCTATCTATATATATATATATGTGTCTGTCAGCACGATAGCGACCGTAAATATGGTCCGATCTTAATGAAATTTGGAACAGACATGTAAAGTGGTAATCGATTGGACGAGTTCGTGAACCAGCCCGATCAGTCCACCGGAAGGGGGGGTAAAGGGGGATAAACCCCCCCAAAAATGGGTTTTTTGAGTATTTTACATAGAAAAATAAAATTTATCGAATCTTTGTTGGCAGGATTGGATTCAGCTCAAAAAAACAAACAATTTAGTGTTTTGAATCATTGCTCTATGTCCATTGGTTACCGAGACATTGAAAGTGGTAAACACAGTACGTTGTCCTTATGTTAACCTTATGGGGAATAAGTAAAATTCTATATCTCGCTTCTTTCTCAACATATCTGGATAAAACTTGGTTTGTGGCTTCATCTAGATGAGATCTAATGTATTTTTAGTATAAAATCCCCGAAATTTAAATTTTTGTGGCAGCAAACCTATATAAATCATTCCCCATGTTATCCTTATAGGAAATAAAAAAATTCTATATCTTACTTATTCTTTAACATTTCTTGACAAAAATCCCCCCTGGGCTTGTTATATGGCTTCTTCTGGTTGAGATCTACTAAATAATGAATTAAAACCAACCAGTTTTAACATTCCTGTTGCAGCAAACCTGCATACTCATTCCCCATGTTATTCTTATGGAGATTACAAAACATGTCAAATCTCGCTAAGTTGGATTGCAATATGTTGTTTTGTATTTGAAATTCGCTGAGTATGCAGGTCTGCTGCAACGGGGGTATTTTTCATTACGCCAGTTCAGCATCACTTACATATAGGCTACAAACACAGCACTGTTGTGAAGACTAGTCAGTTGGTCAAAAATATTTTAGGTTTTAATAATGTAGGCTACTGTCTTTCTTTTTCCTCTTCTCTACGACAAATGGTTTTATGTTCAATATGGACAGAACTGTGGAAGTTATTTTATTTTTTTCCATAGCAAAGAAACTTCCACCAAATGTCAACCCACGAGGAGTATTCGCCTGCAACGAGTTGGACCTTGAGGAGGTTAATGTTTATGGTTTTGATTACGACTACACCCTTGCTGTGTACAAGCCTTCAATGGACTTTTTGCTCTACAACTTGGCTCGGGATACCCTTATATCAAAGTACAAGGTAAGAGGTTCACTTTATGGCACATCTAGTACCTAGTCTGTATATTCCAAATCGGAGTGAGAGAGTTTAAAGCTTTGTTAGTTGATTAAAATGTAGGCTATAGGCAATGAGCACTGTGCATATAAAGAAAATGTTGTTTGTTTGCCTATGGCTCTGTCCATTAATCTAATGGGCTATTCATTTCATTTACAAAATTGTCTCCAATTCTGTTGTTGAAAACACTAAGCTGTTTAAATTTACAAAAAGGTGTGATAAGGATTTACATATTTTGTTAAGGGATATTTTTTACCAATCTGTAAAAAGATAGATAGATTTATAGGGTTCGAGTTGGTAGGCGAGTTATGTGCAAGTCAAACAGGGGAAATTAGAAGTCAAGTAGTATCACTCGCCCACTTTTTAACCAGACTGATTAAAATAATTACACCGGGCGTGTAATGCGCAAACTCAAACTCCCCATCAAACTTGCCCACCAACTCAATCCATGTAAATCCCTGTAAGAGTCCACAATTCACAAGAGCTAAATTGAAATTTTTTGAGATGCATGTCCTTAACGAATATCACCAAATTAATTTAATGAAGGCTTCCAAGATTAAAGTTCGAAATTTTAGTTTATATAGATAGAAATTGGCTGGTATCTGTCAGGCTTCCCTCACACTTTCAACCACCTATCTGATAAAAGATACATATGGTTTGAGAACTTACCGGTAATAAAAAGTATTACTCACAGTACTTTATTCCCCTAATACACAAGAGGACCTACTGTAACTACAGGGTGTTTTTTTTAATGCAACCCATTTTTAAAATTGAATAATACATATATAAATGTGTAGCCTAATGAGTATTGTTTATTGATCTTTACATTTTATACAACCTATTATTTAAGTTTGATCACATTTAGTTTACATTATGTGCTCAAACAGTCCGTCATTGGCATTTGTAGAAAATTATGCTCTCTCCATCAAATTCCCAAACACGTGTTGCAAGGTACCTCTTTTAAGTTCCTGCATTATATTTGTTGTTTGTTTTGAGGTGCTGAATATCCTGTGAATTGTTTTCTTATAATAATACTACTTTACATGTCTGTGGTAAATTTAATTCAGATCAGACCACTTTTAAGCGAGTTATCGTGCTTAAAGACACACACATTAAAAACGAAACCCAAAACTTGATTTTATTGGTGAAGGATTATTTCCCCCAAGATCCCCGGATTTTACCCAACTATATTATTTTATTCGGGGATACATAAAAATTAAGGCCTACGAAAACAATTCATAGGATATGTGAGGTGGGAAGTGAAATGGGACCTCTTATTGGGAATTTCCAATTTTGAGTTAATAATATTTTTGAATTCCTCATTTAATTCCTAACAATTTGGCGCAAGTCCTATGAGTCTATGATTTTTGTTTTTGTTGTAAAGTTATAGAACTTTGAAATTTTGTGAGGCAAACGGGTCATTTTGAGAAAAATCTATTAGAAAATTTCAAATAAGCATAAAACCTATATTTTTTGTATTTAAGAAATGATTTTGGTATCAAAACAAAGGGATGACAATTTTTGTCTTAACTCACAGCAGTTTTCATGAAAATAATATTTTTATCAAAGCATGTTGTAAAAAGTCGTATTCCAGAAAAGGGACCTCTTGTCGGCCCTATGTTCCCTGATTCTCCATAACGACAAGAGGTCCCTTTTTAAAACTGAATATTTTACTGTTATTGTTTTAAAAAGTTTTTTTATCATCAAACACCGGTTTTTTATCGTAGAACCATAGTGGTAAGACATCACCTACCGCGATACATTGGTTCACCTGACAGGCAGCATCGCTAACAGTGCTGCAGCCACAAAAACAAAAACTCCCAACACTGTCTTTTGTAATCAAATTACCCGGTTTATATTTAATTTTGCTCATCATTGAGACATTCAAGGAGCAATTATATATAATTAATTGCTCATTTATTACAATAAAACTAGCTATTATTACCCTAAATATAAATAGTCTCTTGAAAAGACAAAGTTTAATAGCAAAAATATCATTTATAAAAAGGGACCTCTTGTTGGGACCACATGAGATTGGTGAGAAATTTCGTTCTCTTTACACCAAACTTCGTTGTAGTTCTCTAAAATTCCGCTAGAATTCAGGAGAGTTCTTTTTTTGGACCAAAGTCTGCTCACGAAGTGCATGTTGGAAATGGGACCTCTTGTCGTTATGGCGAAATAACATTGAGCGACAAGAGGTCCCTTTTCTCAAGCCATGCCTCTGCATGGGCAACAAAATGGGTAACAAAATTAATGGGTTACAAAATTTAATGGGTAACAAAATTATTTATTTTGACCTTTTATAATTTAGATTTGATATTTTAACCGATACAGGCCTCGTCTATGATAAATGAGGTATCACAATCGATAGAGACCCGAATTTCAATATTTTTGACCCCAATCAGTTATATTGGCCATACTGAAAATTTTTCTTTGCTGACAAGTGGTCCCTTTTCGCTTTCCACCTCACATATTCAGCACCTCAAAACAAACAACAAATTTAATGCAAGAAATTAAAAGAGGTACCTTGCAACACGTGTCTGGGAATTTGATGGAAAGAGCATAACTTTGTACAAATGCCAATGGCGCACTGTTTGAGCACGTAATGTAAACTAAATGTGATCAAACTTAAACAATAGGTTGTATAAAATGTAAAGATCAATAAAACAATACTCATTTATAATAATATGTGCATTATTCAATCTTAAAAACGGGTTGCGTTTTAAAAAACACCCTGTATTTCTTCACCTGAATTAACTGGGCACATTCAACCTCTTATGCTATATTTCCCATCAGTGTAACGTCAAGGAAATCAGTTCAACTTCAAGGAGAACCCTCTTTGAAAATTTGTCATTTTTTGTTATTTTTTAAACGTTTTTTGCTGTTGCAGTACCCAAAAGGCATCAAAGAGCTTGAATACAAACCAGGATTTGCGATTCGGGGGCTTCACTACGACATAGAGAAGGGATTGCTGATGAAGATCGACTCCTTCCTGCAGATCCAACTCGGCACCGTCTACCGAGGACTCAGCCCCGTCTCTGACGATGAGGTGCTGAAGCTTTACAAGAACAGGATCATCCCGTTGGCCTACGTCGAGACTCATGGCAAGAACGCTCAGGTCAGTGTGTTTTAGATAAGTAAAGGAAACTTGCCAACATTAAGTACCTAGGACTACTCTTTTTTCGCATAGGCTAAAACAAAATGTATACATGGTAATTTTATTGCCGCTAATGGGGGAGCAGCCTGGTGTAGTATTATCGAGATTTTGGCCCCCAGGGTCTCGGATATGAATCTCGCCAGTCTCCAATGGCAGTTTTGCTAAGTGATAATGCCATTGAGGGTGCACAATAACCTGAATTGAGCTCCAGTGCATGTCCATGGAAACTACTAAGCCTAGCCCTCAGCTAGAATTTTAAAACATTGCCGCTAATGGGCTTTGATCCACGTTTCGCTAAGTGATGTGACCCTTCAAAGGCTGAAGCAACTACAAACACCATTGGACTATCAATGTGTCCAAGAAAAATAGTGTTTGTTTTTCTTATACAGTACTCCTCGGTTTATTCGGAGTAATGTGGCGGAACACGATCCGGGTAACAAAAAATCCAGATAATCCGAGGTCATTACATTATCGCCTTAATAGCGATCGCGTACCTTGGTCCCCGCTAATTTGATGCTGTAAAACGTGTATCAAGACTGTACAACATGTTAGTCTATCAAGCTTGGCCCGCATATCATTTTTCTAACTGTGCTCCATTCTTCTTCCAGTCACTTTTATCGTACTTGTTCCAACACCAGTTCTTTGCACTCGGTTTTGCATGCAAAGTTTCAAGGTTCTAGATCAAGTAGTTTTGGCTGTGCGATTATACGTGAGTTTTATTATTCTACAAACAGTACATTGAACAGATTTTTAAAAATATAATCATTTCAAAAATATAGCTGTTAACATATTTTTCCATAATATCGAACTAAACAAAATTCAATTTATTTAGCCTACTAAAAGCAGTAGCCTAATACTTTTTAACCGAAAAAATATTTAAGATGAATTCATTTCTTGATTGATTCGTAGTATTGATATAGTACTATTATAGAATGTAGAATTATTGAATGTAGTAATTCAGTGGTAGTATTCGTATTGATTGAATAGTAAGGGCGATCTAGCCAAACCGGCCCTAACTATTAATGAAAAACAGATGGATAAAAAATGTCATTCAGAGAATTTACAGTTTTTCATTTATAGAATAAATTTGTTTCTTACAAATAAAATATATTTTCTAACCAATGGTACGATTAGTAGACGAAGACAAAGTTTCCTTAAGTCAACTGTGTTTTCCTTGCAATGATCATCCTAGTGCTAATTATCACAACTCCATGTGAGTGTTCACAGTTTATTATTATTTCTGAAAAGAAGGGTCTTCTCATTCCTTGATTCTAATTGGCAAACCATTACCAAATTGTCTTGGGGTAGGAAATGTCTATTTTATAAAATTGTTTAAACTTTTTTTGTTAGTTATTATTTAATTTGAAGATAATTATTGTATTTTACTTAAAATTGATTCAGGAAACTGATTTATGTTTAGTTTACTTTGAGCATAAACTAACAATTTAATCAATCTGGCAACAGTTTTTACATGGAAATGAAAGTTTTATAACTAAACAGTAGCCAACCTAAGACAGCGCTCATAAGCATCTTACGACCATCAAATAGACTGAAAGCTGTTAAGGATTAAAGTAATTGCCACTTACTGATAAACTAGACAGCTGAACAAGATTGTGGTATGATAGCTAACTTTTTTATGTAATCCATTCAAAAATCGCAATAGTGTTACAACTTCAGTAGCATTACACATTACTATATGGTAGAGATTGGCAGTAATTTAAGGTTAACTTAAATTCTTAACAGATGAATTGTCTTTTTACGGACAGCAGTTTAGAATTTTTTCATGATTAAATATATCTTTAAATCCAAATAGAACCTTAATACATCAATCAAACATCAGGTTTTTGTTACTATTTGGTTTTGGATGTTTTTCCAAATAAAATATGTTTTCTTCCAGTACCATACTAGTTTGATTTCATTTAAATTTTTTGTTACATTTAAAAAAAAAGCAATAAAGGTATCTGGCTCTTAAACCTTTCCCTCTCTCATCCCATTCTCTCAGGATGGAAAATACGAGCCATGCATATCTCTACCAATACTAAGTATGTTACAAGATTTCAAATTGCAACATGCTTAGTAACTTTGGAATTAATGGTATGATTGTAATGTTTCATTAAAAACAAGTCAAGAACAAACAATATTATTGCGATTGAAAAATTATTTTTTGTAGAATGTAGTACACGACTGAATAGTCACAATATTGAAGTATGGGTTGAAATCATTGCTAACAGTTTTTCAAGTTCTTGTGAATGCCGAAAGAATAGTTATGATAAACATTAAAAATTCATTACAAACTAGCTAATGTACCCGTTCTTTGCATACTCTGAAATAAACCATTGGAAACTAACAATAGTTCCTGTGGAATAAAAATCAAACCTGCCCAACATATGAACTTTGGAAGCCCAAGGGTCTGAGCCTGAAGGGATTTGAGAATTGAGAACAGGTCAGAAACCTTTCCTGGCATATATATTCTATATATTATTCTACATATAGCATTATTTCCCAAAGTTTCTTGCCGATCAGATGGATAGTTTGGTTATGCATAAAAGAAAACATATGGCATACATTAGATTGTATTCATTACAAATTGTACGGTGATAAATTACTTCTATAATCCCCTATCAGCCAAAGAGTGTGGATGGAGGCCCTGTTGCGCTGTAGGCTTCAGCCACACTCTCTACCTGAAAGTGGTATAGTTTATTTCTTTCCACAAAGAAGGTTCATGATAGTTTCACCTAAACTTGCATCAATTCTCTCAGGGCTGGTACATTCCATTGTGATTTTTTGGATATTTTTTTCATTTGTATTACTTTATTTTCTAGCATGTATAGACCTTTATCCTTGTGATAGTTATTTTTAGTGGTACTTTCCTGGTCTATAATACTACAGTGGACTCCCTTTCGTTCGGAACTGGGTGGTTCAGTCGTCAGAAGGTTCAAACAGCCTCTGGGAAATCAGTCGTTGCCTAAAATTTGTCTTGGATGTGTTTTTCACGGCAGAATTAGACAGGAAACACATTGCTTGTTGACTGCCTCAAAACCAACATAGTAAATAATAAAAATAATATTGTTTCTGGCTTGTGATTATTTGTTTAACATAAACACATGCTATTTTAGTTTATTTTAGAAACGTTAGTAAACCTCCTGTTGGTTCGGACTTTTTTTTAGTTCTGTCAAGAGGTGTCCGTACTAGAGGGAGTCTACTGAAGATAGCGAAGGCCAAAGGAGTGGTTTGTAGTTGTATTGATTCATTTTTGTATATCTTTTTACGTATTATAAAGTTCCATCACTAGTTACTTCTAAAATAGTTCAATAGTAAACATTTATAGTATTCTTCCTTTTTTTTGTGTACGACTTTGTTAACTCTTTCTTATTTACTTAAATATACTTCTTTTCTCACTCAAAATGGAAACAACACTTTGGTTTAAAGGAACGTCTTCTCCTGCAAATGTGTAAAATTAACAAACAAAAAATATAGTTTTAAATTAGTGTAAATTTTATCTGAAGATCTAGTTTTCTTATAGGATGTAATAGTTTTTTCAATCTGTATTGTTTTAGGTTGACTCAAGTAATTCGTTTCCCGAAATACCCCACCACCCCCGTTTTCCCCGTTCTGTAAGCCAATGAAACACATGATGTATTGAAAAATAACGCTTGGAGTTTGTCCAGTATTCTTATTCATCATCCCCAAAGCAGAATTTGATCTTTCTGCTCAGTTCCAGTACACTTTATTCTACAGGCTATTTATTAAGAGCGGGAGGGATTAAAAAGGAAGGGTTTTAATTAATTGTAAGATTACTTGTTTCAAACAGCTCAAATTATTTATTGTTCAGTCAGAACATGATTCAACATTCTAAAAAGCTTTAAAGTGTCAGTGTGCCCAAAATAGTATTGTCAGTAATGAAAACAACTTGTTGACTTTTGCAGACATGTGCCATCAATGATTACTAAAACGACGTTACGTTTTTCACGACGTTACACAACGTTACAGAACCTGGAATCTGATCCCATCTACAGGTAGAAGAAAACCTAGAACATAGCAAGATTAGTAACACACAGCCAGGATAACCAGGCTGTGTGTTACTAATCTTGTTTTGTTCTAGGTTCTCTTCCACCTGAAGACAGGATCAGATTCTAGATTCTGTAAAGTCGTGAAACTTGTTTTTACTAATCACAATCAGTAATGGCAAATGTCCGCAAAAACCAAAATCAAAACAGAAAATCAACATTACCAATAATGAATTTCAAACAAAGCAAAAAAATTGATGGCGAGATGTTTTTATTTAATTTTTAATGCCATTATTTATAAATATATGTTCTTTAGAATTAATAATACAGTTTGAAATATATCTGTTTCATTCATACATGAGCCGGTTTGAAGTGAGCGGGTTACATTATAAAAATGCAAATAGGTTAAGGGCTGTGTAAAAAAACATTAGCTATCTTAATGAAAATTAAAGAAAGTCTTTGATATAAGCACCATGTTTCAGAATTGAGTATTTTTTGATTATTGACCCTTTTATGGTCAAAAATTCACATACCGGTTCAGTGTTCAAACAGGTTATTGTTCTGCTTTGGGGCTTCTCATAAATCACAACTCAAAAACATTGTTTTAACTTCATGTAGACAATAATACTAACATTTCTTCAGATAATAGTGAAAAACAAAACTTTGAGGAAAACTTTTATATAATCGGTGTAACTTTTACATATATTTTTAATTTTCTGGCTTCAAATTTTATAAAAGTAAAAATTTCAATAATAATTTTTTAAATAGAGGATTTTGTAAATTGTATAAAAATTACTTTATCCATTTATTCACTTTTTAATCATTCTTATATTCTACATTGGCATTGCTCATATCTCCTGTTTAATAGGTTCATAACTTTAGTGAAGACATGTTGCTTGATTTCATTACATGTAGCCTAGTCTATTAGTCCATAATCCATAAATATATTGAGACCAAAGAATGTTTTCTATGTTGTGATGAGTGACATAATTATTAATAGATATTTGTATTTATTTTACTGACAAGAAAACCTAATTGAGAATCCTTCAAAGAGAACAAGACAATAGCTATTCATGGTAAAAAATGTTGGTGAAATATGTTAAATACTTTTGCTCTTAACCCCTACCATTGGTAGGTTCATTTTTATTTATATCCATCATTTATGAAAACTTTTAAATTAGTATGTCATGTGACAACGGTTTATTAGTTTATTATATTCTTTATGTTTTTATCAAATTTTCCCATCCTAGGAAATTTGCTAAAAATATGAAGAATATGAAAAAAATAATAACCTCTATTTACTAAGAAGCTATTACTGTAGACTTCATGGTAAGACATAACCCCGAGATCATGATAAATTTTTGTTCTGGGGCTCCCTAGATGCAAAAAAAAAAACAAATTTGGTACAGTCACATAAAGTGGTAATTATTCAAGCAGCCTGATCGGTCCATCAGGTATGTTTGAGATTGGGATCCACCCCTACAAAAAGAGTTTATATTTTTATTTTTCACAAAGAAAATTAACATTAATTAAATTTGGTGTGCATTATTGAATTCAAGTAAAAAAAACTAGCATTTCAAATCATTGCTCTCTGTTTAATGATTACTGAAATATCGTTAGTGTCAAACATAGGACATTCCTGATTCAAAGTAAGTCTTGTTTATTTTTCAACGTATCTTAATAAAACTTGGTATTTGGCCTTCATATAGTTGATATCTATTGGGTAGTGGCCTAAAATCCCTCATTGTTTCAGTGTTGTGGTTACACAATTTTTAACTGTATTGGAAATTAAAATTCTATATCACCACAATTTTTTTTTACATGCCTTGATAAAACTTGGTATATGGCTTCCACTTGAAGTCCACTGATTTGACTTATAACACTCCAATTTGCACCTTTCGCAGAAAACTTGCACACTCATTCCCCGTGTTATTTGTCTGGAGAAAAAAAAAAAGATTCATAGGTCGCCTATGATGGATTGGACATTTTTGAAACTTTTGAAATTTGCCGATTATGCAAGTTTGCAAGTTTGCTGCAACTAACATATGTCTTATACAATTCAAGGGGAAATTTGTGTTCTAAAACCTCCTTTTTCTACACTTAAACATGTTCATAAAAGGCAGAAAGTTAACTCAAAGAGAATTACCTTGAAAAAATCATGGTAAAAAATGACAATGAAAACTGCTCATTGCAAAGCAATTAATAGTGTACAAAAAACCTCGTTCTTGTTGCAGTATGTGACATCTAAGATGGTACAGTTGGCGGACATGTTCAGTGTGCCGGAAATGTGTCTACTCTGCAACATCACCGAGTATTTCATCCAGAACGGTATTGACTTCCATCCGGAGATACTTTTCCGAGATGTTAAGGTGTGTGCCTAGATGAAAACCAGTTTTTATAACTATTAAAATTGTCTGACACATACCCTTTTAGTTGCTATTTTTTAATTTGGCCAATTGGCATTTTTCTTAAATTGAGGTTGGTTTAAAGATTTAATATTAAAATATTAAATTCCTGTTAAATTATGCAGAATTTAGCTTTCTCCATTGTTAATCCATTTGAGCTTCATTCCACTGAATCACACATAAAAACACAATATGTTGAAGAGTTTCCAAGCCCAAAAAATATGTGATGTCAAAGTGTAAACCAAATCAAGGTTAGTGATAAAACTTGTTTGTCAACTATGAATGGTTGTATTTGTTAGACTAACATTAAGTATTTATGTGTTCTAGGAGACTTTTTTTCTCTGTTGTAATTACATTGCTGGCCAAGTACAAGTAGAAAATTAATCACAATAATACTCATGGAAATTTGTCCATTGATATCTGTAATTTGAACTAGGGAAACTATAACAAAAGTTGATTTTAAAATAATTTTGAGCCTAAGAATACTCTTTTGGTTTTGTGCACCATGTCAAACAGCTTAACAGTCAGCAGGGTACAATTGTAAAATTCTAACGTCAAAGGCATTGGTTTTTATCTATGAACTAGTTCAAGTGAGTGAGCAAGGGTTGGACAACAGTCGAGTGGTTGGGCTAGACGAAGTCAATTGGTGAATCACCTTTTAACAAGAGAAGGTCGTCTCGCTGTTAGAGACGTGACCTTTGTATGAATATTGAATAGAAACATTGAGAAGCAAATTGTATAATATGTAATATTTGTATTTCGATTGAGAAAATCAATTTTTTATAGCATTTCATCATGCAAGGTTACATAGTCTGTGGGACTTAATCAACTATTTACCAAAGAAAGGTTGATTCAATAAATAAAGCACTTGTAGGATAATATGTTTTCTGCCCACATGCTCTTTTACCAAGACATATATATTCCTCTTTTAATTAAATCATCCTGGTTAATGTTTTTGAAAATTTTCAACCTGTCCATTATGTTGGGAAGTCCAAGTTTTTATAATACCCAGTCTTTAATTTTATACATTATAAACAGTATTTTCCATTTTATATTTTTATTTTCTTTTAGAACTCGGTGGGATCGTCCCACCCTGTCATGCACAAAATTTTACAAGAAGACGTCTCGAAATATATTGAGAAAAATCCAGGAATCACCTATTTCTTCCAGAGACTTGTCGATGCTGGTAAAAAGCTCTTTCTTGTTACCAACAGCCCTTACAAATTTGTGTAAGTAGTTTTTTTTCTGTCAATGAGTTGTTTTGCAGAAACATTTTTCCCTGATCAATGCAATACAAGTTCAAAATGTTGTACAGTTGTGTACAAATATGTAATCCATTCGCTGCGGGCCACGTTCCAGAACAAGGTTGTTGGCACGGTTGTTTGTTCCGGTTTATTTTGTGGGCTTCTTTCTGGCTGTGTTTACACCCAACAAATGAATCAGTCTACTGTGCCCCAGCACTTCCCTCAGGACGCTTTGTCTGTTGCCTGCATGGTAGTTGGGAAAACATGTTTTTTAGTTGTATAGTTCTTATGTGTCTCCCGCGAAAAAAGTATGTGAAACTATAAAAACTATATTGAAGCATCCAGTGTGCGTACAGGGGTATGTGGCCTGCAGTCAGTGTGTCAATATGACTAACTTATATTTGCGGCAATGATGCAGTATCACAATGAATATTTCGCTTTGCAAACTGAAGCCTACTCTTATTTCTTAGAGAAGTGCACTAGCTTCAGATTTATTATTTTGAGATAGTAAAATTTATGATACTTATTTTTGTACTTTTGATAACATTGATATTCAATGTTCTCAAAGTACTATAGATGTGTAATGTTCAATGTACCATAGACAATACTAACCCTGAAACTTATGCTTCCTTGGTCCACCGTTGTGAATTTTCATTACGTTTACACACGGTGAGGTATTCCATGTGTTACTCACAATGTGGTAACACCACAGAACTGTCTACTAAACCTGATCATGTGTCCAGCCTTTTTCTATATGTTTATTACTTTGAAAATCCCTGAAAAAAGTATTTTTTTAGAGATCTTTTTACAAAAATCAAAATAATATAACAAACAATCGAAATGTCAGTTAACAACTTAAATTACTAATTAAGAACTGTTAATTGATTGATGATTGATTGGTTTAGTTGTTTTAAACTGAATTATTCACGATGTCTTCCGGATAATGCAGGTTTTTTACCAAACTAACTGTTTGTTTAGGAACAAAGGTATGTCTTGGATGGTAGGAGAAAACTGGGAGGACTTCTTTGACGTAATTATCGTCCAGGCCCGTAAACCGTTGTTCTTCACGGACGAGTCCAGGCCTCTTCGCATTTATGACAAGGAGAACGACTCATACCTCTGGGACAAAGTCACTGAGTTGAAGAAGGGGGTCATCTACTTTGAGGTGACTAAATATTTCATAGTAAAGTAATAGTTTTTATCTAATATTGTAAACTGTTTATTACTCACATCAATGATTTAGTACTTTTCTCTTTTACACAGGCTTATTTAATGTCATGGGAATCGGAAAGTTTAATGCGTTATAGCAACAGCAGCAGTCATGAAACCTTATGTTTAATATTGTAATTACCTGCCCAATATGATTAGAAATTATATCCAGTTTATTTAATGTCATGGGAAATGGAAAGTTTAATGCCCTACAGCAACAGTAGCAGTTATGAAACTTTATGGTTAATAATGTAATGACCTGTCTAATATGATTAGAAATTATATCCAGTTGACCCTATTGAGAATGTTATTGCCTTGTAATCAAGCAGTTAAAAAACGTTTTTATACTCCTAAATGCAATATAACAAATATCTTTTACCCCATTAGCCTTTTAATATTGTGCTTATGGGCATCACTGGTTTGTCCTATTAACCCTTAAACATGCCAAATTTTCTTATTTTTCTCAATTTTTAATTGTAATTTGTTTATTTTGTGTGTATTTGGTCTCAAAATTGGTTATGACCTTTTTGATTGTCCATATAAATTGACAATATGCTGAATTAATTAATAAAAAAAATAAAAAAAATGTGTCCCCCTCTATACAAGGGTAAAAAAAAGCAAAACAGGTGTCCTCTGTAATCCCTATTAAACATACAAATGCCGTCAACTTTCACCCAAACCGGTCATTGTTTATTTTAGGTGGGTCCTCCCACCAACTAAGCCACACATTTGCAAGCCTAATAGGGATTGCGCATGGTCGGGATTCGAACCCACGCAACTCTGAACGGCTTCAACGATATACTCGTCAGAATAGCGCCTTAACCGAAAGAGCTACGGCACCACGTTCGGCCTGGAGAACAATTGGCGCATAACGCCTACAGTCGACCTTAGCAGCAAACCAGTGAACTAATAGGCCAGATATTTGCGGATTTCCCCGATAGGTATCAGCAACGGACGGAACGGCGCATTAATTATTGGGCGGAACAGCGGCAGGCGGAAATGTATTACGGAACAGTTCCGTGATATGAAATTTGGGCTCACGTCAGCTGTTATGGAATAGTTCCGTGATGCAAGGCCAATGGGTTAAAACAAACTTTAATCAATACATATTGTTTCCTTCATTATCTCTTTTGGAGGAATGTGTTTTCGCTATTGGCATTTTACAAGCAGTCCAAAACCCTCAAATTTGTGTTTTAAAACAAACCCCCTTTAACATAAAAGTTATAAGTCAACTTTTTAAAATCCTCGCCGATACCTACTGTATAAACCTGCTGCAAAATAGTGTAAAGGAAATCATATTTTAAGACATTTACTGCTGAGAGTCAAATAAAATACTGGGTCAAAAAATGCTATTTATAATAGTGATATACCACACACATTTTGTATTAACCTTTTTAAATCAGGAACGACGGCAATCAAAAGTATCATTGGAACTGGCAATATATGCTATATTGGTTAAACCTTTCCCTAGTGAATGCTGACTCTCCCTGGTAAAACTATATCAGGGACCCTATTTTTGAAATGGGTAAGAAGAAGTCAGTAGTGAGTCACTTGTCAGCCGATGATAGAATTTTTATCCTCCATATGGGATGTCAACATTTCAGACATTACATCTGTCAAATTAAAAAGGGGAATGTTTGGTTTTTATTGATAAATAAGAAATTGTAGCCTATCTTTTTTTTGTGGCTCTTCCCAAACTATTTAGGAATATTTGGTCAATGTAATTTTAGGGCTTTTTATAAATCGTTCAAAGGATGTCCAAAGTTAGTAAAATATTCAGTGTCAACAAGTAAACATAACCTAATTTGAATGTTTTTCTCTGATAACTAATGTTGTTTCCTTTAAGGAAAACAATAAGAAGTTTTCATTTAACAGCCTATACCTTGGCGAGTAAAATGGGTGAATTGGTGATTTTACCCTATGTATACGATATGTGTGTTGAAATTATGAATTTCTAAGAATAAATGTCAATTCAAATGTATACAGAATTTCTTTGGCTAAATTCAATAATTAGGCCTATTCAAGTAAAAAAATTGTATCTGTACTGTCATTAATTTGAAAAAAAAATTAATCTGAAATTAATTTGAGGGATGACTGATTCTCTCACCCGTCACCCATTTCAAAAACAGGGCCCCAGAACTCCAGTCAAAGTCGTCAACATCCTGTGCCAGAGGCAGAATTTTGATCAGGGTCCTTAGTAGCTCTGAGTGTTAACGCACACTAAGAAAGTGTTAAAGTACATTAATATTGTATGAACGGTATGAGTGTACATGTAATTATCTTATTTTCTTAGATGTCTGGCTTAATTTTTATGTGTTCTTTTGTTTTGTTCTCCAGTACCGTAATTTAATATTGTAAATTAAATCCTTCCTCCAGAGTCCTTTCTGGTATTATCCCTGGAGCTTCCTGAACCAACCCTACAATCCTCTCCCCAAGTCCCAAGAAAAATATCCTGATGTAAAGGTAAGAACACAAATAAGACGTATTTTACTGGAGTGTTTGAAAAAACAGAAAATCAGTCTTCATTACCATGAGGCACAGTACAAACCTTGATAAGTGTAAAAAAGTCATGTATTATGTACATTATCTTGTGTTTTCTTAAAAATAATAGTATCACAGTACAGTAGAAGTACAAATAACATTAGGAACAAAAGTGAAAATTAATAGAAAAACACAAAAAGACATCATAGCAGCCAAGTGTAGAAGTAAAAAAAATTCTAACAGAAAAATTAAAAGTCACAAATTAATATTCCTTGAGAGTAAGTCAAAAAATTATTAAATGGAATAGGAATGGTTTTTATGAGCCACTTATACAGTTTGTATTTGAAAACTTAAAAGTAAGATTCAGTACATTTGTAGGCAGTTTGTTCAGACATTAAGGCCCAAAATTCTAAAGCTTGATTTAATTTTTCAAACCTAACAAAGTTTATGTCAAGTGTGCACAACAATCCTGCCGCCAGAATAACATCACGCAGGCCTTGGATCGTGTTGTATTTATATTTATTAATATGTATGCATTTAGTATGGTTCCGTAAATTACATCCTCCTTCACAATGAAAAGCAGGATCATGCTTTTCAACGGGGTCCTTACAACAGCCACTTAACTTCACTTCTACACAGGGCGCCATCTTGTGATGTCATCCATATTTTATAAGAGTGGAGTGGTTGTTGAAAGAAGCAAACAACTTCTATAAATTTCATATGAAGACAGGTTAAGGCTGGCATGCATTGCAACACCAACTGAATCGACAGGGAGCATCATGCTCTGGTGAAATTAAGATTTGATGGGTGCTTTACTTAATACAGTGGAACCTCTGTTAACCGTCACCCTTGGGATTGAGAGTGTGATGGTTGAGAGAATAGACGTATAAAAGAAATTTCGTTGTAAACCTGTTCAGTAAGTGTAGATTTATAAAATTTTGGAAGAAATTATACCCTGTCTAAGTGGATAATACATATTTCTCATTAAATTTCAATTGAAGGGGTCAATAGAACGTAAAACGTTCTAAGCGACAAAATTTAAAAATCGGAGATATTCAGTGAAAAAGGTTCTCTAGGACACGAGCTACTCCGTGGTATACGGTGTTTTGTTTTGAAGATATTTGAGTTGGCAGCCCTGATTTCGTCTGTCAAAGTTGACGTGCTTTGCGGGACTGCACGGACTTTCTGGGAAGTAATGTTCTATTCGCCGAAAGATAAACTCCCCACCACTCGTTGCGTTGTCGCCCAGCGACCAAAATCGCGTAAATAAAAATGAAACAGGTGAAGGAAAAATTAGAAAGTGGAAGGATAAAACCAGGAAGGAATGTAGAAAAGCTGGATTACGCTATATTTCAAAAACTAAGCAGCCAAGGCCTGGAAAATTAGCACAACAGAGGTGAGTAGAATAACGTTTTAGGTGCCACCTTTGGATATCTTTTAGTAAAATGACGTATTATGTTATGTAACAACATTACGTTTTTGTACTTTTAGACCAATAAAGTTGTTTTATATTCAGTTTTATTTTCGTTTATGTTGGTATTCCTACACTCCCTGATGTTTTCTACCAAAGCAGAAGGGGTAGTCCGTCAGAAAACGTTTCAAACGCCAGTCATTTAGAATGTTCTAGCCTCCAAAAAAACACGAAAAATGTTTAAAAAAGCTTAATGGCAAGTAAATATTTAGTATAAGGCTACATTATGATGTTACAAATTGGGTATTAAAAAATTACTAGATAACACGTAGCTCGAAATCGAGCAACAATCATATGGTAATAGAATGAAGAGTAATCAGCCTACTTATATACTTTTAAAGTTTAATCAAAGAGCTAACTTCATAATAAAATTATGGCTTAACTACTTAAACTTTATAGTTGATTTGATCTACCGCAGGAGTTTCTCTGGTAAGCGTAAACGATTTTTTAGGGAACACCTTCATTTTCCCATGTCCTCTTTTTTCTGAAATGTAAATTTTAACACCGGCAAAAGATCACGCTCTGCTTATAGCAACATGTAGCTGACCGAGAGCAAACACAGGCGCCATGAGCAATGACTTCCTTTGTTTAGGGATTGCCGCTGCACCTTATTGATAATTATCGCCAAAACAGATATTGTAGGGAACGGCTGTCTTTATAGGCAACATTGCCTTTGTGGCAAAAACGCGTAAATGACGCACTACTCTACCAGTCTTTTCATTCTTGAAATGCAACCCTCCGCAATGAAAACATTTTTAGTTCATTGGTCTGGGGTTGGAAGGAGCATCAAATGTTACATCGGGAGGGCGATGCCAGCGGTTCTTTCCTACTCCTCCGACCGGTCAATGTTAGTCTTCTTCTTATTGGTGGCATTATAAATGCACCAAATCCAAAAATAGATTTGCTCAGGTTGATATCACTTAAAAAAACACTATGTGATACCGTAAACTACATTGTAAAACTGGTAACTGCAGTGTTTAAGAGCTTTAAAAACTTCATAACATAATCTAAATTACAAAATAAATCGTTTAAAAAAGAAAACTGTTGAAAACAAAGCCAAACCAGCTGTAAAAATAAAAAATTCTCTTTTCGGAACATTAATTGTGATTCATTGCTGCAATCTGTGGTTTACCTGTAGAACTATTTAAAAGCTTGGCCATATGTTCAGTTTGAAAACAAAGTAACCTGAGCTTGCTCAAATGGCGATGAATAGCGCCACTGTTCCGAAACTTCAGCCCTTTACTGTACTTTAGTGACGCCCTTTTTAAAAATTCTGAGACTTGTTGACAAATCTACATAAAATTCCCTTTAATTTGATACCTTAATCGTTAAAATCGGTCCAGCCGTTATTGCGGTTGGACTGTGAAAAGAAAACCGCTTGCGTATTAATATATAGATTCATGATTGTAAGTTCTAACCTTGAAAAAACCGTAAATTTCAGAATTCAATTTTCAACACTTGATTACTCGAAACTAGGTTTTTGTCGTTTAGAACCTTTTACGGGGGACCCCTTCAATTACACAAGCATTAAACAGAACTGCTATACTGTAAGTTAAACATGTTCAAAGTTTTTACGGCGTCTATTACGACACATTAAAAGTACCGTAGCGGTAACGGATAACAGAGAGTGACAGTTGATCAAAGTTCTACTGTAGTCGTATTTTTTATTACTTCTTTAGTTACTGAAGTAAAATGAACTAGACATTATTTTTATTAAAAGTCACAAATTTATTAGCTATGAAACACATAAGTTGTACAAACAAGAATCTAAAAGAGAACTGGGATTGTTTACATATTTTTGTAAATATTTATAAAGTCCATATGTTTAAACAAATGTCAAATATTATAACATCTTTCCTTTTATTAACAAAAAGAATTTTTCTAACAAATTATCCAAAATGTTCCTTTAAAAATCGAAAACAAACTATAAAACTTTAACTCTTACGCCTCTTCAATAAATCTTTTACGAGGTTGAACCGTACGCCCGGAAGACGTGACCACACCTCGAGTAGTACTACTTTTGTGTCCGTGCTTTTCTTGTAAAGGTACTGGTGAGGCTTTAACAATAGTGCTACTTATACCTGGTTCAGGTTGGTTAAATTCCGTGTCACGAATACCACGAGGCATAATATGAATTTCATTACGAACATACCGATTTCCTTGTTCATTTTCCACTAAATAGGAGCGAGGACCTGGGCCTTGTTCGATCACCTCTCCAGGGGTCCACACAGCAGCAGGGTGTTTTTTGAACATGATTGGCTGCCCAGTAGTAAATGGTTTGCGAACTACTGCAGACTTATCAAATTGTTCTTTTGAACGCTCTTGTCTCATCAATTTAATCTTTCTATCTTGCTCATAAGTAAGCTTAGGTATCAACGTATTGAAAGCCACAGGAATGTTCGTTCTCAATGTTCGTCCCATTAAATTAGATGCAGGAGAATGAACATCTCCTTTTGGAGTATTTCTATAGTTCAATAACGCAAGATACAAGCACTCCTTATTCTCATGTGCTTTCTGAAACATTGCCTTAACTGTCCTAACAGTTCTCTCTGCAAGCCCATTGGATTGTGGATAATGCGGACTTGAAACAACCTGTTTGAACCCCCATTCCTTTGAAAAACTTTTGAATACATCAGATACAAAGTAGGTAGCACCATCGGTATAAACTGTAACTGGAATTCCATGCCGAGAAAAAATCGACTTCATTTTGTTAACTATAGTTGTACCACGCAGATCTGCAATTTCAACAACTTCAGTCTGGGTAGTTCGACAATGCATCCGCAACAACTAAAAAATATCTATTGTTCCACTCAAACATATCACATCCAACTTCCATCCATGGTAGCAAAGGGATAGTCTTAGGCATCAGTGTAGTTTTTTGCTTGTTGTTTGAGTACTTTAAACAAGCAGAACATGAACTAACCCATTTCTTTATGTCTTGAGACATACCCAGCCAGAAAACTGAAAGCTTAGCCCGATCCATCATACCGTTCACTCCAGGGTGTCCACAATGTAAACGAACAAGTACATCTCGCTTCATTGATCTTGGCACAAGAACTCGATCACCATAAAATAGGACATCATTTACAATATTCAGATCATCTTTTAAATGAAAATAAGGCTTGATCTCACACACCACATCCTTATAATACTGAGGCCATCCATTCTGAATATAGTTCTTCAAAAGTGAAATAACTGGATCATTTTTGGAAGCTGCAAGCACTTTCTTCCACCACTCTTCTGTCACAGGTAAGTTTTCGATCAACAACAAAGATCCGCATTGTGTGAACCAGCAAGTGCAGGTACATCCCTTAACAACACATCCGCTAGAAACATTTCTTTACCTGGCTTGTAAACGAATGTTAAATCATAAGGCTGTAAACGCAGTAACATTTTTTGCAATCTTGTTGGAACCTTATGTAAAGGTTTTTTACTTAAACCTAACAACGGTTTATGATCAGTTCTACAGTAACCTTTTTATGCCCAAAAATCCACATGCGAAACTTTTCAGCCCCAAAGCAGACAGCAAATAGTTCTTTTTCAATTTGAGCGTATCTCATTTGAGTGTCCATAAGCGCACCTGATGCGTACGCTATTTGTCAGCATCACCCAGACCTAGTAGTTTTGTTACAACTTCTTTATTTAAAATGCCACAAATGAATACATCTCGAACAAGTCCATCAAGCAAGGTACCAAATTCACATACATTACCAAGATTCCTCAAAACAGCCATATACTCTTCATAAGGTTCATCTACAAATTGTCTACGTGTAAAAAATTGATGTCGACGATATGTAATACTACTAACAGGGATATAATGTTTATCAAATTGATCTAATACTTTGTCTAATTTACCTTCATCGCCATCCAAAAATACAAAAGAGTCAAAGATATCATTAGCTGCATCGCCAGCACCATTCAATAAAATCGCTATCTTCTTTTCATCGTTAGCCTTATCACAATATGCTTCCACAAACCTTTCAAATCGACGCCTATACCTCTTCCAATTCACGGCCATGTCTCCTTTATGCTCCATAGGAGCAAGTGAATCTGTTGGGAAAGCTGTAGACATCACAAAGCAATCTGATTCCCAATTCTTGAGTAAACCAGTTCTAAACCATATAAAACTTCTCAATTGTCAACAGGACAGTAGGCAGATCACCGCTGCCACCATGAAGTAAAATGAACTAGACATTATTTTTATTAAAAGTCACAAATTTATTAGCTATGAAACACATAAGTTGTACAAACAAGAATCTAAAAGAGAACTGGGATTGTTTACATATTTTTGTAAATATTTATAAAGTCCATATGTTTAAACAAATGTCAAATATTATAACAGTTACCAAGTAAACACATGAGCTAAAGTGTCTGGACATACAAAAACACTCTAAACTAATTAGTAGTTCAAAAATCGGCCGCTAAGCCTGCAAGCAGCACCACCCGGCGGAATCAGCTGAACTGTGAATAACACATATATCTGACTAGTACTGGGCCAAGTTTCAAAGCTGTATCTGCTGATGTATCAAAGCCCCACAGTGGCTTAGCTGATGTTACACTGGAGCTATCGTCATCTCTCGTTGTGTTGGCATGGCACCATCAACCAGTTGAAGGACATGACGAGGTGGTATGGCAGCGAGGTTCTATACAGTCCGCCTCGGATTATCCGGATTAATGTGGCGGAACACTGATCCGGATAACAAAAATCCCGGATAATCCGAGGTCATTACAATGACGCCTAAATAGCGATCTAATATGTACGCAATAAAAGAAATACATTTTGAAAAATAATTGAAATTTTTAGATATTAAATAATTGATTACATGAAATTGATTTATTTACTTCACAACTTGTTAAATATAAATACAGCTATTCTAATTATGACTTTTCACTTTTAAATTAACTGTAGATGCATATGGAAATAAAATAAAGAATGAACAAATAGTTTGTCAGCCGTAGTTAACAGTCGACAGTTACTGTACTGCAGTTGATTGTGTACACTCATCTAGCTACACACTATGTAACGCTGAACTATGAGGTATGCCTTATAACCAAAAAAATCAACATGCCAATGACTCGCTCACCCCCATACCACTCCTTGCGTGGGAGTGGTGATTTTCGGCGGAAACTCAAGGTCATTAGTCGCAGACAGTCACGTTCGATCTTAATGGCGCTTGCACTTTCTTCCGTGCTTTGCGCGATGCCAATTTACAACATATTGCGAGCCCGAAGGCATTGATGGAAACAGAGAGTGACGGATAAAAGAGTGACGGTTAATCGAGGTTCTACTGTACTTCGAAGACAACCCGTACAGTGACTTGGCTGATGTTACACTGGAGCCATTGTCATCACTCGTGTTGGCAGGGCACCATCAACCAGTTGAAGGACATGACGGGGTGGTATGGCAGCGAGGTTCTATACTTCGGAGACCACCCGTACAGTGACTTGGCTGATGTTACACTGGAGCCATTGTCATCACTCGTTGTGTTGGCAGGGCACCATCAACCAGTTGAAGGACATGACGGGGTGGTAGGGCAGCGAGGTTCTATACTTCGGAGACCACCCGTACAGTGACTTGGCTGATGTTACACTGGAGCCATTGTCATCACTCGTTGTGTTGGCAGGGCACCATCAACCAGTTGAAGGACATGACGGGGTGGTACGGCAGCGAGGTTCTATACTTCGGCGACCACCCGTACAGTGACTTGGCTGATGTTACACTGGAGCCGTCATCACTCGTTGTGTTGGCAGGGCACCATCAACCAGTTGAAGGACATGACGGGGTGGTACGGCAGCGAGGTTCTATACTTCGGCGACCACCCGTACAGTGACTTGGCTGATGTTACACAGGAGCCATCGTCATCACTCGTTGTGTTGGCAGGGCACCATCAACCAGTTGAAGGACATGACGGGGTGGTACGGCAGCGAGGTTCTATACTTCGGAGACCACCCGTACAGTGACTTGGCTGATGTTACACTGGAGCCATTGTCATCACTCGTTGTGTTGGCAGGGCACCATCAACCAGTTGAAGGACATAACTGGGTGGTACGGCAGCGAGGTTCTATACTTCGGAGACCACCCGTACAGTGACTTGGCTGATGTTACACTGGAGCCATCGTCATCACTCGTTGTGTTGGCAGGGCACCATCAACCAGTTGAAGGACATAACTGGGTGGTACGGCAGCGAGGTTCTATACTTCGGAGACCACCGTTACAGTGACTTGGCTGATGTTACACTGGAGCTTCGTCATCACTCGTTGTGTTGGCAGGGCACCATCAACCAGTTGAAGGACATGACGGGGTGGTACGGCAGCGAGGTTCTATACTTCGGAGACCACCGTTACAGTGACTTGGCTGATGTTACACTGGAGCTTCGTCATCACTCGTTGTGTTGGCAGGGCACCATCAACCAGTTGAAGGACATGACGGGGTGGTATGGCAGCGAGGTTCTATACTTCGGAGACCACCCGTACAGTGACTTGGCTGATGTTACACTGGAGCCATCGTTATCACTCGTTGTGTTGGCAGGGCACCATCAACTAGTTGAAGGACATGACGGGGTGGTACGGCAGCGAGGTTCTATACTTCGGAAAACCACACGTACAGTGACTTGGCTGATGTTACACTGGAGCCATCGACATCACTCGTTGTGTTGGCAGGGCACCATCAACCAGTTGAAGGACATGACGGGGTGGTACGGCAGCGAGGTTCTATACTTCGGAAAACCACACGTACAGTGACTTGGCTGATGTTACACTGGAGCTATCGTCATCACTCGTGTTGGCAGGGCACCATCAACCAGTTGAAGGACATAACTGGGTGGTACGGCAGCGAGGTTCTATACTTCGGAGACCACCCGTACAGTGACTTGGCTGATGTTACACTGGAGCCATCGTCATCACTCGTTGTGTTGGCAGGGCACCATCAACCAGTTGAAGGACATGACGGGGTGGTATGGCAGCGAGGTTCTATACTTCGGAGACCACCCGTACAGTGACTTGGCTGATGTTACACTGGAGCTTCGTCATCACTCGTTGTGTTGGCAGGGCACCATCAACCAGTTGAAGGACGTAACTGGGTGGTACGGCAGCGAGGTTCTATACTTCGGAGACACCCGTACAGTGACTTGGCTGATGTTACACTGGAGCCATCGTCATCACTCGTTGTGTTGGCAGGGCACCATCAACCAGTTGAAGGACATGACGGGGTGGTATGGCAGCGAGGTTCTATACTTCGGAGACACCCGTACAGTGACTTGGCTGATGTTACACTGGAGCCATCGTCATCACTCGTTGTGTTGGCAGGGCACCATCAACCAGTTGAAGGACATGACGGGGTGGTACGGCAGCGAGGTTCTATACTTCGGAGACCACCCGTACAGTGACTTGGCTGATGTTAATCTGGAGCTATCGTCATCTTTCGTTGTGTTGGCAGGGCACCATAAACCAGTTGAAGGACATGACGGGGTGGTACGGCAGCGAGGTTCTATACTTCGGAGATCACCCGTACAGTGACTTGGCTGATGTTACACTGGAGCATGGCTGGCGCACTGGAGCCATTATCAACGAACTTGTTGTGAGTGTCATTCTTTACATTGTAAAATATTATTCATGATTTAGATAGAGTAAATGTGTTTGTAGCTTTTTCTTAGAAAATAAGGGTAAATGTTAGAATTTTCAATCATAATTTATTGTGGTTTGACCTCTATTATCTGTTGAATATGCAGATTTAATCAAGTAGGAAATATACAATTTTTTTGGGCTGAAATTAGTTGGACCATTTAAAGACAAAACAAATTAAAAATTGTTAACGGGTATTAGAGGGTTAGTTAAGTCAGTTAAATTTATGTCCTTATATTTTTGTGCTGGAGGTTGACGTATAAGGCACGTAATATCTTAAGAAAAGAAAAAAATATCTAAACTACTTTATTGAGTTTCATAACATGGAACTTCACTTGGAACCCTGAAGTTCCTCCATCTAGTTATCCATCCAGCATGATCCTTCACATAATATTCAATCTACTAGTTTGATCCAGGAACTGTGATGTTTCATTACAGGACTGTTTTATCAAATAAACAATGTAAACAAGTACTACGCATGCAATTAATGTCAGTTCCAAGTATTTTCAATATCAACCACTAATGTTTGGCCTGCTGGTTTAACTGCAAGTGTGAGTTCTAAAAGTGCAGGAACACTTTCAGTATATCCAAGCGGTCTTGTAAAAAAAACTTAATAATTTAACATTCCGCACAACTTTAACATTTCGTAGGTCAAACTCATGTCTAACTGTTTCGTAACTGGCCAGCACGAGATAGAGACGCTGAACGACGAACACTTCAATCGAATTAGAATTAGAAATTAGAAGGGAGTATTTGGTATTTGTTTATAGTAACAAAGTTAGAGTAATACAAGTTATTTCAGCTATGTTTTGTTTCTAATTTTTAAATTGTTTAGTGTAGGAAAATAATCCTATACTCTTATACGAGTAGTGTTATCTTGTATGTATGTATGCTTGCTTGCTTGCTTGCACAACGATCTCAAAAACGGCTCCGAGGATTTCCTTCAAAGTCTGGAAATAAGTAATTTATGACTCAAAAACGTCTTTTATGCAGATTACTTGGCCAGAGAAAATCTAATAACGTAATAAATCAAATTTTAAAGTTGTAAAATTTTAACATTTAGCCTTATGGGTTGCCGTGATAGCAACGAAAATAAACAAGGAAAGTGTAAACAAATGAAGTAATCATAACAGCTGTTTGGAATCTACAGCCATCAAGGGAAAATACAGCAAATGGGATGAAGAGTCCATGGAGCAATAAAAAAGGTTTCTATTTATCAATTTTATGACATTGAAATATTTTATAGTAACTGGATGAACTGGTAAACATGAAATAACACCGAGCAAGGCTCGGTCCACCAGGTACTAATTATTATTAAGGAAGCACACTTATTATTTTTGCTATTTTCAAGAACAAAACCATGGTACTTGTGGACTTAAAATCTGTTGTAATGTTTATTTTATTTTCTTCCATCCAATACATTTACTGATTATGCTTTGCACTTTTATCTAAAGTTTATTCATCTGTTATGTCAGCCCGAATTTCGTAGAACATTTTGTAGAACAAACTCATGTCTAACTGTTCCATAACCGGACAGCACGAGATAGAGACGCTGAACGACGAACACTTCAAGCGCACGTGCAACTGGCTGCAGATGCTGACGCAGCTGATCGAGGACTGGCAGGACTCGGAGGATCCCAAGGCCGTGGAGGCGATCCAGCAGTGGATCATCGAGCGCGACCGCCTCCGGTGAGAGTCTTCTTTCTTTTACTCTTTTTTTCAATTTTTATCTTTCCTATTCCCTAAGTTTCTCTCTTTCGGCATATCTTGGTTAATTTTCTTAATCCTTTCTATCTTTCCTTTTTCCTACTTGGAGAAAAAAGTTGTATTTTTGTTTGATTATCTTAACCTATCTATCTTCCATCACCTCTATCTTTCCTTCCCTCTCCCTTCATCCTGCTAGTTGCTCAGTTTTCTTAACATTCAGTCCTCTTTCTCCATATCCAGGATCAAGCTCTTTTTTACTTAACTTAATCTTCATCACCTCTGTCTTTCTTTTTTTGTCTCTCTCTTTATCCACCAATGTTCTCATTCCATCTATACCTCTCCTCTTTTCCCTTATATTTAAATGCAAGCCCAGGAGACCCACAGTAAGTCCACTATAATTGTTCCGTTTTTTCTTTTCCTTTTCCCTCAAGGTCCCCCTTGGAGTGGGAAAGTCAAGCTGTGTAGTCTGAGTGAAATGATGTGACCCAGGCAATCCAAAAATCCAATGCTAAAACTAACTTAGTCTCACGGACATTGGGGGATATGTTATTTCATTTGGACTACAAAATCTTGTGAGAGAACAAGTAAGGAAGGTGTTAGAAAGAAAAGAGCAATATGAATTTCAGACAGTTTATTCAGACCTTTGTTACATCACACCTAGTAAAGTTTGGCAAATGCCAAACTTTTCTTTCAGCTGTGGTCATTTGGCTGATAAATTGTGGAGAGTTTATCCATAATTTTAATTGTTTCAAAAACAGGAATGTCACTCAGTGTGATAACAGGGAGAGCAACCAGCAACAGAGCAAAATCAACGGCTGTAAAACTTAACCAAGCTTATGACTTTCTGGAGAAAGGCAGAGATAACTTTTCAAAAGCCTATGTGTGTATTTATCAGTTTCTAGTCAGTTTTACACTTAAGGTATATAAACTCTGTGCCATGCAATCACATGCAGTTGATAAAGTACATGTTTAACCATATCTATACTTTTGGTCACACAGTTAAACAAGTGAGTGACAGAAGGTAATTTACGCTGCTGGCGTTTAAAATATGTTTGTTCATTACATAATTTACCAATTTGGCATTACAGGCAGCCTCTTCATGTTCTTCAAAATTCAGCTGATCATTGCAATATGTGAATGAACATTTGAGCATGGTGTGTAGAATAATGTGTTATTAAAAAGGTTATCTAACATCCATAAGGCTGAGCCAAAACTCCTGACTCCCACGGCAGACCCTTTTCAGGTTTCATCCCAGTTTTATTATCCTACTAGGTGAAATATAGCCTCAATCACGGTAGCAGAATCAAGGTGACCCTCCGATTGGCGAAGATACGTTTTGTCCCAGATGGTGCTTACTCACGGGCTGCATCTTGGTGATAGTAATGAATCTGCTACTATCTGTTGAAAATATGTTTTAACTACTTACATATATAGAGGAGCGGAGCTGTCTCTAACAATAAGTGATTTACACAGCTGGAGTTTTAATTTTTTGCCACCTGCCTAATGGTGTGAGTGGGGGTGTAACTCTGTTCCTTTGCAGTTTTTGAAATGTTCAACAATACCTAACTCTGTTTCTGTCACTCGCAGGCAATCGATGAAGTGTGTATTCAACAAGCAGTTTGGCAGCGTGTTCCGCACATACCACAACCCCACGTACTTCTCCCGTCGACTGTTTCGCTTCGCCGACATCTACACTTCGCACATCACCAACCTCCTACAGTACTCGGTCAACCACACGTTTTATCCCCGCCGTGGAGTCATGCCGCACGAATACATCTCCTACTTCGTCTAGCGATCTCACCGAGAGTCGACAGTGCTCTTGCTCAAACTCATTGGGTGGTGTGGACTCGATTCTGGTATTTATAAAGTGTGAATTTTGTCTAGATTTGAAGGGATTTGATTTCAGTGGTTTGTAAACACTTTTTGGTTATTTTAGTGGTAGAAGGGTTATGTGGTGAAGGCATGGTAGAAAGACAATAACTAAAATAGGAGTAGGCGTGATACTCTGATTCTATGCTGACGACACTCAGATTGCAATCACTTATCAAATGATCCCGATTTGAAAACAAATGTTAGAAACACTGATTTGCAACCTAAGAGACGTCAGCATAGAATCTAAGTATCACACCTTATTTTTATTTATTGTTGTTTCGCCATGGGGTGAAGCATCATGATAGCAGCCAGCAGCTAACAACATCCACCCTAAATCTGAACTTCTGTTACTGCCAAACTACTAACGAGTAAAGTATTTTTAAGAAAAACAACTATCTTGTTGTATTGGTAAATAATATTGTTGGTAACACATCTACAGTACACTCCCTCCTATCCGAACACTCGGGGCGAAGATCTGTCCGGATAACAAGTTTTTCGGTTAAACCGACGTTCCCAAAAACATGTTTGTAACTCTAATGCACACGGCGTAAGCTAAAACTCTGATTTAGTCATGTGATTGCAGGTCTCAAATTTTTCCTCCGAGAATTGCAGATAGAGCACTGTTCATTTCCTGCCAATCATATCCGGTTAAACCAATATGTTGTAAAAATTGTTCAATTAAAAAAATGTCACTTCCATGGAAGTGTATTCAGGTTAAACTGATTTCTAGTTAAAAGGTGTCCGGATAAGAGAGAGGATACTACATGCCAACTAAAATATTTAAAATTGTGTTGGCATTCAAAAACATAGTGATATCCACGATTAGGATATCACTATGTACAAAAAATCATACAAAAAAATTAAGCGATAGAATTTAGCTGCAGGTAAAATTCTCTTCTGTTTGAAACTAAACATATTTCTCTTCACAAATAAAAGACTTGAGGCCATACCAATATGATTTGTTTCATAGCTTTTAGGTTTTAAATTTTTTTATGATTGTTATGTGATTTCTATATCTTTTCTGCTAAACAGATTGATTAGGAACTAGAAAGAAGTATTTGGTATTTGTTTATAGTAACAATATTGTCGATGGAGTATTATTAAGTTATTTCAGTTATGTTTTGTTTCAAGTTTTTAAATTGTTTAGTGTAGGACAATAATTATTATTGAAGAAGCACACTTATTATTTCTGCTATTTTTTTGAACAAAACCATGGTACTGTGGACTTAAAATCTGTTGAAATGTTTATTTTATTTTCTTCCATCCAATACATTTGTATATTATGTTTTCCACTTTTATCTAAAGTTTATTCATCTTTTATGACAGCTCGAATACTATGGGTAATTATGTTATTTTACTAGTTTCCTAACCATGTCATGTAATCTACCATCAACCACCATTATCTACAGTTAAGATTTATATTTTTATAGACTTTTATGATGAGATATTATTGTAAAGATTATTGTTGTAAAAGATATTATTGTATATTTTATGATCATCATATCACGCATGATTAATCTTAGTAAATTTTAATTATTGAATATTTATTTGACATGAATATTTTATTGTTTGAATCATTTGGGTATTGTGTTATTAAATTATATAATGTACATTGAATCATATTTGTTCTAAAAGATATTTATTTAAACCTAATTATTAAAAAAAATATTATTGTCTATTTGTAGCCTTTGATTTTTGACAGATAAAAAGTTCTATACGTTCTTCCATTTTTAACAAAGAGAAGAATTGTTATAAAATTTGAAAATGTTTAATAGGAGTAGTATTTTTGAGGTTTTTTTGTGATGAATGCTTTGTAGTACTTGACAATAACACTGTTAACATGTTTATAGAGTTGAATTAGATTGAAAAACTAGGTTATAAAATATACTTCCCTTCCATAGTTCAGCCATTTTCCATAGCAGTAAAATATACTTCCATAGATCTGGAAAAAATGTTTTCTCGCATTCGTACATCAACTTATTTGAGGTTAGTGTGCCAAAATAATGTAGAGTAACAGGTTAGGCAGCCTCTAGATTTGGTAGATACTCAAACTCACATCTTCCCTCATTTCACAGAAGTAAAAACATTTAAATAATAAAAATGATTACTGTCTGCCATTTTTATTTGTTATGTCTCTTTCAATATTGGCTCTTTCAATGTAAAATTGTTTCGAAAGCTATCTCTCTGGAATTATATTTTTTTTGTTGTGTCTTTGATTACATATCAATATATCATAAAATTTAAAGTATTATATATCTTAAAATCAATTGTGTCGGGTTGCATTTTAGGGGGAGGTGGGGGAATTTGGATCAGAACTTGATGAGTTTTGAAGCTTGAAGCTTGACTATACAAGTCCTCTGTGATAATTGTGTTCAAGGTATAATCAAGGACAATTTTAACCAATGGATTGGTTTTCTCTTCAGAAGTGAAAGAACAACCAAACTTTCTCAATTTTTTATCACCTGTGGCAAGGCAACTGCAATGTTGTGTTAATTCAGTTTAGGAGCAAAAAACCCAAACATTAATAATGTTTAAAGTCATTTACACGATTCTCATAATTTTAAATTAAAAAATCTCAATTTATATTTTTATAATCAAAGCTAAATCTAAAGGTTATGATATGCCTTTTCACTGTTGAGGAGGTATTTTAAGGATAGTACAAAGTAATGTTATTTTAAGGATAAAATTATGTTAGTAAGCCATGACTAAATAACATGTACGTACACTAGGGATGTGTCGGTACCACTTTTCTCAAAGTCGGTACCGGTACTGGTTCTAGACAAGATCGGTTCTCGGTACTGGTACCATCGGTACCAAGTGTTTGTCAAAACATGTTATATAATGTAATGTACCCTCAAACAGACAATCTGTTGTATGTTACTTTTTTAAAAATGTTTTGATTTTCAAGAGTAAGTTTCACCAAGACATAAAATACTAACTCACTCATTAATGTAATTGTTTATCCTTCTGTTGACAGAGAATATAGCAAATATATACTATGTGAACAAAAGAACAAATTCCAAGATGAAAAATAACAGTTTACAAATTTGTTTCCATTCATGGTTTTACAATTCCCATAAAAAATGAGTAAAAAATCAATTTTAAGTATTAGAGTAAAAATTCAATCAAGAGTCAAAAAAATTTAAGATAAATTTCGAATCAAAAGTAATTTTAGAAATATTACCAACATTAAATAGAAGTACGCGGTGGCATTTACCACCGGCGCAACACCCGCGGCGATGCGCATTTCGATCGATCGTCTTTCGTAACCGTTAGTTACTCCCACCGATTACCTTGGGTACCGAAGTACCGGTACCGACATTTTTACGTCGGTTCTTGGTACCGGTTCTTTTGCCAAGAACTGGTGGTACCGAGAACCGACTTAAGGTACTGACACATCCCTACTATAGACCAATAATCTTACCCACATTCATTGTGATCAAATTGTATTTAATTCACATTTTAAAATGTTCTAGCTATTCTTAAAGTATTGTAAGACTTTATTACTTACAGTGTAACCGTCAGGACAGCTCAAAAAGATTTAAACATGAGTCAGTACATGTTTCGAAGTTAACAACTCATCTTCAGCTGGTTGAAAAATGTGAAGATCATTGGCAACCAGTTGAAGATGACGTGGTTATGTCGAAACATGTTCTGATTCATGTTTAAATCATTTAAGCTGTCCTGACGGTTACACTGTAAGTAATAGTCTTACAATATTTTAATTGTACAGCTCAGGAGCTAAAAACGGATAGCATTCTTAAAGCATTATTTTAATGCCTTATTTTTTTTTTTTTTTTGGAAATTCATTCTTGTGAGCATGAGGACGTTTTCAGATTACAGAGTAACATTGCTAAATACTTTTAAACCTGCATCCTCAATGAATGTGGAATAGAGTGTGATATTTTTTAAATTTTTTATTCTACATCCAGGACACCCAAACCACATTTCAGTATATTAGTAATTAACTGTTAGCAAAAACCTCATTATAAAGAGGACGAAGACAGAATGTTAACTAGAGGAAATATAAAGCTAGTCAGAGAATTTACCAATTTTTGTTATTGTTTGCTCAGTTACATTTTGTAATCAATGTTTAGTGATTCATTCAAAGAGCTTCTTTAGTGTCTTTTAGAGCTTATGTGTTACATGGTGTTTAAAGAAGTTTGGTAGAATTAACATTTTTGGAGCTGTATTGATAGATTCCTATGACTAGCTTACAATTAACAATGTTGTATTTTACTGAATAAATTGTTACAAAAATTAGGATTTATATTAATTTCCTCTCCAATCAAATAAAAAATGTCTACAAAAAGGGCTTCAGAATTCTGTGAGGTTCTGCAAACTTCCATCACTATTCCGGTGTTTGGCTTAAAACATGATGTATTTAGAGGTTGGTTAGACTGATTTCAGAGTTTGCCGTTAAAGCAAATATTTTATACACTTTTGAATTTTCTAACAGAAACTGTCGACAGAGTAAAGGTTGTAGGCCTTCTCCACAGCAGTAGTAGTATAGTCCGTAGTAGTATAGTAGTATGGGCAGTAGTATGTATAGTCCTGGACTGCCCCAATGGCGGGTGAGTGAGTGTGTTGTTGTCGAAATTAGTGTTTAACATCTGTAATGTTTAGAAATTAAATCACATGGTCATATGTTTATGAAAAGATATTTTATACAAGAAAATATTTGCTATACTCAATTCCACATTCACATTTCAGTACAGGCCATATGGGAGATAGCTATTCTAATACCTTTGCTGCATGCATTTGTTTATAAATATCCATATCAACGTGTTATAAAATCAACAGCTGATTATAACATAATTTGGCTAATGCAACTTAAAATGCCATATGAAATACACAGCTTATGGTAAATCCATACTGAAAGGTGAACGTGGAACTGAGTATAGGGCAGTTAATGTTATATGTATGCAAGGTCAACATAATTCATGAAACGAAATGACAAAAGATCCCATTGTGAATTTCAGTATGGGAAGTGTAATATGGCCTTTGCAGACATTTTAATTTCGTAAGAAAACTCTCGGTGAAATATTGCAGCGGATACTTTTGCAGTGTAAATGATTTGAAACGTAAACAAGGTTTTGACAGTTTGACCAAAAAATATTTTTTGCAGACACTTTGGGAGATTAAAATTTTTCACCCGCCAGATTTTTAGATTTTTTTTTCACCCGCCAGTAAGGCTGTCCAGAAGTATACAATGAATTTACTGATTCTATGCTTATAATAAAAATAGTTATTTGTGCATCTAGGGACTAAAGTGCAACTTTTTCTCCCTGAGGGAAACTGTTGTCGCCCGATGGCGGAGCCGAGGGCGACAATTTCCTGAGAGAGAAAAAGTACTTTAGTCCTGTGATGCACACAAAATTTTTTCTCCACCTACACCATTAACAATAACTAAGAATAACACTGTAACTTTACCTTCAGATGATCCTTTGCTTCAACAAACTGCATTAAAATCACATAGCATATATAAAAAAGTAATGCAAGGTATTTAGGCTTTAATTTTAACCATTTTATTTACACTCTTCTTAAAAATACTCTAGGCCTAACTTATTTGTTCATAAATATGCAGGAATATAGCCTAAACTACAGCAAACTCAAAATGGATACGCTGTCCTGTAAACAACGGAAACGGACGCTCAGATGCTGTGACACTCTCTTCAACATAGAGAAATAAATTGAAATCGACAGTGTTGCCATATTTTCTTACTGTCCACTGCGGCGTTGCCGGATTTCTTCCCATGCATTTCTTATGAGATTACTTTTAGTCCCGTGGGACTAAAAGTAAGTAATTAAATCCCATGGAGTATAAACTAGTACTTTAGTATTCTATTCCAGGGACTAAAAGACGACTATAGATAGTAGGCGGAGGAAATAGTATTTTTAGCTGCAAAAATCAATGTTTCTGCTTGTCAGGGAAGGCCGTAGCCAATGGGGGGGGTTAGGGGGTCAGAACCCCCCGAAATAGTAGAAACAGCATTGAAAACAAACCCCCAAAAAAATTTCCTGGCTACGGCTTTGTTGTCAGGTGAAGCAACTTCAACACTCATCATGCTCTTACAGTTATAAAACCTGTCTCTGGGACATGGTGGTCCTTTTACTGTGGTTTTAAATTTGAAAATTCATAAAATTTGCTTTAAACTGTTGTATCAAATTGACCCAGGAGAAAGTGCACAGTAAACCTTGAGTGTGTACACTTGAGTAAGTGGGCTATCGGCCTGGGAAAAGAGACATTACAATACAGAAAACCCTCTGCACTACTCATATTCTGATCAATTTTTTCATTGATTTATATAAAAATCTTGTGCAATAAATGGAGGTAAAGTCTTTCTGCTCAATTAATATGGCTATATTAATAATTAATCAATGGTAAATTTGTATGAGAAGGAAAAAATATCAGTGTTTGAGCTGTTTTACCGAAATAATTAATTTTCCCTAAGTTTGCCCCACAAAAGTTCTGTCCTCACTCTCAGTATGTGTTGTAAAACAGATGACTCCTTCATTCATGTACTTTGTAACACACATGTTTTTAACATACTCAGCCACACTTTTTAAACACATTCAACCATGGGTAACACCCATGGGTAAGTATAGTTGGAAGTAGCGATTCCATTACCATGAAAGACACCGACTACCAGTAATGGATATTTAGAGTGATGGATAAGTGTTGGTATTAGTATTGTTACTCAATAATATACAGTGGATTTGTATTTACGAACTAAGGTGGCCAGTGAGTGCGGCTGAAAGTGTCCACTCTTTTCTACTTTAGCACACTCCAGAGTTTTTATTAGGGAAAACTACATGGTCAGAAAAAGTTATTAAGTGATCATTATTAATCTGGCAATACAGAATGTAACTATCAGCTGGTCGCTCCTTGTTGCTGACAGGAATGGCTTGCCAATCGGCTTTTTTTATCAATCGGAGCTCTTACTTTAAATAGGGTAAAGCTGTCAGGATTTTAGGAGCCAATTTTGGGTATTTTGTTTGCAAGAAACCATTTTTTTTGTTCCTGAACTGATATAATTAACTAAACAGATTATATGCCTCTAATAACTGTCATCAATTTTAATGCAAAAATATTATTTACTTTAGTTTTGGAATTAGCTCATAAACATTAAGCTGCAGTTAGTACATGAGTGTGACTTTTTTTTAAATGCAACTCATACACAAATGGTTTTTATTGCACTCGAGAAACCATACCATACAAGCCTCTCTTGTGTGCAGGATGTGCCTAAATAACTCTCTTCAAAAGAGTTTTGGTCCTGTAAGCAGAAACTTTGGCAGGAAACTGTGACTCAAGGTTAAGATGAGATGGAGGAAATGTGGATCCATCAATTCGAGGAAAGTAAACATGTATAACGATTTTTCTTTTATGAATGTTATATGGTATTGTGCTTTTCAGTGGCTTTCCTTATAACTGTTTTACAGGTAAAATATTGTGCAAAATATTTTAAATCCCTCCACACACAAGCTTCTTGACACAAGTCTTTAGAGAAAGCAACCCTAACTCGTGGCTTAGGGAGATTTCATCAAAACATCTCCGAAAGGATCCAATAAGTTTATGGGAATAACAACTCTCTACAACAAAACAGTATAATGACTAAAGCTGTAATGCAACTGATCCATTTACTATTGACTGAGCTGCTAAATTGAAAATATTTTCACTGAAAAGTGAATGACACAGCTAAAAACAGGATACAGCACATAAATCTTCTGTAACTGTAAACATTAGATAAATAGGTAAGTCAAAGGTGGCTTCTTGTCAACTATTGTGCTTGAAACAGGAAAAAATTATACTGTGTTAAATTATTTTTGAGGCATGGTGTATCATACACCACATACAGTAGTTTTAGATTTTATGTGAAAATACAATTTTTTACCATGAAAAGCTACGATTTTTCAATTTAACATTAATAAAGCCATTGACTGACTCTACAAATACAAGAGGAGACTTCCCAGCGCCATAGTAAAAAGTTTACCAACTTTTGAGATAGCCAGGATTTGAAAGAGGATGTAGTTACAGTACCTATTCTCCAACAGGGTATTACTGCTTTCAATGAGTAATTATGCTATCAAAGGGAGTTATTTTAGGCAATTTGGTATTCAGAAAGCAAACATAAACTAAAGAGCTTTTCTAGCTTTTAATATAGGGCTTTTATGTTTTGAAAACTAATAAATCATTTATATCGGCACTATCTACATGTCTGTGACATAGTCAAATTACGTTCACTCCTGGCTGACAAAAATTGTTACTCTTGAGCCATAAGGATTTTTTTTGTACGCTTCAAACATTTTCCGGGGCCCTGACCACCAGTGAAATTTTGGACCATCCTTGTTCTAAGGTTACCAGAAATCTTGGTTTTCCCCGGGCAGTCCAGGTTTTGAGGGCTTTAGCCGTTGAACGGCCTGGGGCTTCAACTTGTGCGGGGTACATAATTTTTTGATAAAAAAACTTGTTATCAAGCTTTATTGAAATAAAGCAACATTTCAACTGGAGTTGTGACAAATTTACAGGTATTAGAGTTATTAGGAGATCGACGAGGAAAGTGTTAACATAAAAAGTAAAGCTGAGAATAGTGTTTTGTGATTTAGGTTGGAACTGGCTTACCCGATACAAATTTAAGATAAACAATAAGTACAAAAAACAAAAAAAACTTTCCTTTTTTTGTAAAAACCTTCATAATACTTGAACAATCTTATTTTACTATCTCCGGCTGTTTTATTGAGGAACGGGGGATGTGTATGTTCACCGCACCTCAAACTAGCCTGTACCAAAAAAAAAATATCTGGTAACCCTGCTAGTGACACCTACGCTCGGTAGCCCAGCCGAGGTGGACGACCGGAGAGATGGACGTACAGACAGCCACCTGCAGCCGCAGTCGCGAGTCGCGACCTTGACACGGCGTAGTTCAGAGGCACAGTTCCAGGCGGCGCTGGCGTCGGCGTCGGCCGCAGCGTTACATAATGTCGCCGTCCTTATGCAATATAAACACTACCCCCCTCCCCCCAGCAGCTCCGCCGTCCGCGGCCCTTCGTCTCTGTGTTCGGCCGGGCCGGGGAGTTTGGCAAAATATGGAAAGGATTGTTCTGGAGAGAATGATAATGACATAGCCACCGGTTTGAGTGTTGAGATAATTTAGCTAGGTGTATTTAGTAATTTTACAGCAGTCCAATTGGATGAGGAGAGAGTACCACAAATGAGGGAGCTTTATGCGAAATCATAACTTGCAATATATTTACCTCTTCATTTTTACAGAAAGCATTCAGGTGCCAACTCACAAATTACCTAGGGATTAAACCATTTAAGGGATGGTACACATCCTGGTTTTTACCAGGTTTCGAACACACAATGTCACGCCCCAGTCAGGGAGAAAAGTAATTTAGTGGTAACTGCTAAATTCAGTAGTAGCATGAGAAAAGAGCAGTTGTAAAGATCACAGTGCGTGCGCCCCTATTAAACATAACATGTATAGTATATGTACATTTCAAATTGTAATATAAATATTTAATTCGACACTCGATATTTCGACACTCAGTATAGTTCGACGCGGTCCAAATATTTTGTCCAGTGATATGTACTGAATACTACGATAAGTTTATAAATAGCTGTGCAATGGTTGTAAATTAATGTTATTTATAATTCATGAGGTTGTCATGTACCTGTGTTTGTATTGTATTTATTAATGTAAAATCTCTTACACTCCCTATAGTTCGACCATTCGATTCTTCGACACCTCCGAATTCCACTGTGTCGAACTATTGGGAGTCTATTTTATTTAATTTCTTCACTCATTTTATTTTCCTTGTGAGCTGTAACTAATTGCTCTATTAAGGTTCAAAGATAAAATACTAAGTATTTAAAATTTTAGTCAAGAATTGGTCAGGTTCGACAGCTCTCCAGCATGCTCGATCGATATCATTTTGAGTGATATTCGTTATATTGCAATTATTGTTAGTCTTGCAATGTATGGATCAGGAGGATTTTTTCGTATATTAAAAACTAATCATATATTTGGGAGCACGAATTTAAGCGGGCGGCAGCAAATACTGCATTCTTCGAATTAAATCTCAGCCGAAAATGACTAAATGCTAAATGAAACTCAAAACTCAACCTGAAACTCTTTATTGGTCATATATTTCTTTCTCTTTATTGGCCAGTACTGTTAGTAAAACAGAGATACAAGTAAAACTTATGAACAAAGATTATTATTGCCAGTTATGGTTCATTAATTTTAATCACAACTTTGGTTAATCAATTCAAAGTGTTATTCAGATAGTCATCTATACTGTATATACCTATTCCATTAATAGAGATTGTACCTATTTTCTAAACTCAAGTTTGCTTTCAATACTTTTCATTCTAATAGGTTCAGGTATTTTTTTAGGTTATTTCAGGTACAAGTACAGGTTTTTCTTAAATAGTGGGACAAATTTTCAAAGAACTTTGTCTATGTATTGGATATTGAAATTCACTTCTGTTTCTTGTATCACAGATTTAAGTGTTCTTCTTCCATCTATATTGCATTTAACGAAATTTAACATTTCAAAATATATAGAGATTGTTAAACATGAAGACCCTTGAATATACCTTCGCATGAAGTTCTTAACTTTGAAGTCATGATTCTCAGAAATGTTTTGGTTAAACTGTCAAAACTTGGTCAGTATTTTTAGGGCCTTTTACATGTACGTTTTTGTTTACTATAGTTAACCACTCAAACCAATAAGAAACCTAATTTCGCCAGCAGCACACTTTACCCGCCTATTAGTCAAAAAACACCACCCATTCTACTCATAAGCACTCACTCTCTTTCTCCTCCCATCTTAGAAAAAGAGCAAGAAAAAGTGAACTAATCGTGCTTTCGTATCGAAGCTCTTTTCAACAGATTGCCGTAACATTTAATTGAACTGTTTTTTATAACAATCAATATTTTTATTATTTTTCAACTTCCTCAGACGTTGGGTGAACGTTTCACAGAAGAATTTGAACCGACTCTCCAACAACCATTGTTCATGTAACAAGTAACCTTTTTTCCCGCCATTCTCCCCTTATCTCTTATCTCCCGCCCCGGCACGCGCCGTGTCCGACACGCACGCGGAAGATGTCCCGTGGACCCGCAGTTTGGGGGACAAAGTCCAACAGTTTAGCCGCTCATGGCTCGTGCCACGCGGTCCACCGAACTATCTTGTTTGTCGTTGCACAATGGTTACAAAATCTTGATAGACGTTCGATTCAACACGTAAACAAATACGCACTTTGGATCGGGGATTTCTTCCGGATTAAGTGTCTTGGGATGTTATTACTTGATAAAAGAGGTTCGACAGCAGATCTGCCTTTTCTAACATCTCGAAATTAATATTTGGTAAAGAAAATATAAGTAATAAAATTGAATGGTTAATCTTCACAGGGAAATATTCGACAAATCAATGATTTTTGCATGGATTGACAAAATCAGCTTTAAATACAACCACATTAGCAGCGGCAAATCACAGGGCCTAGTTTTATTAGTAAATTTGAGATAATCTTTTGTAAAAAAACGTTTTAAACTATTTCAATCCGCATTTTATGAATACTTAATTCCTTCCATGAAATTTTTGACCTACTACTCAAAATGAGCAGAATGCAAATAACTGGAGAACAGAAGACTAGCATAATAATTGTTTTAATTCAAAATAAAAGGTTTTGGTTTACATTTTTGTTTCTTTTACAGAATGTCATTCAGATAAAAACGTTTTATCGTATATTTTTTTCACTATTTAAATAAAAGTCCTCTGGTCACCTTTCATAATTATCCCTAGCCAGGAAATAAACCAGCTCAACAGAATCTGTAACAATCTCCATGTATTGTTTAGATCTGTTTTGTGACTTGGACCAAGTTGTTCCACATTGAATGTAGGAGTCGAATATAGACATTCTAACCCTATTACATGCGAACTGAAACATCCCGGAGCGGCTGAACTTCTTTTTCAGACTTACACAGTTAGACAAGCCCGAGGGCCGAAGGTCAGGCCGCACCGGGGGTGATCTCAAATCGATTTTTGCCTGAGAGGTCAACGAACACCAAAGCTATTCAAAGAAACTTTCATTTTCGCTAATTGAAAACACCTTCACAACCAAAGGCCGACTGGCGCCCTTGACACTGTTGACACAAAGACCTCCTGCAGAGCTCCAGAGGCTTCATTTCTCTTTTGATCTCCCTTCGGAGTGAGATGTGAGATGGAGAGTCGACAGATCCGTCTGAAGAGGTATTCAAGCCGATTTCGAGATAATTCGTGCAATAATCGTCCCCGCGGTCCACATTCACCATGACTTGCAAAAACCTCCAGGGAAAGTGAGGGAGGGCCTACCCTACTTAAAAACCCATCATGCGAAACGCGCTGGGAGCGAAACACGAGACAGATTTATCCCTTCGTCTCGCAGACAGGGGATGGAGGGGTTGGAGGGGGAAGGATTGGGAACAGAAGGAGACGGAGGAAACAGTAGACGAAGTTACCGCTGATGTAATAGAGAAAGTTGTCGGTAGCATGAGCAGTGCAACATGGGGCTGGCAGGTGCTGCTCGGTGACTGGAGCGGTCGAAAGAAGAACTAACACGTTAACCTGTTTCCCGCTCGGTCGGACGTTTGAAAATAGTTTAAACCTTTCGTCAGACAGATAATGTATTGTGAAATTTTGTCTCAACTCCTGAACAGGGATTGGCGTAATCAAAGAAGTATTTGTTGACAATGTTAAGTAGACATGATTTTCTCCACATGTTATGCATTATTGAAGAATTAGTTAATGGTCCTAATTAATGAATTAATGAATGGGTTTTGCTCAATGTGAAGACCACAGACAACTTTTATCCGTGCCAGACAGATTCGCCATTCATACCCTTGCGAAATGTATTTTTCATCATGCTAACACAGAAACATCTTTTTTCAGTTCCTTTTTATTGGCTCGAAAGTTACCCATTGCCGGCATAGGCCGGATAAAACGGAAGTAAACCAGTAAACCATCTGCTGATTTGCAGCAAACCGACGTTTAATGCGTGTTTATTGGTTTCTTTTTAGAGGAATGTAGTGGCAGCACTGCATCCGTGGCAAATTTTTGTTTTGTTTGTTATAGGTTAGGTTTGAAGAATCGAGGAGTATGTTTATGCAAGGACTGCGTTTTGATTGAAAGTATGCTTTTTTCTGCGTAGTATGATAAAGCTCATTTAGGCGATGCGAATAAGTCATCAGTGACCAGTTATTCGTAATCTGTCATTGCCATAACAGTGTCTTAATAAAGTGATTAAGTGAATTCTTCCAACAATTGGCCTGAAACTCCGTCCCATTGCGTGTTCCTGGACTAAACACCAGACAAAGTGGATGGATTGTTAGACTGCTGGGTAATTTTTCGGCTCGTCGGAGCCAGAGTGATTCAATCCCCTCCGCTGTTGCGGAAGATTTCGCCATTCCCGCGTCCGCCGCCGTCGCTGCTTCTGGAAAGCACTGGAATCTGCGGTAGTTACGTGACAAAAAGTATTACTAGTTGTTGTAACCGCTGGTCTCCATCGCTGGTTCCCATTTTGCACTCAAATGATTCAAGGGATAGAAGTTTTGGCCTCAGAGGAACTAATTTTGAAATGACTGAAAGCGTAAAAAAACGAAGGATCCGTTTCTGGTTGAATGTTCTCTAAGGATCAATAATAGTTCACAATTTGTGTTTAGGGCATTTTACGGTTCCTCCTGCTTACAATACAATAATTACAACAAGCACCAATAGACCCATGGTGTAAACAACCGTAGGATAAAATAAGAACAATAAGCTTTGCTCGGATAAAATAAAAACAACCTAAATATGAATCAGCTGTTTTGGTTTAAAATGACAATAACGACAACACGGGCCCTTCGAAGGGCTGTAGGACGGAAACAGGATTTTTCCAGTCTTATGTACTGTAAATGATTATTAATATTTTTACAGCTTAACATCGTGTTTTTTATATTCAACAGGAGGTTCAGGACTTGGACTTTCCAGTAAGAAACTGAGTATATTCTCAGTACGGCAGAAGCCAACGGCGCGGCGAGAACGTCATGCACAATTGCTGCGATTTAAGTTCAAACCGTCCGCTAAGGACATAGGAAGGCGTTTTTGAGCCAACACGCGAGCGTTTAATATTTAATCACTTCCACGGAAGTCTAGGTTTGTGACCTCGCTTCTTTAAACACTACTGAGTAATTGAAGCCGCACAAACACCAATGAGGATGTGTGTTTAGTAGACGATAGAGTTAGACCTTGCAGTAGAGTATAAGGTCGTGATCACTAATGGAACCGTCCTCTATGGATGAGTTGTCTGTAGTTGTTGAATATTTACCTGTAAACTGTTTCCCTGTTCATCAATTCATCCCTGGGTAAAGATTTCAGGTAGTGAAGGGTTGAACTTTTTCTTACATCTTACATACGAAGTACTTAATGTTTATTACTTCGTGTTGAAGCTTAGTTTTTGTGACTTCATTATCTGTGAAGTAGATTTATTTTTTGTAGCAGGTATTTTTTGTAGCACGTATCGCGCAATAAATACCTAATTAATAACCTGAACAAGTAGCATTATTTTGTAGAAAAATATCAACAAAATAACTAATTTAATAAATTATTACCTGTACCCGATCTTTTATCTATTATCTTATAGGGCCTATATTAACCTCACCCAACAATTACATGTAAAAGTTTGTTTGGATTTTGTTACAACACTCTAAAAGTATTTAATTCATTAGACAGTTTTATTAATCTATTATATGTTTTTCAAACACCACATACCTACAATCCATACTACTTGACCAAGAACCTTGCAACTGTACATGGACGTTCCTCTTAGAACGTAGCCATCCGCTGAGAAAGGAATTTATAAATTTTCTCAGGGCTACGCCCTATGGTACCACAAAGTTTCAATGTTATATAGGGGAACTTATTATGAAGTTGTCAAATACGCCAAATTAAATAAAACATTAAATCTTCAATCCAAGGAAGTTTTTCTGTTTTTTTTTCACGGGTGGAACCGGATTAATCAGCTGGTTAATTCATAAAACTCATAATAATCCGTCCAGTGTGACATTGAGCACATTGTAATGGTGTGGATTGTGTTCATTGCAGTGTAAACTATTCAAACTTCCATTTCCATCATCACTGTGATGAGTTATTCACAAGTTTATTGGACCAGTTTATTTTGTTAGGCTAAGCCACGGTTTTTCAAAAGAGTTTTCCTGCCCTCGGGGTCGCATAGGATAGCATATGTTTTCCCTCAAATAGCATGTTTTGTAATAGCTTCCATTACTCTTTTACAACTGCCATCCCAAGAACACCGTTTCCCGATTGTTAGTTGCAAACATTGCAACAGTCCGCAGAAGTGGCTGGCCTCCTCTCTTTGTTAAAACGTTGGGAACGCTCGAGTGAAGTAAAACGTAAAAAAACTATTTTCCTGCCGAAGTCTTTTTCTATAGATGACTACATGTTAAACACTCTCGAACTCAAGTTGTACACAATGAACTAGCATGACTGGCGCGTCTCCGTGGCTGGGCAGGAGGGTCCTCCTTGAAAATTATCTTATGGAAAATGCTAGACAGAAGAATCCTCCTCCCAAATGACATTCTGGCTTGGAAATAAGCCAGGAGGATCCTCCTGGCCTTAAGCCATTAGTGGCCTTATGGCTAAAGGCTATAAATAGTTGGGTCTTCACAAGTGACTTTATGGCTAAAGGATATGACCTCACAAGTGACATTATGGCTAAAGGCTATGGACAGAGGGACCCTCCTCACATGTTACCTTATGGTTAAAGGCCATGGACAGGAGGATCCTCCTCACAAGTGACCTTATGGCTAAAAGCTATAGACAGGAGGATCCTACTCACAAGTGACCTTATGGCTTAAGGCTATGGATAGGAGGATCCTCCTCGCAAGTGACCTTATGACTAAAAGCTATGGACAGGAGAATCCTCCTCGTAAGTGACCTTATCGCTAAAAGCTATTGACAGGAGGGTCCTCCTCACAAGTGACCTTATGGCTAAAAGGTATAGTCTGAAGAGGGCTCTAAACCTTTGCCAAGCGGCTGAAAAACGCATCTCTGTATTACTAAAATTCTGAGATTATTAAAACACCTAGCGACCTCCGGTGAACGAGAACATGTTTTTCATTAAATGAACTAGGAGATAAAACTTTTTTTAGGGTATTTAATTATTATTAGACATATTTTATTCTGGGTTAAACTTAGTGAAAATTGGTCATTTTATTCTACATAAACCATAACATTTAAAATAAAATGCGAAAGTTGTTTTTGTTTTAAACCCTTTATTAGATATTCGAGATGATTTCCCGCTGGGTAGGACTTCAAAAAAACAAATAGTTACCTCGTAAATCGAGTAATTTGTGAGGGTTATTTCTGAAAAGTGCTTCTCAAAACACCCCCGTACAGAGGACGCCCTGGCGAGCGTTGATGGAACTACGACCGCCGAGGAGACATTCGTCAGTGTCGCCAACCTGTTTCTCTGCCCATTGAGACATCGGGCGGGCGTGAATCCCAGGAAAGGGAAGGAAGCGGGGAGGGTTCTCTGTGTCTGTGTCCTTGAATCCAATGACTCTAAAGATACAATTTGTCCATCACACCATTTCGTCATTCTTGATATATAGGTAAATCAAATTTAAAATGACATTATAACCGGTCTTTAACTATTCAGAGAATATGCTATCAAATAAAAAATAATTAAACCTCATTGATTGGAATACTGTACACCAAAATTTGAACCAAATTAGACCTTCCTTAACAATAATTTGTTTAATCCAGTTAATTTTACAACAAAAAGTATAACTTCAATAATCGCAGGATTTTAAAGTTTGCAATCACTATTGAGGTGCTGTGGATAGTTTCTGAAATATCGTAACTTATAAGTTGTTACAGAGCTATTCAAAGTCATTACTGTATTAGAGGTTTTCCATGGGCGTAATGCGGCAAGGAGGGGGGCGGCCCCCCCCGAATAATTTGGAGGATATAACCATAGATAAAATATACCCTGCTGGGTATATTTTATCTATGATATAACGATATAACATTGTAATATAAGAAAAGTCGCATAATCACGATCACGACCATTTTTGCTGATTCTTTTAACCAGCGCGAAATGTAAGTACAGCACAGATGGCAATATTATTTTACACACTATTCCTGGATAAAAAATACACCCAAACAATTTAGATTTTAATGTAAAATATAATTGACATTGTTACGGCTATAAATTCCCAAAATGCTGGCGAATTAGAATGTTTACTTCAATTATAACTCAAAAATATCGATTTTATGCGAGAAAGATACTTAGTTCAAATATAGATACAAATTGATTATAATGGAGCGGTGCAGTTTTACAACCCGTCACTCAAAAGCTTCTCGGCATCGTAATAATCCTTTTGACATACGCCGTCCCTACCTTCCCTGGCCACACCGCACTGTCGCCTTCTGTAGTTGGCAAGGCTGACGGGCATACTCGTTTTGCGCACACGATCAATGCATACTGCTCTAATGGCCTGACCGCAGGTTTAAATTAGATGGTTACGAAACGAAGACACACACATATCTGTTATTAATATAAATACCCCCGTTGCAGCAGACCTGCATACTCAGCAAATTTCAAATACAAATTAACACATTTCAATCCATGACATGATTTTTGTAAGCTCCATAAGAATAACATGGAGAATGAGTATGCAGGTTTGCTGTAACAGGTATGTTAACTGGGTGGTTTTAATTAAATACAGTATTTAATAGATATGAACTAGAAGAAGCCATATTCCAAGTTTTATCATAATAGTATATTTTAAATATTATGTTAAGAAATAAGAAAGATATAGAATTTGTTTTATTTCCGATTGGGATAACATGGGGAATGAATATTCAGGTTTGCTGCCACAAAAATAGACATATTATTGGGGATTTAAGACTACTAAAAAACTTATACATTAGATGTCATCTATATCAAATTTCATTCCAATCGGACCATTTTGCGACCGCTATTTTTTATATTATTTACAGTTGTATTTATTTATACAGTTTTATTTTATTCTGTCCAGTTCAAGTTGGCCGGTGGACCCGGGACTACCTGAGGCCACCCCTATAATCCCTCGCCACGTCCGGCGGGGCTGTCCGCTGCCTAGGCGATGAGTCACCTACTGGCTGTGTTTATAAAATGGTACACCTTTTTTACAGAATAATAATTTAACATTTTTAAAAGCATACTTGAAATATACTAAAAAATTTATGAAAAGTGATATAAAATTCGACCCAGATAGACTTATTACCAGATTTGTTCGTTTATAAACATGAGATCAAATGCTATAATACTAGGTCGAATTTTATATCACTTTTCATAACTTTTTTAGTAGATTTGAAACATGATTTAAAAAATTTTAAATTATTACTCTGTTAAAAAAGTGTACCATTGTATAAACACAGCCATTGTTGTGTACCATTATTGTTGGCGATTCATCGTCTAGGCAGCGGACAGCCCCGCCGGACGTGGCGAGGGATTACAGGGGTGCCCTCACGTAGTCCCGGGTCCACCGGCCAACTTGAACTGCACAGAATATGAGTGTTATTCAATGATCCAATTTTAATTGTTTAATGACTTGTTATATATAATATGTTATTTATTCAGCAAATTTTAATTTATATTATGCCCGCTTTGAAATATTACTTTATTTTGTTGCACATATTTGATGCTTCAATTGTACGCTCTAGCGATGAGGTTTAGTTGCTTCTTTGTTTTTGATTTATGTTGTGTCTTTGTTGGTTTATGTTGTATATTTCGAGCATTGTGTCACCATTTTGGCCAGTTAGTGCCTTTTTGTAGATTTAAAAATAAATTTGTTTCCCGACAACTTTTCAAATAAATCGTTATATTATTAATTACTTTTCATCTACAATATTTTTTATTTAGTATTTTTTCTATATTTTAGCCCGGTTTTAAACATTTCTGATTCTTTGTACATAGTTGATGCTTTACTTAATTGAATGCTCTTGCAATGAGATTATCTCTTCATTGTTTTTCTTTATGTTTTATATTTCGAGCGTTGTGTCACAATTTTGGCCAGTCAGTGTCCTTTTTGTAGATTTAAAAATAAATTTGTTTCCCGATAACTTTTTAAATAAATCGTTATATTATTAACGCTACATGAAAACTTTGATACGATTAGGCTTTTTTATTTTAAGACTTACCCCCCACATATTATACATCAAAACACGCGTATCTATGTGCAGATTCCCGAAAGCATCTTTAGATTTTTAATTTAGGCAATATAACATGAAAAAAAGTGCGAAAAAATTATTATAAAATAAACTGTGTTTGACAGAAGCGAATCTGATCAGCTGTGTGGGATTTAAAATAGCCTTGTGATGCGGAAAGTGAAAAAGGACCTCAAGTCGCTGGAGTAAATTTTACAGTACGGGCATTTTAGTCGAATCGGGTCAAAAATATCGATTTTTAGGTTTCAAGTGGATACGATTCCTTAATCTTTCCTGTACATATTCATTCGGTTATTTTAGCGATTAGAATCCGATGAATATTAAAAAATAATCGATTTAGTAGCCTATGTCATGCAAACGAAAAGGGACCTCAAGTCGCTTATATGGGAAATAACATGGCGGGCGACTTCAGGTCCCATTTCCCAAATGAGCAGACCCGTACTGACAGTGTCGTCAGGGACATTACAAAACTACTCTCTCCTGACATCTATCGGCAAAGTGATTACATTCAAAGCCTTATTACTGTTACCGATAGACCGAGCAGAAACTGCAAAGAAAACATTAATTCCATGAACTCTGTGCTCGCTACGGTAAGCGAAAGAGCTATTAAATTGAAGAAAACAATGGTGGAGGGTTTTTCATGTATAAAGTGTACGCAACAATTTATCACTCAATTATAGTACCTTTCAACCGTGAGGAGAACATTCTTTATATGCTCTGCATCTATGACGGACGTCAAAATTGGTGATCAAGAAAGAATGGTAAACAAAGCCAACGGCTCTTGCAGCAATAAACTCATGCACAGCTTGACTGAACACTTGGTTAAAGTTAATCCCTTAGCGCACATTTTCAACGTGAAGAGTTGCGTTCTGAAAAATACTCCTGATGAGCAGCATACACAACTCGGAATGCATTGTCTGATATCGAAAAGAATATTAGCTCCGATACAACGACATAACTTATAATGATGTTGCTATTATTTTTAGAGTAAACGATAGCGAACCACCAAGTGTGAGCGTAACTTGATTGTTTACCCGAAAGATAAGCCACTTAGAAGAGTACATATTCTTCAATTTTGCCTCGACCCAATGGCTGACCTGATGCTTTTTCCATATTTTCTATTTGAAGGAAGTGCACAACGAACATCGCTTACAATGCTGCAATACGCATCCTAATGAGTGCCTATTAGAGACACTTTCAGCCCGCTACATCGTTCCGAAAACCTATTTTTACAGTAGATTGATTTACAGTAGATGTGTGCATAGAAGGCAGCCGATCATTTATAATTTAATTAAATCGTGTGAATTTACACGGGTTCACCTAGTATTATTAATTACTTTTCATCTACAATATTTTTTATTTAGAATTTTTTTCTGTATTATAGCCCGGTTTTAAACATTGCTGTATTCTTTGTACTTAGTTGATGCTTTACTTAATTTTATGCTCTTGCAATGAGATGATCTCTTAATTGTTTTTCTTTATGTTATATATTTCGAGCGTTGTTTAATCATTTTTTCCAATCAGTGTTCCTTTTCCATTTTTAAACATATAATATTTGTTTCCATACAACGTTTCAAATAAGTCGTTTGTTATTACTTTTCATCTACAATGTTTTTTATTTAGTATTTTTTAACTATATTGCAGCGTGGTTTTAAACATTGCTGTATTTTTTGTACATATCTGATGCTTGCTTTTAGTACGTTCTAGCGATAGGCTTTTCGACTTTTAAAAATTCCTAAAATTTATAGGTAATTTTGCTGGCATTTATACGTCATTTAGGTCATATATATCCGTTAAAGAGTATATGTTACAGCAGTTAATCAGTAATTCATGCTTGTTTGTAAATATATTTGTCTTTAATTGTATACACGTGTGAAAACTTGGTGTGTATTTATAGTCATATGTTTTTAGTGATTGTTACACTCGGGTTACTTTTCATGTTAACAGTTAAGTTAAAATGTTGTAGTCTAATATGAAAAATTCTGTTCCATTTTACTGTACATTGAGTACAAAATCTATATGTAATACAGTCGGGTTTTTACTTCACAATAATTTGTTTTTCTTCATCCCTTATACAACATGATGCATTCATACATTTCAATACAAAGTATATTAGAATTTATATATTTTTATCAATTCAAAGTGGTCGTGATAACCAGTTTGAGTTTGGGACTAAATTCAGATTCTCAAAGAGAATTTCGAAGGAACATAGAAGCAATGAGGTGAAAGTAAGACAACATCCTGCCACCAGCGGTATCGGGAATTGGCGTTGTTCGTTCGTTCGTTCAACTTCCCCACGAATTCATGGACTACCTAACAGTTGGCAGCAATGCGTAAAACCGGTCTGAGGGTAGCTCACCTAGCGCGGCCACTGGTGAAAATTGAAACTACGAGGAGCTGTGGTGGACACAGATCGTTGTACTCCTCTGTGGCCACGAACCTTTAGAGCCCTCTGAAGGATCTCCTCACAAGTGACCTTATGACTAAAAGCTATGGACAGGAGAATCCTCCTCGTAAGTGACCTTATCGCTAAAAGCTATGGACAGGAGGGTCCTCCTCGCAAGTGACCTTATGGCTAAAAGGTATAGTCTGAAGGATCTCCTCACAAGTGACCTTATGGCTTAAGGCTATGGACAGGAGGATCCTCCTCGCAAGTGACCTTATGACTAAAAGCTATGGACAGGAGAATCCTCCTCGTAAGTGACCTTATCGCTAAAAGCTATTGACAGGAGGGTCCTCCTCACAAGTGACCTTATGGCTAAAAGGTATAGACTGAAGGATCCTCCTCACTAGTGACCTTATGGCTAAAAGGTATAGTCTGAAGGATCTCCTCACAAGTGACCTTATGGCTAAAGGCTATGGATAGGAGGGTCCTCACAAGTGACCTTATGGCTAAATCCTATGGACAGGAGGATCCTCCTCACAAGTGTCCTTATTGCTAAAATCTATGGACAGGAGGATCCTCCTCAAAAGTGATTTATGGCTAAAAGGTATAGACATTAGGATCCTCCTCACAAGTGACATTATGACTAAAGACTATGGAGAGGAGGATTCTCCTCACAAGTGACCTTATGACTAAAGACTATGGAGAGGTGGATTCTCCTCACAAGTACCTTATGGCTAAAAGCTATGGACAGGAGGATCCTCCTGTTAAATGACCTTATGGTTACAGGCTGGTCAGCAGGATTCTCCTCACAAACAACAGACTGTCTGGAGGCTGAAGAAGAAGCTCCATTAACGACCGGCCGGCTGCAGGGCTGCGCTGGGGAGGAACAATTATAGTCCATTGACCTAGGCATTCCACCACTCTCACCTGCTTATTCCGTCTGTATCCTATTGTGCTCAGATAACAGTAGGTTGTTGTGTTTAGAGTCTTTTGTCTTCTCCTTTCATAATTTGATAGAGAAATCTCTGTCCATTCTTCTTTTAAAACTTGTACATATATTTCTTGTTTAAAATGTTTAGGGGGATTTCAGATTTTTCCAAATCTTTTCTATGCTTTAATTAAAACTAATTAAAATTTCTGTCTTAATCAAGTGGTCCTATATTTGATTAAAGTTCTTAAGAAACGTGTAACGAATCAGTTTACAATTTGTTGATATGCATACGGGAACTGTAGTGTAGAAAATAGTAAATTTGCAGTTGAACACATCCTGTTTATTTAGATGTTTTAGTCTTAATTCTTTGGATCCTCAGCATCGTCAGCATCTAAAGGTTATTTGGTCTCTACGTGTTTTAGAACCATCCTTCGAATTTTATCAGGGGATTCCCAAGGAGAGAGATATTCAAATGCGCCGTCCATTAAAATATGATTTTCATCGCCGTCAAATCAGACTAATGGATCTCCAGCAGGATATCATTCGATCTGAAGTCGACGTCCGTAAACAGTCTCGATCTGACGGCAAACAGCGTGACCGGAGAGAATTTAATGATTTGGTTCTCTAGGGAGCGAGAAAATAATTATTATTATTGGTAAAGCTTTTAATATTGGTATTTGGTATCTTTAACAATGTATTGGCCATTGGTATAGTTTGGCCATTGGTATCAAAACACAAGGCCCACGCCGTCTATAAGCCCAATGCTAAAATTAACATTAGTCTTACGGACGGCCTGGGCCTTATCATTTGAATCGACCTAATGTTCAATATCCGCTCCGTTGCCAGTATTATACATAATGTATATCCGTTGGCTCCATTTAAGTAACTTTGGGAAAGGCATATCAAAAGGGAGATATCTCTTTCAGACTGAATAAGGATTTTTCTACAACTATTATTTTTTGCATATACTTAATACAGTTGAACAAAATTTGTTTATGGTATAAACACTAAATTGGGCTGTATTACAGAAGACAACGATGATTAGATTAATAATGAATCTTTTACAATTATTGTAAAAATTGATCTAACGCAGTACTAATTTTCTTCTGTTTAGGCGCTTTAATGGTGCAAGGATCTCAAAGCATTATATTTTTATGAAAAGAAAAACTATGCATGAAACTAAGTAGTTCAAACTTTGTGTTGAGAAAATTGTCTAAATTCTGTAACGTGCAATTATTACTATCTACTTACTATGGACTGTTTTTCCACTTATGAAATATGGTGTATGTATTTGGGGCAACTCAACCACAAGATGTAACCAAGTCTTTATTTTACAAAAAACAGCAATAAGAATTATATTCAAGAAATCAAGACGACATTCTTGTAAAGACCTATTTAAAAATAATAAAATAATGACATTTTCATCGATTTATATTTATGAAGCAATACTATTTGTAAAAAACAACATACATTTATATGAAGTGCATGACAATTCAAATTTACGAAGTCAATCCCACCTTGTCATACCTCATCACAACACAGAATTATTAAAAAAAAACACTTACAATACAAAGGAATTATTTTCTTTAATAAATTACCAAACAAATTAAAAAATGAAAAAATATTGAAATATTTAAAAATAAAATAAAAAATATATTATTACAAGAGGCAATCTATAAATTTGAAGACTTTATGAAAATGCAGTTTGTGAAGAATGATAAGAAAACTAAGAATTAATTTTATTAAGATATATAAATTAAAAATTATGTATGCAATGCAATTGTACAATTGTTTAGCAATAAATATTATTATTATTTTATTTTATTTCACTAGCCATAACCTAAATATTAATTTCTTTTATATAAATTTATTGAACGAGTGGGCAAAAGAGAAATTCCGAAGAGGTATTATCGTTTAAACAAGTAAATCTGTGACATTTAGATCTAAGATCTTGTTGATTATACAAAAGTTCACAGTCATAGGTAAAAAACAACATATGAAAACATCCTCATCCAAGACAGTATTTTTTAATAAATATTGCGCTGTAATCGTTAAGATACCCGAACAAAGCGTGTTTTTAAGAGAATATTAAGAAGGTTTGAATATTCAATGGGAGGTCTCGCCGAGTTTGGGTACTGACTCAGAGTTATTCTTACACTGAGAAAAATTTTGTCCTGAAATACGTGGAAAATACACGTAAATAAGGGTGTGCGGGTTACCCACTGCAATCTGGACCCGGCTCAATGCTCCGGCAGTGAGGCCGCCACACGGAAAATCAGGACTTAGTTTGTCTACATAGTTATGACGTCACTGGCTATGACGTCATTACTGTCGGTTGTAAGTCCTGCCGATCAGAGTTGGCTCTCGTAATTGCAGAGACTTTTCTTAGAATATCCTGCGATTCATTTTGCCTTTACCACAGTTTATCACAGAATGTACATTCCTATTCTCGTAAAATACAACCGATATCTATGCACTGACTTGCCTAGTCTCTGCATTTACCGGTATTTTTGTCTTAAAATCAGTAAAAAATGTCTGAGTCCTTCTAGCGGTCACCCATCCAAGTTCTAACCACGCCCGATGTTTCTTGACTCGTATGTTCTGGTGGAGACTGCTTTATCCATTGCGTTACGGCTGCCTGTTGACGACTATAGTTGTTGAATAGCATCTGAAGAAGTGATAAGTGTAGTTTTACGCCTAATGGTACTTCTCTACAGTGACAATTTATTGCGTGATAGAGTCTAGAGTAGCCCTCCGTACGTGTCGTGCGTGTTTCCCGGTACCGGAATTTTTATAAAAAGTAATGTTTGTTCGTTTTGTGCGTCTGTCCGTTTGTGTTACGTGACATGATGGTTTTTAATGCTTCTTGACGACTTCCACTGGAATGAAATTTGATTTACATCGCCTGAGGATAATCTCTCTGAGATTGAAACTGTCGTAGCCCATAATATGAGACTACAAAGGATCACTTTGACAGTTCAAGGTATTTACACCATTAGTAGTTACAATTTATTGCCCTGCCATATTTATTTGATACATTTAAAAGTGGCAGCAAATCAATGCAAGGTTATACTCGACCTGCATTCTATTTCTTACAATTCATCTTATTTAAGACTTTGCTAAAAAATACCTGAGTTATTAAAATCGAAGCAGGATTTAAACAGGGTAATTACTTTTTTTGGTAAATTTTCATGTAAACTTTGGGCAGATAAAATTAATCTTAGGCTTTAAACTGATCAATGTGTCCTTGCAACTATTTAAAAATAAAACAATATTTAACTTAAGTAACTGCTGACAAATAAAACGATTTGATTTTCTTCAATAATCTAAGCTTTTTCTCTGAAAAATTGGAAATTTAATATTCTTTTTCACGTTTCACTACTATTTACTTTATATGTATTAACTATCAATGGTAGGTACTACAGTAAGTAAATCTATAAAAACATTAATAAAATATGTATTATAGAAACCAAATGTTGTTATTCAAACTCTCATCACATTTGTAAATTTTCAATCCCAAATATAAAACTAACACAACGGACTTAAAATCAATCCAGATTTGGTTAAAAAATATTTATTCGATGCAAATAAAGTATTTGATGATAGTGCGAACTAAAACAAGGTAAAGACTAACTGCTTTTACCAAATCACATGGAAATAATTTGAAGTTCTCATCCATACGCCTACCGTAAATGCAGTGGGCTGCATGCAGAAAGTAATCATGGATAAACTTATGACGTGTTTTGTGACGTATACAAACCATCCATGACGTCACTTTAATGTTTTTTCCTTACAATCACGGTAAATTCCCTGATTATTTGCAAATACGGCAGTTCGAGCGTAATTGCAGAGAAATAGTTCTTAAAGAAGGACTGCGAGTCCTGCGTCTGTACTAATGCCCAAAACTCTGCCGAGTCATTGAGCTGGGTCCAGACACAACACTCCTGTACGTGAGCCAAGTCCTTATTTACGTATTGCGAGAACAGATTCTAGACTTGGGGCAAAAACTCTGCTTTTCCGCTAAGATATTTTTCTCAGTGTAATCATGGATAAACTTATGACGTGTTTTGTGACGTATACAAACAATCCATGACGTCACTCTAATGTTTTTTCCTTAAAATCACGGTAAATTCCCTGATTATTTGCAAATACGGCAGTTTGAGCGTAATTGCAGAGAAATAGTTCTTAAAGAAGGACTGCGAGTCCTGCGTCTGTACTAATGCCCAAAACTCTGCCGAGTCATTGAGCTGGGTCCAGACACAACACTCCTGTACGTGAGCCAAGTCCTTATTTACGTATTGCGAGTACAGATTCTAGATTTGGGGCAAAAACTCTGCTTTTCCGCTAGGATATTTTTCTCAGTGTATATAGTCAATAAGTCAAAGCCAAAACGATTTCCCTCTATTATGTATTATTTATGTTTCTGTATTTCTATTGAAAGAATAGACTCTACCAAACTTCACTGTCAACAGTGGTGATACTTCAATAGATAATGTATCTTCAAAGTCAAATAACTAGCTTGGCCGTTCGTTACCCCACTGCTAAAGTCTTAGTCTTATGTCTTAGAGCCTATTAGTCTTGCGGCCTGGGGCAAGTTGTATGACTCGTCCTGTAGATTTATATGTTACACCTTCATAGATGGTTATTTTATAGATGATATTGCAAACAACTCATCAGATTAAAAAGAAGTACATCGTAAAATCTAGCTAACTATTGCCCATAAATTTAGATAAATAGTTTTACTCGACCTTTTACCTTTGCTGCTTCAAGTTCAACTAGTTCACAAGAAAGGCTTAGTAGCAATTCCTGGTGGATACAAGTAAACCAAGACAAAGGCAATAATCTAGTTTGAAATGTTCCAGGGTCGAGAAGCAAGTTGCGTTCTGGACCAGAACCACACTGAGTGCGATAATGACCAGAAAACCTACAGAACTGCTTGTCATTGGTTACACGCAGTTCCAGCGAGTCCCAGATGTATACCAAATTTGTTTGTTTCCCCTTTATGTGCTTTTCCCTTTGTAAATTTTGCTTAAAGTAAATAATGCGATAGTGACAAAGAAACCTCCAGAACTGCTTGTTAATGGTTACGCTCAGTTCCAGCGAGTTCCAGATGTAATTTGTTTGTTTCTCCGTTATGAGCTTGTTTCTTGTTGTAGCTTAAGTACAAGTGTTTGTCGTCTACTTTCTGAGGCGTTAACATGTTGTGTACACAGTTAACAGTTTGTTGATCACCTACTGAGGACCCGTTCCTTGGTAAGATAAATTAACAGAGATGATCTTAGAACAGTCTCAAGTTTAAACTTATGCCACAGTACATTTTAATTTGTAAATAAAATTATTAAAGTTATCATGACAACACAAAATAACTAGGGTAATTTATTCGGTTAACTATGAATATAATCTTAATAATTCACCGAGAAACTTGTTGTAACAGCGAAACTCTTTTAATTACCATGTTTTTTTATATTATTTAAAATTGAGTTGTCAAATGAAAGATACAAATGTTTTGTAGAAGACATGGAATTTCTTTTACCCTCAGTCCAATGTACTCCTCAGGGCCTTGACGACAACAGGAGTATCAGAGGTGGTGGCCCAGGGCCTCCGAGGTCAGGGGGCCTCCAATCGAAGGATGAACTTGTGCGAAGCAGCTTCAAAAATTGGCATAATGTTATTTTAATATTTACAAGTTTTTAAGGTAATAATTGAATGTATTTGTGTGAATTTTGATGCCATCTTTTACTCAACTCCAGCCCGAATATATGCATCGTTTACTGTATATAAGATTCTCGTATTTCATTTAGGGGGCTCTCTTACAAGTTTTGCCCCGGGGCCCCCAAAGTTATCGTTACGGCCCTGATTATTGTTTTTATACTTGAACATACGAAGAGCTGTTACTTATATTTATTTATTTCAATTATTCTTTTCTGGTATCGTCCCTTGTATTATCGTTTCATATAGAGATCTTTATGCCGGTTCTCAAGGACGGCTCTGCGAACAACTGAACAGTGTTGTAACACTTCTAAATCTAATTGATGCTCTTCGCTAGCAATCAATTAGTTAATTATTCTTGAACTGGAAGGAGGTATTTTATCAAAGATTCTCTATTTCAAACTACGTTTCTCCGACTCTAATAGGGCCGGCCGGTGCATCCACCCATGGTTCCAACATGCAACCACCGAAAGGAAGAATCGTTATCGAGTCCAAACCATCCCCAACAAATACACCGTGAGAAACATGCCGTAAACACATCGCAGTCCTTCAGATAAGCATTCGTCACGCCTGACTCACAAGCCAAACAAGTTATTTTAGCGTGCAAGTATATTTTTACTAATGGCGAAACACGAGACGTTGCGATTTGCGCGGAAATCGCCGCTTTCCTCAAATGTGCAAATAACTCCACGTGGCCTACATAGCGGGAGCGGAGGGTATTTCGGTGACGCTCGACTAGAAAAGTTGTTATTGAAAGTGTACAATAACACGAGTCGTAACGTCTGGACACCGGGATTCTTGCAAAACTGCTGCAGCCGCGCTAACTTGTTGTTGTGGCCTTGGGCGCGATTGCGTATAAATATGTATATTTAGACATCGTCATTAATCCATGTTTACATAATTATGCCACGGATGTTAAGATTATGTTAACATAATTATGACAACGTTATGCCACCCGGTTTAAATACCTGCTCAACAAGTTCTTTTGTCATTTAAAATGCTATTACTGTATTGTTTATAATCCTTTAACTAAATGACCGGGTTGCCTATCACAATCAAAGGAGACAAATCTATTAAAATCGAACACGTCAAGCCCCTCAAAGTGAAAAGAAATAAAAAATACGGCAGTATTTTTAAGTAAACATTATGTAATTACTAATTTTACGCGCTGTTGTTGACAATTAAGTTTAGTATTTATCAAATTGGTTTCCGCTAGAGACTTGACGAAACTGGTTGGCTGGACGAAACTTAATATCTCTACATCCATCTCTAGATGCTTTCTTACTTCGACTCAAGACTTGCTGATTCGTTCAACTTTAAATAAAACGCAGTTTTATTCAATCCCTAGTGAAATGTAGATGTGGTGAAAAGTGCCTCGGTTTCGCTTCCAAGCAATTTAGATAACTTACCAATCGTTCTAAGTCAAAGACATGCAAGATAAACGTTTATTCAGATTCTTCTCGAACCAAACATTGTATCAACTCCAATTAACCTTTCACGAAAATAAACCTCCCATTTTCCACATCGACATCTTCCCAGCTGTATCTATCGCCGGGAAATTTTCCACCAAATAATGGGCACGGTATAACTTAGTCGCTGGGTCATTTAAATAAATGAATGATCGGCGGTCAGTTCCCATTGTCCCTTTATCTCTGGCGCCGCGACCAGCGACATTAGCAATCGTGGTTGTAGGGCGCATTCTCTCGCTGACCCTTCACTGTGTGCAGATGCGGGTCCCGACCCTGCCCCCGCGTCCGCCTATTGTTGGGACGCCGAGCGGTCTACTCCACATGCATAGTTTAAGATTTATATTGACTTTTTTCCTTTATTTAAATTACGTATCGATAAGCACGATATTTGTTGAAATTCAGTGTATGAAAACAATTAAGGTTTTACTGTTAAGATTGCGGTCTATTTACTTTTTATTGTATTTACGTATTCAGTACAATTTTGTTAGTAAAAGTAAAATTTAGAAAATTTTACTTTCGACCGGCTACACCGATGCTTATCAGGCCTAGACTCTGGCAGAATCTTGATGGTGTCCCTTCCCTTAGAACCTAATATACCAATATAATGTAGAATGTGTATGAATATAAAGTAGAATGTAGGTAGCTCTGGTTTACAGTAGGTCCTACCATACAATATGATTTACAGAAAACTTTTAGGCCTATATCTTGTATGCTGTTGGCATTTTAAGACTTTCTTGATTAAAATCCACCTGAAATATATTGCTACAAAGTCTACTGTAGCCACAACATAAAGCTAAAGCTAGATAGTGAGGTATAAGTTACTTTTTAAACTTTAACAATAAGTGAGTTATTTAAGTTTTTCCTGTTGAACAACGAAGATGTCCCCTTATTGCCAGAAAAATAATTTTAGGATGTTAAAGGGTTTTAATAAGATCATTTGTCGAATTTACAGTATTAAATGAGTTAACGATACAACTTTAGAGCCCATCATTAGAGTGGTTTGGCGCTGCGCTAGTTTGAGATCCTCGGGTTGTCAGTAGATCAGATACTTCAGTCCCATTACGACACCTCCCTCGTTCATTATGCCACCTACCATTATGACAACTAATGTCTCAATCCTTTAGTCCAAAGCTCGTTCCTTTTAATTGAATTGTATGCATTTAAATAACGAATTCAGGAGCCTCCTAGAGTATGCAATTTGGGATTAGAGTTAAGAAGGATTAGAGCACGAAACTATTCTATAGTCAATGACAAGTAAAAAACACAGGAACTTTTCTTAATGAAGAAGGCGATTAAATACATATCAAATTTCAATAAGCTTGGAAACGGAATCAGACTTAAGATAATGTTATCAACCTAAATTTGGTTTACGGATTCGAAGAGGTTTCACAAAGCCCTCGTTTATCATTTGTTGTTGCCGATAACAAGTACGGCTTTAACCACAAACTCCACAGACATAATTTATATTTTTCATATTTCATAGTATATAATTCATTTATTGTAAATCAATTATTTATAAAGAGTCTTAAAAATGTTTTGTCAAGGTTCAAAACTGGATCTAATCGCCTACGCGGATATTGATTTCTCCCTGCATCGGGATCCAAATTGTTAGTACTGAAATATTTAAGAAACTACAGGTTCTTCATTTTGAACTTTTTTATAAATTTTATCTATTGTTTTACATCAGATTTGTTTGTAATCTCGTATCCAAACCCAGCCCTACCCGACTAGTCCAGCCGGCCAAGGCCCCCGCAAGGAAACTGCTACACAGCAAGTCCCCTTACATAACCATATTAATAACACCCACCTGCGGATCGCGGGCTGGGTTCAGGGACGGGCGGATCTCGGTCCGCCAGTCGCGACCGCGGACTCCAGGCCGCCACGGATCCCGGTCCGCCATCATCCTTATTATGTAACCAGACACGTGTTGCGTAATGGAACTTGTTATCCTAATATAAAACATACGACCTTGGGACTTCCTTTGTCTCGCGAATCGGCATAATTGGACATTAATCCCAGGCTTGTCAGACCTGCTAACATGTGGGTTAGCGGCGAGACCTTGTTGTGTTATGTTGTGTCTTCAGGATTAGCGAATCTAAACTGGACATGATACGTTCTTTGTTGGCGACGAGTCTGGGGGCATTAGGTAGTTTTTATGGAAACGTTTGTATGGCTATTAGACGCTACGGTATCTATAGACGCTTTATAAACCATAACTCTAAATGTATTTTAAGCTTTAAAAAAAGTGTTGCACAAAAGTTATTGTAAAATGCCGATTTTACATACTAGCCTACCCCTGCGACTGCGAAGAAACATATATCCAGCTTTTGAACTGAAAAGTCCTTTCAGTTCCCAGAATGATATTTTCTTAACATACAAGAAACCGAATATCATGAATTTAGAACACGTATATTACTCAACGTTGTATTTTATCTAATATCCACCAAGAGCTTTTTACGCACCTACCGTATTGAACTGGGTGATGAACTCGCGGTCTGATAATTTTCACAGATGAGTTCCTCCAATAAAGGCAACGATGATTTGGCATTTAGTTCAAACTACAGTCAAATTACATTAAGTTAGGAAGTCAATCAATTTATAACAGTTATCATTAATCTTTTTTAGACTAACAAGTAAGGTTATTTTATTGTGAATTGTAAAGGTGAATTGTAAATGTGAATTGTATTGTGAAGGCTTGAATGATCTGCTTTTTAATTTGAAGTATCACTGTTCTTAAGTGAATTAAATTAATTTACTTAACATTCTATCGTGCCAGGAGGTAAATATTTGCCCCAAATTGCAATCCAACATTTTTACACCCATGTAAAATAATTCAGACAAAATGTGATAAAATATTACAACCGGTTTTAGCCTAAATCGTATGGGATATAAATATGGGATATAGGTAATCTTACGTTTTATAACCGGTTTAGAATTTTTAGCAATATATTGTTAGGATGTATGAACATTATTTTTACTTGGTCAAATCTTGTTTAGATTACTGTATACTTACTGTATACTTACTGGATACTAAAAACATGGACTACCATGCGGAGTAGGCCAACTAAAAGCTTACCAATTCAATGTCAAGGGATCAATCGTCTTTCCACAGCACTGCACACAGCAAGACAAACTTATCTCATTCTCAGACAATTAACTAATTAGTGGGAATAAAGTGCAAAACTAAATGAAACATGAAGCTACATCCGCTATAAGATGGAAATTCAAGGACGACATGTCTGGGAATGGAAGTGAGGAAAAAGAAGATGCGAGGCAAATGAGGAAACTTAAGGAAAAGAAAAAGAAGGCATATGCAGATTTTACCGGCGTCTAAGGCCGAGAGGTCAAGAGGCACGTGGGTTGAAGTGAAGTCTCGTCTTTGGCCCGGACAACAGGAAACTCTGAAAATCTTTTATTGGGCTTCAATTTTTTGGGGATTTTTGATTGAACGTGGTTCAAAGCGTTAGCATAATAGGCAAAGGGCGTACCTCCACATTTTGCTGTTTTTGAGATTTTTGGCCACAGCCTTGGTACACAGTATTGGCCACAGTATTGGTCATCTGTCTAAAGAAAGGCTGACATCTCCCAAAAAATCGGTCTTGTGTTAAAATGCAAATTATCAGAGGTCGTAAGTCCAAAAAATAGTTTAAAGAGCAGGACCGTAACTCCTGGAGTAAACTTAGGTGTCCCGGATTGAAAGTTGTAACTCCATTATTAATGTAAACTAGGTACATTATATTTTCTAAACTTTTTTAAACATTAAAAACGTTTCATTAGTACATAAATTAAATCAGAAATATTATGAGACGAGCTAATTAATTAGTAAAAGAAGAAAAAGAAAAGGACATGATTCCTTAAAAATTTGTGATTTCGAGTAGAAAAGGTCGTAATTTCAATGTATACGTTTGAATTTTTTTATATAAAAAATAAACATTAAATTATACTTTGTAACTAAAAAAGGTTTTAATGTAAGATAGTTTAATATATTCAAATCAGTTTCATTTAGTTGTTTAAAAAAAATAAAGAAAAAACTGTTAATATTTGTGAAAACAGTTTTCTTGCTCTCCCGTAAAATTTGTCTTTTTGGAGTTACGACCTTTAGGCTTACGACGAGAGACAACTCAGAAGCCACTTTATCAGATTTTTTTCTCACAGCAAACAATTCGCGAAATCCTTAGTTGGCAAATAAGTTGCTTATGTTGACAAAAAAAATACTTAAAATATTAATCTTTAAAATGCGGCACATAATGTGTTCCTTATAAATGCAATAGGTATTTTTTTACTCTTAGTATGTACATATAACTATTTACTATTTTTATTGAATATTTTATTCTTAGATGTTAATTCTGTCATATTTACCAACTTTACCATAGTTCAGTAAAATAATTCGAAATGGTGGTTAGTTAAATTAATTCATAATTATAATTCATTGTGGTATAGAATTGTTCGGGTAGTTGACATTTTTGGATAAGTTGTTAGTGACAGGCACATAACATAAAATTAGAATTTTTGACCTCGAGATGCCACGGCACGCCACTTCCTGGTCCTATATCTCCGCATTCAACAAGATGGAAATGCTACAGGAGCACTTAAATCGGGGGGAATTTAGCCTTCTTCATATTTGCAACTTGATTGATCTCTGTAGGATGCATAGTTTTTAATATAAAATTTTTAAAAAAATACCAGAATGTGGCGCGTCCCAAGGCACGTCGGGGCACCTCGAGGACGAAAATTCGGATTTTACGTTATGAGCCGAAAGCCAACAAAATTTTCTGAAATTACAACTAGCCGACCTTACGCATGGCGACCCCGTATTTTCCGAAATATTTACTGGACCCGGGGCGTCCTGCCGGGAATGCCCGCGGAGGCATTGTCCTGTGGCCTTGACCGGGGATCTCCCCTCAGCGCCGCTGACGTCAACTCTGCCCTGGAAAATTCCAGCCTTTTTGGAGTAGCTTTTCTTGTAATTGCTTCGGAATGGTGTCAACAGAAGATAGTGCATCCGGAAATTTTACGACCCGCCGTATCTATTGTTTTGTACGGATCAGTCTCTAGGGATATGTACCGTTTAATCCTTTGATAAGCGGTGAAAATAAGATAAAGCTTTGGAATGTGAAGTGTCTAAGGTCCTTAGACATAGTGTGGTGTTTGGATTAAAATTGGTTTGATAACAGTTCAAAGATTTAAGAATTTATGAGAACTATTAAAAAATATAATTTATTGCTATAATAGTTTTAGTACAATAAGTTTTGTTCAATTTTACAAATAAGTTGATCAGAACAGAATAAATTTTAACGTTCAGAGGTATTATTATACCATTACAGAATATGAACAGTACGCGGATTTTTACCCAAGTATTATTAAGTTAAAAAGCATACCTTTTAAATCTTTTGATTGTCTAATTAAAATTATTTAATACTGTGGGTATATCAAGTAACTTTGACTTTTCATCTGAATTGACATAGATCGATTTTGTTCCTTGTCGGTATCTTATATGAAAATAATTTCTCGAGTAAATTTGATTCGTTTTAATTATGAATAACTAATTGGAATAAATACCTAAATATGATTAACTTTTTACCCTAACTAAATCTTTTGTTTGTAACCAATAGTTTAAACTACAGAAAAATATAATATTATGAGTTATAAATTATATCAGCATATTACAACACAACTCTCTTAGTACGCTTTGAGATGGATAGTTTTGAATGTGTTCTCACGTTTATGACATCACATCTACAGGCCTAATCGACATTTAAAGATGAATGAAAAATCCTTGACTGTTCTCTGACGCGTTTGGGAAATCACAGTTTCCCACTACAGACAATCCATCATTACTACATCTGCCTGCACGTCTGCAGTAAAGAATGAGTGTAATGAGGTCTGTACCTTTCCTACAACACTTACATCCGGGACTGAAAGAAGTGCCGTAGTGGGTACGTTAGGCCCATTGTGTCAAACACCTTGCATATTAAATGTGTCACTTGTACATCAGAAACAGAAAAAGAATGTTTGATTTTAACTTTCTTTGCCGTATCAGTGATTTTTTTGTTCAGTGTTAAAGTAAAATTTGAGTGGTTTAAGAAAATTACATTAATCTGATTTGGTTTTGATATTAATCATGCAAGACATGTGCCATATATGCCTAAAGTTCCGTTTTCTCATGATGAAACTGTTTTCTATATAACAAGTCCCAGTTGTGTTCATTCAACAATAAAAATAATTTTCAGTTTTAGAGGTTTTTAAGTTAATAAATGGTAACAACGTCAGATTTCCACGTAATCAGAACTCTGATTTAGGGCTCCATTTTCTTCATAAAAATATATAAATATTCGATGTTACATAAAAAGCACCACTTTTAATCACAATGGGAACTGTTTAATAAGGCCAATATGAGTATTTATTATTAAGGTGATTATTTGAGTAATTTCAGATTTCCTTCAGGATTTCCCTTGAATTAAATATTATGTACGATAATTTACACCAGTGTTAATTATTAATTGGCTATAAAGAATTGATAATTGAGGGCTGTGCTATTCTATCTCTTATTGGTTTAGTTCCGCCACTGAGAGATTTGAAATTAATTACACTTGATGGCCAATTAATTTAATTTTTCTGTACTGAGATTTCTTTGAATAACAACATGGATACATTAATAGTACATTTATACTAAATTATAAAATTAAATTTTATTACCAACTATCAATCAAAACCTATTGTAACTGATTGTTTGTTTACATGAACCGTTCAAAGGATGTAAACAATCTTTCTTTGGTGTGCTCATAACATCATATTCTTGCAGGTATCTATTTCAACAGGGTTTCGAATTGTTTGTAGAAAAACCTAGAAACCCCAGGATAAGCAATAACAACAAACGACTTATTGTGAAATAAATTATTTCCAGTTTACAATAGATACCGGTAGTGATAAAAGTGTTGGGGAACTTTTGTTTGTGTGAAATTGGAAGTTTACATTGTGTGTCAGATGCTTGACGTCAAACTATTACTGCAATCAGAAACAGCCTGCAAATATTTACGAGTTTCCGTGGTAAAAAACGCTATTGGGTTTATATCACTTTGAAAACATTTCCTACTAGACGGGGTGTAATTGAGGACTTAAAACTTCCCAAGATATACGTTATACGTTTAGTTATACGTTTAGTAATGACATAATTGGCATCGGATGATTTTACACGTCACACGATAATAATTGGCAACAGACGCTCAATCATTACGTAACGTCAACACTGACATTGGCAAAATCCCAACATCACCTACATTTTATAACACCTGCGTCAAAAGAATGTCGTTGGGAAAGCAAACCCCTTTTTATGTGACGTCGGGACGATAAAATATTTATCTAAAGCTTGATTTTCCAAGTTTTCTATGTTGGACATCATAAAAACAACATTATAAAAACACCTCAACCTAAATATTTAATTGAACTAACAATTGCACCTAGTAATTTACGAACTCATTTCAAACATGGTATCTTACAAAGATTACTTTTTATTTAAGTCTAAACAAAATTGTTTTTGTGAAGTCTACGCTCATTGGCATTATAGTAGTCGAGGCATAAACCCAAAACTAACACCCATATTGTCTAAGAACAGTTGTTTAAGTTGTTAGACGCTTGCATGCAATAAAATGAAAGGTTTGAACCTATGACTGTTTAATTCGGAATGCCCATTCATAAAAATAGTCACACTGTTCATAATCGTGTATTTCAGGCCAAAAATACAATTTACGAAATTAAGCTTGACATTTCTTGAGATGATGTTCCCTCCTTTAAAATTGAAATATAAATGTCGTAAAAAAGTTAAAAATTTTGTCGATGCATAGTTGATACTTGAAGATACCATGTTTGAAATAAGTTCGTAAATTACTAGGTGCAACAGTACGGTAAAAAAGAGAGCTTGATTTTCATCAACCAGTAGTAAATAATAAACATCTGCCTTTTAACCTAATAATTAACTACCGTCATATAAACATTTACCACGCGATTTCCAATCTTGCTAAACTACGTCAAAGATTGGGTATCTTAATTGGTTCGGAAGAAACCTTTATGATAGAGCGCGTGTGTTAATAGTTGGAAAATCGAGACCGTGAAAAACCTGTAGTCATTCCCCTACACTACAATTTACATTATTTATGTAAAACATGTGTTGTATTTTTTTGCGACTGAACTAAATTTCACGACTTGTCTATAGGCCTACATCATAAAATTCAGCTCGGTCGGTTTTGTAGTTTTTGTGTTTTCCTTTTACAACAAGCAAAGAGACAGAAACCCCACCCCCTTCTGTATAATATTACAGACAGCCTAATCCTTATACTTTTAAAAAGCTTAAACAATTTAAGAAAACTAATATAATTGTTTTACAAGATTCATTCAACATCTTATCTTGTTTACGTTATAATAAACCTCAATTCTGGAAACCTTCTAAGATCAAAAATAACTCACAAGATAACGGTCAAAAGCTAATCGGTTTCTTTGAGTATCCCAAAAATAGAACTAATGACGCACTACCTAAGGCTGGCCAATGTTCTTGAAGTGAGGTATGTCCAAACATATGTGTCAGTGGTCGTCACATAGGAAGGTAAGGTATGTCAAACATACGTGTCAGTGGTTGTCACACTGTAAGTTATGTCCAAACATATGTGCCAATGGTTGTCACATAGTAAGGTTTTTCCAAACATGCGTGTCAGTGGTTGTCACATAGTAAGGTTTGTCCAAACATTCGTGCCAGTGGTTGTCACATAGTAAGGTTTGTCCAAACATACGTGCCAGTGGTTGTCACATAGTAAGGTTTTTCCAAACATGCGTGTCAGTGGTTGTCACATAGTAAGGTTTGTCCAAACATTCGTGCCAGTGGTTGTCACATAGTAAGGTTTGTCCAAACATATGTGTCAGTGGTTGGTTGTCACATAGTAAGGTTTGTCCAAAGATACGTGCCAGTGGTTGTCACATAGTAAGGTATGTCCAAACATGTGTCAGTGGTTGTCACACAGTAAGGTATGTGCAAACATACGTGTCAGTGCTTGTCACATAGTAAGGTTTGTCCAAACATATGTGTCAGTGGTTGTCACATGGTAAGGTTTGTCCAATCATATGTATCAGTGGTTGTCACATAGTAAGGTTTGTCCAAACATTCGTGCCAGTGGTTGTCACATAGTAAGGTTTGTCCAAACATTCGTGCCAGTGGTTGTCACATAGTAAGGTTTGTCCAAACATATGTGTCAGTGGTTGGTTGTCACATAGTAAGGTTTGTCCAAACATACGTGCCAGTGGTTGTCACATAGTAAGGTATGTCCAAACATGTGTCAGTGGTTGTCACACAGTAAGGTATGTCCAAACATACGTGTCAGTGCTTGTCACACTGTAAGTTATGTCCAAACATATGTGCTAATGGTTGTCACATAGTAAGGTCTTTCCAAACATGCGTGTCAGTGGTTGTCACATAGTAAGGTTTGTCCAAACATTCGTGCCAGTGGTTGTCACATAGTAAGGTTTGTCCAAATATATGTGTCAGTGGTTGTCACATAGTAAGGTTTGTCCAAACATATGTGTCAGTGGTTGTCACATAGTAAGGTTTGTCCAATCATATGTATCAGTGGTTGTCACATAGTAAGGTTTGTCCAACCATACGTGTCAGTGGTTGTCACATAGCAAGGTATGTCAAACATACGTGTCAGTGGTTGTCACATGGTAAGGTTTGTCTAAACATCCGTGTGAGTGGTCGTCACATAGTACGGTACGTCAAACATATGATCAGAGGTCACACAGTAAGGTATGTCCAAACATACGTGTCACCGGTTGTCACATAGTAAGGTATGTCCAAACATTTGTGTCAGTTGTTGTCGACGTTGTCACAGTAAGAACAACCACTCACCCCGACGGAGAAGTCACACACCGGTACAGATAATTAATCAATGGGACAGACCGAGCAATTGGGAACAATTAATCAGACAAAGTGACAACGAGGGGTCAGCCGGCGGACTCGTCTCGTTGGGGAGCTGAAAGGCTTGCCGCTATCATCAGTGGGGTCAAAGTCATCCGATGAAAACAAATGGCCAGGACATTGCCCCACCTAGCTGCGAGTGCGAGTGTGCGTGTGGGTGTGAGGGTACCAATATAACCCGGACATGCAGTTGTCAGTAGTACAGCGGTAGGGCTTCGTCTGAGCCGATTATGTCATGTTGCAGTTCTGGATGTTTACTGTTAGGCAACAATATGTAATTTTTCTGGTTGTATAAAAAACTAATTTGCGTAACTGTTTTTAGTTTTAAGCAATAAGAATTATTTATTGCTAATAAAATCAAGGGATTGGGTTTCTTTTTAACACATCAACGAACATTATATACCCCTATAGATTATGCTACACGTTTAAAATAGAGAAAGCCTTCCCGTTTACTAAACACGTCTCAACCTTGAACAATGAATCATGATTAAAAATACAAAAACAAGTAAATAGAGTTTAAAAAGTTTCTACAGCGCATTGAACAAACGCTACTTTTTCTGATCACAAGGGTATATCGACGTCACTCTATACGGAAATCACAGTGGTGCTTTATTTATTGTTCCAGAGCTCACAAACAATTTAATAATAGTGTAATTACTTATACTAAAAATATACAACATCTAATAAAGATTACTTAACTTTCATTTCCTATTAATCTGTATTTAAGAAGAAATGTATTAACATTGCTGTGGTTCTTGGCAAATAAATAGAACAACTCATTAGAGATATATAAACAAAAACCTATTATTAGCTGTTAATAGCTGTTAACCTCCTGGTAAGACATTCCCTCTGGTAACTATTAACCTTCTTGAAATAAGTTCAAATTTATATAATGGAAACATAAAAAAAATATGAGGAGGGGTTTTCTTTCGGACAAAACCAAAATACCTAAGGAGGTCAAATTTGGCCTATGCGCTTCCTCCTTTAGGCCTTAGATGCGTATAAGAATTGGTTTTACCAGTGATTAAATCGATCGTTTTACTCCCTCAGGGTTACGCCCTATGGTACTTCGAATTTCAATGTTAAGCTACAGAGAAGCTTTATGAAGTTGTCATGAACACCTTAAAGTATTTAAAATTAAATCCTAAATCTGAGGAATTTTTATTTTTACATGGGTGAAACCTGTTTGATCTGCTAGTCAGTTTATGAAATTATTCGAGTTTATGCCAGCCAGCTCATTTTACAAAAACTCAAACCCTTAACCTCAAACGGCTTTAAATTTTAATTACAATCAACAAAATAAACATTTTTATTTCTGGCTGAACAAATCATTACCTCGTTTGGATAGAGCTTACCCACGTTTTGGGGCAAACATACCGCGCATTCCAGAGAAACTAGAAATGGCCCAGAAATCAGCCCAAGACACGACTGTCTATTTACCTTACCCTCCAGTATCAGTTGACGACCAATATTTACAACTGACGACAGAGGGTGCTGCGGTCGTGTCACGTCGACAGTGGCGAGACGCTCTGGACGTTCGACGTCGCTCGAGACTCTCCCGGGCCAGCCAGAGGCGATACGGCCATAAACTGTCCGTTACAGTCGTTACAGCCATTATATAACTACCATTAGCGGCTTCATGTCCGCCTTGAAAGGTGCAGGGAGCAATGCACTGTGTGGTTAACTGTTTATATTTAACATTTGTTTTTTTTCGGTAAATTTGTTTGAATTTTAAATTTTTCACTAAAATACATTATTTTTATTTTTTGGGATGGTGATTACAATCGAAGAGGTGAAAGCGGGGTTGGTTAGCTGGCAAACCAACCCCACAACATAACAGAGTTGGTTGGTGTTTGATAGTACAATAGGATCATAGTGGAATATAATTTCATGTCAGATCTGACTTTATTTGCAAAGTACAGTAGTCCAATCAAGCATTTGCATAATTATTGTTGGCACTCTTAATTGTATTGCCACAGGTAGGTGGGTACTGGATACGTAATACTGTCATAATAATGTGCAATAAGTTTACTACTGTATTTAATAACATTTATGTATTTAGTCTGATCAGATTGAAGAACTAACTTTGTTACTATCTGCATATAAACCATTGTTGTTGTTTTTATATTTAAATTATATTAATATACATTAAAGGTGCTTGAGTGGGCGTATAAAAATGATTTGGATAAGGAAAAGGATGCTTTCCCAGTTCTTGCTATGCGAATGTATAACATCCTGCCAGATGCCGTGAGGAGCCTCCGCAGGGACCCAAATTGATGAGTTGGGAGGCTTGGTTGAAATTATAAACTCAATTTATTTCATTGGGGAATTTTTTGAGGCCTATAAAGCAAATATGTAGGTCAATCCTGCCTCCATCTTAGTTGTGAATTTGTATGTAGTACGTTAGTATATTTTAGTTTTGTTCATTAACGGCATCCATCCACTAATGTGGTCACCGATGTAGAAGGAGGTATGAGGTATGTGTTATAAGGTATGAGGTATGTGGTAGGAGGAATGCGTTAAAGTCAATAACGTAAAAAGGTAGGTTTTAAATAGTAATTACGATTTTTTTCAATTTGTAAAATCAGTTCATTAGTAAGACAAAAATAAAACTCCAGCTAAAAATACAGTGTTGGAGGGAGGCCATTCACCTTGGAAGCCGCTTTTACAATATACACAATGTTGTTTGGTTGCCAGCCTTGTGAAGAATGTATATTCCGTAGAACATTCGATATTTTTCCTGATGCATCTAATCGAGCCATCTAATGATAATTTAATAGTCCGGCAAAGATTAATAACGCTGTTATCTTCGTCCTAACCTAAACAACATACCGGTTCTCCGATTATTAAAACGAATGGGACGGTTTCTCTAACTTAAAATAAATCAGGTTTAAACCAATCTTCAATGGTATACTTTTCAATTTAAATCATATATTCACAGATTTTTTTGTGTGTTTGGGTCATGTGACAGCAGTGCAATATTGCAGATGAAATATAGTAGCCTACTGTGCGATTCATATTGAGTTTAAGAGCGATTAATGTAAAGTAAATTCATATATTTTCATGAAAGTACTTTTTAAGAATTAATTAATTAACAAAACATAATTTCAATGTGGTTTTAGATTATAGTCTACTCCACTGTACATTTCACGGATATTTCAGTTCGTTTTTGCAATGCGCCAGTACAGATTTCACCTGCAGTAGTATTCCAGCAGTGTCATACGACCCTTCATGTGTATATGACCAGAAATTGGTTTGGCCAGTTGGAGCACACGGCCTTAGGCTTCAAACCACTGTTAATAATTAATATCAGAGGACTGTGCAGTGTTCGGTGATATTAAAAATACTCAGTGTAGTTTTTACTTGGTATTCGCCTGTCTCTGTGTTTACTTACCACTACATGTATATAAATATTTTCAATAACATAATGAACAATGGCCATCATAACAACTTATAGATATTTGCGAATTGCAATAAGTTAATGAATATTGCTGTTGGTATTATTTGTTTACATTACATAAACACATTCCGTAAGGCAATTACGTTTACATTCCGTAACCAACATTCAATCCATAAGGCCATATATTAATAACTTTCAACTTTTAAATTAAAATGTTTACAAAAATTGTATTTCAACAGAAAATTCTACTGAATAGATAAATCTCAACACCAATACTTCATCAAAATTGAAATTTCATTAAAATCGTTAGAGGCGTATCCGAGATAGGATCATTTAAAGTGATAAGATTTGTTGAAATATTATTTCATGTTATGTTATGGCTCAATTATTACTATGCTATGTTTTGGTATGGTAACTTCCTCTGGAAAGGTTTGTTGTCTTTATTATATTAACATTCCAACCCGGACAAAGTTCCTAACTGGAATCATACATTCAATAACAACAAATAACAGTTTAATTTAGACCTAGTGACGTGGTTAGAGGTAATTTAAGGATTATATATTGTTTGTAAACCATTCTCTTTCCCATACTTAGGGCGGTATTTATTAGTTAGGGTGAGTATTAGAAGTGCAGGATAAAACTTGCCTCCACTTTATTTGATCATCAACCACCTTGGGAAAACTGTAATTCTATTTATGGATATAATTGTTTTCCTTATACTATTAAGACAACATAAATTACATAGAACACTCTATGAATACTTGGAAAGTTTATGTTTAAAGAGTACAGTATTGTGTTGGAGCAAGGGAGTTTGTTGTTTTAATAATTAACTACCGTAGAACTATCCACTAAAAATGTTCATAATCTTTAGAGTGTTCTAGTCTCTTATCAACTATAACCAACCATAAAATGATAGACCTCAAGATCTTACAGGTATTGATACATTGATACGTTTGATAAAATACATCACAGGTTCAAAGATTATACTAGTTGACATTGACAATAGCAGATAGTAGCACAAAAACTAAAATTTCTAAGCTTCCCGAATGAAGGCCTTTATCGGCATAGGCCCTACTATCCAAACCTATGCAATTAAAAGGCATATCTTAAGAAAAATGCAATTAATGATATTGATATATTGGTTTTAAGAAATCAGAAAATTATTACATATTACATTAAAGGAGAGGTAGACACATGTAGCCTATATTACTTAGCAGAATTATAGCCCGATTCAAGTAACACGGCCCAGTTAGTCCATAAGTCTAATGTTAATTTTAGCATTGGGCTTTTGGACGGCGGGGCCACGTTACTTGACACATCCGTTAACAATATGTAGAATTCTACACATTCTTTCCATCTTAAAGGAATGACTGATATCACTACCAATTAATTTGTAGCATTACCAATAAAAAGACCAACATTTGTGCATTCATTGTCATTACACTTATTGTCAACAAATCGTTACAAGGACACCTACTCGAAACTTTGGGCGATTTCATTCTCCTCTAACCTTTGCCAGTGTCACCATTAATAAATCAAACACCCTAACAACATCACCATCGATGTTTAACAATGAATCTCATGCATAAATGAGTTAGCAAAGCAACCCGTCTCAACTTGCAACTTGCTGACGCAGGTAATTAACATCCACAAACCATAAACCTGTCATAATATCGATGGATGGTGATTGACGTCGTGCATGTCGGACGTCGACCCTACAGTTTCCTCCCTCTTACTCTGCGTATTTAGCCCAAAGCGGTCTTGTTGTTCCTTCTGTACAGCGCTTGTTTGAAACTGCAGGTATATTAGCCCATTGGCACACTCGTCACAAAGCAGGAATAACACATTTAAAGCGCAATGTAATCGGGTGTGGTTGTTTAAACGTAAACGACGCGTCGTACAATATTCAAACACAAATTACTACCAAGTTACAGCCTCACCGGACATGAATTCTAACTGAGTCCTTCCAACATTGTTCTTGGTGTGCTGATTTTACAATTAATTATGATCACTGATGTGCCTACTTGGCACCAAGTAGGAAGGCTTCAACTATTTTATTTAGAGCATGATAACTCATCTACTTATTCATAATGCTCAGTCTACAGTTGGCAAATTTAGCGCAGACAGTCAGTAAACTGGAACATGTGGCACGAAGTGGAACTCAGATAAAGGCAACTGAAATTATGAGAAATGTTACTGAGATTAATGGTCAGAAGGTGCCTATTATTGGATTCTTCTTTCTTTGCTCTTGGCAGCTTGCACACAGTTCGTCGGATTAACCTCTCACACACAATGAGCTGCATAACATTGTGACGTGAGATGGAAGGGGGTGTCCCAAGACGATGCTACGCCGTTTACTGCTTACACCTAAGTCAGCACATACAGAATAGTTCTCCTCACTTCGCACTTGGGAGATTTTCACGCAGGTAATTGGACTACCAAGCACACCCTCAAAGTAAGAAGGGCCCAACGTACCGTCATGCACGCTGAGACACATTTCGAGGAGATTCACCTACAGATGAGTTCTCCTCACTTAGCAAGGCAGATTTTACGCAGTTCTTTGGAATACTTAGCACAAAGTAGGAAGGACCCAATAGTACCGCGGTCATACTCGCTGTGACGCACTTAGGAGAGATCCAAGTCAGCACCTACAGTTGGGTTCTCCTCACTTAGCACTTGCCAGATTTCATGCAGGTCTTTGGGATACTTAGCACACCATAAAGCAGGAAAAACCCGCAAGCTCAAAAAGGAGAAAAGGAAGGAAGGTACCGTAAAGCTCGCAGATTTCACCCAGGTCTTTGGTACACCTAGCACAAAGTAGGAAGGACCTAACAGCGCCGTCATGCGCGCAGATTTCACTCAGGTCTCTAGAACACCTAGCACAAAGTAGGAAGGACTCAACAGTTCCGTCATGCTCGCAGATTTCATACAGTTCTTTGAAACACCTGGCACAAAGTAGGAAGGACCCAACAGTACCGTCATGCGCGCAAATTTCACCCAGGTCTTTGAAACACCTGGCACAAAGTAGGAAGGACCCAACAGTACCGTCATGCGCTCAGATTTCATATAGTTCTTTGGAACACATAGCACAAAGTAGGAAGGACCCAACAGTAACGTCATGCGCGCAGATTTCACCCAGGTCTTTGAAACACCTGGCACAAAGTAGGAAGGACCCAACAGTACCGTCATGTGCGCAGATTTCACCCAGGTCTTTGAAACATCTGGCACAAAGTAGGAAGGACCCAACAGTACCGTCATGCGCGCAGATTTCACCCAGGTCTTTGAAACACCTGGCACAAAGTAGGAAGGACCCAACAGTACCGTCATGCGCTCAGATTTCATATAGTTCTTTGGAACACATAGCACAAAGTAGGAAGGACCCAACAGTACCGTCATGCTCGCAGATTTCATTCAGTTCTTTGAAACAAGTAGCACAAAGTAGGAAGGACCCAACAGTACTGTCATGCTCGCAGATTTCATTCAGTTCTTTGAAACACCTAGCACAAAGTAGGAAGGACCCAACAGTACCGTCATGCTCGCAGATTTCATTCAGTTCTTTGAAACAAGTAGCACAAAGTAGGAAGGACCCAACAGCACCGTCATGCTCGCAGATTTCATTCAGTTCTTTGAAACACCTAGCACAAAGTAGGAAGGACCGAACATTACCGTCATGCGCGCAGATTTCACGCAAGTCAGGAGACCTAGTGCACACTCAAAGAAGAAAGGACCCAACAGTACCGTCATGCTTGCAAATTTCATTCAGGTCTTTGGAACACCTGGCACAAAGTAGGAAGGATACAACAGTACCGTCACGCTGTGACGCAGGACGCGTAGAGATTGATGTCCGAAAGTCGGCGGTCACCGCAAGGCCAAGGTTCAGGGCCAGGGCTGCGCCGTGTCATGCTTCTGCAGACCCTGTCTGTCGCGGAGGATGGACGTGGGCGCCAAATTACATAGGAAGTGGGATTTTCAAGTTCATGATCCATCGCTCTTTGTCTCCTTCGCGACTCGTGAAACCGTAATGTTTACAGAACTTTTTGAGTTTCTGTACGGTACTTGGTACAATTACTTTGGTTCTTTGTCATCCAATTGGCCGCAGGCGGCGCCGTAACAATCGGTGTTCCCGAAGGATCGCAGTTGGGTGAGATAAATATCTCGGGGTTGAGTTTGTTTTTCTGGTTCGGTAAGATTAGGTTTGATTGGGTTGGGTTTGTTAGGGTAGGGGTTTGTCAGGTTTGGTCTGTCCTTTAGTAGTTTGGGTAATTTTGACAAAACACTTAAAATCCTTCTAAATGTTAAAGTATAGGCTCAAAAATAAGCTTTTAGGCTTTTATGTCCTCTCTTAAACTTTTAACAAATTGTTTTCTAACTTAGTGGAAGCTGGCAGTTTTTGAAAATTGTTTTGTACTGTGAGGGTGCAACAGTGCAACTTCGTCGTGTATTTGAGTTAATATAAGTAACACATTTATAAAATTAAAAACAAAAATTACCATAAATATGTTGTTTAACTCTTAAAATGTTTTGTAGTATTATACCTTAACAAGTATACTGTAATATCTAAATAAATAACTGAAGTTAATGTTGTTTTGAACCTTGAGGAAGCTATAAACATTTGCCAATTGTAATCTGAGGAAGACGCTTTGTCATTTAATAAGACAAAGAACATCAAAGTCGATTACACTATCAAATGAACAAGATTTTGGTGTTTGTTGTACATTACATTTCTCCCCGAGCTGTGTATAACTGATAACTGATTTGAAAACACTCTGAAATAAGAGTTAATTTAATGTGATGTATTATTATGTTATGAAATATGTGTTGTGTATGATGTTTTACCTTGTTTTATGATGTTTTGACCTGGAATCAAAAGTTTAAACACATGTTTTTACCAAATTTTTATGGCGCTGATAATGCCTGTGAATAAATATGAGGGAAACAATTAATTGTTTGCATTTTAAATAAAACTAATTTGCATAAGTGCTTACAGTTGTTTTCGTTTTCATTATGAAATAAGAATGATCAATTGTCTGAACTTTATTAAATGTACATTTGACTAAGTCAATACGAGACTTTGCAATAATTGATTACTCATAGCTTAATCCATCACTGTGACTGATATCCAAATTTGAAAGTTACTATGAAACCTGTTTAAAGCTGACATCATCATGTATCAATCTAATAAGTGCAAGTAAACTAAATTAATTTTTCAACTTCCACCGGAGTATCCGGGGTATAAAACGAATCCATCAGAGTGAAAACATCACCGGTGGCAATAATGTTACAAGGATTCACTGACGCCAGTGTCTCCAGGTGAAAAAATTAAAATTCCCCAATCCACACCAGCCAGCAGGCCTAAATTTCCCCAAAATTCCCCACCTGCAGCCCTAAGTGTCCCCACAATTCCCCAATTTTTAGGAAAGCAAATCCTTTATATCACTTTAAACAACCGATAAAGACAAAGACCAGTTTTTTTTGTTGACGTCGTGTTTTTATCAACACTTTTAGAAATGGCCTTTTAAAGGCGACATTTCGTTTGCTACAAATTAATGAGTGACACACTGATAACTCAATGTAAAAACTAAACATAAACTGGGCATGTAAAATTACTGCTATTAGTTCATAAACAACGCTGCACGGTTCAACCACAGTTTTCAATATTACCAGCCTGCCCGTGTTCATTTAAGAGAGCAATATGGAAATTACCCACTTTTCCCCACATAATCAAAATCCCCACCACTGCTTTCCAGCGCTAAAAATCCCCAATTTGGGAAAAATCCCCACACCTGGAGACACTGCCTGATGCAATGCTGCAGGCTGCAGCTCCCGCAGCGGTAGTGTAGTGGTGTGCAGTGTGCAGGAGCGCGTGCGAGCGACGGCCGTGATCCAGTTCACGACCAATCAGGAGCCCGCAACATCAGCCGGTGTCAATACTGCGCTCCCATTGGTCGAGGGCTCCCGCCACGCCGCTCGTACGATCCGAGATAATAGTTTCCGCTGTGGAAGCAGCTGGAACACTCAATTTAGCGACAATCATCAACAATGTACTGTTATTACTCGGTGGGCAGCGTAGCGTCTATTATGCAGAAATAGATCTAACTGGGCTGAGAATAACCCCTACAATTACTTGCGTAAGCAATAGTTTTCATTGGCTTACACCCTCACTTATCACAAGGTCTGTATAGAATAAAAGAGAAGAATAACAGTACTCAGGTTATCTCATTAAAAAAGTCGACAAATCGTGACGTCTTTTCTAGACCAGGAACAACCCTCAGCTAGGACAAACAATATTAATCTTCACGAAGCAGAGGAGAAATAATACTGATATCTTGTTGTGGACATATTTTTACTCAATTTGCTAATAGAGCTTGCAAAGAACCGGACATTGGGTCTACGATTGACGTCATAAGCTTTGGTTCCACAGGCCATAGTATCGTTTCAGTGGCTACTCACACTTACCCTGGGGCGCAAACAGGAACTAGACATAAACACTCAATGTATTTTCAGACTCGTATTTAAATTCCTCCATGTTTGTCTTGTAATGTTTGTTGACAACGTTTCGTTGCTTCGCACTTAACTCTTGATTGACTATATTCTGTATTGTTTCGTTTAAAGCGAATGTGCAATAGAAGTTATGTTATTACCGTCATTTGATAACTCTCATTGATAATTTGTTGAATTGACCTAATTGAATTCACTTACTGTGAAGCACTTCAAGTTGTGATAATGCAAAAACATCAAAGATTACTGATCAACGCCGAGAGAGAATAATCAACTTTCAAGTTATCTACAAAAAAGAGTTAAGAATAGACTTTTTCGCAGTTTAGCCTATAAGTTATCAGTAGGATAACTTATAGGCTAAACTGCGAAAAAGTCTATTCTTAACTCTTTTTTGTAGATAACTTGAAAGTTGATTATTCTCTCTCGGCGTTGATCAGTAATCTTTGATGTTTTTGCATTATCACAACTTGAAGTGCTTCACAGTAAGTGAATTCAATTAGGTCAATTCAACAAATTATCAATGAGAGTTATCAAATGACGGTAATAACATAACTTCTATTGCACATTCGCTTTAAACGAAACAATACAGAATATAGTCAATCAAGAGTTAAGTGCGAAGCAACGAAACGTTGTCAACAAACATTACAAGACAAACATGGAGGAATTTAAAGCTTTCTTTTTCTTGTAATAATAACTAATAAGATATAAGTATGTAGAGAATAGAACATCTACCCTTTTATTATTATTATTGCATTGCCTTTGAATCCTTTAATTATTTCACTTACTTATAGTCAAAAATATTTCTTAATGCAAACAAATAATACTGTCCATAAAAATACCAATACATGAAGTTTTGTATGTATTTATAAATGAGATAGAGAAATATTTTGGACACTATTTTTTTTTAAAGCTAACCGCAGAATTGAACCTTAAATTATTAAATATCTTTTTAATACTAACAGTGAAATTAAGTTACGTTATTAATAATTATTTTTTAATGTTATTCTGATCAAAGATATGCGATTTTTTGCAATTAAATTATTCCTGTTTCTTGATTGAAAATTTGGATTTTTTTTCAAGTAGAAATCACAGAATAGGCAACGCTTTATTTTTAATATTGATTGAGCCTTCAGTATGTTCAATGTGCACTGACGTATGCTTTAGGTTAAAGATTAAAAGTATTTCCAGTCGTAAACAGAGTACAGTACACTCTTGGAGCTTATACCATTGACCTAAATCAATTTAGAAATATGAATTATAGAAACTATATCGATTTGCTTACGATTCCGACCACAGGGGAACCTAATTTTATAAATTATTAGAATTAAATTTACAATTGCAGAAACTGAACATCCAGAACTTATTTTTAAACCAAACATAAGTTTTTTGTAGAGTCAATATAAAACTGTGAATGACCTTCAGTGACGTCACTGATAAGACCGCAGTTTGATCGGTGACACGAGCAAAACTTCCTGATAAGATTTAATTTACACTAACAGTGACTGAGATAATGATGTTTAAAAACAAGAAGGTCGAGAAGTGAGCGCATGTTTGTTTTGAGTTAAAAGTCAACGCGCCGCGTCAGCTGTCGCTATCAAAAGGTCACTCGCACAAGATTATAGTTTCTTTAATTGACATCAGGCGTTAATTGGTTTTTTTTTATTTCTTATTTAAAAGCAATAATTTTCCTTACAATATTTTCGATGAATTCATTACTATTAAAAATCATTGTTTTACACTAAGCAGAACATTAACAATACCACATCGCAATAAAAAAACAGGATAATTCATTTCTGTCAATGCGCAAATTTCATTAAAAGGCTATCGTTAATAAAATATAAGGCCTTGATTTGGGTATTAGTCTGTCTTACTTTTTCCTCATTTACTTCGGAATATTCAAAGTAATTAAGTAAGTAAGTAAGTGCTATCAACAAAGACACAATACAAAAATCTCAGTTATTCCGATATGAAGAAAAAACTTCCTACTGATAAATTTTATTTCTGTGACAAATTAATTAGGTCATCCCACAGACCTGATTATTGCAAAGAACGGTAGTAAATTTGCATTACTCATCATGAATCTAATTAAATCAAATATTTAAGTTTTAAATAGTTATTTAATTTTTAACTTACTAAAATTCATGGTTTTAGCCCCTGAACTGCAAATTTCAATAAAACAAGGTTAAAATTACCTTAAACCGTCTGCAGTTCAAATCCTTTGTTCTTCACCAGTGACAACAATTGACGTTGAAGAACAAGGATTTGAACTGCAGCCGTTTAAGGTAATTTTAACCTTGTTTTATTTAAACTTACACTTTTTTTCTTACTATCTCTCATATTAATATTAAATTTATTTATTTATGTTTTATTATGGTGATGTAGTGATGAATCGGTAGACTAATTTTGAATTTTCGCAAAAATCCTCAAATACGGTTTTATTTTTCTTAATTTCCTTAATCCTGTGTAAACCCGACGCAACCTGTACTTAAAACATTAAAACTTTGACTTCTGATTGCTTCCACTTAAAGTCATTAATAAATTTCAGTACCAATCACAATCAGATTTTAATGATCCACTTAAAAATCATCCCAAGCAGTTTCCTCTACGTGGAACAAGCTGCAATCAGCAGCAGCCATGAAACAGCTGCAATTATCCGAGTGAACACAAGACCGCGGCCGCAGTGGTGGGTCCCGTGCACGTGCATCGCAAGTCTCGGTGACTCCCGGTACCCGCGTCGCGGCCGCCAGTGTGGTGATGAGTGATGAGTCACCCATTCATCGCCGTGGCTCTAACGAGGCTGGGCCACTGTTTGTTTTCTTACTGAAACATGTATACTTGACTTTTCTAGGAGAAACATTTCGTAGGTTGTCAGTTTGTCACTGGAAGAGCAATCCTTCTCTTGACATCACATGGATTTTTTTAGTGTAGCGATTTTTTAGTTTGTTATTATAATTTAACATGGATTCCCAGTTTTCCTCCAAGGACCTTGGGTGCGTCAGCCGTGAACCATGTATTTTCCTGAAACATTTCCTGAAGTTGTATTCCTGAGCAATTTCCTCTTGACGTAGCAGATTATTTATTTTTCCATGTAACGATTTTTTAGTTAATATTAATTAAGAAGGCTTTCCAGTTTCCTTTTAAGTACCCGGATGTGTCGCCCGTGAATCATATAATTTTTGTTTTGGTGCGATGCATCGATGCATAACATCGATAAAATGGTCCCATTGAATAAATCTGATCCATTGGGTTGATTCAAAACACCTTGAGGATGATGGTAGTATGGGTTGGTGTTTGTCCCTGATGTAACAATACAATCAAATTCATGTATCAATGGAAGAAAATTTTCAGTCCATCTGATTCATGAGAAACAGGCATTTGAGATGCCTTGCATGTATAATGATTTATTTGTTCTCAATGCAAATGGTTTTTTGTTTCCAGATGAAGAGTGGTGGAGATGGATTTATTCTTAAATCTCTGAATGTAAACATAATTTTTTCGGTGGATATTATTAATATTTCTGTTGATAAAAGGTCCATCACTTTAACATGTAAAAGTATTACTTGGTATGATTGTGTCGACGATTATAAAAATTTTGATAATTACATCAAGTAGATTTGTTGGTATGTACTTTGGTATTATACGGAGGCCACTATTTTTAGAGAGGGGGTTTTAATTTTATACCAAAAATAACTACATAATTGGAGAAGACATACTTTGACTGACTTACTGTCCAAATTTGACATGATTACGATGAGCGGTCTTTGTATTCTGCCTCCCAGAAGGCAGCGATGTCGGCAGGTAAAGCGTCACCGCCGCGCCGCTAGCGGCACCCTTACAGCACGCTGCGGCGGTTATGTTAGGTTAGGTTATCATAAATATGTTAGTAGGACTTTCCTAGTTTCATTACAAATCAAACGATAACGGATGAGTCATACTTTCGCCCGCCAAATCCTGTAGGCAAGTGATGCACACACTCCGGTCAGAAACCTCGAAACCTGACCTAATTGGAGGGGATTTGGCGGGCGAAGGTATGACTCATCTGGTATCGTTCGATTCGTAACGAAACGAGGATAGTCCTACTGACATATTTATGATAACCTAACCCAACATAACCGCCGCAGCGCGCTGTATAGGGGTGGCCTCCATATATAATACCAAAGTACCGATTTGGTCAATTTAGACAAAAAAATTTCTACTTGAAAAGAAAGAAATGAGTCGTATTTATCAGATCTCATCAGCTGTGGACAAAGTAAATTATATTCATTAATAACTCGAAAAAGTGAATGAACTTTTCGGAGTACTGTTTTGAACTTCTGCAACTATTTCCTTTTCCCACTTCCAAAACTAGTTATCTTTTCCGAAAAGTCGTTATGCTTTAGTAACCAGGAATGTACAAGGGCAGTCCCAGCCTTGACATGGCAGTTTGTTATCGTGATAACTAATTGTAGCTTAGACGAACTTGAACGGATGTCCCACCTGTTGTTTTCGATTTTCAATTCAACAAACAGGATAGTTTTGTGTTTCCTTAATGATTATTTAACTCTTTCGATCATTTGATCTCTTGCGTCAAGACATTTTTATTATCTTTTGACCCCAAAAGTCCATTAGTTATTTTGATACTTGGGATAACGATTTGCCCCGTAATTTGGGAGGCATGCTCGTTAGGGAAGACATTCTTTAAGAAATTCTTTGAGGAAACTAGCACGCCAGGAAAACTATAGTATTACAATGAAGGAGGATTTTCATACAATGAAAAATGAGTTAATTTATATTTGGAAGTAAAATTGTATTTCTTACACATATCTGTTTTTTGGATTCTTGATTGCCGCAGAGATAGTCCGAACCTAACATTTTAATTTGTTATGATGATAACAAGGATTTCTCTGCTTTAACAGTCTTATGATAGGTATACTTTCCAGATCCACTAGAAAAGTATCAGTTTCAAATTTACTGAGGCACTTAAATATGGTGGGAACATTTAATTATCCTTTCTGATAACACAAAAACAGAAGGAGGTAAAACATGCGTATGAGGAAACTAGTATGATGAAACTATGATACTCAACGAAGATGACTTATTTCAATTACAAACAGTTTACGGTCCGTGTTAAAAATTTATAACACGATCAAAAATAAAATTAATGATCATACCGTTTATGAATAAAACTAAACATAATCAATATTATGTGAAAAAAATCGTCCATCTCTTTTCTGATTAGTTCGTTTATAAGTACATCAAAACTAGTTGTTTTTTTCCTACAAATTAACTTGGACTCCTGATTGACATTGTCTGCAGAGCATTGTTGCAATAATTATCACACGTTTTTACTTCCTAGGCCCTAGGTGCATGTCAGGTGCAGGTAATACAGAATGATCCCAATATACCTCGGATGGTCCGACCGTGTTATCGGAATATTGAATCATTGGAATGGAATCTATCACTGTTTTCTCTAACGGACTTTTCAGTTCAGGTTCAAGAAAAAAGACATTTTATTGTCTTTGAAAACATGATGTGTAATTGACATTCACCAAACCACTGATGGCCCCTGCCTCCTACTGATGACCTATTAAACATTGCCAGAGCGTATTTCTGTCAATTATTTAGGCTCTTTACTATTTTCTAGCTTATTAAACGGTCATGCAACGTTTTCTATTTAAACATCGTTTTAGTATATTTTTATGCCAATAAATATGTTCTTCCGATTATCCGACCTTGTTTTCCGCAGTCCCAATCATGCCTTCGGTCCCGTAAGTGACAAATTAGCAAGGTTCCATGTTATAAAGATTTTTGTGAACCAAATTCGGACTCTTCTTTCAAAACGTCGGTTTTGGTTTTGACCAAACAACCCTAACACAAAACTAAACAATTTTTAACGAACCCAAACAAAACAGTGACACAAAAAGTGCAAATCGAGAGGACAAAGAATAAAGAACTCGGTGTCCAAGGGCGTTGTGCAACGTGGCCTCGTATTGGTCAATCTCCCGCACTGTGGAATGCTAATTAATAAACTGATGTGGGTCAGCGTGCGTGCGTGTGTGCGTGCGGTGGTCACGTGACCTTGGAGTGTAAACAGTCAGGGTAATGACAGGTGGGCCCCGGGCCCCGGAAGCAGCGATGATTGTTAGGTTAACGTGATGAAAATTTACCAGAAAACCACAGTGATTACTGCATATAGGGAAACAATTTGTGACTGGTGAGGGAAATGTGGTGTAAGCGTGATGCACTGTTGACTGCACATCACACAGTTTTGTTGAAAATATAGTTTTGTCAAATACCACTCACCTATAATCGTACAGCCTATACTACTTGACCTAGAACCTTGAAAATTTGCATGGACGTTCCTCTTTGGGCGTAGGCATCCGCTAAGAACGGGTTTTCCAACATTTCCTCAGGGCTCTGCCCTATGGTACTCCTAAGTTTCAATGTTATAGGGAAGCTTATATGAAGTTGTCGTAGCAGCCTAATAAAGTTTGAAGAATTAAATGAATCCAGGGACGTTTTTCTATTTTACCACGGGTGAAACCGGGTTGATCAGCTAATATCCAATATTAACGGTTCGTCAACAAAATGTTGGTTATTTAATTTATTTATTTATTTTCTGGAGTCGAAAATTGTTTAGCGTTTTATTTGTATGCAAGCTAATAATAGCCTACGTAATTAGAACAATTCGTAATTGATTAACGAAATCGTGGTTTGGATCCCACGTTAAACTGTAGGTCCTCTAGTTGCCGTTGGCTGTTGGGCTATTAATTAACAATCCTGACTAGAAACATGTTGACCTTGGTCGGTAACAAGACTACAAGATCGCGCCAAAATTAATTATTATTCACTCGTCTCTCATTGATTAGGGTCCTTATGGGTCCTTTCAACGTTTTCAGAAAATTTCGATACCAATTTTGTACAATACAAGCAGTAATTTTTTTCCTGTCATAACTTACTTTTACTAGGTTATTCACAGTAGCAAAAAACTGACTTTTACTAGTCTTCTTCACTGCCAAAAAAACTGTAAATAGACAATACAAATATAAGGTTGAGCTTGTTTAGAAAGATGTAAATATTCCTAGTTAGTTACTCTTTGCCGACCACTGCACGGTAAACTTACCGTGAAGCGCACAGTAAATTTACCGTGCAGCACACAGTAAATTTACCGTGCACTAGGAAACGGAATTAATGGATTACCGACGTTTAATGCATGTTGATTGGTTACTTCAGAGGAATGTAAAGTAGGCAGTACTGGTGGCAGTGGCAAATGTTTGTTTGTTATCAAAAGTTAGGTTTGAAGAATTGAGGAACGTTATGGTTTGTTCAAGGAATTCGTTAAAAAGTAAGTTTTTTTCAGATTAGTATGATGTAAAGTGTCGTACGTCACACGCCCGGTAAGTTTTACCTTACTCGCATGAAAGTACAGCAGTCGCCTCTGGCTCGGGCGAGAACTATCATGCTCGTCTGGTAAAACAGTACTTACCGGTCTAGTAACGCAATATACTATTTCTCGGGGAGTATGAGAAAAAACAATGTAGTAAGTTGTAAGTGACACCTCATTAAGACAATAATTTAAACAAAAATTATGGTACACTACAATAAGGTAGCATTAGATAAACAATTTCCGTACTTTATAACAAAATTCATGAACCAATACAGAGAGTTCCCTGAGTTGGTCTTATGTCTTATAAGTTCCCTGAAACCTATATTATCTTGTTTTCATGGGCGGATTTGGGTCTTAATTTTTGGGGGTGCCAGGTCTCCTCACTTATGAAGTATTGTATGCTCAAATTCAAATATCAAACTCCAATTCAAATAGTCCGTTTGGAGGCATCCTCCAAAAAATATTTGTTTATTTTACCTGACAACAATCCCTGTTGTGATTTATGTAATTGCTTATTCAAAGTTATGTTGAAAATTGATTTCCCTTTTTCTACGAAACAAAAGAGTAAAAATCAGGGGGTGCCGGGCACCCCCTGGCACCCCCAGAAATCCGCCCATACTCGTTTGAACTAAACGAATAGCATGTTATGACCGCAACTAATAGGCCTTCAAGCAAGTGCACAACACTAGACAGGTAAAACCAGAGTGTGCAGTGTGGAATCTGATATGAATTTTAACTTTAATATTAGATTACATGAAGTAAACATTACACCCTACATCCGACCACGCAGCGGTCACATTCTGCCAACGTGACCACGTGACCTGGGCAGCGCAATGTGACTGTGACTGGCGATGGTGAACTGAGAGACTGTGAGACATGCTGAGCAAGTGTGGCGCGTTAATTGCCCACTAATGCACTTCCCCGAGGATCCATCGCCGCTTCCGTTTCCGCGTCGCCGTCAACAGCGGCGCCCTTGACCCGTCAACAACTGGGGAGGACTACAGGCGAGCTAAATGTTGTGGCCTAGTTAGTCCATAACAGACTGTTACTTTTATATTGCCCTACGGACCACCTGGGTCAAGTAATGGTTCGGAGTATAGTTCATGCGTTGAAGCAATTTTTTAAACTCCCCGTCGGCGTAGGAATTGTTATTTGGGCATCTAGGGACTAAAGGGCAACTTTTTCTCAGAGAGGGAAACTGTTGTCGCCCTATGGCGGAGCCATGGACGATTTTCTCGAGAGAGAAAAACACTTCAGTACCTTGATGCACACAAACTTTTTCCTCCACCTGAAGCAGCGGCAAACAATGTGTGCAGGACAAATGTTGTACTTTGAGTTCGCTGAATGAGTTAGTCCAAGAGGAGTTGGTCAAGCATAAAGCTAGGATTTTTTTAATAAAGGCCCTAGGAAATGCCCAGTCCACACTGCACTCTACAACGTACTGATAAGTGGATGTCAAACTATCTTTAAACATTGACAAAGCTTGCGTACATATTACTTGTTGCTTAACGTATTTTTATTATGCGTATTCGCGACGAAGAGAGCCACCCGTACCTAAACAATAAACATCGTTAACAAACCGACCATAGCTACAGTTTCGAATTAAATAATTGATTGCCGAATACCACAAGCCGCACAACAGAAGCTTCATTCGGTACAAAGAGGCAGCTATTCATAGATAAATAAATAATGTAAATTTCTCATAAAAATTGGAAGGAATATATGCTGAACAAACATCAAATGAATGTGAAAGTTCTACTTATCTGTATTATTGCCGCTCTTATCACCTGTTCCTTATCAGTTGTGATAGGTTATTCCTTATCTTTGTTGTAAAACTCGCGAAAATATTGTGAACAGCAGAAACTATTCGAGTCTCCATCTAATGCCTCGTTGGAATACCGTGATAACGACCTCCAACTGAGACGGAAGTTACTGATAAGAACTGTACCTATAAGAAGTTACAGAAAACAAAGTCTGTAACTTTCATGATATGTTAGTTTTTCACGGCTATATAACACTTTGAGGGGATTTTACTTGTAATTTTAAATATTCAAATTCAACCTTTAGTAAAATCCTAATCCTGTACTATGCAGTATGTAGTATTAATCACTCCTTTTCCGCGGCCCTTCGATTTGAAGGACATATATAGCCCTTCCTTGCCTACTTAAACATTTCAGAATCATACTTGATTCTGAAATGTATATTAGTATGCAAGGACTTGATTTTTCTCAGCCGTTCAACACTAAGTAAATTATAAGTCCTATACCTCTGCCAGCCAGTGAGTGGCGCCAAAGGGAAGTCATAAACTATTTGCGCCATGGGCCCCAGCCGCTCTCGCCGGCCAAAAGAGACATAGAGACTACTTCCGAGCATGTTTGCTCCGAACAAATGTGCAAAGTGAACATTTTTACAATTTAATAAAACCTGTATAAATACTGTTCATATCATACTACACAGAAACATCTGTTTTCTGTGTCTTTTACTCTTGGCTGGGAAGTTCCTCTTTGCCGATCACTGCACGGTAAGTTTACCGTGCAGTGCATAGTAAATTTACCGTGTAGCAAGAAACGGAAATAACGGAAGTCAACAATCATATAAATCAGCTGTACATGCAAGTAAACCGACGTTAAATGCATGTTTTCATGTTTATTGGATACTTCAGAGGAATGTAATGGCAGCACAGGTGGCAGTAGGAAATGTTTTAGTTCATTATAGGCTATGTTTGAAGAATTGTAAACGTAATAGTTTATACAAGAAATTTTATGATTAAAAATATATGTTTTAGCGAATTTCCCCTATAGGGAATTAGCGAATTTCCCCTATAGGGAAGAAGCTATTACCGTAGGTCTCATGGTAAGACCTAAGCCCGAGACCATGATAACTTTTCGTTTTGGGACCACCAGAAGCAAAAAACACCATTCGTTCGAAATTTTATATATATATATCTATATATGTGTCTGTGAGCACGATAGCGGCCGTAAAAATGGTCCAATCTTAATAAAATTTGGTATAGACATGTAAAGTGGTAATCCCTCGGACGAGTTCGTGAACCAGCCCGATCGGACCACCGGAAGGGGGAGTAAAGGGGGATAAACCCCCCAAAAATGTTTTTTTTTACTTTTTCATATAGAAATAAAATTTATCGCATTTTTGATGGCACCATTGAATTCAGCTCAAAAAAACCAACAATTTAGTATCTTGAATCACTGCTCTATGTCCATTGGTTACCGAGATATTGAAAGTGGTAAACACAGTACGTTGTCCCAATGTCAACCTTATGGGAAATAAATAAAATTCTATATCTCGGTTATTTCTCAACATATCTTGATAAAACTTGGTAAATAGGTTCTTCTAGGTCAGATCTACTAAATATTGAATTAAAACCACCCAGTTTTAATATACCTGTAGCAGCAAACCTGCATACTCTTTTCCCATGTTATTCTTATGGAGCTTACCAAAACATGTCAAATCTCGATATGTTGGATTGAAGTATGTTGTTTTGCATTTGAAATTCGCTGAGTATGCAGGCATGCTGCAACGGGGGTATTTCTGAGTAGTATGACGTATAGTATCGTTCGTCACACGCCCGGTAAGTTTTACCACAGAGAAAGGAATGGACGTCCATTCCTTTCTCTGTGGTTTTACCGTACTCACCTAGCGGCTCGCGCGGGAACTATCAAGCTCGCAAGCGGTAAAATGGTACATACTTACCGGGCTAGTTACGTACAGTAATATACTATTTCGCCTCTTTTTTCCCAACACCAGAGCAGTATCGAGTCCACGTCTTGCTACGACGCCGACCCGACGCCGCGACGCCGACGTGACGTGACCCTTGTCGCCTCCAATGATGGGGCGGCGCCCTGCACAGTGGGCTGGTTTAATGAACCTCCCCGAGGATTTAATCCCACTTCCGGACTCTCATCGCTGTCAACAATCGAGACCTTGACCCGCCAGAGAGTAAATATACAACACAGAAACTTGCTCGTTCACTTGTTTGTGTCAAACAAAGCTTCTGCCACGTGTGGGAAGATAATGCTTTTGATTTGAAAATCCAAAAAAAATTTAAGATTATTCTTGAATAGCATGATGGGTTGCTTTAATAGGATTTATTGTTTGGGAAATATATTGAAATCAGCTAAACAAAATTAACAATTATTTTTAATTTTAGTTTTTAATATACAAGAGAGTTCACTCACAATAAAAGAATATACCGGGTGTCTCACCTAAAGTGAACCAATAGCTAACTTTTTTTATTATAAATCTGACAAAGAACTTCTTATGGGGCACTTCCCTTAATTTTTAACGCTACTTTTTGGAGTCACTTCGAAAATTAAAAATATGGCCGCCATTTTCCAATATGGCGGACAACTTTTTCTTATGGAACACCCTATATTTTAGGGCGTTTTTAGATACTACGCTTAACTTTAGGAACTTTTTATTCTTTATAATTTTTTCCTAAACCCAATGGTTCAGCAGGTATGAGCAGTTAAAGTTTGATTTTTCCCCATTTAAAATGCATTGTGCCCATTTAACTGTGCCATCTCATGTATTCCTTATGGGGTAAAATCATATTCAAAATAACATATTTCCATGATTAAATCTCGACTAAAAATTATTTTATGATTAAACCTCAACTAAACTAACATTTTTAGGCACTTTTATTCTTTGGTATCTTTTATCAAACCCAACCGTTTTCGATATTCAGACTACCAACAATTTCCCAATGCATTTTAAATGGCAATAAAATCTAACTTTAACTGTTCATACCTCCTTAACCATTGGGTTTAGGAAAAAATTATAAAGAATAAAAAGTTCCTAAAGTTAAGCGTAGAATCTAAAAACGCCCTAAAATATAGGGTGTTCCATAAGAAAAATCAAAGTTGTCCGCCATATTGGAAAATGGCGGCCATATTTTTAATTTTCGAAGTGACTCCAAAAAGTAACGTTAAAAATTAAGGGAAGTGCCCCATAAGAAGTTCTTTGTCAGATTTATAATAAAAAAGTTAGCTATTGGTTCACTTTAGGTGAGACACCCGGTATATTAGATAATGTCCGTCATAATTATAGATACGGCATCTACACGAAAAAATCAGGGAGGTTTTCAAGACTTTTAGATTTTCCATTGATTAAATGATCTTTCTCTGAGATCTACTTGAAATGTTGAAAATTGATTAAGTGGTTAAGCTCTTGCACCTGTAACAACTATACAGTATAACTAGTCATACCTGCAGTGCAAGCGTTAATTGCATCCTTCCGCATTTCAGTTGCATGACACGGTCCTTGATCTTTTGTCTGAAAATTGCTTACAAGCTAAACGATTCAGATGTGTACACTGTTTTCATAAAGGAAGCAATGTTTTCGTAGAAACTTCTTTATGAAGTACACAAGTGGAAATACTTATTAGTTCTGATACTCTTTCTTTAGCTTCAAAGTCATATTTTCATCAGTGGGTTTATTACCATTATAGGTTGTCTTAAAATATAAAAACAAGATCATAATGTACCCTATATCATAATACGCAATCATTCGGCCTTAATCAGGAATTACAAGACAATAGGTCAATGTAAGACGCTTAAAGTTTACATTTACATAAAATCAGGTTAACTTAAAAATCCGACCTGATTATTTAATTAAGGTCAGGTCTTTGGAAAATCACCATATTTGGAATTCTTGATGGGTCCTTGGAAATATGCTCTCTTCAGTTTTCCCATCTGATTAAGACTTGATTTCACTAATAGGACAATTTGTTTATACACCATCTTACCTCAAATTATTTTAAACCTACACGAAAAAAATTCGAAATAATAAACAAAACTCTACCTTTTACCAAGCGATTTTTATTTTACTGATCTTTAAGAGTCAACACCTTATTGCGGTCAGTACGACATTTGATATAAATATAATTTACATCATACTTCCAGAAACATCTGTTTTCTGTGTCTTACTCTTTGCTGGAAAATTACTTTTTGTGATCACTGCACGGTAAATTTACCGTCCACTAGGAAACGGAAATAATGGAAGTAATCAAACAATCAGCTGTCTACAGCAAACCTACGTTTAATGCATGTTGACTGGTTACTTCAGAGGAATGTAGGGTAGTGGCAGCACTGGTTAGCAAATATTTGTTTATTTTATGCTATTTTATTGAAGAGTCGGGAAACGTAATAGTTTACGCAAGGAACACGTTATGATTAAAAAATATGTTTTTTCCAATTACTTATGATGTAAAGTATCGTACGTCACACGCCCGGTAAGTTTTACCGTGCGAACATGATTGTTCCCGCGCGAGCTGCTGGGCTAGTAACGTAATATACGATAAAATTATACCTACAAGAAACTAATTAAACGGGTTAGGCCACTCACCGCTCATAAAATGAGATAATAAACTAAGCTCGTTACAATAAAAGGAAACCGATACCGCTTCTTTAATTATGTATATTGGATTGTGGTTTTGGAATTCTCATCCAGAACGCCTCTGTATCAAGGTTGTCCACTTTGGAAAAACTGCAAGAAAAACAGGAAGGCCACTCCTTTAAATTGAATGCAGTACAACAACAATATGGGTTAATGTTTTTAATGCTTTTCTCTTTCTTTTTGTCTAAAATGTCATTAAACAACTAAAAAAATACTAATTGGTATAATATTATATTTAGTTTGTTTCCAATTTTGTGTTTACATGTAGATTATTTTTGTAAAACTTACTGTTAATATTTATTATAATTTAAAAACTATCTTAAGCATTTATTTTTTTCTGCTTAAAGAGAAATCCGCAGCATCGAATGGTATTTTTACAAGTTATTAGAGAACAAAACAATCATCAATAGGCTTCGCCTCATCAAACATCATAGACAAGTTAAGAGTGGCACCTAGTTGTTTTCTTTAACTAGCTCACTTTTGTTATGACTAGCTCCTAAATAGGATACCTAAATAGGTATTTAAATGTCCTATTTTACAGGTCAGAATGGTTTGTCAGAACCTTCCTGAAGGCTACTTTAAAATTGTCTACCAGTATTAATTGCTAAGCTATTACAAACTGGGCTTAATAAGACAAAACATATTGACTAATGACCAGTTAGAATATTTTCAACTTAAGTTTGAAATCCGTGGGAGTTGTCTAAACAAGTTATATTTACAACCTATTTCACCCAATTAAAACGTCATAAAGTCCAAATTGAGTTCGTATACTACGAGACATCGCTTCAACCGATAAAAATAAGTAAAAGAAAATAGAAACTAAGTAATGCAAACTGTAAATTCGTTATTTTTAAATTTCAAAGTGATATTTGAATAGCATAAAACAAGCTTTTGGCAGAGGACTGGGTATCAAAGAGTCGGTTGTCGTCTAATCTGCAAATTTTCGAAATTTCCCCATTTTATCAATTGGAAAGATCGATTTAATATTATTTATCTTTAAAGGACATATATCTGGATCCACAAGTGCTTCAGGGCTGCCAAAGCACTTAATTTGTTGGGCATTTAAGTCATTTAAACATCTTTTGGCTTCCCCATACAGCTGAAAGTTTATTAAGTAGACAATATGTTACTATTTGAGGGTCTTCAGTGGGTTTAAAGCTGTTAGGATATCTGTATAAAACGTAAAACTAAAAACAAATTGCTATTTTTAACTTATAAGGAAAATTTAAATGCCCAAAGGAGATTTATTGAACAATTTATATTCGGATACAGAGACGTGGAAAACATACAGTTCAAACAAAATACTTAGACCCGATTTTGTTTACGACGTTTTCTCAGCGAATCCACTGCACTAGTGATGAAAAATATGATCGATGTCGAAATCTGCAGACTTTAATTATACACATATGGCAACTGACACGTTCACCAACCAGCTTTTAAGCTCGTTGAAATAAATAAAGCATTCAATTTGGTTTATATTGTGTAAAAAGTGAGTATAACCGGGTAAGAATATTTCAAAACATCAACATAATCAAAATCAAACAGACTTCTTTAACGGGTACATTGCAAATCAGATCAACAATAATTTCACCCCCCCCCCCAAGCAAAAAAGTACTGTTTGCATAAACTTAAAAAAATGCCTGAGATGGAAAAATACTTTGGTTTTGATATAGTTAATGGTACCAGGGCAATACGCTTGTGCACAGAACACAAAGCGTGTGTATTTATGTTAGGTTGTCGGTTGATTCTAAGTAAAATTAAAATCATCTCCTGATGTTGAAATAACAATTCATTTCATTCCAAAGAAAAATGTAATATAAATAGTATATTGAAATCGATTTCTACTTACTTCACCTGAACTCTTTCTTTACAAAAAGTATTAGGCGTTTTTAAAGCACATCATATTTTTTGATATGGAAAAACTGTGAATTAACAGAAGTGAATTATAATTATCTAAGAAATACAAAATTCCTGATTTACAAAAATTCTCTCATTTACAAAAACTTCGTTCAATCAGAAAATGTAAATATAGTTGGGAACTTGTAGTTAACAACCGATCCAGTCCACTTAACAACCAGTCTTTTTCCTATCCAATTCTTCGAAATCGACCGATAACTCTCAATGGAGACCTCTTAACGACGTCTAGTTAAAATCACGGTTCAGGAAGTGAAAATCAGGAATGTCAATTCACAGTTATCATCTTCAATTCTCCGAAATCAACTGACCACACTCAATGGAGAGTTCAATGTCATCGACCAAACACAACTAAAACCACAACCTTTACTTAACTTGTTTACAAAACACGACCTCGACATTAACGTAGTGGAAAAAGGATTCCAGTACCAGACGTTTCGAGAGTTACTACGTCTCCTGCGGCGGCAACCGCTTTATTGTGACGGCAACTCGGAGAATCTTCCGATACAAATTTTCTGTTTACTTCGTATGTGGGTTGAGACCGAATCTTTGCAAGGCCGTCAGCCTGACGTGACCTTCTTATCGTACTTGTGCGATAATTTTTCTGGACTGTACGATGTACGATAGTACTTCCTATCGTAAGCTAAAATATACGATAATTTTTAATTGGTGCAACTGCTTGGAAAAAGATTTGAAATTAAAACTAGGCTAAATTTTTAGACCAGCTGTTTGTAATCTATACTTATTTAATACGCGAGCAGATTTTTTGTTACAAAGACTCCTCCTAAACTACTGAACCGATTTTCATGTTTTTGGTGTCATTGGAAAGAGCTTGACGTGAAGTTTTGCAGGAAATAAAATTTAAAAAGGTTTGACTAAAGGGAAGAGCCCTAGACGCCCTTAAAGTTTCATATTAGCCCATAAGATTTAACATGGGAATAGAAATTTCAAATAAAGCAGCTGATTGGAGCAAACAAAGTTTTTCAGCAAAGCCATATGTTGTTAATGGAATTGAAACCATTGCATGTAGAGCTGGAGGCATTTCAGTTGATGGAAGATATAAATAAATAAACTATTATCCTAATACATACTTAAGGTCAGAATTCTGTTTTAAAAACATTTATTCTGAATCACATGTGTGAAGATCTTAATATTTACATATGTTTATATTCCAAAGAAAAATACTAAAAGAAAAAAAATTCTTAGGTATATATTTTATCAATTTTAATAGAAATAAAAGAAAAATAAGCAGACCTAACATTCATTATGACTAAATTTATTGAACCATTTTAGTTCGGTTTAGGATTAAGACAGGTCGTACGCTACTTGGGGCCGCTTTCCCCAATTAAGGTTTAAAGTAAACGCGAATTTAATTTAAACCATATGAATATTCTAATTTTTAAATTAAATTTTACTAAAATTAAGTTTCTGAACTTCAAATAAAACTAGCTTTGGGGAAAGCAGCTTTTAGTCACATATACTGAATTTCAGAAAGTTTTACAAAAATAACGTAAAACCCACGAAACTAACTAGCCTAACTCTATATTTTTACAAAACATAATCTGATTCTTCTTTACCCATCAGGTCTAATTATAACAAGCCATTTAAAAACATTAGTGTTGTCTAAACAAATTTGTAGTCGATTTTCCAAATAACAATTTGTTTTGGTTAATTTCCTTTTACATAGTGCATGGGGTATTTCAACTAATAATTAATTTACGTATGACAATTTCATCTTGATGAACTTGGTTGAGTATACGCTTCGATTGGAGTTCATGGTGAATGTTAATGTGAAGCGTTTGTGAGCAATTACCTAAAAGAAAATTACATGAAAATGTAAACTTCTTTAATTTAGTTCAAATTGAAATATGAATGATGAAAACATGAAAATGATGTAATTTTAACTATTTTTGTGTTTAGTGATGTTCTGTAATAAAAAGAATCCAGTTTCCAGTAATTCCAGCACTCGCTTTGACTAGGTATAGCTCAGGGTCAGTCCAATGCAAAAGTTGGAATTTACCTTCCCTCCCCAGTACTTTCTCATGGACTACTGTATATGTGGCAGCAGGTCAAGCCAACTCCTTTTGAGGGGCTCTTAATATTCGTAAAGAACAGTAAAGAAACATGGACATCTCCTTAAAGATGACTAGCAGCCCGCGTCACTTCGTGACTTATAAAAATGACTTGGTAAAATAGGCTTTAATTTCGTGTTAATTATGTATGGAGTTTTGCTGCGTAAAATACTTTCAATGATGAACTGTGTGAATTTTTGTGATTTTTTTAGTTTCCTACTAATTTTTTATGTCACAGCACTGGAATAAAACTGCCAGTAATTAAATTTCTCATCGGAGCAAACTTTTAAAAATAACTTATTACTTAATACTCGAATCTTCAATATGGGTAAGAAATAGCTCACGGAATTTGAGATGTTCATTTATTTCATCTGCTTTAAAAGTGTCCATGTTTACACTTTTGTACGTTCTACACTTTGAAATTTTGACAGTGCCTCAGCATTCATCTCACATTAGATGGAGTTAGTTTATATTATGGATCTTCATTGCTTGGCGCATCTCCATGTCTCTGTTTTAGAGTTAATTCTACACAGCATCTTCGCGTCAGTTTCTTGCATTCATCTTTGTTAGGTCTTAACAACAATCGGTAAGAAGATGGACAAACCAGTGATTTACAGATGAACTAATCTCTAAATAACATTTATAAAATAGCCATTCGCCCTAAAAACAAACTATTCAACTCACAAAAAGGCCAAAGTATTAAATTTTTAAACAGACCCGCTTTTTGTTTCACATCTTAAATACATATTTGGCCAATTTTTACCTAAGCAAATAACATAACTTTCTATGAAAAGCCTTCATTAATTTAGGCATATTGTTATTGGTACATTTCAAAATCGAGTAAAATAGGTAGGCTAACCATTAACACTTGAATATCCTCCAATTCCAAGTACATTTACAAAATACAGGTTTTAAATTTATAAAGTGTTTTAAAACTTGAATTTTTTAGGTTAAAATTAAAATAATTTTGATATTTTAAAGCTCAAAACGTCGAATTATGCACCAATGTGTTGAAACATGTATCAATGTGTCAATGTGTCTTCACTGTCAATAGTTTGCTATAAAATCCCCTCTCCAAAGCACCTTCTAATTTACTGATTTTCCTTTTTTAAGTTTTCTTTTTACTGTTTTAATATTGCAAATACTTTTCCTTATTTTCTGCTGTCTTAAAAATAACCTTCAGTCTTTTAACAAATCAAAATCATAATGACATTTGCTTGCCCTGCATTCTGTGGCATATCTTTGGAACTATATCAAATCTTGATCATCTGTTTTGTTACAAACAAATGTGAATTTGAAAAAAGTTCACAGGTTCTACCATAGATAGTAGCACTTTCGCTGAAATTTCAAAAGCCTCCTGTATGAAGGCTTTTCATGGGATATTTTCCAAACCCTCAAAAAGAACATCTAGAGAGTAATAGCTTTGATTTGATACCAAATATGTGTAGAAAAATTAATTTCTAGGGGTCGATTTGCTCTGTACAAAATCCCAGAAATTCTTTTAATAATATATATATTAGGTATTTATAAGAAATTTAGTTTAAAAAATCGTTTGTAAAAATTTCAGTATAACAGGAAGTTCAACCATGTAATAAATAAAATAGTTCTAGATTACTGTAGCATAATTATTTTGATTTTGAAATCAATACATATTAATTGCTCGATTTCGAGCAACGGGTTTACTAGTTTTACTAAATCATCCTCAGCAGTAATGTGTACAGAACCTCTGTATACACTGTCAGTAGTCACTTTTTACTAGTAGTCATATTATGTCTATGCAGCGAGCAGGTGTATGGTCTTTGTTTATGTGTTTACTATGTTTTAAGGTGATTTGGTTCATAAATAGTTTTTCATTTATTTTAATACAATTAGCTCAGACAACTAAAGCTTCAACCTAAGTAGTGCTATCTTCCAGTATGAAAAAGAGGAAAAATACATTTTCTTTAAGGATTTTTCAATGCTGTGATAAACCACAGATGAACATCATTATCATGGAAAAGCGTAAACTTGATGTACCAATGTTTTTAAATTGTAATTTATTCACATATTTGTGAAAATCAGTTAAAACTTTAACTTTATGTTTTAACTGTGAATATGCCAATTCAATTTCATTGTTCGCTTTGTATTTAAACATGAATTTATTTTTACTGTTTCTTTCCTAAAATAATTTTTTTATTCGTACATATACATATAAAACAGAAAATATTTTGATATATTTCATTTTACCATAGAGATTGTTTACTTTTATATGATTAGGTCGTATTTGTACCTTAGTACGATAATTTTGGAAGAGGTACGATCACTTCAGCAGCTAGTGTACGATAATGGGATTTTAAAATCTGGGAACACTGAGTACTCAGTACCAGGCTTCCCGCAGTTTCGGGAGTTTCGACGTCGCCCGCGGAGGAAACCACAGAATTGTGACTGTAACTCGAAGAATCTTCCGATACAAATTTTCTGTTTACTTCGTATGTGGGTTGAGTCCAAGTCTTGGCAAGGCCGTCGCCCTGACGTGACCTTCTCGCAAGGCCGTCTCCGCTTCCAGATCACCTCGGAACCGAACTCCCAAGTTTTTCCATCGGAGGCGCCCGTGGCAATAAGAAGGCAAAGGCGGTTTACATTTGGAGCGGCAAAAACAATTGGCAAACCGGCCAACCCGTCGCGGCTGTGACACTCGCGGTCCTTTGTCTTCCTACTGGAACTGCGTAGAAGGTAGAAGGACTTCAAGGTTATGTTTCTAACGGCTAAATGTGCTTTCAGCTTGGAATTTGCTGATTATTATTGTTAATAATCCTCCAAACACATTGATCTGTGTAATTATTTTTGTTTTGTTTTTGTAATTCTTCTCGTTGTTGGGTACTCTCATCTATTGTTATCCCAGGGATACTGTCAGTGCAGTCAAATTCACACGTAGACACATAAACACACAAAACGAACAATATCCCGGGATTACTTCATAACACGAGGTAAGACTCCCGACAACAAAAAATGAATTACTGTACGTATACAGGGTGTCCGGAAATTATGGTAAAATATTTTAGTATATGATAGTACAGGTAAAAATAAGAAAAAAAGTTCATGTAAACACAGGTCCAAAAATGCTTCGTTTTCCGTCTGTGCGTCTGTTTGTGATTTTTACATATTTAATTAATCATATCTCATGAAACTCTTAACGTATAAACTTCAAACTTGGTATATGGATTACCGCTATTATGAACTATTTTTGTAAGAAGTACCAAATTTCGACTTTGTACCATTTCGAAATGGCGACTGTTTTTTTTTCTTTTCAAAGCTACATATCTTAAAAACCGTACATTTTAGAAAAATTATACAGGATACAAATAAGTTGTGAAATTTAATTCAATAAATGTTGATTAAGATTATGATGATCGGACTTCTAATAACGGAGAAATTTTAACTTTTCTGAATAAAAACATGGTTTTTTAGGTCATTCTGTAAGAAATTGTCATGTTTCTATTCGGAAAATTTAAAATTTCTCCGTTATTAGTAGTCCGATCATCATAATCTAAATATCAATGTTTATTGGATTAAATTTCACAACTTTTTTGTCTCTTGTATAATTGTTCTAAAGTTTATAGTTTTTAAGATATTTAGCTTTGAAAACAAAAAACAGTCGCTATTTTGAAATGATACAAAGTAGAAATTTGATACTTTTAACAAATATGCTTCTTAATAGTGGTAATGCATATACCAAGTTTGAAGTTTATACGTTAAGAGTTACATGATATATGATTAAATATGTAAAAATCACAGACAGACGAAAAACGAAGCATTTTTGGACCTATGTTTATCTGAACTTTTTTCTTATTTTTACCTGTACTATCATATACTAAAATATTTTACCATAATTTCCGGACACCCTGTATAATACCTCACCATAAACATGTCTTTCAAAAGGAGCGCAATACATACTTATCTAGACGAACAATGTCCATAGTTCTTGCTGGGATGTGTGCGAAACTGGTTTTAATTATATGATCCGAAATATCGACTATCACTTTGGAGCAAAGATATTTTATTTTGACGGCTATTTTTTACCTGAAAATTGTTACAAAGATAATATTACTAATTCTTTTAAACTACTCGAGATACTCAGGATCCTACCATTAACATTGCAAGTTATGTCTAAGTGGTCCAAGACCAAGATCTTCAGTTGAAATAAATTGGAGGCACTTTTTTAGAATATTGGTGAAAAGGATGTGATTTTAGAAACTTTATTCATTAAATTACTTCTAAGTCTGCCCTTTAATTTGAGTGGAAAATTGGAAGTAATATTCTAGGGGCAATAATAACGCAGTCTATTAATTCTGGACTTGTTGAAGTTAGTCCAGAACTTGAATAACTCGATAATGAAATGACAAATCGGTGGTTTACTTGAAATTGGTTGATTTTTATATCTATCAAAAATAATTTTCTCGACTAAAAATAAATAAGAGTTAACTTCGACACCAATGAGTCTGAATTTGAAACAGAAAACCTATAATCTGTGGGCCAAATATGTCTGTGCAGCGAAGGCAATTATAATTACGACTTAATAACTGTCACCTGCAGCATTTAGCTTTTTGTTTTCCTAATGTCCATTCCAGGCTTCATTTGTCAAACAAACGTGATTGCGCATCGCCCGTTCAAGGTCTTCAAAGACCACACGGGATGTCGCATACGACTGGAACCAAACAAACTCAATTGACTTTTTGCCAAGACTTTGATTTTATTTTTAACACAACCGGTTGATTACGCAATGTAGAAATCGTATCATAAATATTATGCATTCCATTCATGGTGTAATTTTGTTTATTTAAGAGAGGAGATGTAAATATTGTTACACTTTTATTTCCTAGAATATTCAATCACCCTATAATTGGTTCCGTTAGTAGTTGGGAGTGACTGGAAAGAGAGGCTTCCCATGTAAAAGGTATAGTTGGCGGATATGAGGTACTGTATGATGTCATTTAGTGGTGGTTGAAAAACTTATAATTTATTATGCATCAGCGTAGTTGTTTTAATCATATACGGAAGAAGAAATTCCATTATATACAATAACGACTAATCGATTTAAGAGTTTCTCGCTATTTATCTACAAATTATTATTGTAACGCTTTAGTGTTACACCACCGTTGAAAACCTCCAAATTATATCTTGTATAATTTTCTTAAAAAATTTCATGTCTTAGCGCAGCTAACTACATTCAGAGTAGGCCTATTTTGTAATATGTTTGAAACCCTCGCTGTTTAACATCAAAAATTTTAAGTTCAGAAAAGGTCTATAAATAAGGGGAACAGTTCTGGGACTATCATCAATTCCATTAGAAAGGGCTGGGTAGTATTAATGTTGGGTTGCCACGTAAGCTTGTTCCTGACATTACTGCATCAGTGAGCGAATGCACCCGCTACGCACACAAATGCAGGAAAAAAAACACAATATAAAAGATGTTTTGTTATTTTCAACCTATGGAATATATGCATATTATATGCAGGATTTTATTAGTTCTTAACGTTCTTTGGTACGATAAGTATAGATAACTACATCCGGCCAATAAATATAAGAAATTTAAGGTCGAAAATGTATCAACAATATCGGTGAACAGGAGTAATTGGGCTCGAATCTTAAAGAACATTCAGTAATATAAACACCAGCAAGATATATACGGTAATTATTAAATGAGTGACATGAGATAAATGTCAAGGAAAGAGATTGTAACTGAATCTCATCAGCTAAATCATTGGTTTTTATATCACACACCCCTTATAATTGCTTCCTGCACAAGAACCCACCATGAGACCCTTTACAAAGCCGGCATGAGTGTGTTGAATGGGTGAGTTGCCGGCAGTTTCGCACACGCATTATAACCCTGCAATCAATACCACGCCGTCAGCGCCAGACGGCTGAGGGGAGGGAGGGGTGAGAGGGAGGGGGTGGGGCGGTGACCCTGAACCTGACGACGCCTCCTCATCCCGAGCCCCGCAGCCCTGGTCCCAACCGCCGCCAACCCGATTGTGCTTGACCCAGGCTTTATAGCGGGATGATTCATACATAGCCCAACCGTCGCCGCTGCACGGCGAGAAGAATTTCCGGACTTTCTAAACCAAGATTATTTATTTGATAAGCTTTTGATTTGATGTTGGAAATCGTTTTGAATAATAAAATCATTATCATCAATATTATTATATTTATAAAAAGAGAGCTGTGTGTTGGTATATTTCGGGCTGCAGCCAAAACTATATGTCGTAGACACTTGATCTTCGAGTCAGATTAAAGGTTGAAATCTCATACTCCATGGTGGTTTGGTTCCGATAAGGACTAGGCTTATAGGATCGTCCGGAAGAGACCGATGTCAAGGATTTTGAAAGTTCTTTGAATAATTGCTCTGGTTACCAATTGAAATAGCTACTATGGTTACTAACAGAATGCAGCACTAAGAATCAACAAGAAGAAACTAATCTCCCGGGCAAAGCCTAGGTTGTCTGCTAGTTGTTTTTAAAATTGTATGTTAAAATTTAACATAATTTGAAACATAATAATGGGTTTATTATTTTGCTCCTCGTTTGGATGTTTAAAAAACTAACGTTTGCAATTGTGGTACACTGTATAATGTAGGAAGGTGTACTGAGGTCAATTTAGAATCATCAGACTACATCAGAATACATAATCAAATTACATTGTGACCTGGGAGCCATCATAAAAAAGATTTATTTTCAAGAAAATATGTTTTAATTCAAGGCCGTAGCCAATGAGGGGGGGTCAGGGGGTCAAACCCCCCCCCCCCCGAAAATGTTGAAATTGCCTTTAAATTCAAGGTTAGAAAGTTTTTTTCAATTATTCCTGTAACTGCAGAGCCCAACCCCCCCCCAAAAAAAATCCTGGCTAAGGCTTTGTTTTAATTCAATGGTACTGTTTTCAAATATTGTAGGGTTCCCGAAGGAACACGTCTTTAACACTTACGTTGGAGTTTGTATGATGAATACAACATAAAGGGTGTAATGCAGAGGGGAGGAAAAAATGAAAAGAGTTTAAATAATTTTCATGTTGAATTAATTAAAGATTAAATTTTGGTGATGATAGTTTCAAAGTTGTACAGGTTGTATTTGGAGGTATACACATATTAAATTTGCAAACAAATTACATCTTATTTAATCTACATCAAGAAAATCGACCAAATCAATAAATAACTACTTTTGTCAACCGCTCAAAATTATTGATTGTTCAGAACCGCTGAACATTTTATATCTGTTGATAAGGCAATTATTTAAAACAGCTCAGGGGCTAGGAACATGGATTTCTAATAAATAAATCACTTAAACGTAACTGCATTCGTAATGATATATAATTTAATTCTAATAAGCAAATTAACTTGGATGAATAGTTATAAAGATTCTATTTTCATTGAAATTAAAAATTGTTATTTATTAGTTTTGTTAATTATCTATAAACTTTGGTTTAAAATCGCAAGATTACACAGTTTTTAAGTCAGTAATAATAACGTTTACAGTTAACACTATTACTGTACCTTTTATTTATTGATGACATGTCTGAAATAGACCAGAAGCTATAAATAAACAAAAGCAAGAACAACCAATAGATTGAAGTAAAATTATTTACACTGTCCTGTACTCCCAGCCTCTCTTCCACTACTACAACATTTAGTATTAGAAGAAATGCTGACTGCTCTGGATATGATCTAACTTAAAAACGAGAACAAATCAATCAGTAATATTTTGAGCCATTTACTGGTTGTTCAGCCTCGGCAATTATTACATGTACTCCTTCGTGAATGATTTCAGAAAGTTTCCAGTAAAAAAGTGTTCATAATACACTAATTTCATGTACAGACCCTTTTGCTGTATATTTTTGCAAGTGGCAAACATGAAAATGGTCTAGTGACAAGCGGGTGGAAATAAATAAATAACTAAATGGACTCATTCTCACGCACAGGATTTTTTCCTGTTTGAGGATTAATGTCTTAGTTTGAAGCTGTCAGTGTAATTATGTAACCATTGTACAGAAATTAGGCTATTTGAATTAGAGTTTTGAATGTATATCTTCATTAATATACCATCATAAATAAAACAGTATTATGCTTATAAATGTTCACAAAATAAAATGCTGTGTCTTCAAGACTTTTATCTCGAGAACAACTTAGAATGTGCTGTTTATAGAACAACAACGGTATAAGCAATACACATCCGTCAAGAATCCGTATCTAAATATCACAATTTATTATGTCATTTACATATCCAATTTTACGATACTGTACTCTAAAATTTCAGATTTTCAAACGAGTTAACTAATTGTTAGATCATCTTTTTACAATGTGCCATATATAAAAAATACCTGAACAGAGTTTTAAACCTTAAGTTTTAACAAAGTGTCATGGGAGAAGCATATGTAAAGTAGCATGGGTCTCCGCGACTTAATTTGATCAAATAACGGGAATGTATATAACTATTCAAATAACGTGGCCCAGGCCGTCCTAAAGCCCAATATTAACTTTAAACTAATGGGCAGACAGGGCCAAGATATTTGATTTGGACTGTAGCCGTAGATGTATTATGGGTGTGTGACGGTCAGTGGTGAGTGCGACGTTGCGCGGACTGTGCTACGGTGCCATGGACATCGCAGTTAGCACAGGGGAAAGCATTGGCAGCTGGCACACTTGTCCCTAACAAACACACCATGTCACAACACGATAGGCTGGCCGCTAATTTAAAATAACTACATCTAAAGCTGTTTTTTTTTTTAATTTTTAGAAATGTTTGAGAGTTCCGGAACTGAATGTCAATAATTAACTGGATAGAGTCTTTGGATACTATAGCCAATTAGGATTTAGGCGTCGTCGCCTTCGGAAAGAACATCGGTTCAGTTGAAATACATAAACTTTCAGCACTACAGTTTCACATTTTGACAATTACGTAAAGACTTCTATTTCATACTTATTTTTTAATGGTTTTAATGTCTTGTGTACAGGAATTTTTCACGTTTAATAATCTTAAGAATACACCAAGGATTACCAAATCGTTTACATATCAAAAGCTCACTATGATTTGTTATTTTGCGGAATGGGAAAGTACAGATCTGGAGAGGGATTTCAGAGAATTCACACTTCTAATTTAATGTCCTCGGTCATTTTAAATTCCAGCTAAGCTAGTTTGTGAAACCCAAATTCCACAATCAGGCGAGATTTTCCGACATGGTATATTAATCATGTTACACCTGTTGATGATTCGTTGCTATCCCTGTCGCTGCATGGGTTTTAAAGTTGTTGTTCACGATTCGGAGTATGAAAAACATTTGGCAAGGTCCCAAACCAAATTAATCGGATGCTTCCAAAATAAATCAATATTTGGCAACCCAGTGAATAACATAAAGCGCGTGGGATCAAACCCGAAGTGATTTGGCACGTGTTGCTGATATCCGTGACGTTGCAGCAATCACGCCACTTTTATTGCATTTTTATTTTTAAAACACTAATTTTACACTCACATACCTATTGTTGCCACTGCCCCACTGCATAAGTCAACTCTCCAATCAGTCCACAACCTACATTCCCCAGTGGCCCTCTCGTGTGGAGCAATATTTCAGCACGGTTCCGTTCCGTTTTCTCTGTTCCTTTTGTATTTTTGCTCCATCATCCCGTTTCGCGCTTTCCCTCCCTTTCGCTCATCTCCTCGTCTGACGTTCCTGATTTTACTTTCAACTACTAAATGTACAGTGACTGGGGAACATTGTTGACAAGCGCAATGGGTTTCGTGTGGTGTATGAACTAATGGCTAGGACGATTAGTTTTTTGTGGGGTTACCGTAGTAAAACAATTAACCGCGCACGTTCTATTTGGCCACGTTGCTCCACCATTTCTTATGAAACAAAAGATATTTCTTTCAAATTTAAGTTATTTTTCCCAAATAAAAATAACATAATATATTCTTTTACTTTTCCAACAAGTAAAATGTATTATAGATGTCACGGTAACTACAGAGAAAAGAATTTTTTCTGTGTCTGTGGTGTAACCCAAAAGTGTAAAACTATATTAAAGAAGAGTTAGTCCAAAAATCTCCTCCTTACTTCAGTTAAACAAAAAAATAATCGAGCTTAAAATCCGAAATCTAGCTTACATTTCAGCACTCTGCACTTACATTTTAACATTTATGTTTATATATTCAGATAACATAATTAATTCAGTACTAAAGGCATAAAAATGTAAACAAACAAGGTCAGATTTAGATTCGTCGATGATATAACATTGACCTTGGATAACTTATAGCAACAATTAAACATCTCCATTCATAATTTCATCATCAAACGTTCGAAGATTCATGTATCCGGCGCAGCAAAAACAACGTTTAGATAAAACAACAATTAATCACTCCTAAAATATTTTACAGATAAATTTAACTAGAATGAATGAATTTTGCAAACATCCCGCAAGTGTATGATAACTATAACACAACGACCTCCCTCTGATAACAGGGAATAAAACGGCACCGATGTGCTAGCAGCTGATAAGAGGACGGCTTGTGATAACAGCAACTAAAAGCACTCCCATTTCCCGTGGCTGCTTTATAAGTGCATGGAAGAGGAAATATTCCACTAAAAACAGAATAGTTCAAGTAGTTTCCCTCTGGAACGTCATGGCCATGCACAAACTAATGAACTAAGCGTGGGCGAGTGCTCGAGAATCGAGTTTTTTCGAGCAGAGTCTACACTACCCGACTCAATTCGACTTGTTTCAAAATACTCGAAAGTTTGAGTCGTTTACCCATAATTGTTACCTGCGAGAGAACATTACAGTATTTTTTCAAAATGTCAATTGATCTTTAATGAACATAAATCGAAAACCTCATTTGTTATACTTGAAGTAGAGAATTCCTTTGAGTTATTAAAGATACATTAATTTTTATATCACTCTATATTTTCTATAGTTCGAGGTTAATTTATTATTCATTCTCTCAAAAAAGTGATTTTTGTTATATTTTAGAAACCATACCAAATAAATAACATAATTAATTAGTTTTTTGACGTGAATAGATCCTGTGTGGGTAATTAAAAGGAAATATGTTAGCCGTTTATTAAGTCAGGTATAGAAGGGCTGTGTTTCCATTTCATTTCCAAACTCAGGGAAGCCTAAAGACAAGTTAGGCTTAAATTAAGAATTATTGTGAGTTTAAGTGAAATGTTTTCTTTTTTTCACTTGAACAGAAAAAGAGTAGAGTCCCACAAACCCGGACTTATGTGGACCGAACGGTGTCCGGGTTTGTGAAAATTCTGAGTTATCGGGAAATGAGTAAAAATAAGAAGAAATAAGAATAGTTTCTGTTATTTCTATAAGAAATCATTTATTTATTACATAGTAAAAAATATAAAAACTATATTAGTCACAAAAAAAAACTTAAAGAAAAACTAAAACTGTTTTAAATATGTCACATCGTGCTCTGGCCTTGAATCTCAATGCACTTTATTGCTCTGGCAGGCTTTCCGAGTTATCCAGAATTCCGGGTTATCAAAGTCCGGGTTTGCGGGACTCAACTGTATTTATTTGTATATCTGTTAGTTCAGTATTTTTTTTAAGATAAATTACCTTAAAATTGTAATTTGTTTTTGATTAATAATAATAATTTTTGACATGACGATTATATAGAGACATGATGGCTATTATATTATAATCTTAAAAAAAACTCGACTCTAAAAAAAGCTCGAAACTCGCGAGTATTTTTCAAAACACGACCCGACTCGACTTCAAAAATCACTACTCGCACACTCCTATGATGGACCTATGAGAGATTTTATCCTGTACAGTAGGCGCGTTTTGAAGATTCGCCCCCCCAAAACAGGTAGACGGACAGTCCTAATCCCCTGTTGACAAACAATGCCTTAGTGCCTTTGTTACGGGCGGCCGGCCAGGACTCTGCATCCGCCTGAAATTCCGGTTACTGGCATAACAATATAAATCGCAATATTCGAAATGCAAGTTACGCGGAATTTTCTTGGAATACAGGCGCGTGACCGCCGGCACAACGGTGACCACCCCTAACGAAGGCCTTGTTTGATAACAGGGGATTAGGACGGTCCGTCTACCTGTTTTGGGGGGGCGAATCTTCAAAACGCGCCAACTGTACTACAGGTTTTAAATGTAAACGATATAATGATTGACAACTCGCCTCCTGAGCCTGAGATCAGTGAACATATTTGTACCGGACCGGCACTTTGGAAATAAGGCATAATCGATTATAAGGATGATCGGTTGAGGATAAAGGGTTACTCCACTGAAGCCGGAGCCAAACAGGTTCCGTTGTTTACATACCTTCCTGCAGTTCCGTTCGGGCGGGGATTGCCTCTGTTTACCAGTCGAGCGTTGAGGGGAATTAGAAAACCAGGTGGGAAGTCCGTGTTCTGATCAATAAGTGTTGTAAGACAGTAAGAAATAATAATTTAAGGAATAGAGACTTCCTGTTTATATTAACTAGGATAATAAGGATGTTCTTCTTCATACCAGCCATTGCATTAATAAGCAGACTGTTTATGTTTTATGAGGTACAGTTTTCTTGTTTAAACCAAGGGATTAGCTATGTTCTATCAAATTAAAAGCGTGTTTTATCAAAAATAAAAATACAACTTTTTTCAATTTTTGAGCTTTTATTGCATTTTTATGGATACCTTTTTAAAACCTCCGTTTCGAGTTAAGATTGCTCCGCTTATAGTTAAGTTCATTACCATGTCCCTTGATTTAGTGCTAAGTGTTCATTTCAAACCTATTATTTCTTTTTAAGTGCCCCTCTTTGAGATAAACTCAATTCATTCAGAAGCAGATGTTTTGTTTTTATCATAATAAGGTAAGTATATATGGTAATAGTTTGTAGGGTCACGAAACAAAATGATATATTCATGGTTTGGTCATATGAAAGGAAAGATAACCAATCATGAATCATGAACCGATTAAATTAAATTCCAGTTCCAAGTATTGGTTACGTCAATGATTACAGTTTGCGTACAATTGTCACATGTGAGCCAAGTTTTATAAATAAAACCAACAATCATTTTGACTACTTTGCACTAACACACTACCAGGTAGAGGTAGAGCAATGATAACCGAGTATAAATGACTGATAACAGACATACGTCAATGGAGTGTTACCCCGGTTCAATTTAACAATTGAACAAGACTGGTTTGAGTGACATTTCTGTACAATCTCAAAACAAAGTTAATTATTAACGAGAATGAAAACTCGAGTATTAGACTTTAGAGTTCATTAAAGCCCATCTTCAGAATGATTGAAGTAGAATTAATAAAACTATGAGGCGGGAGAGGGAAGGAAATAATATTAAACTTATCGTTTGCCAGCGTCAGACATGTCCCAAGCAAAAACAGAAACCAACGTGTACACCTTTGTCAGGAGCATCATATTGGTTTTTGTCACGATCCTACTATATGAAGTTGTTTTGTCTTGTTCTAAAAGTTGGCTAATTTTCCACTAGTTCGTAAAACTTAGACTTAGGAATTTTCGGATATTTCGGGATTCCGTTGCTGACGAATGACAAGTATACAGCTTTTCACTCCCTTTTCATAGTTAAATTAACAACAAGAAATAACATCGAAGTGCCTGGCTATACCTAAAACAAGATGCATCAACAGGATATTTATTTTTAATGTATCTAATGCCATCTCAAGTAATGTATCTAATGGAAATACAAAAGTATTACTAAATTCACTGGAACTACAAGTACATTGAATAATGCAATATACTAGACGGCATGAAATTGTAGTTTCAAAATTACTGATTCCCTGTAAAATTTACTTTATGGGAATCAGCTATTGAAATGATTTCGAAGCTTGCAATTCCATGCTATCTAGTATATTGAGTATATACTAAACGTACCCATACGAGCCTATACATAAGTCAGAGGGTAGTAAAATAATTTTATACAATTTTTGACTAAGGCTACTTATATTTTAACCCAAGTGAACTGAATGGGTTTTATCTCTCCCCATAAAAACGATAAAACTCAATTATTCTCTTCTATGTCTAAATGGGCCATGCAAATGACGTTAATATAGACATTCATACATGGCCTCCTTTTTAGCCAAGCTTTTGATATTTGGAAAACAACAGTTTGTTTACTAACTATGTTTCATTATTTTTATTTTACTAGGAGTCAGCATTGTTACAAACGTTCTTTTTCCAACAGGGAAAAGATAACTATTTGTCGACCTCAATTTTGAGTACTTCATGACGCAGTGTTTTTCAAAGTTTGGGGATTTTCTATTACTAAGCGGAACAATAACACTCTTCTCGATGTGCGCTATTTTAGCTCGTGACGCCTCTAGGAGGACCAATGAACTAGCTAGGAATAACGAGAACCAAGCTGACGTGTCGTGCTGAATTTTTTATTGATGCGAGCAATTATTAAATGTATTATTAGCCTACTAACAAAAATAATTGAAAGCATCTAACATCAGTATAATAGAGAAATGAAATAAATATAATTGTTTAAAAGTTAAACTGTTTACCTTTTTGTCTTTTATATTTGTTTGTATGGAAACAAGAAAAAAATAAGATTAATAATACAGTAATTTTAAACCAACTAATTTAAAGTGTTCAGGAGAAAATCTGACATTTTTGCACATTCTGGCACTAACGTTTTCTAACTAAGTTGTTTCCATGACCTTAATCACCTACTTTGTTATTGGGCTTAGTAACTTTACGTCCTTGTATCTTGAGACAGAAATGTTAGAAATTAAAGAAACTTTCTGTAGAAAATCTCGCATACTTTTTCCCAATTACAGGATTACTGATCAGGTATACATTAACAACTTAATAAGTTGAACTTATACCCTTAGGAGAATCTTAAAATTTATAACAAAAATTAAGTTGTTCTAATCATACAGCCTTTAAAGTGTTATTAGAAGCATGCAGGTAAATTGTTTAGCAGAAAACATGTATTTACCTAAACAGAAGTAACATCTAATAAATGTTATTTCTAAACTCTAGCTCGATGATAGTGATATTATCTACACTGAGAAAAATATCATAGCGGAAAAGCAGAGTTTTTGCCCCAAGTCTAGAATCTGTACTCGCAATACGTAAATAAGGACTTGGCTCACGTACAGGAGTGTTGTGTCTGGACCCAGCTCAATGACTCGGCAGAGTTTTGGGCATTAGTACAGACGCAGGACTCGCAGTCCTTCTTTAAGAACTATTTCTCTGCAATTACGCTCGAACTACCGTATTTGCAAATAATCAGGGAATTTACCGTGATTTTAAGGAAAAAACATTAGAGTGACGTCATGGATGGTTTGTATACGTCACAAAACACGTCATAAGTTTATCCATGATTACTTTCTGCATGCATCCCACTGCATTTACCGTAGGTGTATGGATGAGAACTTCAAATTATTTCCATGTGATTTGGTAAAAGCAGTTAGTCTTTACCTTGTTTTAGTTCGCACTCTCATCAAATATTTTATTTGAATCGAATACATTTTTTTACCAAATCTGGATCGATTTTAGGTCCGTTGTGTTGTTAGTTTTATATTTGGGATTGAAAATTTACTAATGTGATACAAGTTTGAATAATAACATTTGGTTTCAATAATACATATTTTATTAATTTTTTTTGTAGATTTACTTACTGTAGTACCATTGATAGTAAATACTTATAAAGTAAATGGTAGTGAAACGACAAAAAGAATATCAAATTTCCAATTTTTCAGAGAAAAAGCTTAGATTATTGAAGAAAATCAAATCGTTTTATTTGTCAGCAGTTACTTTTGTTAAATATTGTTTTATTTTTAAATAGTTGCAAGGACACATTGATCAGTTTTAGACCTAAGATTAATTTTATCTGCCCATAGTTTACACGAAAAAATTACCAAAAAAAGAAATTGCACTGTTTAAGATTTTAATAACTCAGGTATTTTTTGGCAAAGTCTTAAATAAGATGAATTGTAAGAAATAGAATGCAGGTCGAGTATAACCTTGCATTGATTTGCTGCCACTTTTAAATGTATCAAATAAATATGTCAGGGTAATAAATTGTAACTATTAATGGTGTAAATACCTTGTACTGTCAAAGTGATCCTTTGTAGTCTCAAATTATGGGCTACGACAGTTTCAATCTCAGAGAGATCTTCCTCAGGCGATGGAAATCAAATTTCATTCCAGGGGAAGTCGTCAAGAAGCATTAAAAACCATCATGGCACATACCCACGTAACACAAACGGACAGATGCACACAACGAACAAACATTACTTTTTATAAAAATTCTGATACCGGGAAACACGTACGATACCGGGTACTCTAGACTCTATCACGCAATAAATTGTCACTGTAGAGAAGTACCATTAGGCGTAAAACTACACTTATCAATTCTTCAGATGCTATTCAACAACTACACTCGTCAACAGGCAGCCGTAACGCAGTGGATATAGCAGTCTTCACCTGAACATACGAGTCAAGAAACATCGGGCGTGGTTAGGACTTGGATGGGTGACCGCTAGAAGAACCCAGACATCTTTTACTGATTTTCAATAAAAAATACCGGTAAATGCAGAGACTAGGCAAGTCAGTGCATAGAAATAGGTTGTATTTTACGAGAATAGGAATGTACATTCTGTGATAAACTGTGGTAAAGGCAAAATGAATCGCAGGATATTCTGAAAAAAGTCTCTGCAATTACGAGAGCCAACTCTGATCGGCAGGACTTACAACCGACAGTAATGACGTCATAACTATGTAGACAAACTAAGTCCTGATTTTCCGTGTGGCGGCCTCACTGCCGGAGCATTGAGCCGGGTCCAGATTGCAGTGGGTAACCCGCACACCCTTATTTACGTGTATTTTCCACGTATTTCAGGACAAAATTTTTCTCAGTGTACGAAAAATTTCCGAGAAAAAAGACATATTAGGGATCCAACAAAAATCAACCAAAGAAATCATAATACAAAATTGAGAAATAGCAGAAAAGTGAAAGATTCATAAATTGCATGAAACCCTAAAAAAATTGTCTTATATTTAATGCCCTTTTTTGCTTAATTATTTAATATATATTTGAATAACAATCGTCACCCTCGCAGATGTCGTAAGCCCCGTACACGCCGGCGACAAGTGGCGATAAATTTAGTCGACCTTGAGAGCACATGCGACCATCACGCCACTCTATAATCAGATATAATAAACTTGTAACACTTTCTTCTTTTGCTGTCGCGTAACTGGACATACTTCTTTAGGTCCCCGAATAAAAAACCCGATATACAATGTTTCCGTAATTTAAATTTTTTACATTTATATTTTAAATTAATCAATTTTGTTACGATTGTAAGATATGTAATAGCATTGTGAAGAAACCTACAGTTTGCTTATTCTTTAAACGTGTCACGCATTACTTTTGATTATTAGACTTGCTTTACTTATAGGTAGTTTAGGGCCTACCCACCATATCAATGTTTGAAATTGATAATTTTCAAACGAATTAAACACTTTCTGATACAAACTTGTCACTACAATTTTCTATTGAAACAGTCAAGTAGTACAAATGCACATGTGCACAAGAACAATAACATCGTATACTCTAAAACAAGCCATGTTTGAAAATGATATAGTTATTCGTATGTTAAGTGAGTAATTTACAAAATTGCTTGTCACGAGGAATACAATGTGCTTTCATCTCAAAATACACTCACAATTTTCCCTTTACCTGAAATAAGAAATATTCTGACCATAAAATTTGTTTTAATAACTTAATAATCCTGCTAATAGCACCTGCATACGGGTAGCTGCAACCATGCGATCATCTGATTGTTGCAACGTTTTTATATGCTTAATTAATTCATAGACGCTCTCACAGATGGTTGTTGTTGATGGTAATCTTATTTTATTATTTCTGCCACTAATCAGTTGTTAATACCTGCATTCGTTGAGCTCCAACATATTTGCATGTGTGCGTGGGAATTTGAAGGCGCTCTTATTTTTTAATTTTTGAACTTTTGATTTCAATGTTATTCATATGGGTTTACTCTCCCGCCGGGAGACAGTCTAATCACTTTACTCCCGCTGGGACACAAATTATTACAAGGAGTAAAAAGCGTCTAAACATATCAGGTGGGGTAAAATAATTTTCCGTCCAAGGATTTTAGATTTTTTCTATTAATATGGGATTTTTGGCCACGATGAATTAACTGGAGCTGGTAAGACAGCGATGAGGGAAAAATCCGGGTTCCGTCCTACAGCCCTTCAAATCTCAAGCCCCCAAGTCCCGGCCCTTCAAGTCTGTTATCGTTGTTGTCATTTTCACGCAAAACAGCTGATTATTATATTCAGACTAGCTTCAAAGCCCGTTGTGGTTAAATACAACGGTCTCTAGAAAAATAGTACATAGTATATGGGGTTTTCTTGTGAAATGCCAGAAAGATAATTAGATTTTTTCAAAAATAAAATTGTTTTGAAAAAACATGATCAGATGATCAGCTGTTAATGTATTTCCTATTGAAAACATGTTTCTTTTAACTTTTCCACCATAAATCTTACGATAAATCTTATAAAAGTTAAATTATCAGAGTTATTTGTAAATCTACTGGGAGAAAGCTTTCCAACGACCGCATATTAAAATCTCTCTGGTAGAACTGTAGATTCAGTTGTACAAAGTTTTGCAAAAAATCTCTAGCTCAGTGTATTTTCTCACCACTATAAATTCGGAGGTTGTTTAGCATTTTTGCAAATAACTTTAAAATGCTGAAGAAATCGACCAAAGTGGAAGGTAATATTCTGAAAGAGAATAAAATTTCCCAAAAGACATCGAGATTAATTTCTTGAAAATACTGATAACTGGCAGCCAAAACTTGGCTGCAAAGGAACTTAAAACCCCTGTCTTTAGGTATTTTTTTTATAGGAAGCATGTGGGTAGGCCTATATATACAAATTTTCTCCATAAATCTTGAAAAAATCAAGTTTTTTTATTATTTGCAAATCTAGAAGGAGAAAGTTTCGTATAGAACTGTAGATTTAGTTGTAAATAGTTAAAAAATATCTCTAACTCAATATTTTCTCACTTTCTATTAATTCTGAGGTTGCTTAGCTTTTTTGCAAATAACTTTTAAACGGTGAAGAAATCGGCTAAAGTGGAAGGTAATATTCTGAAAGAGAATAAAATTTGCTACAATTTGGTACTATGCATTTCTTAAAAATACTGATAATGGACAGCCAAAACCTGGCTACAAAAAGAAACTTTAAAAAAGCTGTTTTTTTAAATCTATTTCTTATAAAAAATTTGTGTTGTTAAGTTTCCACCATAAATCTTTAAAAAAAATCTAACTTTCATAATTATTTGCAAATCTAAATGGATGGAGCTTTCCAACGACCTGTTAATTATTAAAATCTGTCCGGTAGAACTTTAGATTTAGTTGTACAAAGTTTAAGAAAAAGATCTCTAATTCAGTATTTTCTCACCACTATAAATTCGGAGGTTGCATAGGTTTTTTGCAAATAACTTTTAAATGGTGCAGAAATCGGCTAAAGTGGAAGGTAATATTCTGAATGAGAATAAAATTTCCTACAATTTGGTACTGTGCATTTCTTGAAAATACTGATAATAGGCAGCCAAAACCTGGTTACAAAAAGAAACTTTGAAAAAGCTGTTTTTTTAAATCTATTTCTTATAGAAAATTTGTGTTGTTACGTTTCCACCATAAATCTTTAAAAAAAATGTAACTTTCCTAATTATTTGCAAATCTACATGGATGGAGCTTTCCAACGACCTGTTAAGTATTAAAATCTGTCTGGTAGAACTCTAGATTTAGTTGTACAAAGTTTAACAAAAATATCTCTAATTCAGTATTTTCTCACCACTATAAATTCGGAGGTTGCATAGGTTTTTTTGCAAATAACTTTTAAATGGTGCAGAAATCGGCTAAAGTGGAAGGTAATATTCTGAAAGAGAGTAAAATTTCCTACAATTTGGTACTATGCATTTCTTGAAAATACTGATAATGGACACCCAAAACCTGGCTACAAAAAGAAAGTTAAAAAAGCTGTTTTTTTTAAATCTATTTCTTATAGCAAATTTGTGTTGTTACGTTTCCACCATAAATCTTCAAAAAAATCTAGCTTTCATAATTATTTGCAAATCTACATGGATGGAGCTTTCCAACGACCTGTTAAGTATTAAAATCTGTCCGGTAGAACTCTAGATTTAGTTGTACAAAGTTTAACAAAAATATCTCTAATTCAGTATTTTCTCACCACTATAAATTCGGAGGTTGCATAGGTTTTTTGCAAATAACTTTTAAATGGTGCAGAAATCGGCTAAAGTGGAAGGTGATATTCTGAAAGAGAATTAAATTTCCTACAAATTGCTAATAGGCATTTCTTGAAAATACTCAATAAAGCCAACCAAAATTTGCCTCGAAATAAAAAATGTGAAAAAACCCGTTTTCAATGTATTTCTTATGGAAAACATGTGTTTTTTACTTTTTCACCATAAATCTGAACAAAAACAAACTTTCATAATTATTTGACAATCTACAGGGCGAGAGCTTTCCAATGACCCATTAATTAATAAAATCGGCCTGATAGAACTGGAAATTTAGTTGTCTGAAGGTTGGACTAAACTGAATTATTATTAGAGTAGATTATTTTTGTTTCATTCGAGCAAAGCTCGGTTTCCTGGTACTTCACCATTAAATCATATGTTCAGTCGATCAGTCGCTGAACTGACTGGGAGAACAACATCAAAATGTCAAAGCAGTTAGCCTATCTCTTGCAAAACCATTTTAAAACCAACAAGTAATTTTTTATTATTCTTATAACCGAATAAATTATACTGTTGTAAAATAAAAAATGTTAAATACGTAATGCACATTGCATTGCTATAATTAGTTAGTTATCACCCGCTATTAAACCGATCAGGTCACTGGGAAAGCGGACTTAACCTATAAATTAGTTTCGATAACCTCACATTTTATCAATTAATTGTTGGCGCGGGCGGAAACATTTCGCTACAGACACGAGCGCCGCCAGTGGCCAAACACGTAACTGGTGGCGTGATGCCCCACTAGACTTGGCTGTGATCCAGTTTAGTCTCAAGATCACAGCCACCAGCCCGGCGCGTGATAGCTTATCAACGCACCGAGCCAGTCAGCGGATTCTTCACGTGTTTGCAAACAAAAATCTCGCCACGTCTACCTCACCAGGCGTGACGAAATAGCTAAATAATGTACACTTTATCTTCGTCATGTCATAAGGTCAGAGAGTTATGACGTAAAGTAGATGTTGTGCGTTCCATTGTGTCTGTACTGTGTGATTTGTTTGGTCAGCACTATAGGCTACTGCGCTGAGTATACCCTATTATGTTCTCTTCGAAGGGAAAAAAATCGTGTACGAATATTCTTGATAGTGTATGTTTTATGGGACGTTTTGTGCTTTTGTTCCTGTACTATTGCTTTCGGGAGAGTGTGTGACATGGATTAATGGAATGTGCAAACCCAAAAGCCGCTCTCAAAACCACTCTTCGGTCTGTATCCGAACATAGAATATACCCATTTTAAACTCATTCTAAGTTTAGAAAGAAATTCTCTTTGCCAAATCTGTGTGAAAATATTTTGGGATATTTTGCAATTTAATCATACACAGGATTCACATTTCACATGTATAGAACATAGGACTACCATAACCCTGAAACAACTATTGCAATCGTGTTTGTTTACAAATCAAATCAAGTAAATTATTATTCCTTTCACCCTTTAACATTTCAACACGGAAAACTTACACGAATCTTTCCCTCATCAGTTATGTTTACCTTGTTGGACCCTCGTTCCTCGTAACGTGTCCACCCTCCATTCACAAGTCCAGCCGACGTTTCCCAATGGCGAGCCTCGTCTCTGCGGTGACGTCACACGACGACCTTGTATGTACTCTTCTCACCACACCCTCCACCGGATACACCCTTCACGTAGCTACAAAATTGGGTTATTGAACGTTAAAACAAAATACACCAGCATCCTCCGTCACTTTAAACAAGTCAACATTAAACCTTCCCCCTTTACTTTGACATAAACCACAACAACATGTTTACTTCTAACTCGTTTTTCAGCACGTGTCTACCCCTACCGTCCATTTACAGGACCATGATCAATGACGGGGCTCGTCTTTGACTGACGTCATATGATGACCTCTTGTGTGTAATACTCTTGGGCCCATTCACCCTCAGACAAAAAGCGGGTTATTCAAACTTAAAACAAAATATTATCTATATTACGTCGTCACCCTTGAACATTTCAACATGAAACGTGCATAAATATTTCCCCTATTATCACGTAATTACTTTTCCTCCGTCACGTGTCCACCATCTATTCACATTCAGAGGATCGTCGCAGCGTCTGTTTGTCCAATGACGAGCCTCGTGTCTGCAATGACGTTGTAAGTGACGTAACAACCGAATTGAGTTAATGAGCGTTAAAACCAAATACACGTTTATTTTCTTCACCCTTGAAAATTTAAACACGTCACACCTGCATAGGTCCTTCCTTCCCGTGTCGTTATGATTCCTCATCATTGCCAGCCCTCCCCGCCTGTGGATGGCAAAGGAATATCGATATTCTAAAAGTATCAATATTTAACTTTGACTAAATCGCAAAAAGGATATAGATATTTTTCCGATTTTACCGGTAAACTTATATTCAATTTTTGTCCGATATACATTTCGAGCCAATATTGCTACACAAAATCTTCCCGACTCGTTTAAGGAAAAGGATTTTTGAATACAAATTTCAAAGAGGTTAGTATTATTGAAACTTTTATCATTAGGTAATGAAATGTTGACCTATACAGTACAATATTTTGCGTTTTGAAAGTGAAGAAATTCCCTCAAAATGCAAACACGCGTGCGTTTTTCCCTCAAAACGCGTTTTTTTCCCTCGGTAGATTTTGAAAAATATTTAAATTCCTTGGTGGCAAACTCTGATTATGAAAATAGTTTAAACCTTTAAAGCTGCCAAGCTGACAAATTGTCTTTCTTTCCGATTATCGTAGATATCGATGTTCTGCTCCCGATATATCGTATTCATCAATATTAATGGTTCCGACACATCGGAAAAGCAATATATCGATATTTTAAAAATAATCGCCATCCCTAGCGTCACGTTTCCACACCCTCCATTCACAGGACCTGCGGTGTGTTTGTCCAATGACGAGCCACGTCCCCGGTGACGTCACAGATGACCTCCCCGTGTGTACTCGGCACACCTCGCTCCCCCCGGACGTCTCCTTGCTGATTGTTTGTTTACCTGGAGTCAACATGACGAGTGTTTGCTTCCTCATCTCATCCCGATCCCGTAGTTTCGACGTGTTTTGAGACGTCATTGGTTTATCTTCAAATATGTGTGCGCGTTATAGGCTTAATGACATGTTCATGTGTACGTAGAGCAATAGCCCATGACGTGGTAAACAGTTATAGAAACATTTATTTTTAATTTAATTTTGGTATCTAATGGGAAAAATTAGCTCTAGTTGGGGTCTGTGCTGACTCTTTGCCATAACACCTAATAAATTGGGCAGTTAAAAAATTGTTTTTCTCAGGTCATTCTAAAACTAGTGGTAACATATTTTAATAAAACATTTAGATAATACAGGGTGTTTTTTAACGCAACCCATTTTTAAGATTGAATAATGCACATATAAATATGAAATGAGTAGGGCCTATTGTTTTATTGATCTTTACATTTTATACAACCTATTATTTATTTAGGTGTGATCACATTTAGTTTACATTACGTGCATAAACAGTCCGCCATTGGCATTTGTACAAAGTTATGCTCTTTACATTAAATTCCCAAAAACGTGTTGCAAGGTACCTCTTTGAATTTCTTGCATTACATTTATTGTTTGTTTTGAGGTGCTGTATATCCTGTGAATTGTTTTCGTAGGCCTTAATTTTGATGTATCCCCAAATAATATAGTGGGGTCAAATCCTGGGATCTTGGGGGAAATAATCCTTCACCGATAAAATAAAGTTTTTGGTTGCGTTTTTAATGTGTGTGTCTTTAAGCACGATAACTCGCGTAAAAGTGGTCCGATCTGAATAAAATTTGCCACAGACATGTAAAGTAGTATTATTCTACGAAAACAATTCACAAGATATTCAGCACCTCAAAACATAAACATATCAAATTTAATGCAAGAAATTCAAAGAGGTACCTTGCAACACATGTTCGAGAATTTGATGGAGAGAGCATAACTTTATACAAATGCCAATGAAGGACCGTTTGAGCACATGTAAACTAAATGTGATCAAACTTAAATAATAGGTTGTATGAAATGTAAAGATCAATAAAACAATACTCATTACATATTTATGTACGTATTATTCAAACTTAAAAATGAGTTGTGTTTAAAAAAAACGCCCTGTATTTTCTGTTGGCAGTGACATTTATTTAAGCGTTTATTGCAATTGATATTCGTCATACATCACGTATAAGTTATTAGGCACTTTCCAAATTGATTAAAACTCATTATCCTGGTCATCAATTGTTTCTCTTACAGTATAAGGTATCACTTAAAAAATGAATATAGTCCTTAAAATGATAATAGCGAATCCCATAACACATCGTAAGAGAACTGGTTTATGGATGCAGATAATTGTTAGCTTGTAAAACTTAAAGCAATCTATTGGGTGCTTTGGTACTTCCGATTAAAGGTCTCGGACGTGGATGGACTACATCCTACATCCTACATCCTCGTGGGACGCACTGATAGGTTTTTGAGCCGCCCAATAAAAAATTGGCAAACACACTTAGGGCGTAGAAATACGAAACAAATCAAATTCTTTATTGTCGTAAGACTATAACTATTGCATTGAAAATATGTCATAATATTTGCAAGTAACTGCAATTTCAAAAGCACAAAATAAAACAGCGAATTGAAAATAAAATTATGCAAAAAATATGTCATTATAATACGATTGAACACTGTAATATTCTTTTTTGATCAAGAGAAGTTTCAAACTTTTTTTTACTTTGCCAACATTGGTTTCTGATTTCAGGTCGTTTGGAAGGGATTTGTATGTTTTATTGATGAGTAAGGTTTGTTTTTCATTGAGTTTCGTATTGTGATGTGGAAAGAGAAGATCGGTTGCGGAGATGATCATAAAAATCTAATCGAATATCGTCATAATGACGCCTTCTCATCTGGTTTGCAAGTCCCGATTTATTCATTACTGTACACGTTTTGGAAATGTAAATGAAAAATTAAATATGCACATTAGAAACAACACTACCAAACATCGTTGGCGAGTCACCACAACAAACAGACTTCGACGTCACAGCGGCCGGGCGAGTGTTAGGTTTTGCACCTCGTCATGCAGTCGGGCCGTCAATATTGTCACCTTCGTCATGGCTATTAATATTGGCGTAGAGTCCTCTCGTGAATCTTCTCTTTACTGTTGACAACACCTGTATCCGTGTCGGCGGTCGTGGCGGTCGTGAGACTGCGTTCATGTTTGATACGATTAATGAATTTGCCCTAGGGGTGTGCGAGTACTCGATTATCGAATATTGAAAAATACTCGAAGTTCGTATAGTTTCTCCCGCCGTTTACCCGAAGTTGGTTCAGCCGTTTCCACACAATTAAAAACAGTCACCGTAAATTAAATGGTTATGGTTTTGAGTTATTACTATCTTAGTTGTTTTTTTCTCTGTAATATGAGATATTTTCATACTCATGCCCGATGAGACTAATATAACTATAAAAATATGTTATAAACAGGCCTACTCTTTTTTAAAGCAATTAAGCGCAGATGTAGCTTGGTTTTTACCTCCTCAGGCTGGAAGTTTAGTAAAATATTGAGTGATAATATAAAGTTATGTTAGAAATGGCCCAAATTATCGTTTCATTTCGATTGAAAATAGGTTTGCTTTTAACTCATACGAATACTTTCCAGTTTAATAACTAAAAAATATTACATTTTATGTGTTCAATAATAAGTGTGATATCTATTAACTTGTAATTTCCAAAATACTTGACTCGAAAAAACTCGAAACTCGCGAGTATATGTTAAAACTCGACACGCCGCGACTTCCAAAAAACACTACTTGCACACCCTTACTTTACACCCCTAAAGTAGTCTATAGGGGATTGATGATCGTTGTTAGAGTGACGAAGTAGTGAAAACAAGTGGGACCTTTTTTGGTCCTCTTTTAAACTGTGGACTTTTTAGATCCCCTTGCCCAATCTTACGTTGAATGAAAGTGAGTTAAACACATTAAAAATATGATTTTAAACCTTCTTGATAAGTACTACTTGAGATCTTGAAAACTTCAAGTTTGAGCTGTTATAAAATGCGCAAGGACCACAGAGAAGTAATGTGAACAAAAACTTAATCTGCGGCAAAAAGGCAATATTTTGTGTAGGATAGGATAACATGAAAATACTTCTGATTTTTACCACAGATTTTTCACTACACACTTTAATGTAACTGCAGAACTTAATTATATTTCGGAAAACCTCCAACATCCATGGTGTATTACGAAGTTAGTGACATTACTGAACAAATTGCATATCTTTGGCCAAAGGAAGTGGAGTCTTCTTTTTTACTTCCTCAGTATCAGAAGACATATTTTCAAATTGAAATTTAAAACCAGTTTTATTTTCAAATGTGCTGTTGCTGTATAATCTTGAGAGGAAACCTCACATTTAAAATAAAATAGTTCTAGCCCACGGTAACTAAAAAAAGTTTAAATCTTTTTTCTAGTTACCGTGGTTCTTGCCCTTTTTAAACTTCCATGTTATTAAAATTAACGTATTTTAGACATATGCACTGTTAGAACCAAACCACAAGTTGAAAGTTACCAAAATGCATTTTAGATAATTTTTATGAAGACATTTTTTTAGATACTTTTTAAGAAGATCGTGTGGATGATTCCATTTGTTTTTCAGGAATACACACGCTTTTATTACAAATTACACAAAATTTTCTTTAGAAATCACATTTGAAAATTTCATCTCCAATAGCGACTTTTTTAATTAATACACCTGCGAAAGAGTTTCTAGTCCATTCTGTCAAATGTGTTCCTGAAGCCTGTATAATATTACTTGGCATTTCCCGTCTGAGACTATTTTTTCCTCCGTTATCTACGCCATCCATTTGGCCTTACCATTACCCCATTGCTGTGTCACTGTAAAACAGATAAAAAGTTATTTGCGTTCTATAAAATGGAAAACTCAGTTACCCCGGGGCATGGGGCGCGCAGTTGACCAAATTAGGGGAAATATCGATCTTGATAAAAGGAAAACGAAAATAACCCGTTTTCCTCCACAGATTTAAGATACTGAAAAATCAGGAAAATACAGGATGAGATTACAAACTCTGGCCGAGAAAACAATCATATATCTGGATTATTCTCTTAATGGTTAAATTCTCCTATAGGAAACGCATAATCGTATCAATCGAAAATAACAAGTGAAATAGAAGTTTTAAAATTAATGCGTTTAAGATTTTTAAAGAATCCTTTTTTGTTAATAATGAACTGTTGTTTGTTACCTTTACAAAAAGCAGGGATTTACATTTAACATATTTTGGCTTAAAGAATCATTTACATGCTTGTTGTACGTATGTATTTTATAACTTGTTGGTAAATAACACAGGTCTACTTGGCGATTGTTAAGTAAATATGTCTTCTTTCTTTCTGATGGTAAACAATCTCTCAGAAATCATAATAGGGATTATCGACAAAAATGCCTTAATTATTGATATTTCACTGCCCAATTTAAAAATCTTAATTGATTTTCAATCTCTAGGAAATTCTACTACCTTTTAGCCTTATATGCAATAAGGGACTTTCAAAATTTAACCAGAATCAGAATCAGTCTTTATTACCGTAAGGCACAGTATCATGCAATATGATAAGTGTCAAGAAAAAACATGTAAGTATATTTGTTTTGTGTTTTCTTAAAAAAAAACAGTATCATAGTACATTAGAAGCACAAATAACTTAAATAAAAAAGTGATAATTAACAGAAAAATATAAAAAAGATGTCACAAGCAACCTTTCTACCATTCCGCTCTTTTAAAACGACTTCTGCTCCAGGCCACAAGATAAAGAATGCAAGTGTCCTTTCCCTGCACTTGATTCGTTTTATAAATCATTAATCTTCAATCTCATTTCTCTCTATGTCGCTATAGACAATAATTGTTAGAATATGTTAATCGCGCATGTTTTCGACAACCGACCAACATGATCCATTCGGAAAATTCACGTATGCTTTAGTAACGATTAAGTTTTAGATCTTACATAAAAATAGTTCAAAATATCCATATTTTGAGTATTGGTTTAAGTTGGGCCCAGAGTCTTTGAGTGTGGAATTTGATGTTTTTATGTTGTTTCTTAATCGCAAATTAATAGGTCGAATATCTCTCTTCGGCTTGATAAGAACTTATCCCAAAATGAGATAAGGAAACTTTACTTATAACGGAACAATGAAGGTCCGGCCGGGAAGGGAGTCAAGTAGGTTGGTTATTTAACAGTAACAGCATTCCCGCGGGTTCAAGGGCACGCTGCGATCACGTGATCATCAGCTGATTTCCAGATGATCGTTCCCGCCTTGCCGCCTAGTGTGGCCACCGAGTATGCGACTACAATGTAGATACAGCCCAGCCTCTCGGCCTTGGGAAGTAGACACTTGCTGTCCGTAACAATTGTTGCTTTGCTTCGCAATCCGCCATTTTACCTTTTATTGTAACAAACTGGTTTTACTGCGATGTTAACTAGCCACAGCCGGCCCACCGGTTATTTGGAACGTATGTTTGGTTGGTTTTTCCTTTCTTTCCTCGCGACCGAACTCGGTAGCAACACAGCAAAGAGTGGGTAAAGGATCCAGAGGCGTGAAGTCATCACCGCTTCGAGAGAGTATAGTCATAAAAACATAAATTGATTTGTAATCATCACATGCATGGTACACGTGTTGGTATTTTCTGCTGCAGTTTACCTATGAAAGCTTGGGACGCTGCAGAATCTTTATAGGCTAATGTAGGACTAGCAGGTTAAACTGTTCGTATACAATATTATAACGATTCCAAATACAGCTTGTCTCTGATGTAAATAAATTATTTAGTTAAGTGAGTCCGGATCCAAATATTATGTAATGGCCCTGAAACCATTTTTAGTGAAACTGAGACAAACATTTAAGTTCACAGACCATAGCCCAGACGCTTATACAATGGTAAATGACCCAATGTTGACCTGTTATATAAATTATAGCCTTCTTGAAATATGTCTCCGAGCAAATTTTTGACATTCTTTCTATTCAAGAGGTCTTCCTATCTGGCAAAGATAATGGCTTTTAAGCAAATCTCCCAGAATAGCTCTAGATCTAAGGAGTTATCTTATCTTTACCTACGTGAGATCTCACACCTCTTAGGTGGCACCGAATCTCGGACGAATTAATTAATAGCCTGGACAAATCAAATAATCAATTGTTTACTGTCGACTTCCACCTTCACAAGAATCTGCAATCAAAACCGGATCCCACAACGAATTCTCTGATTCAGGTTTATCTGGTAATAAATATTGTGTTGTAAAATTTAATTTAAAAACTTAGATAACGTTCTTAATAAACGAGAGAATGTGATGGGCTCAATTTGCTCAACAAAATGGGAAAATTGTAAGTTTGATGGATAAACACATATTTATAATATTACTGATCAAAGGTAATTTTAAGCTACTTTGAACAGCCTTTATCAGTCACAACTTCCGTTTTCACTAATTTAATTTATGGCACTTTCGAACTATCTCATGGAGAAAAATAAAAAAGTACTCTTAGCTATTTGGAATAGATTGCCACTCACATCTTCCGTTTTCACTAATTTATACCTGTTTTGAGCTCTCTAAAATTAAAGAAGTCCTCATCAATAAGCTGCCAGATTCCAACAAAACTCTAAAATAAACTTCATGAACGAATTACGTCTACAAAACACATCTCATCATTCCGTTTCAAGAACCTCCGCGTTTTTTCTAATCCGGGTTCGACCAATGTCAGACAGTCCAAGCAATACCGTCAAGTCATTGTTGTGACATAAAAACGTGTCGAGATACGGAAGAGTTGGATGCCAATCCGTCGTTTAATGACATTTAAACTGCCGCTAATTTTTACAACTGACATTGTAGCCTGCCATTGGCTCAGAGGCCCACAATTACATAGTGATGCGCGATACGATACTTATCGTATCGGAATATCGCGCTACACAGGGGACGATACGATAATTCGATACGATATTTTGAAAACGATGCGTATCGTGTCACCAAAAACGAGATTCGATCCCGTATCGGCACATAGAGGTGATATTTACAATATTTTCGATATTTTCGAAATTTTATGAGAAATCTGCTGATTTCTTAACATATCTATATAAAACTTGGTTTGTGGCTTCATCTAATTGAGGTCTACTTGATTAAGGTCTAAAATCCCCCATTTTGGCATTTCAGTGGCAGCACTTCAGCACCTGCACACTCATAACCCATGTTATTCTTATGGGGAATATTCCGCATGCTTATTAATAAACATATAGCTACGTTGGAAAATCTTGATGCCCGTTATTTTACTTTAAACTGTTTTGGTCGATACGATTCAATACGTATATAGTTTTCGATATTTAGGGGCGATACGATACGGACGATACGATACACACGTTCGATATATATCGTATCGCCGTATCGCACATCACTACAATGTAACCTGCGCCCCGCGGACCGGGCTCGCGGACCGGACGGCCTTCGTAGGCTCATTTTACCTTCTGGAATGTTCCAAGGTAACGTTTTTGTGCATCCGATGACCTCGCGGATGGCACCAGAGCACAAAACACCGTTTCCATTTCACATCTCTGTCCACTTTCTGTCGTCTAAATCTGAACTATTTGTTAAGTCACATAACCTTGGAAGTAGCTCGGGGCGAGTGAAATACAATTCGGAAGAGGCGTGAGGAATTGTCTTGTTGAATTCATTGAGTGTTCTCATCTTGCAGATTACAAAACTTGCTGTCAGGGAATGTGGATTTATATTTAATGATTTTTTAATCAATTGGAGTTTTACCTTTACAGAGTAACGGTTAGCATTAGTCTTCTTCTTCCTTTAAACTAATAACAAACAGAAACCGACAGGTAAAGGGTGATTCAGTACTTATCATGCCTGATAGGTAAACTGCAGCAGGAAATAACCAACACGTGCACCATAAATGTGATGATTGGAAATTAATTTATGGTTTGTAAATATTCTTTCTGAAAGCGGTGATGACTTCCCGCCTTCGAATCCCTTTACTTACTCCTTTTTAAGCTCATAAAATTAGGGTTTGAGTGAATACATAATATACTATGTTATGTTATAGTGTTGCTATTGAAAAAAACGTCGTTGCCGATTATGCAGGGATATGATAGGCCTACATTAATATATTTAAGCGTGCGTATGGCATTTACAAGCCTTCACTACAATAATTTTTATTGTTGATCAAATGAACCTTGCCGCACAACCACAGTCTAGAAAAAATATTTTTCGTGGCACGATACTGAACTATACGAGTACCTGGAAAGCACAAATATAATTCAGAGCCAAAACAAAGCAGTGAAAGAGTGATTTGTAAATGTAAGTTCTGTTGATTTATATTTTAAACACTGTTTTGCAATATTTGAACGTCAACTGAGTGAGAACCATATACAGATTATCAGCTCTGAATGCTTTACTACACTTAATTTGTTTGAAATATTACAGATCTTTAAGCGAGGTTATAACATGACGTCCAATTAATGCATTTACGTAACAGCAATCTTCTCTTCACTGAAGGTTGGGTGAACATTTTGGCAGACTAATTCCAGGAGCGTAATTATAACTAATTAAACACAGTTTATTGTTCACTAAATTAAATACTATGTTATGATTCAATTTATTGAAACTCTTGTCGAAAGACAAAAACTTAAAATTGCTGATCAACTGAAGGAAAATTAAATTAAAATTTGTTTTAAAAATAGATTTAAGTATAAAAATAAACATTTGTGCCTCATCTGGCTATGGGGTTGGTTCTAGTAGTTTATTCTGTCTTGTATTGTGTTGGCTTGCTTTTACTGAAACTAGGCATGTAATAAACATTGAATAAGTTGTATTTATTATTGCTTGTGAATGTAGCACTACTGCATGTTAGATCTTTGTATAGATTGTATTAGCTTGTTCCACTGAAGAATTCTTCCAAATGAATTGCATGAAGCGTGAAGATATCTTGAAGCTGTAACCAAAATACTGGACTTTATTTATTTCATGTGTATTTCTCTTGTTGCTACATATTTGTAAATTGGCGAATGCCGAGCATGAAAATAAACAAATTCTACTGTATTTACTCTTTCATGATAAGGTTTTTGTGTACCCCTTCCGGGTTTGCGTTTACTTGATCTTAATTTGTACAATTTAAGTATTGCCATCAAGAAGTTATACAGACATTACCCAATACCACAGCAAAGTGTCTTAGTCCAGTGATAAAATTGTCTATGCTGATCCGATACCAATTGTCTATTCATGATTACTGTATAAGTGCCCGTACTTTTTTGCCGATTTCGAAATGAGATTTTAAATATAATTTCTATTGTTTAATTTTTTTGTCTGTTGGAGAGAGGATTTGGGATTTTTTGTACCCACAATAAAAAACCCATGGAGAACAAGGCTTCCAATATCGTGTAACTTAACTTAAAAATGTTTTTAATGTAGACTTATTATTTCATGTTGAACTGGCTGATAACCACGGGTTTTCCCGAGAGATTATTCTCCTCTCTTTGGTCTATGAAGCGTTGCATTCTGTTGGTGATCATTACAAAATATGACCATATTATTGGATTTCCTACACCGATGTATGAAAAGGGTAACTTAAAAATGGTCCTCCGGCAAAGCCCTGAAAGTCATCGAAGCCAACGTCGATAGTGCACATCGTATATGAGATTTCAAGCTTTGATTTGCCGCCAAGACCGAGGGTCTCGAGGGTCATGTCATGACACTGGCTGTAGCCCCATGCTACACCGACACACAACTACCTTTTCATATATTGATTTATTAACTTTTTGTTTTTTATATGTTTAAGAGAAACGTTCTGATAAACCTCTTTCATAGCAAAATATTGCTTAAAAGTGATTTTGCATCTTTTCTCAACTTTTATCTTGAACTGAAAATGTACTAAACAAATTTCAGTTATATAATCAGGTCCTGCCATTGTGTGTTTCTGCATGTTAAAATATTGTTACAGAAAATATGTATTAATGAAATTTTTTGGAAAACAAAAATATTTTTCTAAAAGCCCACATTAAAGGATGTAACTTTGTGATTAAAAATGTATTGAATCAATATATATGTAAAACACTTTTTACAGTTGATATGCCATTAATTCATCTTCAATAAGATATTCATCTTGGTAATTTAGATCACTTGTTTCTACACACTTAGTATACTAATATATTAAAATAAATATCAACACTTCCTTTTCTTTCCTTATTTTATAACTGAATGGTTGAACAATACAAATTTACAACCTTCACCAAGAAAAACTGTGTGTTTATGTTAAGTCAAATGACACGGCCAAAAAATGTTAATTTTAGCATTGGGCTTATGGACTACCTGGACCATGACATGTTAAACAACCAGTACTGCCTAGAGCTTGTACCTGTGTATAACTTTTTAATTGAGAACAACACGTTTCCTTGCTCTTTTAAAATGAAGCAAACTATGAATGCATATACAGTGTTCGATTATTGATCACAAATTGTTTTATAATAACGTTCAATCAAGAGGGAACAGAAAAGGATTTCTTTGTCAAATGAAACAAAAATATTTTAAGTTATATTTGTATTTATTTCTTCTTCATGCCATAGATGTATTACAATAACAGACAAGTTATACAAGAAACAAATTTTATAGTAATAAACTTTTTTCTGAGTATTCAACTAGGTAATCATCGAGCAAACAAATCTGTAATACCGTAGAAAACCTGTTATGACTACTAACTATTTCCTTTACAGAATACATGTAATTTCATGTGTACACAAAATCATAAAACATGTGATATAGTATACTGTCACGTTAAACACAAGCTAAAATAAACTATAATTCGGTAAAAAAATCCCAACAACATTTAAGACATCTGGTTTATCCAAGCTTATATAAATGGTAAAAATGTACATTTTAGAAAATTATAGCCTACTCAAAATCCAAGTCCCAATATTATCACAGCTGATTTGTTTCAACTCTGGTTGAAAAACAAACTGTACGACAACATATTGCACCATGGAAAGACATCATTAATCACATTTCAAAATGAATTAGGTGTCACTTGAATTTTAAATCTATTTTAATTAATTGAACCACATGCGTTACCTGTTGCAAACATTAAAAAAAACTACCATTAATAATATACCAGACACTCCAGTGAAACCAGTTAGTCTGTCAATTATTATTTCAAATCAGAAAATTAGGTTTAACAAAAAGAATCAAACATTATGTTTTCACTGAAAATAAAATAAGTTTGAGGAATAAGTCCACTTCCAACTTTTGGATACACAATATAGCATAATATCGGACCCTTTTAATACATGATCTTTTGAAAATTCATCCTGAAATAATATTTCATTTGGTTCAACTGTAGAGCAGGATGAATGTTTGTAATAAAAACATTTATAAAAAGACTTTCATGTTTTTTAACTGTGCTGATTCATATATTTTTTCACATATAAAATATTAACAATTCAAAATAATGAGCAAATAAAATTACTTAAAGGAACTTAACACACTTAACTGAAAATGATTGGAATGTTTGAGTAGGGCTTCGCCCCTATTAATCCAGGGTAACGCTCAATGGTAAATATTTTTTGGATTTTAAATTTTCTTAAAATGGAGAGTTATAATATATAAAATAATATTTACGGCATATATATACAATAAGGTATTTACAACTCATGATATATAAATTTTTAATTTCAGGTAATTTTAACCATCGCATAGAGAGTGCAGGAATTTAAAAATTTGTACCTTGAAACATGTCTGGTTTCATAATATACTTTTGACATATAGCTTTTATAAAAATAAATAAAATCGCTTAACTTATTTATAAAATTGTCTGTATAAAAGAACAATATAAACCTGAAATGTAATCTATGACTAGGATTTGTATTAGCTGAAATAAACTGACAGAGGTGTTGTTGGACCTAAAAATTGTCTGCTTCTTTCATCTACCTAGGCTAAACCATAACTTAGATATCATAATAATAGTTAAACGTTTAAATATTAACTCTTTGAGTTAATGGCAAATAAATAGATCATCCTACAAAATGTAGAGGTATCACATTAAAATTATTCTACTGTATTTGACCATAAATAAGTGCTGAAAAATAAGTAAGCCTTGACTTAATCAGGTTCAAACAGAATGGGATTAATCCTTCGACTGGAATGTAGGAGAATGATTTTTTTACAATAATTAGATTTATAAATAAAGATCGGAGCATTATAGTAGGGATACAATATGGGGGACCAAGCAAAAGTGATAAGACCTCAGCCTTATCACTAATAATTTGAGAGAAGCTTATCCCACAACGAAATTTAATAAAGATTATTAGAGAGCATGGGAAATTTCAAAATCATACTTTAATTGCAATACGTTTATTTAAAATTTTTCTGTCCAAATAAAGGATTATACATATCAAAAATTATACTTGCAAACCGTAAATAATTTCATAAAATAATCCGTCAACAATTCTTACTTACTTTTCAGCGAAATAACAGCGTTTCCATTCACGCTGCCACACAACCATTCGTAACTATGGTACTTGAAGGGACGATCGAGGACACATTTTGACGGAAAACCTCCTTATTCGTCCCTTCGAACAACGGAACTCGATTTTTAACTGTCACATCACGAAACACTCAATCAGACCGTGCCGCCGACCTCATTCTGGTACCGCTTCGTCAGGTAGCCCGCAGCTTCGGTCATCTGTTCGAGACAGCGCTGCAGCCCGTAGAGGTGTCGCCTGAAGCTATCCTCGACCGTCTGGGTGTAGCTGGGCTTAGGCGAGTCCGTCTCCCCCTCTACTCCGGAGTCGTTCTCGATGCCCGTCTCCGAGTCGGTGTCGCTAATTATCGACGCGGAGGAGTTGGTCGACGCCATCGACGCGGTGCTCGGCCGCCGCACGTGGCCCTTGTGTGACGGCGTCGCTGTGTACGGCTGCATCCGCATCGCCTCGCGCGCCTCTTCGTCCTGCCGCGACTCGGTCGAACTCCACATTAGCTCTTTCTTCACGCAGTTCACCAGGTTGTACAGCGTGTGAAGGTTGGTCTTGTCGATGGACTCGCAGTCGCTCCTCCTGGCCACCTGGAGCTTGCAGGCGTCTCGGTCGTCGCCGACCTGCATGTCCATCAGGCGAGAAGGCACCAGAATCGTTTGGTCCATTTCGTGCACGGCTTCGACGAAAGTTTCTATAGCTTTCATGATGCTTTGGTTCGAGAACTCGGTGTCCTTGTGACTGGCGATCCTGCGGAGGTGATTTCTGTAACAGACAGAAATAAAAATTAGTATCGAGTTACTGTACTATAAATTTATTTTAATAATGAGGCCACAATATCTGTAGGTTAAAACTCATTAGACCTTGCGACCTCAAAATATTATCCTCAATGATTTAAAACACAAAAGTTCAGTTGATTTAATTTATTGATTCATTAAGGATGAATAATTTTGACAACTTTTTATATATTTAGGAGCTGGTATAATTCCCCAAAAGTTATTAACTTAGCCTATCTATATTATTAATATGCTAGACTACAGGGAAACTTTGCCATCGATGAAGCTTTTTTGTTTTAGGATTTACCTTGACACATTATACATTAAAACACACCTCTTGGTGTGCAGATTTGCAAACTAACTTTAGATTTTAAATTTAGGCAACATAACTGGAAAAATCATGAACAACTGATTACACTAGGCCTATTTGTTTTAAAATAAAGTTTTTTTTGACAGAAGAGAAAATGTCAACAAAATATCCGGAATCCGCACTGATCACTTAGTATACATTAATACGCTACAAGGAAACTTTGCAATCGATAGGCCTAAGGCTTATTTTTATAAATGAATTAACCCCGCATAGTATATATCAAAACACACATCTGTGTGTGTGCAGGTGTACAAACTGGCTTCAATTTTTCATTTAAACACACAACTCGAAAAAAGCACGAAAAACTTGTTTTGACAGAACGAAAATATAAACAAAAGAACATAGGATCAAATGTACGGGATTCCGCACTGTTCTACTAGTAGGCCTACTTAGGCCCTGACTTATTTAAGTTAAAGGCTTCAAAAATATGAAAACAATTTTGAAGATTAAACACTGTCTTTTGGTATTTTGATTTTTGTAATCAATAACATAAATTAACATGTAATGGTGTCAAATTTGCAGGTTAATTTTGATATAGTAGAACATCACTTATCAAGGGAACAGCAAAATTATTTTGAATTGTAGGAACAATGGAAAATTGAGGGTTTGAATCAAAGGGAAAAAGCAAATTATTGAGACTGTCTGTTAACAAGCACATTGAACGTTGCAAAGACAACTCACCAATGGATTCAGAGTACATGATGACACAAGTTCATGTTTCTACAGATTTTTGTTTAGAACTGTAGTTAAAAATAGGAATTTCAGAGGCTTACGGTGGTCTTAGTTTGAAGAGAAGAGATTGAATTTAAGAGTCTGCATTTCATATAAAAAAAATTTGAATTATCAGAGTGTTATTCTTTAATGTTAAGAGGTTTTAGGAGGGAAACGAAAACAGGCAAAACATAAACTTATTGGTTAAAGAGGTTCAATTTAGTGAGGTCCTACTTTATTATAAGCATATACATATGACTTTAAGACTTTAAAAGCCTGACGGGGCCTTGGTAACTTAAATAGTAGGCCTACCAGAAATAAACCAGAATGACAGTAAATCAATTTAAGGCAATAAAAGGTAAAAAGTAGCCTCAATTGATCTTTTTGACTGCAAGTGGATTAATATTAGATTTTAACAATTGTGATAATGAAGTAAAATATTGCTGCATCAGATACAAAATTTGAATTTAGGCCCGAGTAAGTTAGGGTACTTAGCAATGACTAAAAAAGTGGCTAAGAAAGCAGAAAAATGCTAAAGTAAAAAAAAGAAAAAAAGTGAAACAAGATGAAGTAAGTTTAGCAATGCAGAAATAATGAAAAAACTTCCTATTATATAAGTTATTGTCAAGCTTGAGAAAATTGCATATAACATGAAAGATATCGAGTTATAAGTAACTTAGTTATAAGAAGCCTACTGATTGATATTAATTCATAGCTTTCAGTAGATTAAAAAAACATTTGGAGTTATCTTATGCTTCCACATATAATTAAGCTAATTTCATTAGTTAACTGCAAGCTTTGATAAAAATCCTACTTAGCTACCTAAATTATTAACAAGTTAGGTTTGACCACTGTTTTTTGTCTGATTTTTTATCCTAGTTTTTTTTTAATTGTGTGTATGCAGAAACTAGACAAACTTTATATTAAATTTTAATTTGAAAGGCTTCACACTAGTTAGTGAATTCTCAGTTTTGTAAGTCAAATAAAAAAATTTATGTTACGTTTAGGTTTTCATACTATTGTATATCATATCTTTCAGAAATAAGTTTAATATTTTAGATATTGGGCATGATCTGCATAGGTTCTCGATCATATTGGGCAAATGTACTAGTGGGCTAAAGTGAAGTTTATCTTGATTTTAGAAGGGTTTATAATATGAGTTTAATCACTCTAAATTTATGATAGGCCTAGATAACTTAAGGTAGCCTACTTAAAAGTTGCATCACTCCAAATTTTGGCTGTTTAATGGTTTATCATCTCATGGTGGTCCTAGACCTATTGTGCTAGGATTTTTAGAAATCAGTCTCAAATTAAACTAAAAATTTATTTTAAAAATTATGTTACATTTTAATAAAATCAAGATTGGGAATTTCTAAATCTAGGCCTACTTTTAATGAGGTTAATGAGGACAAAATAATGAAACACTTCTCAGAGGAGTTAAAAGTTATTGCAAACTGCATTGTACCTAATTTCTGAATAAAAAGCTGCATTTAGAGTGATTCATCAGAATTACTTTCATAATTGGACCTATGACATTATTGGATAATCAAGTAATTGCCAGTTGTTAAGTTTGGGAAGGATTTCGGCAACATGTTTGAGAGATCTTGTTGGCAAATTACTTTTTAATATCTGCTGATTCTATAATTTGTTGAATTCAGCCTTGTAACCACTAACTTTCGGTAAAATATTATTAACTTAGTCGATTGGAATGTCAGAAATTTTAGGGCGTGCCACATGAAGCATTCTAGAATGTAAGGTAGGAGATGACTGCTTGTATTAAAATAAATAATTACCTGTTTGAATCCATTTTCTTGATGACTGGGGTTTCACTTAGGCTAATCGAAGAAAATTCGCGTGTCAACATACCACGAAGAACGATATGCTCTACAAGAAAATCGAGTGAAACACAACACCGCGAACGCACAGATCACTCTCAGACAACAGCTGAGCTGGAACGAGCGGCTGCTTTGGTTGTGAAACTTCTTTTATAGACTCAGCGCTTGTGACGTGAGCGGCTCGTGAGGTACAGCTAGTTGACAATCTCAGGGTAGCCATACTATATGAAATACTTTTACTGTCTCGTCGATATTACCACCTCTGATATTACCAGCATTATTAATATTTTATTCATGACTAACAAATAGATGTGCAAATATGAAGGATATAAAAATGCATTATAAACCGATAATTGTTGAAATTATTTAACTTGATTTAAAAAACTTTGTGACCTCATTCACTCATTCAACGTTCTGTTCTAGCACTCGAAAGAAATTTAATTTTTTTTAACATTAGAGCAACATCCCTATATTTGATTTTATGCTGCATGTATAGTGGTATAAAAATTCCATCAACAAATTTGCGGTATTTTTTTGTTTTTTTGTTATAATAAAGAACTTTAATAAATGGGTCTTTCGATAAGTTAGATGGCTTTTGAAACTTTAGAGCCTCCCCCTCCCCTTAAATAATATTTAAGCGGGCAGGACAAGGTCACAGGGGCTGATATAACACATACAGAAAGAAGTTGTGTTTTCAGTCGGAACTCGAGTGCATAGCTTGTTTGACCTATAATATTCAGTTTGGAAGTTCTTAAAGCGGTCCAGGACTTTTGGGACGCATGGCTCAATGGCTATTCTTGACGTTGATTTCGAGCTTAGAGGTTATTTTAACAGCGGGCCACCTACTTCTATTATGTTAAGTAAACATTTGTTAAGTGATTTCGAAGTTCACAATTATGTACACGATGCCAAAAAAATACAGTGTAGATTGCAAAGTTTTATTGGGTTTTCAATCGTGTAATGTCCAACAACGAATACTATTTTATTGGGCCAATGTGTCGGTGTGCATGGCCAACCAGCTATATTTATTTATTTATTTATTTACGGCAATACACCATTTTACATGAATTTGTTAATAGCTGAACAAGATCAATTAATAACAACGAAAATAACAGAATAACTGTCGGTAACAATCATAATAATGAATCAAATAATAACAATGATAATAAATACTATAATAATAAGTAACAACGATGATGAATAATTATAATAACAAATAGCAATGATAATACGTATCTATAATAATAAATAACAATAACAATACTGAACACTATAACAATTAATAACCATAAGAATAACAACGAATGATAAATGATAAATAACTTCAATAATAATAAATAACTTCAATAATATGATAGTACATTTTGGGCACTGGAACTGAATCTAATACAGTACATATGTCAATTCTAGTACTCCAACAGACTAGATACAAAGTTGTGAGCCTGTCTTTTAAAATTCTGAAATTATAATAGTATATGAGGAGGTTGCTCTTTAATGAGATCATTTTCAATTTTGAGTCATCTACTTAATATGAGTCATTTAAGTAATAAATATATACGGCCTGTAATAAACCAACAAAAAATCCGTTCTTCTTTACATTTTATGGAAAAAAGATTATGTGCATATATTTCAAATTATGTTTTACAACGACATTTCGATTGGAAAATAAGAAACTCTTGATGTGAATTGAATAAATTTATGTTGAAGCCTAGAAATATTTTCAGTGTAGATACTCGTTTTTATGAATCATATGTAATTTGATGGTAATTTTGTCTTCGTATAAATAAAGCTATAGCAAAGACTAACATTCCCTAGTCTATGACTATAGTATGAAGAGAGAGATTTTAATGATCAAAGCCAAAAATAAATTGAAAATACTAAATTGTTCGTTTTTTCGAGCAGAATCCAATGGTGAAAACAATAATTGGATAGATTTAATTTTTCTATTTGAAAAACTAAAAAAACCATTTTGGGGGGTAAAATGGAGTCTTTACCCCACTTAGGATATGTCGATGTGGCTGGTTTACGGATTCGTCCAAGAGAATATAGTTTGACATGTCTCTACCAAATTTTGTCTCGATCGGACGATATTTACGAGATTTATCGTGCTGACAAAACTCCAAAAATGAAAATTCTATTTCCCATATAAGACCATGTTAAATTTTGAAACAAATCGTGATTTGTGCAATTAAAAATGCGTTTTCACAATAAACTCACTTCATATCCAGAAAGAACACATAAAACGCTATCAATTAATATAAATATTAATATGATTGCCGTGGTTGCCCTGAACGGATATTATGGGTCCATTCTGTTAAAACGACGGTAATATAGCTTATTTCTAAGGAAATTCGCTAATAACTTAGAGACAAATGGACCTAGAGCAATGATTGAAGCTACCAAATTGTTTGTTTTTTCGAGCTGAATCCAAAGGTGAAAACGAAACTTGATAACTTTAATTTTTCAAATAGAAAATCTCAAAAAAACCATTTTTGAAGGGCAAAAAGGGGCCTTCAAGAGGGAAATTCATTAATATCTTGGAGACCAATGGACTTAGAGAGATGATTTAAAATACTAAATTGTTCTTTTTTCGAGCAGAATCCAATGGTGAAAACAACAATTGGATAGATTAAATTTTTCTATTTGTAAAACTAAAAAAACATTTTTGGGGCGTAAAATGGAGTCTTTACCCCACTTAGGATATGTCGATATGGCTGGTTTACGAACTTGTCCAAGAGAATATAGTTTTACATGTCTCTACCAAATTTGGTCTCGATTGGACGATATTTACGAGAGTTATCGTGGAGACAAAACTCCAAAAATGAAAATTCTATTTCCCTTATGGAAATAGAATTCCATGTTAAATTTGGAAACAAATCGTGATTTGTGCAATTAAAAATGCGTTTTCACAATAAACTCACTTCATATCCAGAAAGTACACATAAAACGTTATCAATTAATATAAACATAAATATGATTGCCGAGGTTGCTCTGATCGGATATTTTTGTCCATTCTGTTAAAACGACGGTAATAGCTTATTTCTAAGGAAATTCGCTAAAATGACAAAAAATTGGTGTAACAGTTAATATGATTGATATATTAACCCATTGGATGACACTTTTCCAAATAATTGGGGTTTAAAAAAAATAGCAGGCGTATTACATTTCTGGAAGTTTGTCCTTTGTCCTCGATATCGTCCGTCACTTTTAATGGCAAGGGGGTCAGGTGGATTGTGATGATTGGATGATTTTAGGAGGGAGGGGGGGGGGTTAAAAAATGGCGAAAAAGCGATGACGGTGTAATTTATGGTCGGTCCCTTCGCTACCATCGACCACATAGTACAGTTCGCGCATTATATCTCCGGCTATGACCGAGTCAGCTGGTTATAAGGTGCGGGGGGGGGAGAGGGGGTACTTTTCTAAAAACATTTTCAAAACACCGCTGCTTGTCAAATGTTGTGTTTACCAATATCATATGTTAAAAATATCATATGACACGGTTAGTAGCGTAGTGGTCATAGCCGGATAGCCGGAGATATAATACGCGAACTGTACTATGTGGTCGATGGCTTTTACAAGGCATACTGATCCTCGATTAGAATCTTGTATCGGATTATGTACATGTTTTACTATTATGTAATTGTTTGGTTTCGAAGTAGTATTACTGTTATCAAAGTGATGGTTATAAAGATATTTAAATGTCAAATAAAATAACTGCTTTACATATTTTTGTATATATTGCCAATTATATTTATGTTTTTACTTATTATTGTTGGTAGCAGCTTCAACAGCTGATATTACAACTACAACCGCTCCACAACGCAGAAATTGTTTGCATGTTCGGCCTTTCTGTCTGTTTTATGTTTCTGTTTGTTTTCTTCTCGGTTTGTGGTTGTAGTTTAGCTGCTAGCGCAGCGGTTGGGAACGATTAATTAGCGACTTAATTTTATTGAGTATTAACAGTGAGGTAGTATAGTATTAGTATTTTTGGACAAGAAATGAAGTTGTGTGTGGTTAACTCTTTTTGTATAATTTTATTATGTTCGTTATTCTGTGATAATTATGTTCAATCAGCTTCCACAGATATTGAACTTGATGCAAAAGCTCAATTAACTCATCGTTTAGACAGTCTTAACCTTTTAGTATATACCTTTTTATTGATTTTAACCGTCCTGACAATATGGTTATTCAAGCACAGAAGACTCCGCTTTCTTCACGAAACAGGCCTCGCCGTGATTTATGGTAATATTTCAGATAAAATATTGACACTTGATTATATTATACTTCCATAAGGTTTCTTAATTTAAGATTCTTTAACTAAAGAATGGGTCAAGGAAAATAATATTACTTATTTCATGTCCTTTTAATAAGAATACAGTTTCCTAATTTACCTCTTAATTAATTATTCTCCCCTGTAAAACTTGATAGAATTAGGTGCGAATTTGTAAATTATGAAAGACGATTGTGGGATCCTTGGTGTGATGATAGCCAAATGTTTATGACAAATAACTGCTGATTTATTATGTCAGGATTATCATTGTCCTAGCCAGTCGTATAACTGGGGGTGGGAAAAAGTGGGAATTTCTCTAATCCATTCCAAGACTCATGGATGTAACTTAATGAACTGGCGAAACCGTGCTTTCAATGCCCATTAATTTGACACTACAAAATTTGTTCTGCAGAATAGTGCCTTGAGTTGTCTTGCATGATACAAATATAGGCTATGTTAAGTATCACCTCCTGTTTAAAAAAATATTTAGGCCTATTCTTTGTTAATCTTGTGGCAAGCCCTGTAAGAGCTTATGCCATCATATCTATTTCATAAAAGTTGGCTCAAGGCCATACTATTCTACCGGCTGGAGCCACCCTCCCACTCCCTAGTTCCACACTACAACACCAGCTGAACTCTCAGCGCTGTGTTTTAAATAACTAACTAAATCATACACATATTTCCTAAATATTTACTAAGAAACTGAGATTTCGAGCATCAAAACCAAAACAAAAAGAAACAATAATCTAACTGATTTTTGTATATATTATGTGATGAATAGCAAATAAATTAGGCTCCCTGTAATGTTTACCATTTCATTAATAAAAATGTAAATCAAAGATTTTTCTAAACAGATTCAAGCAATTATTCACTGTGCGAAAGTTTACTTTTAGCACTCGTCAGTGAATCGCCACATAAAAGCACCTACAGCAAGTCTGATAATGTGATGTTACCACAGAAGGACTCCGGCCTGATGTGGTGGTGTGGCCTGTGTGGCCTATGAGCTTGCAGCACAATCTTTAATCCTACTTATGTGAAAGTTTCTACTCGTAAGATTTAATCATAAATATTTTGAATCCATAATGGCAATTCCAAGATGGTGGCCCAAAATTAGTTAGCCTAGCTGTAAAAATGAAGTATAGGCATAGGGGGCTATTCATCCAACAACTATTGGTGGTGATTCCATCACAACATCTCAGAACATTTATAAAAAATAACAGTGGAGTAACTTTTCTCACAGATTTCCCTATCTTGAGAAAAACTGCCATTTCAAAACGTGATTTAGGGGGTTTTCCCATGATATGATTTTCAGTGTTTTTGGATAGGTATCATTGTGTTAGTACAATTAACCTTGGGTTACAAAATCCAATCAAACACGATTAGTTTTAATGAAGAAGAAGGGGTTTTGCCTTTGTTTTATGAAAGAGCCTATGAAAAATCAATAGGCCTAATCAATCATTTATTTGCAATTGAAAAAAATAAATTACATTGGTAATTGTCATAAAGATTGGCAGTTTTTAAAGGAAATTAACTGTAGTCAAGAGAGATAAGAAGAAAAGAATAAGATACTCAGGGGAACTCTGCAAAACATAAAAAGTTTTAACCTAAACCTAGGCTAACTAACTGTGTTTAAATGACAAAATTTAATAGATTTTACAACAATTAAATAGGGATGGAATGGATAACAAAATAAATATGGAAGAAAACTAAGTCAGTTAACAATGGTTATAACATCTATTATTGGTGTTTTCCTTACAAAATTGTGTTAGTCTACACTGCAATACTTGCTATTCTACCCTTTGGTCTTGGTCTACAATTATAAAAGAAACAGATCAGGAGTAACTTACATGCAATCCGTATTAAAAGTACGAATGCTGTCAACTTCTACCTAAGCCGGACACCGCTTATTCTAGGTTTGCCCTCCCGCCAACTGTGTTGGTTGAACATATACACATTTGCAAGCCTATAAGGGACTGCTTTTGTATCGAACCCTCACATGTTAAAAATGACTTTAACGTTACACTTGTCAGTGTAGCCTTAATGGCCAAAATGCCTAGTCTGTTTCTCAGCCTACAGTTGACCTGGGGGGAGGGGTGGGGGACGATCATCCTTTCTCCCCTAACAGTTAAGTTTTAGCCCTTATAATTAGGCTCATATAATCTTATTAGGCCTATCATCTTGGATCAGTTCCGGGTCTATTTATGAGGCTGATTTGGCTGTGGCTTGATGCTACGGGTGAGAGTGCGTCATGCAAGTTTAAAATAAGTAGTATCTGTATATTTATAAGCAGGGGTTTTCTTTTCACAGTCATCTCGTTAACAGCCAGATAGGTTATAATGTTTTATGTATCTAGGCCTAATTAAAGTAATTCTATGTAGATTTGCCAATAAGTCTCCAAGATTTTAGCCATCACTTGGAAAGGTCATGTTATTTAACCACAGATTGCAGCACTTTCATTCAAAATTTCTTAAGGGTTTGCAAGCAAAGCCATACCAGAGTCTAGTATTTTTCAATACCTAACAAGTTCTACCTAAACAACATCTCATGTCATATCAGTTCAAGATCTCTTAGGAAAAAAGTTTTTCTGAGGAGATCTCTTAAGAGAGATCTTTTACTCAGGAGGTATTTTAGAGAGATATTTTTATCTTTTTTATATTTTTTTAATAATGTTTTATCTGTCGACCAGGTCTGATAGTGGGCGCGTTGATCCGCTATGTGGGCAGCTCCACGCCGGTGATACACATGACAGTGGTGCCGCAGAGGTCGGAGAAGTACAACGAGTCGCTGCCGCCCGACTCCCTCTGGCTCCAGTTCTCCAACAAGGATGCCTCTGGGTCCATCGTCAACAAGACTTACGCTTACGGCTTCCGCGGAGAGGTCGTCCATCTCGAGACTAACGAGATGGACCTGAAGGTAACGGTAGATTTTGAATGAACTGTTTTTAAAACAGGGTTTAAATTAGTAAAATATCGAAATAGATGATCTTGGATATAGATTTACTTCAGAAAACAACAGCATTTTCAAATATGAGATCTAAAAAAATTTAAAATTGTTGCTCTGTGCATAAAGTTTTTAAGGGAGTTTTTTAGGCAATTAACTCCTAATTTTCACTTCTGTAAGAATTGTGAAATAATTACAATTTCTACTAGTGGCTCGAATAATGAGGGAAAATTCAGACAATCCCTATTTATTATAGTACAAAATACCTTCATAGCAAACTGGATCTACCTTAGATTAATATCTAGCCTACCACATGGTTTTTAATCAAGCATCAGCATCACATGTTTTATGTAAACAAAGGGAGGCGTTTTAGATCCGAATGCTTTTTAAATGTCAGATATTTTACGTCATTTCTCGATTTCTGGTGAATTTCAAGCAATTTCAGTACTTTTCCCGCCATTACGGAAAGAGACCTTTAATTTGAGCCATCTCCCATCTTTTGATGACTTGCCAAACGCTCACAATTTTGACGCAAAGAATCGCCTTTCGAAATTAAATTTATAAATTCTATTCCATAGAAATAGGTTAGTTTGGTAAAAAATGTTTGTGGTGCTGTTTTAATTAGCCTAATAAAAAATGTACGGTAACCTACAAGAGAGGATATTGACAAGAGTGAAAAATAACCACTCTATAGCACATTTTCATCGTAATTAATTGGTATTAGCAAACTGACACATGCTTTCTCCTGAAAGCTATTTAAAGCAAGAAAACCTTACAGTAGATTAAAAAAATTAACAATCATCCCACAGATAAATTCAACATTTTATCAAAATTGGTTAGTAATTAACGGATATGTCCGTTTTTAAAGATTTTTACCATAAGGAATAACATTAGACAGTGTACTGCGTTTACCGCCAGACAAAAATATCAATTATCTCTGCAACTAGTTGACGTAGGTTAGTAATCCAAAATACTGGATTATTAATTTTTAAGCAAAATTTAATGGTGTTGCAAGTACATTTTGACCAGTTATTTTAATTTTAAATCAACTTCAAAAATTTGATTTTTTAACACTTAAATGTCCATATCGTTATCTTGCTTTGAATGGCTTTAAGGGAGAACGTATGTGTCAGTTTGCTGGATTCCATTTATTTTTGATTAACTTTGAGTATAAACTACATCAAACTCAAATAAGAAAATATTTTACTGTTCTATTTTTTTTGGAGAACAGAAACTTGTGAGATTGATACTGTAGTTGAATATCAATTTGATACAGAAAATTTGCATTCAATCCTATCATTTTGCCACTTTCAAATACAAGTCTACGCACAGTGTTTAAACAAGATAGCTTGTCATGTAAGTAGCGGTAACTAGTCTAGTTAGTTAGATAACAATTATTTTATAGTTTAAAGAACAAAGATTACATTTTGGTTTATGTTAAATAGGTGATAGTTTATACTGATAAATAGGTCAAGGTAGAAAGTTTTTGGATGTAGGGTAATAGATTAATATTGCAAATTAAAACACAAACTGTTTTATACCTATAGACAAATTTTTACATTTCATCTATGGAAATTTTCGTCCATGTTTGATTTTTCCTGACCTTTATCATTTCAACTTTTGTTTTTAATTTAAAGAATTTTTGAAAAGTAATCATTAAAACACTCTATACATATTATAGATTTATGTTACTCTTTGAACATGTAGAATTTATCAAAATAAGATCTAATAATGTAGAATATAGCAAAATTGTTCTAGTTAATCCATATCCGTTCCCAATTAAAATAGGTTTCAGAAAAGTAGTCATATTGAGACCAAAGCAAAATAGTTAAATATACATACTCTATTACTAAACTAGGATTAAACTGAGTTAATTTAATTTATGAATGTGATTCATTATGAGTAATGATGCAAAACTAATGCAGATAACATATATCATATGCCTATCTATCGGTATTATCTAAACATACACTATCAGCCTTGTCCTCTAAGTGTGCATTAACTCCTTCAGCCTGTATTTAGAATAAGCTGTAAAAAGGTCAATTTTACAAGTAATAATTCAACAAATTTCAAATAATTAAAAATTTGAACCTTTTTGGGTTTATCTAACATACAAAGTTTGATACAAATCCATAAATATTCTTTTTTGTAGCATTATTTCAATTAATTCTACTGGCTCCTAACATTATTCTATTGATTCGTCCATACTTGTGTTCAGGTACCTACTCATACCCAGTCTCTAAGAGACAGACAATACGCCTTAACATTGACACATCTATTGATCTATTACCCATTACTTAGTGTTATCTACTTATCATCAATCATCATTCATTAGAGTTCTTCCTAAAAGTGTTCCATTCAGATAATTACGTAAATCATCTGTTTGTGCTTCTAAGAACTTGTAACTATGAGTTGTGAAACTTTTTATCACATTGCCATTCTAGTTTTGAAATCTGAAGGCTTCCCTCTAATTATTTTTTTATAACAATGTGCCTCTGAGCAAAGAACTTTTCAATATTGTGCTCAAATTTTGCAATCTTGTTAAGATGTAAACCAAGGATGTTTTTCATCTAAAGAAGTTATATATTGATACTTAGTTTTCTTATTTTATAATTAAATTACAATCAGACATTAGCGGCAGTTAAGTCTAGTTGGAGTAATTTTCATTGTAAAATTACATTTAGATTAAATTGTTATTAGCTTGGCATTTTTGTTCTAAGTATGGATGGACTGATCCCAACTAAACATAGTCACAACTATCATTGCACAAATAAAATGCATGGGCTTAGCCCTCACATTGAACAAGCTAAATTTTATGGGTCTTTTACTCTAGGAAACCATGCATATTATTAAAATAAACGGTATCAGGAAACTGACACATACATTCTCCCTTCAAGTCATTTAAAACCAGAAAACATATTTAGTAAAATAAAACAAATTAACAATTAATTATCACACAAATATATACCAAATGTTATCAAAATCGGTTAGTAAATAACGGAGATATTGATTTTTAAATATTTGCCATAAGAATAACATTGGACAACGTACTGCGTTTACCGCGAACTAAAATATCAATTATCTCCGCAACCATTTGACGTAAACTCATGATTCAAAATACTAGATTACTTAGTTTTTCAAGTCAAATTTAATGGTTGCAAGTATATTTTCTTTAGAGGTCACAGATTTTGTGAAATTTCAAAAATATGAATTTTTTAACACTTAAACCCCCATAACTTCTGAACCTGAATTTTTACAGACATGCGGGTGGTGTCATTTTGTTTGTCATCTTAAGCACTAAAAACCATGAAATTTTTATCAAAACCGTTAGAGCCGTTTTTGAGAAATTTGGATTTTTGTCATTTTTTATGGGGTAAATACCCTTAAAAATCAAAAATTGAAAAAAATGAAAAATACGCCTGGAGATACCATGGTTTTATACCTACATGCCAAATTTCATGAAAATCGGACCACTGGTGTCGTCTCTAGCTTTGTTTACATCCACACATACATCCACACACACACACACACATACACACACACACACACACACACACACACACACACACACACACAGTCAGACAGACACCACGCCAAAAACCACTTTTTTGGATTCAGGGAGCACTAAAACGAATACATCCACTAACAACTCAAATTTGAAAATTTTGACGAAAACAATACTTTCTCCATATACTATGTATAGGGGGGGAGAAAGTAAAAATGGTTGAATAGATTAAATTTTACGAATATTTCTTATAGATGGTTTAAAGAGAACCTAAAAACATATTATTTAGGCCCAGGTATTCGTTATATGACTATTTTATAAAGTGATTAATCGCTCACTGGGACTTTTGTTATCTTTTTGGCTTTGAAGTAATTAACTCATCCTCTTGAATTGGCTGTTTTCAGGCGACTTTCGATCCAGAGATATTTTTCAATATCATTCTTCCTCCAATAATTTTCCATGCTGGCTACTCTTTAAAAAGGGTAAGTGATTCTTCTTTTTCTTGAAAAGTTGTAAAAAAAATACTGTCATATAACAGTCAATTATGCCTGAAATAAATTGGTCTCAGTACTGTATTTGGTTGTTTTAGTGAATTTGCCATATAAGGATATAGCTTTGTTATAAAAAACTGTACCATATCTCAAAAGATTTTTAAAAAGAGTTCTACCATTGTGTGTAGGTTTAATTCAGGTGATAGAGAATTTTTTTATGACCGCACATTGTTATCAGAACTGTCAGTGCTTGGTGCCGTGTTTCATGCTCATTAAACTGTGCAAGCTTCTGTGACGCATGATGATTAGATTTCATCACCATGCGTCAATCACCATTTCATTGACAGACAATATTGTGACAGTTTATGTTATATTGCAAACAATTTTATGGCACTCATTTCATTTTTTATAGCCCAATTTTTTTCCTAATTAATACTGATTAGCTCATTTTTGTAGTAATTGTCAAGCAATGTTTGTATTTAAGGTAAATAATTTTATTTACCAAATTCTGACCAGAAAATATTTTATCATGTTTTTGTCTCAAACATTTTTTTAAATATTATTTTTAAACTATTACTCTCAGTGCATTTTTACAATCTCAAATTAGCTTCAGCTGCATTGACCATTTCAATTGGATCGACCATTTCAAATGGATTGACAATTTCAATTTTTGTAAAAATGTTACTGGCAAAATTTAAAGCCTGGTATTTTTATGATAGTTTTACAGATAATTGAATAGATTAACTAATGAAAAAAACATTTCAATGATGATATAATCACTGTAATGCTTTGAAAGGCAATGATAAAGCTACCAGGATAGAGCTCTGGGGGTTACACATTGAGTTCAAGTTCAAACAATTCATTGTGTGTAAATTTAATATTGCAAATAGGGATGGTCGGATCCTGAAATTCCAGGAAATTTTTGGGAAAATGAAATTCCCGATTTCCGGGCGGGATTTTTATTACCTTAGGAAAATTTTCGGGACGGGATCGTTTTAGCGATCGCAACTAAATAGCGAGTGTTGCTTCGCAAAACTCGCGATTGGCCGCAGAAAACGATCTCGCGTATTTTCCGATCATGAATAAACGGCAAATCCAGCTTTGAGAAACTCGCAATCGTCTGTTAAAAACTATCGTGTGTGTTTACCGATTTTTACGTACGGCAAATGCGTCCGTGCAGATCTCTTGGCCACAAAACCATCGTGTGTATTTACCAGTCGCGGATGAACGGCAAAAATAGATTTGCGCTGTTCGTGAATTGCGTATTTGCCAATCGCAAATAAACGGCAAATTTAACTTTGCGAAATTCACGAACGGCCGTGTGTTTGCCGATCGCAGATTATCGGCCGATGTTGCTTTACGAAACTCGCGTCGATACTTTACGAATCGCGCGTATTTGCCAATCGCCAATAAACAGCAAATGTAGGATTTTTTTTGTTTTTCATTTTTAAAAAGAGGGTGGCGGCCTCTTTTTCCTTTGCCCCGCCTACATAGACTATTGATCTGTGCGTGGATGAAATCAAGCAAAGGCAAGGAGTTAGCCGGCAAAGTACAAGGATGAACAGTACTGCTAAATAAAAGTATGCGACAAGCTTGAGTCTCGAACCTGCAACGCTACGTAGCCACAGTTCCGAGGCCGAGTGCGCTACCAACTGCGCCACCGACTAACTAAATTCACTGCTAACTCGCAATTGGGTGTGAAAAGCAATCTTAGGTATTCATTTATAGCGATTAATCAACGGAAATAACTTGCTATAAGGCGTAACAGTGATGATTGTTCATATTGTCAGCCACAGTGGTCTGCTACAAATTGTGGTTTTGCCCATTGATTCAATTTTATAAACTAATTCAGATGTCTTTGAATCCCAGCCGAAAGTATGATAATTTTTCATAAATAAGTAAAAACAATATAGACAGTTGACAAAAGAAAAGACTTTGAGACTTTAAAATAAATTTTTAATACATAGGTCTTTAATATTTTATAAAACTTAAAAAATATTAAGTTTGGTAGTTGTGAACTTCGAATTTGTAATTTTAAGCTCGGAAAAACTAGTCTTTAGGTTGTCATCTTGAAACTAAATTGTTTTTTAATTTTTTACCTTAGTTTAAAATGCTGGAAAAATTATGAGTCATAGAGTCATTTCCTAAAACAAGAACTTCAAAGCCCAAAATTCATAAAAATACAATAACACGTTTACTGATTATACATGACAGTTTATTGTCAACATGCAATAACCACTCTAATATTTTACTTTTGGTTTTTTTGGAAATCAAACAATAAAAAAAATAAAAAGCAAAAACTTAAAAAGTACTGTGTTTCTATCAAACTTAAAAAAAATTTATATTATATCTATTTATTTCTTTTCTTATATATTATTTCTGTTTTTCAATGCATTCAAATTAGAAAGAACAAATTCAAATTCAATAAAAAATAATAATCATCAATGAATTTATTTACCTTTTTTATATAGGCTAAGTTAGTATTTTATTTATAATTAACAATTTCTTTGAGTTACTAATTGTTTTTAAATGTGTTTCTAATATTTGCTATCTTGTCAATTGGATAAGTTAGTATTGTTCACTTCAATTTAATTCTTGAAATTTTTTGAGTTGGTACAGTACAAACATTTATGTATGACATTGTTTTTAACCTAATGCTATTATAGTAATAAAGTAAAATAAATTCGTGAACGAGCATTTCCCGAAGCTTTAGGGAAGACAAAAATCCCGCTCCGTCTCATCCCGAATCTAAGAGGGGAGAAAAAAAATCCCGTCCCGTCTCGTCCCAAACTGAAAATCCAATCCCGTCCATCCCTAATTGCAAATAATGGATAAACATATTTAAGTAACAAACAAGCCCACAAATGAGAATACTTTGAGCTACAAGAAATTACCATTGTCAGTACACAAGCAAATAAACGATTACAACTAAAAATGGCTTTGTACAATTCAGATTTAAAATTTATAGTAGTGATATTTAAAATTAATATTATTAAACATTAGAAGGAAATAACTTAAAAAATGCAGACAATTAGACCTTCCTCATTTTGTCAAAAGCCAAGTCTAGATCATATAGTCTATTTCTTTAAAATTTTGTCCTTATAAAGAATAAAAACTGTTCAAAACCTAAAAAAGTATGTTGATTCTTAAGATAAAGTCACTGAGTGTTTAAATGTAGTCCTTGAAGGTGAACAAATTAAAAATCAGTTGCTTCTAGAACTGTGGTACAGTTTTTTAAATTTAATTCTTGATTCCGTAAAGTTAATATTTTTATTTATGAAAAGAAAATTGGTGATAAATCATTAGCATGGGCTCTTTGTGATGTTTTTCTTTATTTTTCAGAAATACTTTTTCAGAAATCTTGGCGCAATCTTGACATATGCTCTCATCGGAACAACAATATCATCCTTTGTTGTTGGGTAAGTATGGAGCAGAATATTTAAATTTTCTTTTGATACATATACCAAGAAAAAAAATAGAAAGATTTAAAATTATTCTTAACTGGTAAGGTGAAGATGAATTTACCCCTTAGTAAACTGCCCCATACATTGTTTAAACAGGTTGATACAAAAATAAAAGTTTCTAAACTAATGTTTACATAAACAAAATTTCCAAAAAACTGCATTGTTTATTTTTGAAGATAATATGATTTTATAAATAACTTGTTGAATAATGTTTTGCTAATAATACTAATTGTGCTCAAGTTGGAATATTTAGATTAGGTGTAGCGTCTCTAAAACTGAAGTGGTCAAGTAAGTTTTTTCAAATTATATCTTCTCTAACTCCAATATTTTAATTTTTTTGTAATACGATGGAAAACATAACTGGTATTTCTTTGAAAAGAAAATAAATTCCCTTCTTTTCAAATTGCATTCCTACTTTTCAAAATGTTGTTAAAACAAAAAAATATATTCTACAGAAATTGGAACATTGATAATTTTGTAAATGCTTAATGAATCTGTGCAATGAAATGAAATATTGACTGAGGACTGACTAAACTAGCACTAAAAATTGTAGATGACATTATTTTTAGTAGGCTAATGTTTTATTCATTTAGTTAATTTTTTCACAGCAAACTGCTGCTATGAATATTGAATCTTGAGTGGATGAGGCGATTGCCTCACTAGAAACTGTCTCATTTCGAAGCATGTCTGGCTAAGTAATTGAAGCGAGGCTTTTCAAAATTCAACATACCATATATTATGGAAACAAAACTTTTTAATAAGCACTATATTTTAGCAATATTCAAATCAAATAATTTAATGCTATCTAAAGGCTAAAACAAATGGAATCATGGAAACTTACCCAATATATTTCTTAACATTGGATTCAGAGGCATCATTCAGTAAACATTTGATAGTAGCACAGATCTAAACAGGATGGTTACACATTGATACTGACACCAATCTTTTTTTAAGAAAAAAAATCGTGCAAGAGATCCCTTTGCCTTTTTTTAAGAAGTAAAGCTTTGTAGATAAAATATTGGCAGAGTCGGTATCATGATAGATTTTTAAGCAAGGGCACCAATATTGTGCCGCCACAAACTTCTAGCAGCACTGTTTATTCATGGTAACAAAAAGCAAAAGAAACAGGGGTCAGAATAAAGTTTTTAAGCAGTCCTGCTGATCCTCGGCTCATTTGACAGAATTCTTAAAAATCAGCTGGCTTGCCAGTTCGATTGTGTTTTATTATAGTAAGTTATAAACTGCTGGTTATTCCAGAAACAACTTGTAGTCAACTTTAAAATATTTCATTAGTCAAATATTTTATAGTCTATCAACTTTTAAATTCATTTTTATAAGGAATTGAGTTTAGAAAACAAATTTAACTTAATAAGTGAACCTAGAAAGAAAAAGTTCACCTAAATAATTTTTTTTTATTTCAATTGTTAATGCAATTTTTGAGATAACTTCGGAAAAATATGTATACAAACAAATAAACAAACAAGGATGGCTCATTTAAATTCAGAGGATTATATAATTTTTACATAACCCAAGAATTATTCTAAAGTCAGTGAGTAGCAATAGGTTAAATACAGTTTAGAGTCCAGTAACTTGACGCTGAAAAAATGTTTGATTTTACATAATAATTTAATTCTTTATATTTCTTGTTGCAGTACACTCCATCTTAACCAGACATCTTGGGACCAAGACTCGTCTGGATAGTGTGTTTTCCGGTTAAACCGGCGTTCCCTAAAACATGATAAAATGAAAACTCTAACGCACACTGAATAAGTCAGTACTCTGATTTAGACTTGTCGATACAGTACTGTCCATTTCCTACACATTACATCCGGTTAAACTGATGTGTTGATGAAAATTGACCGGTTAAAAATATGTCACTTCCGTGAAATGTAGTCTGGTTAAACCGATGACTGTTTAAAAGGTGTCCAGACAAGAAAGAGTCTACTGTTACTGTCTAAACAAAATAAAAACTAAAACAATAAAAAAATAGAATATGATTATGTTTGACAGCACTCTGATATACGAGTTCCTGAAGATTATCCCTCATCTGAAGGACAGTTTCACATACCTGGACAGTCAGTACTTACGGGGCTCTTGAAATAGTGTATTACGATACTAGACGGGAAAGTACTGTTTTGCCGTACGAGTATGATAATTCGTCGTGAGCGGAAGCGGGTGCAGGATCTTCAGGCGAGTTTGGTAAAACTTACCGGCCGTATAACATATGATAGTTTTCATCAAACTATTCAGAAAAAACATATTTTTAATCATATCGCATTCCTTGCATTAAAAACTATGTTTCTCAATACCTCAGACCTAACCTATAATAAACAATCATTTGCTACTGCTGCCAGTGGTGCCACTATATTCCTCTAAAAAGTAACCTATAAACATGTAACTTTCAAGCCAACAAAAAGGAATAGAAAACAGATGTTTCTGTGTCAGTGTGATAAAAAATACATATCTATATAATTTCATATGATGATTAATTCTTTAAATTTCTTTTATTGAATTGAAAAAAACCATATAAAATGATAAAAAGTATAGTATGGTTATGTTTGACAGCACTCTGATGTATGGGTTCCTGAAGATGATCCCACATCTGAAGGACAGTTTCACGTATCTGGACAGTCTGTACTTCGGAGCCCTCATCTCGCCCACGGACCCGCTGACGATTCTCGCCATCTTCAACGACCTCCGCGTGGACGTGACGCTGTACTCGCTGGTCTTCGGTGAGAGCGTTCTCAATGACGCCGTCGCCATCGTGCTCAGTGGGTGAGTTGTTGTAGTCGTCGTCGTAGTCGTCGTCATTGTCAGTGGAGTAATTTCAGTAGGGCAATGTAGGGTTATTATTAGGGGTGTGCGAATAGTGATTTTTGAGGTCGAGTGGAGTCGAGTTTTGAAATACTCGCACGAGTTTCGAGCTTAGTTCAATTTAGTAGCTCGAACTAAAAAAAAATCATATAAAAAATTGAATTAGTTCAATTACAATTTAAAACTGTTATGCTCTTTCAATTTGGAGGTATTCCTGAGTTAAGAGCAAGTATTCAAAAAAGCTTTTTATTTAAAATCTCTTGATCTTGATTTATGACATACTTTTGTTTTCAAATAAAATAAAAACACCATTGCTTAAAATATCAGCTTACATGTTTTAGGAACTTCAAATTTCAGGCAGGAATAAAATGGTACCTATAAATTTATTGATGCCAATCACTTTAAAAAAAATCTTCAATGAAATTCAAATGAAGGATATTTTACTGAAGCTAGTCAAGGATGGGTGTGAAAAACTACCAGGAACCCCAATCGCGTGTGCCAATTTCGGGTAAACGACGGGAGTAACTACTCTGCTGAAACTAGGTATTTTTAGAACCTGCTCAAACTAGGTATTTTTAGAACCTTTGAGTCGAGTCGAGTCGAGTAGTGTAATCTCAGCTCGAAAAAACTTGATACTCAAGTAAGCGCACACCCTTAGCTATTATACCGTAAAACCAGTGTAATAAGAAGAGAGCATCTAGATTGGTTACCAGCGTATCAATGAGCCTGATATCTATGTGACTTGTTTCGTCATAGAACCTGTCTTGTGCTAAACTAGGAAACAAACTGTAAAATTTTAGGGTTTTATCATACAAACTTTAAGGATTTTAAATAATGGTAAATAATAATTCCAAACTAAGGATTTTAAAGGAAAAAAATTATGTCACTAATTGTAAACAGTTGTGGGTTCTAGTTATAGAACTGTTTTAAATTGTTACTAGTAAATATGCGCTGCTTTGCAGTTTTGAAGGATATATATTTGATCGTTGGAGTTCCAGAACTAACAAACGGATTTTTTGATTTCTTTGTTTACTCCAACCAGCTGTTTTCATTAGAATTTCTGTTCCAATGTTAAATCCCAGAGAAGAATACAAAACCATAAAGGTGATGAAGGCTCTTCCCTCAATTCTTGTCCTTAAACACTGAATTTTAAAAATTCTTAAAAACACCTATTTTTAGGTCTTACTTGATGTTACCTTAACCTCCAGCCTAGTGCATTATACATGCAATCAAAATAGCACAATTAGCTTAATTATAGTTTACAAAATTAAGTATGTATAAATAATATTTTTGTATGCATAATCAAGTATGGTTTTTCAGGGCGATCCAAAACTACGCTGAAAGGTACCAGACGGGGGCCGGAGGGTTTGAGATTGACGCCTTCTTCCGAGCCATGAGGGACTTTGTGGGAATCTTTTCTTTGTCTTTGTTCATCGGAGCGACAATGGGCTGCATTACTGCTCTCATATCCTTTACTGCCTCTTCAAAATTATATTATTTTTAAGGTATAGTTTTTTTTGAAAGCCTAAGATTTTAAATCTTGCAGAATCTTTAATTTTTGTTCATTAATAGAATATTTTGTGGACTAATAGTTGTATCCTAAGCAGAATCGTAGAGTTAAATTGCTTAACTTATAAATTATAATTAAATAAACTCTTTAAGTGGTTTTGATTAACATTGAAGTATTTCAGTCTATAATATTTCATATACATATCATTAAAGTATTAAGAACACCTTTTATTTTGTTTCCTGCAACCTTTGTAGATACTCAACCATTTTATAAATAATTTTTACATGGCATGATGAAATAATTTGGATTACATCCAGTAAATCTTTATGAGAGTCGTCCAAAATTAAAGATCTTTTTGACACTACATCTAGGCCTGCTGTCCCATCTCTGCAACGGATAGAGTGGCCTAAACCTCCTTCCTGCTCTCAATTTGAGCCAAATCTCATTGCCGACCGATCATTCATTTCATTCCTAAAATGTTTCAAAATGGCGCTGTCCACTGAAAATCCTGCCAAGTTTTTAACATGATAATGTTGCTTCTTTTAATTCCTTATGATTTGCAAACACTTTCCTTCCTGAATATTTGCTTACCCTCGAAAAGAAAGGTAATCACTTAGGTTTGTAATGATTAAAAGAATTTGTCTGAAAATGTCCCACTTGAGGCAATGAAGTTCTGTGAAGTTGCTGCTGCTGCATGGGGGCAGGGTGTCATGGCAGGAACATCTCTTTCTGCGATGGGATTTGTCCACATCACTTGTTTGCTATGGCATGCCAGGTTATTGAGAATCTCACAATAGAGTCAGGATAATTTTTTTCTCTAGGCATACATTTAAGTGGGATAAACTTTTTAGGACCCAAAACACATTTGCAATATGTCCATTCACATTCGGCAGGATTTACAATAGACACAACCATTTTGAAATACTGTAACTTAAAACTGAAGTTTTTGATCGGTCGGCAACGAGACTTGGCTCAAATTGAGACCGGGAGTGGAAGTTGAGTCCGCACTATCAGTCGTGGAGATGAGCAACAGGGTTAGAGGTAGTGACAAAACGTTTTTTAATTTCTGGACGACCCTTGTATATTATGAAACTCTGATGTCCTTTGTAGGATAAAAGTACATTAATTTTCAATTCACAAAGTAATGTTTGCTCGCTGTAGGGCCTTCATTTTTAAAGAGTCAGCATACAAATTGGTTTTTGACACATCACAAGTGTTTCTACTGCAAGAGCTAATTATCCTCCCTTAACTGTTTTCACATGACCAAGTTCACCCGAGTGAAGGACTTTCCATTGCTGGAGTCAGCTCTTTTCTTCCTCATGTCGTACAGCACGTTTCTGATAGCCGAGGCATCCGACTTGACAGGTACGTCAAACTCCATAACATAAACATAATAATCAACATAAAATCATAATAATCAACACTGCCAGTGGTTACTAAACTAAAAACTAAAAACCATTAATGATAACTGAATAACACTATTGTAAAAGCACAATATCAATATTCAGTGATAACTCATATAAAATGAGGTGTTTAAAAACATGTTGAATAACAAGGTATATTGGTTTAACAAATCTGCAGTGGCGGCTGTTGGTTTAAATAAACAGGGGAACTCACTTACCAATAACAACTTTAAATAACATTATGGTGTGCTCTGCACCTACCATTGATTGCAATTCATCATATCGTGGCCTGTAATATTACCAGTATTTACTGAATAATTAAAATAATAATATGGATCACTTATCAACATCTCTTATTAATTTATAGGAAGTAAAAAAAAACACCTTTGGTTCATGGCGCGTAAAACATAACCTCAGTTTGATGTTTGAACTTCAGTTTACTTTTTTTACTGCCCTTTGAATTTAGGTGGCAGAAATTGGAAATAACTCTCTGCTTTGGGCAAGGGACGGAGTCATTTAGCATTATAGCCTTAGGAAACTCTATGATTGGCTGGTTTGTGTCATAAGAATTATGTAGAGATTGGGAGTCATCTTAGAAGAGTCTCTATTTACTACCTAACCCAAAAATATTTCATTCCTACTACAGTCCAATATAAAAAAATTTCCAGACAAATACAGAATAATTCTGTTATTCATAGTTTTCTAAAAATAAATATGAATGTATATCTCTGTTTATTTTTTTTTTTTTTGATTAGGGGGACTCTGTCCTAAAGCCCCCATGGACAACACTACACCACGAGGGAGACAACACTGCAAATCAATATCAAAATTGAACTTTATATATTTTTCTAAATACGTTTATTTTGTGGCAGGTGTGGTGGCGGTGTTGTTCTGCGGAATATTCCAGGCGCACTACACGTACAACAACCTGTCAAGAGACTCACGAAAACGCACAAAGCGACTTTTCGAACTTCTTAACTTCATGGCCGAAAACTTCATCTTCTGCTACATCGGGGTGTCGATGTTCACGTTTCCCAAGCATCATTTCGACCCTGGCTTTATCCTCTCTGGATTTGTATCCTTTATTGAATTTTCTTATATATAATATTATGTATGATTGCAACAACTAGAGGCTATTGAATTTCATGCAAAAGGCATTTCAAATTTGTATGAATACAAATAAAACATTCTTAAGTTTTTCATGACTGGGTTCATAGACTGTGATTGGGTCAGTCTTTAATCAGTTAATTAAAAGGAGGAAGTTCACATTAGAGATCAGTGATCAGACAATGAACAAGTTCAAGTACAAGCCGGAAGAGAATAATTTGGAACAACTGTTGCAATTCTATTACATTCTAGACGGAATTAATCTTCGCTTGTTTTATCTTAAAACCTATCAATGATTAATTTATGTTACAAACCATCAAATATAAATATATTTTAAAATTATTATGGAACAGTGATCTTATGAGTGTAATTTGATATCTTGTTACATTTTAGAATCAAACTTCTGACTTTTAAATTAAAAGCTTTACTGTATTTTTGAAATTCATTATTGAATGAGGCTTTTGTGTTTTTAAGTATTTGGATGAATGTTAAGTTGTGTTTCAAAATATCCAGAAAACTGGTTGCATAGAAATAAGAAGGATCAATGTAATTTTAAGTAGATTCACTTGATAACGGGAGGAGTTTTCTTACCTCCCGAAACATAGTGTATTTTATACACGAGGAGCGAATGGAAAAGTCCAAATAATTAAATAGTAATGCTTTACTTTCTTTTGTCTTTTACCTTAATTTTTTTGTTGATAGAGCTGACAAGTATAAGTTTTCTTTTTACCCTAGTGTACAATCCTTTACTGTAGTCTCAGGTATGTGCTGCTTTGGGTCGAGCTGCCAACATTTATCCTCTCTCCTTCCTGATCAACCTGGGAAGGAAACCGAGAATTGAAATGAACTTCCAGCACATGTTGTTTTTTGCTGGTAAGTTTCAAAATAAGAACTAGTCTGATTAAGAATATGGGAGGTGAAATATCAAAAGAAAATAACTGATGCAATAATGATATAATTAATTTTTTGGTGTCAATTGAGGAATCCCGAAAGGGTCAGCAGCTGAGGAATCCTGAAAGGGACAGAGGCCACAAATTGCGATGTTGCAATGAGCAGAGCTCAGGTCGATCAAACTGGATGTAGTGACAACACGCGTGGGTTTTTTTAGCAGGTATGCCCGGAGAGACTTACAGGCACCTCTGTATGCCTCCCCTTAGCCGCCTCAAGGCGGGGCCTGAAGACAGTGCTGTCGATGTCACAAAGAGGCTTGAATACCCTTTTTCTTTGCTTTGCTCACTGGAGCGTGTAGTGTAGGCCCGCATTTCATGAGTGGGTAAGAGCTATTTTAACATCCTTTCCAGCATGAAAAAAAATTGTGTGCCAGGATGATAGTACTATTCAAAATCATAAGCGTTTTTATCATATTGTGCATAACATTTATTTGGTTTGTTTGATTTATTTAAAGAAATAAAAATTGAATTGTTTCTTCATTAACTACAGCCGCATCGTATGAGTATTGTCGCTTTCAGGAGTTATTCCTCCTTAAGGCAGAAGTTAAAGGCTATTACATATTACCTGTTGATTCAGAACATCAGTAGAATAGGTTGAAGTATTCAGTTTAGCATATTAATATTCAACAGTCTATAAAAATAATATGAGAAAATCAAAACATTGCTGCTGCAAGTGCCAAGGTAAAAATTTGTTTAAATGAATGCAACCACTTTCTTTGAGAAAACTTTGAAGAACCATTTGGTGAAAATCAACTCCTTTCCCTTCATACAGAAGAATATTTTAAAGGAATTGAATGTAATGACTTTAATAAGTATGTATATTAATGAAGTTTTAATTTTTGTGCATTCCAATATGGATCTCTTTACTCCGTTCAAAGCCCAACACTTTTACAATGCCCGAAATATATATTCTTTCAACTATCCAACACACAATCTGGCACTTTATGAAAAAAGTCCTGTCTATATGGGTATGTGATTGTATAACAAATTTGCTCCAAATTTACTGAAATTATTTAATCAATTTAAGTTAAAAAAAAACCCTAAAAAAATACTTTAATAGATAAATGTTATTACACTATTGATGAATATTTAAAAGATAATTTAAATCTAGTTTACCCCTGAAGTTTTCTTGCTCTTCCATAATAATCTTGTTATTGTAAACATATGATTAATGTCATTAGAATAAGACCGTAATGACGATGCACCTGAGATTAGTCTATGTAACATATTGAAATGTTTTGTGCAAATAAAGAACTTATGACTTTATATATTTTACAGTTAACAATAAATACATTAAACTAAAAAACATAACAAAATAACCCTAGATAGGTATCCGTTATTCATATACGCTATTTGGTATTGATACGTAAACTTTACTCTGTGGTTAAAAATTAAAATATGTTTGATGTAATTTTTTTTCAAATAAGGCACCCAAATACAAGAAAACCTCGATAATATTATTTGCTATATAATAAATTTACATATGTTTTTAGCTCCCAGGTAATAAGATCCACAAGAGTTCATTGAAAAGCACATTTTACTGTCTTAGATATTGTACATAAATTTGACATATTTTCTCAATTAAATTTGGAAATACATTAAGAACAGCCATAAAACTGTCAAATGAAATGAAACTCATAGCGAGAAAAGCACTGCTGACGGTACAGGGCTCAAGGTCATTAGATTACAAAATCGGACAGAAAAAACACTTCAGCTCATGTCAAAATTGTGCACAATACCTATCTAAGATTTATACAAGTACCAGATCTGACAGCAGTGTTGACGGTTGCAGGGCTGCGAGGTGCGATGTCGTTCGCGCTGGCCATCCGCAACACGGTGTCGGACGCGCGGCAGGCCATGCTGACGACCACGTCCATCATCGTCATAGCGACCGTCATTATACAGGGCGGCGCCACCATGCAGCTGCTCACCTGGTTCCGAATACCGTGAGTCCACCTCTCTCCGAGTTTGTCATAAAAGAAAGAAAGAAAAAATAGTAGTGCTTTATTGACAAAAATTTGCAAAGTACTTAGTATATAGAATATTTTACATACCTTATAATCTCATAGCTCATAATATCACTCTGTATCGCAGCTTATAATGAAATCATGCAGCCAGAAATTCTCCTACAGTGTAGGCCTCTCTCTCTAAAAGGAAAAGCTTAAGAGATCTTTTGAATGGTTTAAAATTGTTGACTTATTTTAGATTCTTCGGCAGTTTGTTGAAAAATTTTAAACCGGCATTTAGCGCTTCTCTCTCAGTCAATGAAAGGCAAAATTTGAGGGAGAAGGAGGTTTGTGCCATGTCTTCTTGCATACTTATGATTTTCCCCTACATTTGGTAGTAAATCAAGTTAGAATTTGACCATAAGAATTGCCTTAAACATATACAACAAGGAGATTCAGAATACCGAGGTGTCTAAAAACATATTTGCAAGACTGAGAGGGAGTAAAGCCTAACAATATTCAAATTGCTCTTTTCTGCTCTGAAAATTCACTATTGGCACGAGCGGAGCCACCCCAAGCTTCTATGTCATAAGATATAACTGCAAACATCTGTGGTATAAATTTACCAGGTTCTCTAGATCTGAAAAAGGAAATAATGTTCTTAGGGCAAAACTCGCTTGATTCAATCTTTTGTCGACATCTGAAATATGAAGAATCCACATTAGTTGAGAATCTAGTGTAACGCCCTAAAACTTAATATAATAATGATTGTTATTAAAGTAAGTGATAAATGTGCGTGTGTGTGTTCATTGATAAATGTTTGAATTGTTCCATCGTGTTGCAGAGTGGGAGTGGAGGAGGAGGTTGAGATGTTGCCATACACGGGGCCTCGGAGTGTGAGTACAACCTGGCTTTGTACGGTAACTTGTAGACGTTGATAACATCAAACTTAGTGCATGCTGTCACTCAGTTTTTGTCCATACAAAGAGCTCATTAATCAAATAAATATGTCACAAATTAAAAGAAACTTTTTATATATTATTATTTTTAATTATGTACGGTACAAAAAATTAATTCGAAACGAGTTGAAACAATATAAAGTTCACATATTTGAAAGCTCAAGGGGTTTATTTACAGTTTTTTTTTATTGCAAGGAAATAAGTGCGAAGGTAAATTTGATGGCCCCTGTGATTTTTTTTATTGATTAAGATGCCTCCTGATCTTTTTTAAATTTTGTTGTGAATACAAAATTAAGAAACCTTAGAGTTGCATACATGATTTAAAAAAAAGTTGACATAATTCAAAGACAGTTGAATAAAACTGAATAAATTAAAATACATGATATATTTTTTGTGTTGTGATAAAGCCTATTTTAAAAACTGCTGACTGTGCAGTTTTCTGTGGTGGCAGTATTTATATATTCTTTGTTTGCTTTTTTTATTTTTTGGTGGAAGTTACAATACTTGTATATAATTTTGATGGGGATGTTAATGTTAAAGGTGACCATCTCTCATCTGAAGCCAATAATTGTTACTTCTGTAATCAGTTTAGAAAATTCGAATTATTCCATGCATAAAAAAAATTTCTTTTAGAGTTAAAATTTGAAGCATTCTTTGTAATGCAGAAGTTTTAGTAATCTTTTCATAAATGTTTACAACTGTCTGTTCTATTTAGTAATGTGCTGCATGGTTTGGTTATTTATGACAACTCACATTTTTTCTGTTAAATGCATCACACCATGAATCATCAGGCTTTGCTGAAACAAAATCAAAAACAGTGGTTGAATTCATGATTTAAATGCTCGTGTTTACTTACAATCCAAACAGCACTAAAAGTATGAAGTTATTAAATTTTTTGTAGAATTTAACAATCTTAGCTGAGCAACTTAGAAACACAAACTTTCACTTCAATCTTAAACTAAATCCTTAACACTAAAAAGAGAAACCCCAAAACAATTTATGTTTTTAGTAAATAGATGGATTTCTTGAAATAAATAATCTATTTAATAAGATATTAAACTTTTTTCATTTTTCATTTTTTATACATAAATATAATCATTAAACTTATATCAGATCTTTAGACAATAGGCAATATTCTTTATTGATATATGTTCATCAAGAACAGTATTAGTGTCAATTTACAACATGTTTTTCTTTCTATCATGTCATCATTAGAGCAACAGTTTTCGATATTAAGTTTTTTTTAAGTGTGTTACAAATAATATTATAAAAAATTGCTAAGCAGTGTCACAAGACGGATGATTCATGGTGTTTTGTATATCATAATAGTGTAAAGTACTCATCATTAACAAGTTGATTGGACTGATGTGGCTTGTTCTGCCCCTCCCCTCCCCGTTCCCTCTCCCCTCCCCGACATGCAGGCTTCGTACAATTCTTTTGGACAGGCAGGCCAGGTACGTAATTGCAAACTTCTGTGGATGTCGTGTGTTGTGAATCGTATGTCGAGTGTGTGAATCGTAACTTTTTCCTTGGTTGTTTTAATACAAGCGTTTCCTTACTTATTCTCTTTGGTGTTTGGTGTTTTCTGGTTGCTCTAACATATGGAGGAATTCTGATGGGACACCGTCATACTACTCAGCCGATATGTATACTACTAACATTTTTGATTATCATAATGGTAACTACAGCTGTAATTTTTTTTTAAATAGGTAGAGTGTTTGTGCATATGGTTTTATGCATGGTTAAGTGGTTTAACAAAAAACCTGTTAGAAAAATCCTGTAGTTTTCCCTTTTTAAATTACCAAGAGCAAGCTAAAAATTTAATCTCAGAAATCAGCTTGACTAAATTTTATTGGGCCAACGGATAAAGTGGATGAATAAGTTAGCATGCATTACATTTTCATACTAAATTAGATCTGTGATTTAGATAAAAAATAAGGATACAAATATCAGGTGTAAATTTAATTAAGATTCACTATGTTTTTATCATATTAATTAATTCAGATCATTTTTGATATTTGTCGCAACACTTTTAGACTGTCAGTTTTGATTCTGATGATTTAATTGAATAATGATATTGGTTATCAATAATAAAAGTCATGATTAATATTTTCTGTTTCATCTTTTAATAGGGTACCAACCAATCTTATCATTCCAGTTTTATTTGGTTCTCTCATAATAAATTCTGTTAGGATATTTAGTGTTTCCTACTTTGGTATGGACAAACCAGATAATTTTCTCTCCTTAACATCTGAGTCCATTTAAATTCCTCAGCCTCTAATGGCTGTCAGTGTGCTTTTAAAGTGGGTTTTGCATGATGCATGTTATCATAGTTTAGTAGTGGTGGGTGGTATATCGTCGAGTTACTCATTATTCAGGTATGACTCTCCCGACTCTCGGCACTGGGCAGAAATCGATGTGGAACTGGGAGTTGGAGTTGGTCACCGTTAACATTAACTTTCCTTTGTCAGTCTCATGTCAGGTGGTGATATCATTCATTACGAACATAAGCAGATAACTGTCAGTGTGTCAATGGCAATTAGTGTATGTAATGCACCATTTATTAGAATTGAAGTAGACTTGCATCTGTATGTTTAGATGAAAATGACTTAGTGTTAGATATGGAATATGACAATTTTGAAAAGTTTTTTCAAACATTAGAGCTAGAAAACAAATTATATAGGTTAGAATGTCAAGCTTTTCTCATCTCTACGAACTATTTACTAAGCTATGTTTATGGAAAATGTATTAATTTGAAAGTAATCATTTTACAACAATATTGTAATAAACAAAAACCTTTAAAACAAGATTTAGATGATCCCACAGTTTTAAAAGTAAGACATTGTTTAAACATTTATGTTTCTATAAAAAAATCTACATCCTGGTTTAGGAAATAGTAAATTACGTAATAGTATAGAAGTAAAAGTTTTTTTACAAGTAACACTCACAAAAAATCTGTGTTAAAATTTTCTCAGACAGATTTCCACATAAGTGTTTAAAAGAACTCGTAAGGGAAAAATAAGTATTGACTGTTTTAGCTCTCTAGTAGTCATTTGGTTAGGAAAGAAACAATTCAGCAAGCTACATAAAGAAACGGTTTTGAATCTGGCACAGAAACACAAAAGAAATATAGCCTACTAGCAGTTCCCGTGGCTTCGCTCACGATAAAAATTATGGTGTAACCTTGATTTGACGAATCTGAAGGGGCTGAACGAAAAAAAGGTTGTAAGGGAATATTTAATGTAGAGGTCTATTTACGTGCTATGGCGTTGTTGTAGTTAAAAAAAAAAAAAAAACAGATTTATACTCGCATTACAATAGATAGTGTAGGTTTCCTTTTCTCAGCCATGACTCAAAAACGGCAGAACCGATTTTAAAGCTGAATGTTCGGAACAGTGGCGATGATGATTAAACAGATAATGTACATAAATTGATGATGGATGAAACCTTAACTTAATGTAACTTTTAGATAGTACGTATGACCTAAATAAATTGACAAAACAACTAAAAAACCATGATGAAAGGAATCAAATTATAGATAAGCTGAAACAACGTATACGTTTGAGAAGCTATACCCTCTGCTTGACTGATGAAATTGGAAATGCAAACAAAATATCATCCATTACATTTATACGGGAATATTTCAAACCTTTGACTCCGCCAAAAAAAACCTTAAAACCCAGAGAGTTTTATAATTTAAGGATTACTATATAAATAGATCACAGAAGTAGATTTAAGCTGTTACAGCACAGTCTGTCGGTGACTAAAACATTACCGCACCCCCCTCTTTCAGTCTTGCGAGGAATTAGTTTCAAGACTCAACCAAAAAAGGGAGTACGCTCTTCAGGTTTTAAACTATAGAGGTCGAATTAGATTAAACGCCAAGTCATCGTAACAGGCATAATTACAACTCCCGCTGTCGAAATAAATATGTTTCCATATTGAATTTATGATTAAACAGATTAGATACTCTGTGACTAAAACTGACTAAAACTAAACTAAATGTAACATTTATATAGTACATAATTATGTCCATAAAATAAATCGACAAAAGAATTAAAGAAATAAATTTATAATCAGCTGTAACAGCGTATGTACATTTTGTGAAGCTAACTCAGCTGGCTGATTGAATGAACATTGAAAATGTAAACAAAAGATTGTCCATAACACTTTTAAATGGGAAAATTTGAAAAATTCAACCTCGCCAAAAACCCCTTGAAACTTCGAATTTTGTAAAACCTTTCTTAGCGGATGCCTACGCCCTTAAAGGAACGTCCACACAAAATTTCAAGGTTCTAGGTCAAATCGTTTGGGCTGTGCGATGATAGGTGAGTGGTATTTGACAAATATATAGTAGATATAGTTTTCCTGACATTTCTTCTCCTCATAAAACATCTTCAGAGAGGAAGACTCTGTTAGTTTTAAATTGCTTGTACACTGTCAATACTGTAATCAAGTATCATAATAGCAAGTTAGCTGAATTCTGTCACTTTTCCAAACAAAATCCTACTCAACCTTTTACTCAAAAAACAAACCTCTTAGTAGTTGTCATGTAGCAATTTGAGCTTATTCATATTACCATGTTCACAAAGTGTTTTATGTCTTTGTTTGTAAATAAAAATTAAAAGATATGGTAAATATAGCTTTGTGGGAAACATTTATAACCATTTGGATGTATCTAAAGTTCCGGCCAAATCATTAGGCAGCTGGCGAAAAATGGAAACTCCAGCTTTATACATGACTTGATGTCAAAGACACCTCCGCTCCTGTACACAGTTAATTAGTTGAATATACAGTAGAGCCCCTCTTAACCGACCCAAACGGGACCAGACCTGGGTCGGATAACTTAAAAGGTCGGTTAAAACGAGTAATCCTCTAAACACCTAAAAATAAAAGCTCTATTGATTGAGGGCTCTATTGTAATTATTATAAAGCCGTTCCTGGATTATTTAGAAAATAAACTTATGAATTTAAGGAGTGAAGCACAAGGCTTGGATATCATTTGGGAGGAGAAGATAGGAAATACAGCTAACTCACCTTGCAAATAAGCTGCAGAGACACACTTAGATATTACACATTATATTACTAATATAATGTGTAATATCTATGTGTGTCTCTGCAGCTTATTTAGAAAATAAACTGTAATTGTCAGCCTATTTTCCAAAATAATCGTGTAGAAATTTTACAAATTACTCAAAAACACGGTCCAAACAACATTTCAATAAATCTAAGACGTGGTTGAAAAGGTTCTCATGTTAACACATTTAATAACATTTTTATATTTTTTTAACGAATTTCCCGTAATGGTTGTTAGAATTTATCGTCTAAATTAATGATAAGAAACGAGCAATCATTGCATTACGAGGCAGTTGAACCTCTCAAGGAGACTTGAGTCACAAAAACTATCCTCCGAGTCGTCGACACCCTCTCCCCCATCCACACAAGATGCGTGTTGTTTAAATTCTCTACTGATGAATGAGATAATGGTTTCCGGATATAAAAACGTAAAAACGAAAACTCACATACTATCGTACTATGCACACTGAAATGCGTCTATTGTTCATTTTAATAAAATGATTAATGTTGTATTCAAAATATTTTAACCCACAACAACCTGTATAGGTGAGCGTTACATTTCCGTTGCTGGGTATGGGAACGAAAATGCTGCAATTCCTGGAAAAGGGCAGTTAAACCGAACTGTTCTCAAAACAGGGTCGGTTAAAACGATTTTTAATATTTGACCGGCAAGGGCGGATAATCTGATCGGCGGTTAAATTGAGGTCGGTTAAGAGGGGGTCTACTGTATTTCCAACAGGTAGAAGCAAATTTACTTGTGTATGTTTGAAGAACGTACTCAGCTGATTTGGAGAACATAACAAGAGCATAACTGTCTACAACTTCAGATGGGTAAATGATTGGCCAAAAACATATTTTGAACGCCAGCAGCGCACTCACTCACTCACCCGCCTAATGATTTGGCCGAAACTCTAGATCACCATGCATCTGCCTGCTTTAAAAAGGGTCATGTAAATAATAAAGGGATATATTTTGTATCATCGAGTTTACCATACTAGTGAATAGTTTATTACACTTTAAATAATAATTCAGGGTTAATAAGTTCAGTAATTTATGAACATTAAATGTATTTTTTATTCATGTTGCAAAAACAAAATTGAAAGTTAAATTTATGCATATGACCTTCTAGTGTTCCTCTTCCCTTATGTTAATTGTATCGTGTTCCTTCGAAGACTAGTTAGGCAGTACACACCTGGTTAAAGGATCACCACTTTTATTGAGCTCATAAAATATATTTTTTTAAACTCTTAAACAACATAAGTTCACTTTTACTTTTAGTATTTTTCAGTTTTATTTTCGTTATTTGTAATAAGCAAATCAACCCAGTTGGATTGAAGTTATTAAAAACTTCTGATTATAAATTTTTTGGAGCCTTTACTTGAAATTGTCATTTTAGCAAATGTTTTATATTAGCTTTAAGGAACGATGAAAACGCAGCAGTTAGGCCACATTATTGGCATCATACCTGAAATCTACACATGACCAGTACCCGCTATATATATATCATTTTAGAGTCTCTGTTGCCATTGAACTAATAATTAACAGTCCTGTCTAAGGAACAGGTCGTCCTTGATCGGAAACAAGGCTACAGATCGTGCCACAATCAACTTAGAGTCATCTCTCATTCATACTTGACTTAAATATCTACCTGGGTAGGTTGCCATTCCGAAGAAGTATAGAGTATAAACATAGTTTCTCTATGAAAGGCTCTAGGCCAGAATTTTAATTTTAGGAAAAGAAGGATAGCCAGCAAGGTCACTTTTGAGTTCAGGCAGGCCTTAGAACACTTGCGCCTGACGCCATTACAAGTCTTTTTATGTTTCGTTAATAAAGTGATTTTGATTTGATTTGTCTTGACTTAAAAGTCATTAGAAATCACAATATTTCATGCCTTCAAAAACGTCTCCAGGTGAAGGAGAGAAAGTTGAACAATGATGAGATTGCTGAACTTTCTTGCCTAATGGGCAAAATCTTGTAATTCCTTGTGATGTCTTATGATTTTTATGTTTTCTATGGCCTGCCTGAACTCTTTCAAAGTTAGCTGTCCATCCTTCTTTTCCTAAAATTAAATAACGGTGTCGGCAAACTGACACATACTTTCTCCCTTAAAGCAAGAAAATCTACAATAAAATAAATTTAAGATCATGCCATACATAGCAAATGTTATCAAAATCGTTTAGAAATTAACAGAGGTATAGGTTTTTGAATATTTGCCATAAGAATAACATTAAACAACATACGATACATACACTGTGCTTACCGCCAAACGAAAATAAGAATTATCTCCGCAACCAGTTGACATAGACTAATAATTCAAAATTCTGGACGACTTATTTTTTCAAGTCAAATTCAATGGTTGCAAGAATATTTTTTTAGAAGTTACAGATTTTCTGAAATTTGAAAAATATGAATTTTTGAACATTTAAACCCCTATAACCTGAATTTTTAAAGTCATGACAGTGGTGTCACTTTGTTTGGCATCTTAAGCACTATAAACCATACAATGAAAGCAATACTTTCGGGTGGCAGGAGGAGCCGGGCAGCGCGGGGCGAGGCGGCAGTCAGCACGACAAGGCGTGGCTGGCCAAGGCCTGGGGCGACCTGGACACTCGCTACATGAAGCCGCTGCTGACCCACGCGCGACCCACCCTGCTCGAGACTCTGCCCGTGTGCTGCGGCCCCGTCGCGAGGCTACTCACCACCACCGAGCAGCTCACGCAGGTATGGCGGTTTGGTCAGAGTAGATTTAAAAAAAATTTCTTTCTACTTCTCTTCCAAGTTCCTATCCTTTGACTTAACCTGGCTTTTGTTTTCGTTTCCTTACTTTTCTTTTTTTTTTACTTGAATCTTTGGGAATTCCTTACTTGTATTTTTTTCTAACATTATTTATTGGTCTGGGTTTTTTCATACTTGACTCGGTTCAGGTATTTTGGTAATACACAAAAAAGCAATAGTGGGAGCTGTTGGTTTGATTCCGCTAACGTGTTTATACACAGCAGCCGCAACAGCTGGAGCAAAGGCAAAAGTCGGTCGCAATAACCTAGTACGCCAATGGTATTGAGATGAACCAGTCATAAATTTTAACCTTGAGTTGGCAGCTCTGACTGTGGGAGGCGAACGCCCTGCAGTATGTAGAACAGTCTAATTTGTCTCAATGTATTGTTTAATTACAGTGGTTACCAGCGGTCGCAATTAGTGACTGTTGCGGGAGTAAGGCTTGCTGCTGCCATGTGTAAGCACCTCCATTTTACTCAGTGGTGTGAGTAACCACCTAAGAGAGTAACCACTGCTATTGTGAATAAAGGGGTCTAAGGAACTATTTTTTAACTCAGAAATAAAACTAAAAAACCGCATGATAAATAAGAAAACATGTTCTGAGATACATAGAACGCTTTCATTTATGGGATTCTGAGTATCTTAAAAATGAAAGGAAGTGAGAGCGGTTTCAGCCATTGGAAGTTTAAGTGTTTAGTTATTACGTTAAGTGGTTTTTCCAAATTACTTGAAATTCATTCTATGTATAAAGATTTAATTAAGGCCTTACTTAATAATACTTGTAGGCTCTACTTGTTTGTGAGCAGTCATTTGTGTAAAGAGGAGTAAAATTAGTTACTGAAGGTTTAACAATAATGCAGTAGTACTGACTTTTCACTTATTACAAATTTTCATTACGTATATAACACCAACATTGTAAAGAATTTCGTATCTGACCTCGGAGAATAACCTAGGCCAAGGAGCATCTAAAATCTATCCAACCACCCAATGTACTTCTGTTGCTTCTGTGACCAGCTTCATTTCAAAGATGTTTTCCATGTTTCTGTCACAGCTAAAGTAATAAACCAAAGTAATAGCATTCATTATACATAATGACTAAGTTTGCTGGGTGAAGTGATAATTAATAGCATTATACATAATGACTAAATTTGCCGAGTGAAGTGATAAATTAATCACTTTATAGCCAGTCATCAGTATGTAAAGCCCAAACTACCCGTAACTTCTGAGACAACCATAAGTCCAACCCTCATGGACCCTATACTTGAATGAAAGGTCCCAGTGAGAAAATCCCAGGAAAACTATTAGTTGTTTAACAAATTTTCCCTAAGGGCACAAACAAAGAAAAAAAGGGCTGAATAGCTGTTGCTTTTGTTTTATTTACAATTATTGGTTTACTTTTTCCCAACGAAGCAGGACACATCAACTAGTTATTCATAATGAACAGCATGTTTTGGCAAAAGTAGTAAATATATTAGAATATTAAACAATTTGACCAATCTGTTTGAATAATAGCTGTCCAGAGTTAGTCAGTGTGATAATTCTCAGTGTTCTGTTTGGGTTGTTAGGTTAGGTTAAGTTAGATTAGGTTAGGTTTATGTTAGGTTAGTTTTGGTAAGGTTACTTTAGGTAAGGTTAAGTTAAGTATTAATCACATTGACCAAACACAGGTAGATATTATGCATAATGACCGGTTATTATCCATAATAGCTGGATTATCCACTTTAGCTGTAACATTTCTACTCCCTCTAACTTCCTCTTAGTGATTTATTCGAGGAATATCCAGGGCTATACTGTAACGGATAATTAGCAGAACATCTGCTCGTGTCTGTCGCAGGATCGCACGCAGAGGTCGGGGTCGGACTCGGACCTGTGTCTGGAGGAGACGGAGATACATGCGGCGGGAGACCACGCGGCCGTCTCGCCCTACACTCGGCCCCGGGTGAGAGCCTCTAGCCACTAGCGCATAGCTGTAGTGTAGTGCCATACGTGTAATACTCGCTGCAAACCAGTGCAATAGCAGCGGCGTTGTGATTGTCTCCAGCTTTGGCTGAAACTAAGTTGTTGACTATTTCTGTTTGTTTAAAACACTGCAAAACTAATATGTTGATAATTTATGTTTGTTAAAATCACTATTTTTGTTTTATTAAAACATTTTTATGCACACATAACCATACTTTACGTTTGAAGTCTTGTTTTGTCATTGATGTAACGTCACTGATTAGTAAAAAATTTCACTTGGTTCATCAAATTTTTTTTAAGTACTATAAAACTTTGTGGAATAAGAAAAGGCACTAAACAATTTTTACCACTGTTTCACCTTGGGATTTCTAAAAACAGTTATTGAAAAGCTGTCACATTTCATTTTTGTATCATTATCTGCCATTAAAACTTTTCTTAAATTTCTTCTTCCAAATAGAAGATTGAAGGAATTAATTGGGGAATATAGATATTTATAAATCAGTTTAGATGGAAACAGTGTTGACACTGAGAACTTAAGCCATAAAAAAGTTATGTACACGGTACATAAAAAGTTACTACTTTTTCAAATAAAAGAAAATGTCTTCTATCTACTATAAATACTCTTTAAAAGAGAAGAAAGGTCAGTTTCTTTAACTTCAAAGAGCTTGATACAAAATTGTGGTTATCTTACCATAAATAAAGTTCAGTTTCAGTAATGTTCGGGTGGTATTCAATTCTAGAATGATATATTCTGGTTGTCTGTTAACGCTGCCAGGAGGATGGTGATCCCCAAAGCCCCCTCAGTGTAGAGGCCCACAACTTCATGTAGAACACGGTCAGTGTTGCCAATTGCCGGACTTGACGGCTGAAAATACCCTTTCCTTTCATGGGTGTACACTCCCATCTGTAGTTATCATCTCCATGCAGTCATTCAACCAGTATGGGTTTTTCTTTTTTATTTTGGTTTCGGTCTTATAGTTTTGTAAAATAAGTAGAGTGAATAGTTGAAGTAGTTGGATGGTATGTTTGTGGAATTTCATTTTTTACTATGCGCCTAATGTAAGAGCGAATTTAGAGTAAAAAGTGCAATTTCATTCACAAATATGCGATGCAGTAAACAAGTTTTGGAATTTTTTTAAATTAATTGTTTCCAGCAAAAACAAGATGGAATGGAACTTTGAATATTTATTTTACTCAAGAGTGCAGTGCAATAGGAACTAATTGAGTTGAACAAAACTCCCAAAAATATCTAAATTTTATATGCAGCTGCTTCTTAATTATATTGAATTGGAAATTTGAGTAACTATTTAAATTATGACACTAAGTATAATAATTATTCTGTTATTTCTTTTTCTTGACTATGAATTGGCTATGATTTCAAATTAAATATTTGAATCTAAAGCAAGTCAGCTTCAATCACTTCCCACTTGAGCTACTGAGCTATTATAGAAGTATGCTGTGTATTATGGAAGTAGCTTAGCTTGAGCTTAGCTTTGTGCGTTATGGCCAAATTTATCACACAATTGAATTTTAGTAGTATTCAGAGTGTTAGTTGATTTTGTTATTTATTGTGCCTTAAAAAGAAGTTACTAGTGTATAGAGCACGAAATACGGCGGGTGGCAAAAACTATAAACTCATAAAATTTTCTGCTAAACATCACCTGAAATAACTGAATGAAATGTTTTTGTTGAACTGTCAAAGCTTTGTTTACGTTTCTCAAGGTCTTTTACGTGTAAATTTGTGTTTACTTTACCATATGATGTTATATTAGATTTACTACCCAATCAAATAATAAACAATAATTTCGCCAACAGCGCACTCACTCATCCGCCGCATTTTCTGCTCGCGATTGTAACAGCTTTTGTCTATTTATGGTTGGATGTAAATAAAACACGTCTTACAACACTTAAATATATGTTTAAGTGTACAACACATATCATGCTAATAAAGAAATTATTTATGGTTGATCTCTTTTGTCAACTGTTCTGACATTGTAACACAATATCTTTAATTCATTGCTTAGAATGCCTCAGGTAAGGAAATTATTAGATATTGCTGTTTTTCATTGTTCAAGTTGATGTCAAATTATATTCAGCACCTAAATTCAGTTCTGTAATTTCTGTTTATTCCAAAAAAGAATTTAAACTATTTAAATAATAGTTATCTAAAGCCGATATTTTTACTAGGATGTGTCATTAATTGAACACACATTGTGTTAAGTTGCATTTCAAATATACTTAATCAATTTCATAATGAAGTAATTAATTGATCAGTTGTGTTATTGTACGAAGCTTTTTAACTAGATTCCTCTCAAGAGGTACAGTAGAATACCAGGTTTCTTAACTAACTGGGACTAACCCCTGTTTGGTATAGCAATTAATTCTGAATAAATAGAGTACAAATAAAATAAAGATATGTAGAGGATATTGAAGTGGGAAAAAAAGCTTATATAAAGTGTGGCTATAGCCATTTGCCATGTTATAAGGTCTTCATTTATAAGGTAGAAATTATAAAATTAGTTCGCCATTTCTGGTCAATTATAGACATACAGATCGTTATTTTTGGTAGAGATTAAAGGAGAATGATTTTCACATGCAGTTGTGAAGATTACCCAGTATATTACAGCCAGTGTTACAACCGAAACATTTGCTTTGCAATCATCACTGCTATGGCTGCGATTGAACAGTGTGATCGCCAATTGCACCTGATGTATGCTGTACAATCATCACTTATATGGCTTCGATTATGTTTTTGTATCACCAGTTAACCTATATGCTTGGCGGTTGTCACTTAAAGCTGCTAAATTACGCTGTGTGATAGCCAACTACACCCAATATACGCTTTACAATTTTTACTTAACCCGCGAGGACTGACTTACCTGTCTAAAAGACCGGGTTGGTAGTTTTTTCGATAAAAATTATATATATTTCTTTATATATTTTTTTTGGGTGTTGGCAAGGCTGGCCGTCTCTATACCTCTCGCACGTCTTTCCACGAACATCATGACTCACTTCCCGTCATTCTCTAACCCTTACAGTTAGTTCAATAAAAGTTTCTTTAGAGGTCTGGTGTTTTCGACCATGAGTCACGTAAGGTTTCATGTTACATATAAATGTTTGGTGTGCACATATTTCTTATATAAAACATTCAAAATACTAATGCTCAATACTTTTGTGGAGTTTTTGACATTACATACACATCGTTGTACAACGTACGGACGTTTTTAACGCAATAACAATTATTATTGAAGTACCTAATGCAATTTGAAATATATTTTTTTATACCGGGTGTCCCATAATAGTCCCCCCCCCCTAACTTTTTCCTATATTTTTTCAAATATCAATTCCACACCACCCGCAAACATTATTGGGTAGTTAATACTTCATTTTGAGGGGATACCCAATTTTGGCCGCCATCTTGGATCCGCCATAATGGATCCAAAATAATTTTTTCAAATGTAAAAGTGGTGTTGTGACCCATCATTTCGAATTAGATTTTTTCACTAATTACAATGCCGCAATTCGTTTTTTAATGTCTCAATTGGTTCTCAAGATATGGGTACTTTTAATTTATTTATTTTCAACCAATTTTAACATTACAAATTGATACAATAGGCCCATATTCACAAAAAATGCTAGATAGTGACAAATAACCACCATCAGTCATTTTTGTGCGATTTACACTTAACTTTCACCAATGTAAATTTTTGGGCCGCCATCTTGGATCCGCCATTTTGAAATGAGGTAAGTTATTTCAAATATGAAGTCGGTATTGTGACCCATCATTTCAAAAGTTTTTTACGCCGAATTCAATGCCGCAACCCGTTTTTAGCTGTAAAACTTAGTTTGTGAAGAATTCATATTTTTTGAGATTTTTATTAGAAAAATGTCAATGTCTTGAAAACTAAACACTATAATTAAAAACGAGTTGCGCCATTAAATTCGGCGTAAAAAACTAGTTCGAAATGATTGGTCACAATACCAACTTCATATTTGAAATAACTTACTCAAAATGGCGGATCCAAGATGGCGGCCAAAAAATTTACATTGGTGAAAGTTAAGTGTAAATCGCTCAACAATGACTAATGGTGGTTATTTGTCACTATCTAGCATTATTTTGTGGTTACGGGCCTATTTTAACAATTTGTATTGTTAAAATTGGTTGAAAATAATTACATTAAAAGTACCCATATCTTGAGAACCAATTGAGATATTAAAAAACTATTTGCGGCATTGTAATCAGTAAAAAAATCTAATTCGAAATGATGGGTCACAACACCACCTTTACATTTGAAAAAATTATTTTGGATCCAATATGGCGGATCCAAGATGGCGGCCAAAATTGGGTACCCCCTCAAAATGAAGTATTAACTACCCAATAATGTTTGGGGGGGGGGGTGTGGAATTAATACTTGAAAAAATATAGGAAAAAGTTAAGGGGGGGGGGACTATTATGGGACACCCGGTATAATATAAATATTTTGTATGCACATATATTCTAAATAAAGTAGTCACAAAACTAATGTAAAAGACTTTAGTGGAGTTTTTGTGCAAATAAACTCTTAATTTTCAGTATAATAACTTTTATAAAAAACCTGGTCCAAAAGACCGTGAGTCAGTCATCGCGTTTTCAAATCGAAGTCAGTACTGCCGGGTTAAGGCCACGATTGCAGTGTTATTCCCCATCAGGCTTTGGAAGTGTACAACCGAATCAGGCTCTACAATTAATTACTACTTAAAATTACTTTAAAAAATAAACTACTCGGAATAAACAGATTTTTGGAATAGCAAGGTTTGGAATAGCGGGACTCAACACTAATTGTTAGTTAGCTCTCCCAAAATTGTATCCAAATAGGTAATCAGAATCAAAAAAGTAGAAAACTCTGGAGAATATAAACCAAACTTAGATAGTTGCACACTAATCATGAACCAAAACTACTCAAAGATTGGTGTTCATGCATGAGAATTTCACTATGAAATTTTTCACTAACTCAAACATTTACTCAACGTGCCCATTCTAGTTTAGTGTGGCATTCTAGTTTTGTGATCAGCCCTCACTCAGTTTGAGGTAAATCTCTTAACTACTCATGCCAAGTTGATGATTACATGATTAGGATTCTTGATTTGATTATTTCTAATGCAAATCTAATGGTTTATTGGCTCCAAAACCTGAAACTATTTGATTCTATTAAAAAAAGTCTGAAAATTCTAAGATGTCTAAGAAGAGTATGTTATTAGCGAACTCCCCCTGCAGTGAAGAAGCTATTTTTAAGTTCATGGAGGTAGTACCCTTGTTCACTTGAAAAAATATTCATTTTCCCAGTTTGCTTGCAATATTTTTCAGCTTATTTAATTTTATTTAAGAATTTAACATGGCAACATTATTTTATATGTATAATTGACCGATGCTTGATTGTTAAAGTATTTCAATGTTGCTTTTTCACACTGGTTCTCTCATTACAGGATCCGGTAGTGATTACCCCGTTGAGGTTTTATGCACCAGACGGAGCTTTGCCTTAATGTCAGATGAGTCATATGTTTCATTCTGCATGGTCCATTAATTGCCACCTACAATGTACATACTTTCCTCTCCCCTAGCTTTGGTTTAGTTGAACAATTAAAGGGTAGTTTAAACAGTTTAAAAAGTATATTTATCTAAGTAATGCATACTGCCTTAATTATTGAGCTTCACAAAAGTTAAATCCTTCTGTTTATTTTTTCTTCAGTTGTATTACTATGTAAATACAGTTTTCAAATTAAAATAATCACACCCTAAATTTTCTTTGTGTAACTAACCGTGTAGTCCGTTTTGATGCTGTAGAATGTCTAATGAATGATGTAGTAATACTGCACTTCAAACAATGCACAGCAGAATGTGTCAGGTTCGTACCCTGGATGACCAACTATGCCAACCATCCTTCAGGTGACAAGTAGCAGTTTTTAACCTAGCTTTTGTAAAAAGTTGCAATGAAGTAAATATTAAACTTACATGTAAATAGAAGTATTTGTTCAACCACAGCAAAGCCCTGTTGATTTAATTCTTCCTGACCAACAATCCTTCACTCTTCCAATTAACCATCCGGCCCACTAGATTTGAGAGGTTCACCTGTATCAGTATTACATTCAGTAACTTTTGCATGCAGTAGCAGTACACGTAGATAATTCTCAAGTGAACAAACATGTAATGATTTGCAGGTTGCATTGATGTGAGACATGAGATCTTAAGTCATTGAGGTTTGTATGCTCAGTTAATAACTGTTCCTTGAAGATCTACATACTTTTGTAATATTTTTTTTTAACTTGGAGAGAGCAGTAAAAATAAAATAACTGATGAATATTATATGATTTCCAGTTTTTATTCATTATTTTTTAAGTGTATTGTAATGTATGTGCTAAGTATATTTCCACAACTTACTTTCCTCTTTGTTGGGAAATCCATTAAAATTAAAAATAATGTAACTATGTATTGAAAATCAAATAATCAGTCCATACCCTCTTATATTTTATGACTTGAGAGCATCTAACAACCATCTATTAACTGCTTTTCAATCATAGTTTGTCCGGAGTTGCTTCCAAGTTGGGCTGGTGTTATTGCTTAGTTTTGTTTTGGTTGCTTTTGGATTTTATTGTAATATAGTTTAAATAATTTCTTTGCAAGTAAAAGAATTATTAGTTTCTATTACATTATAAATCTTTTGGTCTAAGTTTTATCTGTAACATGCAACTATAATGGAACCATTTTTTTCATCAACTCGTCAGGCAAAGTGTATTTACACATTATTGTCTTTAGAGTTTAAAACTAGATAAGATAAGATTCTTGAGTTCAGATTAAAGGAATTTAATTCTTATTCCCTTGTCCCTTGATTTATCAACGTTTTAAAGGTTCCCTTCATTACTCATTATCATTAACAGACAATTTACAAGCAGTTTAGACAAATATTATATGAAAAAAATGTACTGTCTGTATTAAGTAATCATAACTTAAACATAATTTTTGATAAAATTGTCCAACCACATCTTAGCTGAATTCATTTTGCCATTTTACTGACTTGAAGTTGCATACACCACATAAAAAGGTGTGAAACTATTCTTCAATAATAACAAATGTTTAACAATGAAATCTCTCCTGCCTAAAACAAACCCAAAGCAAACTCATTTGGTTATCTGCCCTACCCTTAATTTAAATTTTAGATTGTTAGATTTTGAAGGAATGAAAAGCCGTAGCATTGCCTGCTAAATGAAATATTAAAGATGGAGTATTTTTACATGCATGTTAATAGTTTTTGCATTAACTTATCCTCTGACAAAGAAACCCATGGAAACAATGAAAATGTAAAAAGTTTACAAATTGTTTTATGTACACTAATCAGTACTGTAAACATATAAATACTCTAAGTGTATTTTAAACATTTGTTTTTTGCAGATGTATCGAAACGACGACCACCCCATGTTGGGAATTCCCAATGTTAAATTCACTCTGGCTGGGTCGCCAGCAACTCTATTCTGACTGTATTGTTAGTTGTTTGCCTTTTATTTGTTGATTTGTTTGTATATTTTATATTCCTGACTTGTACATAATAGCTTTATGTTCAATTGAGAATATTTAGTTTTAAGTAGCACCTGGTGTTATAGTAAATTTACCTAAATAAGTACTTAATTAGGATATGTAGTATTGTTATGTACTGTATATTATTATTGAGTTATTATCGGGAGCTCCATATTTGGCAGGCGGCAAAAACAGTAAATTCACCTAATTTTCTTTTAAACCTCAGGTAAAAAGGGTAAATCAGATATATTTTTGTTGCCTGACAAAACTTAGTTTGTTTTTCAGGGTCCTTCATATGTAATGTGTGTTTACTTAAAAATACGGTACTGTTGTATGGTTTGATCAATTAACCAAGCTTAATGTCAAATGCATGTTAATTTCACGAGCAGCACAGTCACTTACCCTCCTAATTTGGTGTTCCCGATTATAAATAATCCATGAAACAGGAAAAAGGTTCACTTAACCCTTTTAGTGCCTCAGATTTTTCCCAGTGCCAATAATGAGAATTTTTCAATTAAAAAAAACTAAAAACTCGACAAAAATAAGTTTAGTTAATTAAAATAACTGGAATTGTTTGAAAATTATGTTTGTAAAAAAAGGCTCAATAAGAATTAGTTTGTGAGTATCTACACAAAACAGTATAAAACACAATTACAAGAGCTTAAAGTGAGTGGCATCAGTAATTTTGGAAAATTTAAATGCTAGTCAGTAGCTCTTGGACAGTCTGATGACAAATCATAGCTCACAAAATACTCAAATTCCACTAACCGTAACACTAAAAGGGTTAAGCTTGATCATATTATTTTTTAGGCCTATTCTTATTTTTGTTTTGATGGCACAGTTATGTTTCAAGCATAAGCCATATGAATCTTGGGAAAGGCTCAGCCATTTTGTTTGGATTGAACATGAATACATAATAAAAAATGTTTGTGTTTCAAAATGTGTATGATAGCTAAAAATTCAATGTATTTATTGAGAAATATGTAAGAAAAAAATTGGATGCTACTGATAACTTAAAAGTGAAGTAGCATCAAATCTAGAGAGCCTTATCTCAAAAGTACTGTAATTAAGCATGTGTTATCCTACCTCAAAAAGTAATTAAGCATACAAAAAGTCTATAGGTTGGCATTTCGGGCACTACCAAACAAAAAATATCTGTGATGGCAACTGTCAGCAAAAACCAAAATCAAAACACAAATTCACCAACACCAGCAGTGAATTTCAAACAAAGTAAAACAAAAAATGAGTTTCAAACTAATAAAAAATCTTCTGTGATAAAACCAAATTTCTAGTAATTTTGAACTAAACTCTAGAGATAAATCCATTAAAACTCTGCCTTTTTTGGTACCAATCACTTTAAGGAAGCAGAAAATGTTAAAAGTGCTAAAATGGTATACTAATCAAATTTCTACACAGAGAAATTAATAATATTTTACTATTGTATTGTTTACACTAAACCCACACTTAAAACACCCTCAACATGGTGTGTTGTGGTGCACATCGATAAATTATTATTTCAAAGTGAAGTTTAGGCCATTCTTCTCTTTATCTCTTATTAACATATTGTGTGAATTATTTGTAAAGGTAGAAGAAGAATTTTTGTTTTAATTAAACAGTAGTCTTGATTTAGTGACTTTGATGCACTTCTTGATTATACTTTGGTTCATTTTGAAAGGCTGAATGTTATTGTAAATTTTTATTTTCACTATTTAGTATTAATAAGCCTTTGGCACGTCTTTGTAGAATTTTGTCTAAATTTGGTGAACCTGTCCATTTTACTGAAATGTTTTGTAAACTCATCAAGATTTCAGGTCTTTCAAATTTATTTTGCCTTGGCCGGCCAATCCAGATGATTTGGGTCCAGATGAAAAAGATGCTCTGTTCATGCTCTGTATGCTTTGTTCATCAAGATGCTCTTTCCCCTCTTTCCTTCTTCCTTCTTTATAAAGAGAAAAGACCCCCTTCCCTCTTCCCCTCTTTTTTAAGACTGAAAAATCTTTTAATATACTTCTTAAACTAATTCAGTTTTCACTTCTTTCTGGTAAGCACTGATAGTTTGTATTTATCACCCATTTATATTGCAGAACCCATTTATATTGCAGTATTTTTGGGTGGATCTCCCAAAAAATGGCTAATTCTTGGGTCACCATCTATTTCATAGTTGTTGTCATAGTACGTTTTCCACAAAATATTTCTGTAGTGTGTAATTCCTACGTGATCAAGGTAATCGACACATAATCACCTGCAAGTTATTTATTTATTTACAATTTAATTGCTTACAACAGAGCATAAGCTCCAATTACAGTAAACAAATTATAATGTAATTGTCTGAGTTATATGTAATTGTATAGGTTGAAAGTCTGGTTGTTTTGAGTGCAACAATAAACAAGCAGTTGATGCAAAGATAATTTGGGTATATGTTCCACATTATGAGTTTTTTAGTTTCAAGTGAGAAGGAAGTGAGTTTAAAGCCTTATATGAGAGAACTGTTGGCCATCCGTGTAAATGATTTCTGGTCACCTATTTATACATAATATTACTTCAAATTCCTGATTGATGAAATTGATGATATTCACTCTGTAATCTAAAATTCTAAAACAAAACCACTTTTGCCTGCAAGAGATGATAAAAAATGGGAATAGCAGTGATGCATGGTCCTCACCTTTGTGTTTATTTACAGAATACTCTATTGACTTTGTTTAACATTGCTTAACACGTAGGTTTTGCCTGTGCTATAAGTAATAGACTTTTGATTTTATTCTAAGGTAATTTGATTGTATATATGTATTTGGTAAGGGTGTTTTTCCTAGTAACAAATGTATTTTCAGGATCACCCAGAGGTAGATTGTATCAAAACCTAAATCTATATAAGTTTCAATCATAAGAGACATTATTTATTTGTGAAAGTAACAAAGATAATAGTTGATTATCTCATTTCTTGAAACATAAATATCAACTTATAACTGGCAACACGGAATCAGGTGGGCAGCCAAAAGTGAAAACTCTTCAAATTGACTTCTAAAACTTACCTGTTAAAGAGTAAATACAATTTTTTGTTGACAGTCAAAACTCAAGTGTTTTATTTATATTTCTTATTATTTAGTTACTTTTTTGGTAATAACTGCATGTTTTGCATAAAAACTTTTCCTCAGGTGTTCTCAGAACTTAAAAAAGGTGCTGAACTAGACTAAAATACCACTATAAACAAAGGAAAAATTGTCCATTAACAAAAAATTGTATTGTTGAAATTGCATACTTGCTCGAGTGTGATTGACTTTTGTATTGCCTTACTGGTGTAATATTAGGTTTGGGGTTCCGTATGTGATATTTTGTTTTATGTTATGATAAGTACTCAGTATTCTCATGTTTGGTTTAACTCTTGAAGCTCATAACTAAATCATTGCTCATTTGTTCATATTACTTCCAAAAACTATCTTACTAATAAAGACCTTTGTAATGCTGGAATTCAGTGTTGTAAATTAAGCTTGAGTTCGGATAATGGGGTATTAGCCTTAGTATTGAATGGCACGCACACGGTTTGAATAGTTTGGTTCCTCCCGCATTAAAATCTCTCAGGTTAGAAATATTGCTTATTTAGTAGGTTTTCTTCATTGAAAGCCACCCAATATGGCTGACAATCCTGTTATAATGACTGCATTATCATAATTAATGAAAATATCTTTGCAGTTTGATTCCCTGTCTTGTGAAAAAATATCATGTAGTTCATACTTGATTATTTCATTACTTAAAATTTATTTATTTCAATCTTAATGACTTAAAAATTAAAATGATTAAACATTTTAAAAATGTACAAGTTATATAGAAATTTTACTCCGTATCTGCCAAAAATCCTGTCCCAAAAATCAGGAGGATCTGCCCAGGATCTGTTATTGAATCGGTGGCGCACTTGGTAACGCAGACGCAGTTGGTAACGGAGGCGCAGTTGGTAATGCAGGCTTAGTTGGTAATACACTCAGCCTCGGAACTTAGGCAAGATTGAGTCTCGACGCCGTCACATACTTTTAGTCGTACTGTTCACCCTTTTCCTTTACTGGCTCACTCCCTGCTTTGCTTGATAGCTCCCATGCACAGGCCTTGAGGACCATGTGGGCAAATGCAAGGTTAAAAGAGGTCACCACCCTCTTATAACAAAAAATTAAATGTTCAAATACATTTTTTCATGCTTCAAGAGTACAAACCAATTCATACTAATATAATTTTTTGCTTTACAGCTAATAATTTTTGTTTGGTTGTGGAATTTGTGATAAAGTACCTGGAATTAAGGATTTATTGTTAAATTTAAGAACTACTTTGTGCTTATAATTCGGTTCTTGTGACTTTGCACCTAGTGACCGTTTAGCCACTACCTGTTTGCTGGCTCGCTAGGGACAATGTAAGAAGAATCCAGTAGTTCACTCGCTGTGATGTGGATCCTTAAAATATGTACTAACCAGGAAAACGATCTTGCAAAAAATGTGTATGCTTGGATTTGTATTGGAAAGATTTTGTTTAGACACTTACATAGTAAGTTATGGTAAATATGATTTATTATGTAATACTTTGCTGTATAAATTTCATACTTCGTTATCACAGATTTAGTGAGTTGATGTATTTTGTATGTTCTAATCAAGTTTGTGCATATAAGCTCAAATACTTGATTGAATGTTATAAAAATGTGTAATTTAAAACATTTATTCTAGTCGGATCAATCTAAAAATCTGTTGTAAAAAGCAAAGAATATATATGTTACAAATTGTATTACTATTATATTGTACTGTAAAGTCAGATAAAAAATATACAGTGATGAGAAATCTTTTTAATATTATTTCATGGTTTTTCTTCCACCTTTTACAATATATTGAAAAAGCTAGTATTTTTTTATAAATGGAAGTGGTTTTTTATAAATGGGTATAACAAGAGTTTTTTACCCATAGAATGGAAGGTGTTTTAGTTATGGGATCTGTTTGAGTTACAAGGGACTGAATAAATAAATGAAATGAGAGAGACATTTTTGTGATCAAAACAACTCCTTCAGTTATTAACCAATCTGAACAATTAGGTTTCATTGTAAAGAGCTCCACAAATTTTGCAGGAAACAAAATGTATGCAAGTCAGACAAGAGAAGAGACCCAAAGGTCTGACCAAGTAATGACCTGCCTAATGAGGCAGGTGGCGAAATATGGAAACTCCAGCTGTATAAATGACTTGATGTTAAAGACACCTCCGCTCCTCTACACAGTTAAGTAGTTGAACATATTTCCAACAGATAGAAGCACATTTACTTGGCTGTGTTTGGAGAACTTACTCAGCTGATTTGGAGAACATAAACAAAGAGCATAACTGTCTATAACTTCAGATGGGTAAATGATTGGTCAAAAACATATTTTGAACGCCAGCAGCGCTCTCACTCACCTGCCTAAAGATTTGGCCGGAACTTTAAGCACCCTTATAGTTTGATATTTCAAGTTTATAGCTGATAAAAGTAAACACAGTTCAGCAAAGCTATGTGTTCCTACTGGCATTGTGAATGGCATTGCAAGCAGGCTGCACCAGTAATCTTTTTTTTATGATTCCAAGTTAATTTTTTCAATGCCTCAAAGACCACTGTAAACAACGATTGTATTATTGCCATTTAAATAATAAGCTCATAGAAATAGCATACCTATGTTTAACTGCATTAAATATGACCCGGCCCAAAACTAGGGTAAGGAAAATTGAATCGTTAAGTTCAAAAACCCGTCAAAAGCAAAAAAATGTATTTTTGAGAAAATAAAAAACCTTTGTAGCGACTGTAAATTTATTTCAATGTTTTAAACGATTTTTTTGCCTGAAAGCAACCACTGAATGAATGTTTGTGGTAGTGAAACCTTTTTTTATAATACCCGTATTTATAAAAAAATTTTTGAAAATATTTTACATGACAGGTTTTGGCACTTAACCAGAATTAATCACTTATAAGAAAGAAAGAAAAAACAGTACTTTATTAACAAAAAGTTGCATTATACATATTCATAGAGTATATATCTATCTAATAAAAAATACAACATAAATTTTATTTAATTCAAGAAAAATTTTGCTCCACTGATTCAGCAATAGTCCACAGGACTGTCTGCTGGGCTGGCAGGTTAACCCCATTTACAAGTTTTCATAATTTAATATTAAATATAAAATAAATTAAATAATGTATTTAAAATGCGCTTAATTATTAACCCTAACCACAAAAAGGATGACAAAGTCCAGTGATTACCTAACGATCCTAAAAATTTTGATTACCTAAAAATTAAATTCTGACACCAGATCCCACCTTATTTTCCAAGCGTTTATCAAATAATACCCTAGTCTGCGCCAGTCCCTCCCATTCTATACGCTTTAAATTCATCCAAGGACAATTCATTTTTTAATAAAAAACTTTTTCTAATGTTTGATAAAATTGGGCATCTCCCCACAAAATGGAAAATGTCTTCATTTTCGCCTAAATTGCATAAACTGCAAAGTTGATTTTGGTTTGCCTAGGGTTTATAATTTAAATATACTGCCTCTGTCCACGCCTTGAAAATCCATTTCTTGACTCTCATCGAAAGGTTATCAAACAGATAAGAGTCCCTCAGTCCCAGATCCAAGGACGCATACCACCGGTGATAACGAGCACCCAGCGCCGAATCCATGTTAGCCCGATGCTCGGCATCCGCCACCGCCTGCAGCGTCCTCGCCAGCGATGCCTGCACCCTCCCCGCGTCCCCCTGCATGTCCACCTCTACTCCCAGCGCACGTCCCAAACTGCACCATTCCGCACACCAGTACAATTTTTTTCTTATGATTTCATTAGCTAATATATAAGGCAAACGTTCGTGGGGTAAAGATAAAACTCTAATTAAATAATTTAAATTGGATTGCAAAGTGTATACAAAAATTGAATTAACCCCAGTTTCCAAATACAATGCGTAATTAGGCGTATTATTAGGCAAATTAAAAAGCTTTTTTATAAAAAATCTTAAAACACCCTCGATATTTTCACTTTTGTGGTAACCCCAAATTTCACAGCCATAACAAAGCATAGCTCTAATAACTTAATAAAAACAATTAAATTTTGAATCCAATGATATTTTACTATTCCCAAAAAACCTCAGCCAAATGTTATTGATAGCGAACTTGGCACTAGATGATTTTATGTTTATATGAGATGCCCAAGATAATTTAGAAGTTAATTCCACACCTAAGTATTTATAGCTGTTTACTACTTCAATTTTATTACCTTTATAAACCCATCTCTCATTTTCTTTTAATTTACCGCCATTTCTGAAAACTACAACCTTTGATTTATTTAAATTAAGCTGTAAATTCCACAAATCACAATATTTTTCTAAATTATTGATCATAATCTGTAGACTCGCGGCTGTTGGCGCCAAAAGCACTACGTCATCGGCGTATAGCAAAATATTTACTCTAGTTTGCCCAAAAACGCAACCTCCAAATAAACCATCCCCCATGTCATTTATAAACAAACAGAATAACAAAGGAGAACATATACAGCCCTGTCTTAAACCTGTCTTTGTCTCAAAAGATTCAGTCACACTATTTTGATACCAAATTCCCGCCTCAGTGTGATCGTACAGTGCTCGCAGCGCCGTCAGCATGCGTGTCGACACCCCCATTGTAGATAACTTAAAAAACAAAGCGTTCCTATCTATTGTGTCGAATGCTGCTGAGAAATCTATGAAAAAACTGTACAGCTTATTACCTTTAGTGGAAAGTCACAATTTCACCATGTTCGTCAAATTGAATAAATTGTCAACCGTAGAATATCCTTTACGAAACCCAGCTTGATATTCTATTAAAAGTCCCCTATGATTTACCCACTCACTTAACCTACAATGCAGCAGACTAGTATTAATCACTTATATTAAGGCAATAAATCAATAAAATAAAGGATTTATAAAATAAAACAAAAATTCCAGTTAAAACAAGTGGTAAATCAAATAATCAAAAGTTGCAAACAACACTTACATAGTAAGTTATAGTAAATATGTCTCGTTATTGTCGGTATTGCTGCCAATCTTCATGAGAGCAAAAAAGAAATTCCCTACTATTTAATGCAAAAACCCGCTAAGAATCTGAAAATGAAGGGTTTTGCTCTGGAAACAGACTTCAAAATGGATTTTAGTAGCGTTTTGAGCATCGGACATAACTGGTTATTGCACAGAACGATTTGTTTACCCTTACAGAACAACAATATGGTCTTTACTCAATTTCGCCAAACTTGGCTTTTGAACTTAACAATTCAATTGAAAATGCACTAAAACAAAAAATATCGGTATCATTGAAATATTTTTTTAAGATTAATATTTGTAACTAGCTGATGCCTCATTTCCCTGACAAAAAGTAAACAGAAGATTGTACATAAAAACACTTGCATCACCTCCCCTTCTCTTCATTAGGAAAATTTTTATCAAAAAATATATATCTTTCCTGGGATTTTCTTACCAAGACCTTTCATTCAAGTGTAAGTTTGATGGGTTATGGTATTCTCAAAAGTTATGGGTAATTAGGGCTTTATATAGGCCTAGATTTTACTTTCTCAGAGTAATTTTTACATTAACGTGACAGTGATGATAACAGCTTTGCACGCCGTGCATTGCTCGTCGTGCAATTCTACACTGGTGTTACGCGCCGTGCCGTACGTTTGTAGGCTTCAGCGTGCGCGGCACGTCTCATTAGACCAATGTTGAGACGTTGCATGGCGTGCGGGGCACGTACGTGAACGGTCACCTTTATAAGTTATAACAAAAATATTATTTCTATTCATAACAAAAATTCCTCCAGGATCCATTAATATATTTCAACTGCAGTTAGTTTAGCTTGGTAATTAAATCAAGAAAATTGCAATTTTTCTGTGGTTATTTTTGGCCATAATATTCAAAAGGAAAATCAATATTCCTTGGAAAATTATAAAAGTAAGGGGCGTATACATGGAATGGGATGATGTGTTATGTAACAGACGATCAACACCCCATGAATCTAAAGGTAAATCAAAATTGATCTTCAACTGCTAAAAATAATTTTAAAATATTTATAATATACAGAGTGTCCAACTTGTGCCACCATTGGTATTTCAGAAACTATTGGATTTAGAGAAAACTTTAAATGGGGGACTTCAACTACTTTTTTAAGATATTTAAAAATATGAATTCCATTTTCTTCTAAATGGCCGCCGTTTTCCAAAATGGCGGACAACTTTGATTTTTCTTATAGATCACCCTGTATTTTATGGTGCATTTGGATTTTACGCTTAATTTTATGAACTTTTTACTCTTTAACATTTTTTCCTAAACCTAATGGCTAAGGAGATATAAGCAGTTAAAATTTGATTTTGCCCCCATAAGAAATGCATTGCTTTATCGTCGGTATACTCTGTACATCGATGACAATTGGGTTAATTAAAAAATACCAAAGAACAAAAGTGCTTTATAATGTGATTTTAGTTAGGATTCAATCATAGAAATAGTTTATAGTCGAGATTCACTCTTGGAAATGAACAATTTTGAATAGTTTTGTACTGCATAAGGATTGCATGGGATGGCACAGTTAAAATGGACGCAATGCACTTCAAATGGGGAAAAATCAAACTTTAATTGCTTATTTCTCTTTAACCATTGGGTTTAGGAAAAAATGCCAAAGAGTAACAAGTTGTAAAAATTAAGCGTACAATTCAAATAAGCCATAAAATACAGGGTGTTCTATAAGAAAAATCAAAGTTGTGGAAAAATCAAAAGCCACATTGGAATATGGCGGCCATTTAGAAAAAAACTGAATTCATATTTTCAAATGTCTTAAAAAAGTAGGTGAAGTCCCCCGTTTAAATTTTTCTCTAAATCCAATAGTTTCTGAAATACCAACAGGGCATAGGTAGAAAAAAAAAGTTGACAATATTTACCCGTCCATATCACTTTGCTGAGTGGCTGATTCGTATAAAAATGGCAGTCTATCAGCTATCATCCTTGGCCAAAACATTTACAATCAAAATCAATGTACCTCCTAAAAATATGAGATAAACATGATATTAGAAATGAGGGGGCATACAGTAATAGGGCATGATATAAAATATTACAGAGCGTGTAGCACAATTTGAGATCATTCAGGTAATTCCAAATAAATCTTTAACCGCTAACAATAGTTTATTAAAATATACAATATTTATAACACAAAGCATAAGTAGAAAAACAAACGTCCCCTTATCGCTCGACCGTGTCGCTTGGCAGTGGGTCGATCTTGCAGCCGAGGAGGCCCTGGCCGCCCCAGGACTGTGGCACCAGGTCGAGGGCGAGGGGTGAGTGGCGACCCTCCCGGCGGACGACCACTGCGACCCTCCGCCCCACCGAGTGTCGCACCACAGCCGCCACGTCCTGCATCGACCGGAAGTTGCCCTTGTTCACCGATCCGAACTCCAGCACAAGGTCGTTCATTTGAAGACCCTGGTGGAAGACAAAAGGATCGTCACTGTCTTGTACGAGGGCCATTTAGAAAATAACGTTTTCCTCCTAGATCTAGCAATGACAAGTAACCCACCATGCGACCGAGGATCGTCACTCTTGTACAGGGCCATTTGGAAAATAACATTTTCCTCCAAGATCTAGCGGTGACAAGTAACCCACCATGCGACCGAGAGTGTAAGGCCAAAGGCTTCATTCCCGTCCACAGTGTAAGCCAAGTTTTGCAGCCGACCAAAGACTTCCATTTTTACAATGTTTCAAAGTGGTGGACTGATAAAAATCTCTCTGAGATAGAATGAACTGAAACAATTTGCTTCTTCAAAAATGACTGATGAAAAAACCCAAAGTAGTTCCAAAACCACATGTTTTTCCTATAACTATAAAATCAAGTAAACTTGTATGGTCCCAAAAAATTGTTGACATTTTATTTGTATTTTGCAGAATTTTTGATGGGCAGGACCATTTACAAAAAATGCTTTTAAAATGAAATGCGGGAATGGTTAGTAGCGAGACTCAGCTTTTCGTTGCAGCTATGAGGACCATAATTAATTAAATAAAATACAAAATGTTATTCTTGTTTCAATAACTAATAAATAATAAATACATTGTACTCAACATATTATGATCTAATTTTGATTCTCAAAGGAGCAGTTTTTGCTATTGTTTTTTTTTTGCAATGTTTTATATTACTGGATCTGCAGTTAATTGAATTTTAATGTCCAATACAGGAACAGGGCCTGATTAACCACAAGGCTGACTAGGCTGTAGCCTGGGGCGCTAGCCATCCAGGGGCGCCACAGGATGGAGAATAAATATTGTTCTTATTATTTAAATGAATTTAAAAAAATGAAACTAAAGTCCCGCGCCCCCTTTTGCGTAAATGCGGCCTGCTTAGCATGTTATTTATCTAACCTAAAAGTACACCCTAAAGTCTTACTAGTACACAGAGCCGTAAAGAATACTTTGTGGGCCCCAGGGCATAAACTTGTGTGAGCCCCCCCCAAACTGAAGTACGAATTTTGTAAATGGAGTAAGTTCATAGTATTAAATTACTCCATTAACTAACATATTTATTATGTTTTTTTCTGAGCATCAGCATGCCAAGAAAAATCAACTGTTTTATATTAAAATAACCACATTATTGTCTTCTTAACACCTGTTTTGCATACATTTACTTCCCGATTTGGGACCTAGCTTCGGGGGCCCTGGGGCACCGCCCCTGTTGCCCCTATGTTCGTTACGACCCTTCTAGTACATCAGCAATGTTTGCTGGATTGCTTGCTTGATCATGCTTGATTGCACAGTTATCTCGATTACAGCTCCGTGGATTTCCTTCAAAGTCTGGAACTAATTTGTGACTGAAAAACGTGTTCTATGCAGGTTTTTTGGCCAGAATTCTAACAACTTAATGAAAATATTTTTTTAATTAAAAAATTACATTATGAGTAAAGGGGCCTCATGAGTTGCCATTAACAAAAACAATGAAATAACGAAAATGTAAAAAATAACATAATTAAATAACAGTTGTTTGCAAACTAGAGCAATCTAGGAAAAATACAGTGTGTGTGATATTTTCCATGGAGTAATAAGGGGGTAGTGGGGGTGTAAGTGGCAAGATTTTCAGTTGAATAAGTGTCACAGGCAGCGGTGACTTGTCCTTGAACATGTAACTGATTAGAATAGACTTATTCATTATGTTTGTGATAATTTTTGTCTGCGCTGATCATAGTTCAGTTTTTTTCTCAGTTAAATTTAATTATCAAGCAATCAGTTCAGGAGGAATTAAATTTGTGATTTCATTGTATAGAGGCCCTACGATACATCTGGCGATATATAGGGTGAAGGGGGGTGAAGGGTATATAGGGGGGCGCCAAATCAACTCAAGCCTAGGGGCGCCACACCTCTTAATCAGACCCTGTACAGGAACGACTGAAAATTCAAAAGGTTACCAGGGTAAGCTAAATCTATAAACATGTGAATTCCTAGTGAATTTGGCTAATCTACAAAATCACTTCAATTCTGAAATATGTATCACGTCAGAAGCAAAGGTTGAAACCCAGAAGGGTTTAAACTCAACCTTGCAGTAATTGATATTGATTACACGAGTAACTTACACAGATATCAGCGGGAGAGGTGGCAGTCACCAATGTAACTTTGGCGAATGCCTCGGGCCACTCAGAAGTATCCATCTGCTGATCTCCGATCTGTGTGTCAGCCTGCGCTCCGGCCCCATGAAGCTTGTGCAGGCCGGCCTCTATCTTCAGCATGATGCCTCGGTGGTCGTTCTGCAGACCTGCCATTGAATAACCAGTTGAGTTTAGAGGAGTTATTACATATTGTAACTCACAAGCCGAACTAAATTTTTACATTTTTAAGTCCCCGCAATTTTCCGTCAAAACAAGAATTCCTTGCTTGATTTAAAATGCTCGGCTAACATTTTAATTTTTTCCTCCCACGCACAACGAAATTTCAAATGTGTAAGTAAATGTAATGTAAGTTAAGTGTAAATGTGAAAGTAATGTGTGAGTGCGTAATGAAAATCTATTTAGGCCTACTAATGGTAAAAAAAACCTGACTACAATAATGAAGTAATATTACAGTAATATTGTTTTTTTCTCACTGATATGAAGGGTTTAGTGAGGTATAATTACTTACATATTATTTTGTGCCGAGCCGTCCTCACTTGGTACACATCAATATCGTTTCTGGGAAACCCCTCTCTGTCCACCAAGGGCTCATGCATTCCAATATTATTCTGTAAAATTCAAAATTTTTCAGTTTAGGTCTAAACCTAGGCCTGAGAGAGTATATTTAGATCATAAACTTAAGAGCTTATTGTATTCAACTAACATCAATTACATTGATTTCAGAAAGATTCAAAGTTGTGAAGGAGTTGGATTTAACAAAGCTTTCTGAACGATAAACACGATATATTATTAAATTTTCAATCCTAGACCTAGGGCCTCTCACTGAAAAATATTGCCTACTTTGAATTGACATTTTGGTTTAGGACAATGCTGGAAGACGTAGCACTGAGCAAAACCACGCCATAATTTATGAGCAACACAATGCTCTCAAATATAAATTCAATGCTATATTTGCTATTTACAGCAACTGAATTGATTTGTTTTTTGTACCTTGTATTATAACAGAAGCCGATTTAATTACATGTAAATATTCATGTAACTTAACTATCAATGTAGTTTTAGTTAATTCTTAAGTGTTGACACTATTTATTGTACCACATGTAAGTTACATAAAAATAAATAAAGATATTTGACTACTGACTATTGAAAGTACGTGAAATGTAGTGGTGTACACAACATTTTTAAAGATCCAACTGGTTTACTGACGTCTCCCGGCCAGCGATGTGTGTTGAATATGTGAATTGTTTCAACACTATGACAAGATTCAATGGATTAATTCTTCTTTTGTTTTGATAATTAGGCCTACTTGCATCCAAAACTAGTCAACCATAAAGTTGTACTGAGGAATTGCGGACGTCAAGGTACATTAGGACCTCTTAGGCCGATATGTTTTTATACGGTGATAATTGTGTAGGCCTAGTTCAGCTGTCAGTAAAAATTAAATTCAAAAAGTATGCCTAACCTTTGTGAACCTTTGGAAGCCTAACAAATTTTCAGAAATATGTTAAGAAAATATAAAATTAACTGAGGGTTGTCCTCAATGCTTAACCGGTTGGGGAAGATGCATGACGATCTCAAATTCCAAAACCTATACCGTATGCCTAACACCTGTTACACACTGGGCGATTTTAATTGCAGTGATAATTTTGCAGTTAGTGATATACTTTTTAGTACAGAGTTCTCGGAGGGAAATATTTGTTATTATGATGTTTTTCAGAAGTCTCCTTTTAATTTGTTAGGCTACGTATAATTTCAGTGATTTAAATGTAGGCTAAGTTAAACATAAGGATTTTAAGGCGTTCCATTTAAAAAATAGTTTGAATGCAAGAATTGGTTGAAAATGACAACGCAATATTTATTATTCGCCGATCGCAGAAGTCTTCATGTTGTAGACTCAGAACAGCGCCCAATCGCCTGAGCATGGCAACGATAAGAAATTCACCACACCCATTTGATTGTGTATGCTACTGTGATTATAAAAACGGCAAAAATGCCCGGCAGTGGGCATATGCAAAACGATCACCAGCGATTATGTGAGGTCCCATGGCATTCCTGCCATTGTGTACAAATGTCCATTTTAATCTGTAGACTCCCTCTTGCATAAACAACGCCAGCGGCACTTTCATCACGATAAAAATTGCCAAGTAAGTGTTTTTGTTAACCTATGTCAAGCTGAAAAGAAAGTTCGAAGACTGCAGGCCTGCTGTGCTTACAGGTTTATGATTTTATATAACCTTACCTATTTGTTAGTTTGTGTTGGGAAATTTTATGATTTAAGCAGTGAAGTTAATTAAAGTGGTGGCCTTAGTATAAATTTTCTAACTGTAGGCCTAGGCTACTTGAACATTTGCTAAGCCTACCACACAAGGGAAGCCTATATCAATTACTTACACTGGAGAGGACATCAAACAACTGCTTGATTTCAGTTTCAATTTTATTCTTTTCTGACATCATATCCAGCACCTCTTTTCTCATTTCTGAATTGTACAGAGAACTAGACATTTTGTCAAATCCCACCATTTCAATTGACTGGTAATTTTTAAATATACCTGTGCCCCTGACAAATTAAAAATGTGAACTGCCTGTTTGTTTCTGAATGGTAAACAGAGTGGGAGTGATTTTGCTTATTCACGCCTCTTGCCTCACTCACTTCAACCTCATTCCAACAGATTCCAACTTCGTCTGCTTGTTGCTTTGGTTTTGCTATTTGACGATTTGACGTAGGCCTAAATTAATTAATTAATTTTTCTTATTGCCAACTTCAACTCTTACAAATTATAACTCCTAAAATGACAAAATAAATCCCTTCATTGCAATATGCACGAAGTAACAGAAAATAGATACCAAATAAGTATTATAATTCATATAATAATACCTATTATTAATCCTTAATGTTGGTAAAGATACCAATAATAAGTATTTTAATTCTAAAGTATCAATATCATATTCTGTAAAAATAGTTTATTTCATACGAGGGGTCACGAAATTGCAACGATTAAGAACTTTAAAACAGCTGTCTTTTTCCAGTTTGAGAATGACGTGCTGTTTAGGTCGTAAATTCGTGACGTATTTTTTGTACACATATTTATTATATGTTAAATGATCTTATCTTAGCAGTTGGCTATGCTGGCTGTCAGTAGCTATTTTTGATGGCAGTTGTTCCTCCTCTGATCGGCTCGTCTGCTCCTGCACTGTTTCTCAATTCAGTTTTTCAGTTTCTGTTTCTAAAATCGTTGGTTATTTCCTCATAAAGAAGTTTGCTGTGTTCCTCTCTGTTTTAAGAATCTCCCAAAAATCAGAGGAAGATTTTTTATTCTTGTGGTTAAAACTTTGATATTCTCCCGACCTAAAGGTATGTATGTGTTCTTAATTTAAATTTAAATTTTAGAAAAAAATTGGTAATAAAAATTAACGTTCTAATAAAACTGTTTAAGCCTACTAAAATCCTTCCTAAAATGTCTATTTTTATCTGATATTCACAATTTTCATTAAAATCACAGGTTAATGTAGCCTACACATATTTCCCTATTGTATGTTCTATAAGTTATAGCATAGTGAAACATATAATTTACCATGTAAATACCCCCTCTTTTCATCATCATTCTCATTTTAGAATATGCTTATATTCTTCATGATTAGACCAGTTTGTAAATTGTAAACCTAGCAAAATTGTAGTTCGTATGCCACGTTAAAATGTAGGTCCCTCATGTTGCTATTGGCTGTTGGGCTATTAATTAACAGTCCTGTCCAAGGAACATGTCAGCCTTAGTCAGTAACAAGACTACAAGATCGCACCAAAATCATCCTTCACCCAACTGTCATTCATCACCTGTCGTAAAATACATAAATGGGTAGGTCGCCCTTTCAAGCAATGTAAAGGAAGGTAATGTAATGTAACTTACTGAGTTGGGGCCATGGTATGAGTTCCGCAGTCTATCTTGGGGCCATGGTGGGAACCGGGGTTTTCAGTTGGGGAACTAACTATTGAAAGCCCGCAATTGAATTTGATATATCGATAGTTCTATTGATTGTACATACCAATATACCAATTCGAACAGTTATCAGGTGACACTGCGCTGGCTCTGTAATGCGTAGTGCTTTGTTTCTTCCGCTGTAATTCCACGATTGCTAACGTCGTATGAAAACAAAGGAAATAATCACTGCTCCCGAAATAGCAAATGATTATGTGAAATTTGCTTACTAGTGCCTGTTTATTTGGTGGTAGGCAGGCCTATCTGTTTTGCTGACGCTCTGAGTGGCACCGTGGGTGTCACCAGTGGCCGACTGCTGCAGCCTTTTGTGGCTCAAAGGTGCCTTTGGTGGTAAAATTAGGGCCTTTTACTTGGTTATGCTGAAACCTTCTGAAACTACAACCACCTTTCGTTAGTGTAACTCTGCACAGTAGGCTACTTTTACTGCCTAATACTGCTCAGGAAGGCATTTCTGGTTCTTTTTTTCATTGTGTATAACTAGAATTACAAAGTTTGTAAATATTAGTACTAATACAATATACATTATAGTCAAAATATCATGTGTGCAGTCTTAGTTCTTCTGTTACACTGGTGGTTGTGTTCAAGCCTATTTACAACAGGCTGAACAACAGCTGAACATGCATACCCCTTTTTTCTCTCTACACCATGCCATCCATGTACATCAGTCAATGAAACGTAACAAAATTTTGTTTACAGAAAACATGATGAAAAGGCCTGATATTGCTAGAAAAATACTCTATCAATACACATCTAGAATTTTTCTGGAACCGGTACAGCAAAAAGTCCATAAAAGTAAGTATCTTATGTCTATCTTGAAATCTTATAATTATTATATGTCTAAAATACATAGGTACTTCCAATAGTATTCCCTACTTTTTGCCTTGATATCTGTATTTTTTATCTACCTACGGGAGGGGCATTTTTTAACGTTTTGATCGGGAACAGTCTAATCCTGAATGTTGTTTTTATTTAATGGGGGTTTTAAAATCATTTTTAAGAACAGTTTTAAAAATCAAGGATGAAGAAAGTTATTTTTATTGTCTTTGACCATTATTGTCAACTGCTTGATGTCAGGAAAAACATGTGCGATCCCTTTCTAACATATAAATATTCAGTTGTGCTAGTAGTATTTTTTGCACTACTAACTACAATTTTTACCAATTGTCATGATTGAACAGATTTATTGATAACAATCTTAATTGGAAGGATCACATTAAAAACCTAGGCCTTAAGTTAATTTCTGCTTATTTTTCCACATAATTTTTGGCATTGAAAATGCTTTATTATGGACACTTTTTCCTTGGCCAGTTACAGTGTCATTTTGTGGAGAAACTCCAAATAGCCTGAAAATATTTTAAAAATTCAAAAATACTTACATTTGATAATCTGTAAAAGTAAATGGACCTCATGTAAACTCATTTAAAAGAATTATAAATCTCAATATTGTACAGTTCAGCTTAGCTATTTATTTTAGAACTAACTAGAAGAACCCGTGGCTTCGCTCACAATTAAAATTAAACATACAATATCACCCATCAGCTATATAGTTTTGCTTTCCCATTTATTTTTCTTGTTGTAAAATCTACTTCTTTGAACATATCAAATGTACATCCATAAAGCAAAAAAGGTTTTTAGAAATCCGCTCTTAGTAAGCAGATCTGCTACGGTGGGGGGTATTCTATTCCTGTATAAAGTGCCTGTCTATACAAAACGGCACCCTTGGCTTTTTTGACAGCACTTTGAATCTGCTCGCATATGTTACCCTTAATTAGAACTTTATTATGCACCCCCGTCGCAGCAGACCTGCGTATGTGCATGTCTTCACGTGTATGCCTTCATGAAGGAAAGATATAGGATTTCTACTATTTCTTTCCTTCGTGAAGGCATACACGTGTTAGAGGAACCATAGAACATGGCTTGAAATTTTATTCACTGTAAAAGATAATTTTCTTAGGGTTTTAGGGTCTACCTTGAACAAAAATTACAATGCCAATCCAGCAATTATTAAAAAAGGCTGACACGTTTTTACACTCTATATTGAACAAAAAGATTGAATGAGCCGTCCCGGCAATTTTTTTAAAGTGCTGTAGATAAAACTGATTCTTTACAGTAGTACACTCTTCCTCTTTAAATAGCAGTTAGTTGTCATAAAAAAGAAGTCCTTCAAGTGATCAGTGATCACTGGGTCCTTCAGTAATCAGTTATTTAATTTATGTAATACTACATACCAACATTTTATATGTTTATTGCACTTTGAAAAAATGCAAAAGTCTAATTCATTAACCACATGGCACCAAGTAACAAATCTTCATGTAAACAAATACAATTAAAAAGCAGAAAGAAATACCATTAATTTACATCACCTGTTTTAAATTTTACTTTCATATGTTTTGTTAGTAAACAAATCTAACTCAACTTCCTTCAAAATCCCTGACGTGGGCACCTTTAAGACGGTCCCAGGGCTAAGCCCTGAAAGTTATCACGAAACTGATGGTGTATAAACATACTCCATGAAATTACATGTATCTACCAAGTTTCGTGGTCATCGGTCCAGCGGTGTCTGAGTTTATCAGTGCTAAATATATAAATATATATATATATATATATATATATATATATATATATATATATACCAACATCCTCTTTTATACTTATAGAAGATATATTTAACATAGTACATATCACCTAAAAAATCAACAAAACAACTATAAAACCATTATGAAAGTAACCAAATTATAAATCAGCTGTAAAATCGTATCCATATGTGAAGCTGAACCACCTGCTTGTGTTTATTCTATTCCTGAACATTGAAAATTAAACAAAAGATCATCCATTCCACTTGCGTAGGAAACTTTTATAAACTTCAACCCCACCAAAACCCTTAAAACTTTGAATTAAAAACCCCGTTCTTAGGGGATGCTTACGCCCTTAAGATCGTCCATGCAAAGGTCCAAGGTTCTAAGTCTTGTAGTTTGGGCTGAGCAATAATAGGTAAGTGGTATTGGACAAATATAAAAACGGTGGACTTTCATTAACCAGAAAGATGTTTTCAGGAATCCTCAAAGTCCGCAGGTCTGCTGCGACTGGAGTTATTCTATTGCTGCCCCCCGCAGGAGGTATTTCTATTTGGCCTTCCTGTACTATACATATGAGCAGATTCATCGCCCCACCGATAAAGGCCTCAAGGGTGCAACTGCCCTGGGAAGGCTTATGCCCAATATCGTTAAATCTGCTCGCATGCATGGTATACTGTATAGTGGCCCTTAAGGAGGAATATAAAATCTCCGTCGCAGCAGACCTTTCGTACTTAGAGAATCCTAAAGCAGTTTTCTGTTTCATGAAAGTTTATGTACGTAAAACATAGAAATTGCCTTGATTTAATGTCAAAAAAATTCTAAGGTTTTTAGGGTCTATCTTAAACATAAAAATACCCCCATTGCAGCAGACCTCCAGACTACGTGCAGGACCTTATTTCATTTCTTCCATAAGAATAAAATGGGGAATGAGTATGCAGGTCTATTGCAACAGTCATTCAAAAATTTGGTGGTTTTAAAACAATATCAGGTGAATCTGAACCAAAAAAACCACATACCAAGTTTTATCAAGATATGTTGAGTAATAACCGAGATATAGAATTTTTCTATAGGGACAATGTACTGTGTTTTCAACTTTAAATATAGTTTGAATAGTGTTTTTTGCTTCTGGGAGCTCCAAAATGAAAAGTTATCATGGTCTCGCGCTTAGGTCTTGCCGTGAGACCTATGGTAATAATTCCATCAATGAAATTTTCTAAAAGACAAAGGCAAAGTATTTTTTTCTAATGATGTAGATAAAATAAATGGTTTAAATTAGCTCTTTCATTAACAGCTGTTACGGGGAAGAAAGGTCTTATAAGTATCTCTAGTCAGTGATTTATTTTATGTTCTATTCCTGACAGCTGGTTTGACATTACACTAAATTTCTTGCATTTTACATCTGTTTAAATGTAAACATTTCATTTGTATTCTGCCATAAGGATAATATGGGATCTTTGAGAGGGTCCATGGCGGAGTCCGAGGGTCAGATCAGGATGAAAACCATTTAGTTTTCCTATTTAATGCCTAAAGAAACAGTGAACCGAATTTCAGCCTTCTGGGTTATTGGGAAGTTGGAGAATTAGTGATGAGTGAGTGAGTGAATGAGTAAGTGAGTGAGGGCTTTGCCTTTTATAGGTATAAATAAGTTTTGTGCTTAATATAAAATCCATTTATTTGGAACATGCTTTGAAATATGAATTATAGTACTAGACACAAAGATAGATTTCAAATACTCAATCCTGGATTGACACTTTTTGAAAATTCTCTTAAGAACAGTGCAGATAAAAGCTATACAAAAGTTGTGGATCTTCCGTTTTATATTACGAAAATATAAACGTTCTTATTGATTAGGCCTTTTAATCCATAGCAGAATTTTTATACTGACAAGTGGGATGATAAATATTGTAAACTACACTTTGAGGTATGATGAGATTTTATGTTTTTAGTATAATACCTAATATTGTAGTTTTTAAACTGCTGTAACTATAATAAGTAATTTGTTTGCTGGTTTGCTGTAGAAATCTTTCTGCTTGAATATAAATATTTTATGATAATAAACAAATGCAAAGCATCATGATAGGAAGGAAGTGTGAAAGTGCATGATTGATATTCCTATGATGGAATAAGTGTTAAGTGTCAGTTAAACACGTCATGTGGTTCGGGAAGTGAACAAACTCTACAGAAACTATAATAAGCAAGAAATACAATCCGTGTGAGGAATACGTTCCTTTTTGAGAATTATGTTAGCTAGGAAGGGAGGAGGGAGTATTCCCTTATCTTTCTAGCCACACCAAAGCTTGTCTCACTCACATTACCATGAGAGAGCAGTAAAGATGTCACTGTCTTGCAGCTGTTGCCCTGATCTTCCAAAATTAAAATGAATCTGCTCTGAATTTTTATTATTGGGTTTATGCTTTTCATAGTTCCTGTATTTATTGTATAACAACTTTCATTGTTCCGGTGTAAGGCCTAACCACTAGCATGCATAATGTTTTCAACACACATTAGTTAACTTCACCATATTTATCCTCTAAATAATTAATTATTGCGATATTTTTCAGGTAAATCCTTTCATAGTGGCGGTGCAACCAAAGTTATTGTCCATTATCGTTCATTTTTATGTTCGGTGAGATCTTTCAGTACATCTGACAAAGATCCAATTGATAAAATAGTTCAGGTAACTTCAGCGCCCCAACCTGACCCCTTGAATCCACAAGTGAAGGTAGTTCAGCCGTTGAAAACAGGTGATGAACCACAAGCAAAGCAAATCAAAGGGGAAATTCCAGGAGAGAAGCCGACAGCTAAAGCCGTCATCCAGGAATTTCAAGAAGGTGAATTCAAAATGATCATGAGATAAATAAATAATAAATAAATAAAAATGCCTTTATTTTAGAGCGTTTCTCAGTTAACATTGCTTTGCAGAATAACTCAAGTCAGTAACAAGTAATATATTGCTTGTTAGATGAGATTTATTAATTTATTGTAATGAGATTTATTAAGTTTAACAAACTTAGATAAATGTGCTTTAACTTTAAACTTAAGATATGCTTAAAGTTAACTGCTTGTTTTACTAAGACTGATTTGGAGTTCTGGTTTAAATGAACAAGAAGATAAACAATTATATTATTTTGCCTCATTTTAAAATTTATGTCTGAAGCAGTGGGATACTAATTTTTATAATGATTTCATTGTTTTTTCAGTGCACTTGGTAATAAACCTTTTTAATAACAGCTCATTTTTAGTTATTTTAACTTTGCACAATATGGTTATGATGTATCATTTTTTATTTTTCAGAGGTTAAAAAAATAGCTACTCCAGAAAAAGATGTGGCTTCCTCCAAAACCAAAAAATCTGATGGGAAACCAGATCCTCTTTCAGAAAAGGAAAAGAAAAAGTCCATAATCCAAGAAGCAGTGGAAAAAGGTAAAAAACTAAACATAAGGTAAGATGTAAACAAAGGAGTGTCGTAGTCAGTGTTATTTAGCTTTGCTAAAAAGCTGAAAGCTATGTTAAAGGTTTTAATTTAAATGCTAGTAATTTTGGATTGGCCCTCTTAACCTCCTAACTACATGGGGGAGTTTAAGACCATAGACCATAGGTCAGAACAATAACCAAAAGGTCAGATCCAATTAAAAAATATTGAGTTATAAAATATGGTAGGTGAGCAAATGATGGTTTATGCTATCTATATATTTATACGCAAGCGGTTTTCTTTTCATAGTCCAACCGCAATAACGGCTGGGCGGATTTCAATGAGTGAGGTGTCAAAGGGATTTTTATGTAGAATTGTCAACAAGTCTCAGAATTTTAAAAAAGGGCGTCACTAAAGTACAGTAAAGGGCTGAAGTTTAGGAACAGTGGCGCTATTCATCGACATTTGAGCAAGCTCAGTTCACTTTGTTTACAAACTGAACATATGGTGAAGCTCTGAAATAGTTCTACATGTAAACCACAGATTGCAGCACTTAAGATTATTTTTTTAAGAAACCTTTTTTTGTTTTTCCAGCTGCTTTGGCTTTCAACAAAAAGATTTATTATGTAATTTAGGTTATGTTATGAAGTGTTATTAACTTAAATGGCTTAAACATTGCAGTTCCTAGTTTTACAATAATGTAGTTTACGATATCCCAATACATTTCAGCATGGTGTTTTTTGAAGATTTATTAACTTGAGCCAATTTATTTTTTGATATGGTGCCGTAATAATGCCAATAAGAAGAAGGCGAACATTGACCGATCAAAAGGAACACGATCGCAACCGCCTAGAATCACCCGCCCGATATAACATTTGATGCTCCTTCCAACCTCAGACCCATTGGGTGTATGAAAACATAGTAAGTTCATTACCTTACTATGTTTTCATCGCGGTGGGTTGCATTTCAAGAATTAAAAGACTGGTAGAGATAGTGTGTCATTTACGCGTTGATGCCACAAAGGAAAGGATCCTTACAAAGACAGCCGTTCCCTATGATTCCGGTTTGGCGATAACTATCAATAAGGTGCAGGGGTAGTCTCTAAACAAATGAGGTCTTTGCTCACGGCGTCAGTGTTTGCTCTCGATCAGCTACATGTTGCTGTAAGCAGAGCTCAATCTTTTGCCGGTATTAAAATATACATTTCAGAATAAAGAGAACATGGGGAAAACGAAGGTGTTTCCCAAATAGTCCTGCGGAAACTCCTGCGGTAAATCAAATGAACTTTTAGAGTTTCAATGGTTTAGCCATAATTTTGCTATTGAATTTGGCCCTTTGATTAAATTTTAAAAGTATACAATTAGGCTGTTTATTCTTCTTTCTTTTACTATATGATTTTTTGCTCGATTTCGAGCTACGTGTTATCTAGTACTGTATTAAACCATCAACAACAGTGCCAAACGTGAGCTACTCCTGGATCAAGGACTGTTAAGAGAGGGCCCCACTGTATTTTTTTCATTGTTAGACCAAGTTTTGTGTTGAACCAGGTTTTGGGATATTTAAACCCAAAACTAGTCTTATATTTACTTAGATATAAAATTATACAAAACCTTCCCATTTTTATAGTGACAAAGAAAAGAATGAGGGTAGACTTGACTGCAACATCTGTGGAGAGAAACTTCATTACTCCTGTCAGAGCAATGTCCGACTTCCTTCTAAAACCTTCGGACTTGGAAAACTTGAGAGCTACTAAAAGAAGATCTCCATATGAAAATGAACCTCCTATTACTGTCTACTGGAGGAAAGATGTGGAAGCCAAGTGAGTCATAATGTTTTTGTTAAGTGCTCAAAGATTTTATTTTTAACCCCTCCTCCCTCCTAAACGGTATATTTTATAAATATTTAAGTTGGGTCATAATTCGCACAATTTTGAAGTTGCACAACTGTGAACTTCAAAATGTTTACTAAAATAGCTGTTTCTTTCCCTGTATCCTATGATAGATAGTGGCCAGCTGTTTTGGTAATTTTAAAGGTCACAATTGTATGATGCCAACCATAAGTAATCAACTGACAAATTAACAGCCTAATCCTGGTTTGATTTTCAACTAAGAGTTATGTCTAATTATTGTAAATAATTTGATTCAAAATAATCCTCAAAATTGAAATTAGAAATTATTAGATTTGTTACTCTGGTTAAAAAAGGGAGTCCATCTCGGGTTGTCAAGAGCCAAGCTGAGACCCAAATCCACAAGTATCCTGGGCCACAAACATTAAAATGGGGGTAAAAAAGTGGAAAATTAGTAACAAATAAATTAAAGAGGAACACCAGTTTTTCAAACGAATTAAAGTTCGACACATGGTCAGATTCAGGAATTTTCCAATTGTGCATAGATTTTTGTAAAGTGTACGACAAAAGGAAAAGGATATTAATCTTAGGTAGAGCTACTCGTGTCATTTAATCAGTACACAGGTAGGCCTATACATTGTATCCATACATTATACATTGCTTGAAATGGCGACCAACCCAGGAAGGTATTTTAAGCCAAGTATGAAAGGCAGATGAGTGAAGGATGACTGTGGTGCGATCTTGTAGTCTTGTTACTGACAATGGCAGACATGTTCCTTAGGCAGGACTGTCAATTAATAGCCCCACAGCAAATGATAACGTACATTTTAACGTGGAATCCGAACCACAATTTTCCCTGGTTTACAATTTAGGAACTGGTCTAATTACGAGAACGGTCTCATGAACGTAGTATTCAATAGTGCGGACGTTTATCCCCACAAGAGAACACCGCGTCCACAACCCATCGCTCATAACTATCCACAATTCGGGACCTCTTAGTATGATTTTACTGTATACTGCTTTCACACCTGTGAGCTTAAGGTGGATTGTGGTAGAAATTCTAACTTTTATCCAATCTTACTCCTTTTGCTGTAATTAAGTTACTGTAATGGATTTGGGTTTTACAGGGCTATTGAAGTTTGGGGCTCCAAAGAAAATCTAGAAAAAGAATTACTGAAGAGAGATCTAGAGAGGCGGTTTTACCAACAAAGTAAGTCTCTGATTCATATAATTCCTTTGCCAACATAAAAAATATAGCACAGACTTTAATTTCCTGGTTACCTTTTTGTTTGTGTTTAAAGTTGATGCTGAAGTTAAGTTTTTTAACATTTAGCTTAATCCTTTTTACTTATTCCTTAATAGTATTAAGTTGTACAGACAACTTTTAATACTCTTAAAAAAATACTGCTCCTACACGGGCTGTTCAGCTAGTAAATTCTCACCACCTCCCTTGGGAATTAGCTTTGGTATGTGGGAGCGCCACAATTTAACATCAGTGTTTGAAGTGACTCAATGTGATTCTTCTTATTTATTTATTTTTCTAGTATTTATATAGTTTAAAAATAAGCCAAATAATTGGAGGGCTAATGTGTTATGAGAGTTTTTTCAGAAGAGAGGCCTTACCTTTCATGGCAATATTGTGAATGATGTTGGATGATGTTAGAAACTCACAGAACGGAATTCGGTATAGAACAGAACCTCTCACTGGATAGAGTTCAGGATGAAATTTAGTTACTAAGTGTTTTTTGGAAAGATCTTTTGACATAGCGCTCATCCAACTTTTCAGTATTTTCGATTGGCTTGCTCACTTTTCGAGGTTATAGCAAACGCTTGACAGTAAGATAATTCGCCTCACATAATAAGAACCACATTGAATCACTGCAAACGCTGATGTATAATCTGTGGTGCCACCTCTGCTACTTACTGAGTTACGATGCTTCTGGATGTATGCCGTACTAAAAGGAACAGAATAAAGCAGAAGTTGCTTCCGTAACAGCCCTCTTAAATTAATTTCTTCAAACTAATTTTTATTAATTTACCCACAAAGTACTGCCAAGTCAGATTTAGCTATCAATAACTTCCAAGGCCTTAATCAAGTGTGGTACTCCTTTTGTAGACACCTTCACCGCCAAGCGAAGGCTGCGGGATTTCCGGAGGGAGCGCGACCATCAGAGGGAGCTGGAGATGGCGCAGGAAGCTGGTCTGTTTGGTCCTTCGGGCCGGGTCGTGCTGACTGCCGTTGCGATGTAAGTGGCTAGGCACACTGTGGTGCCACGGTGTACTGTGCATAAGTCTCGAGTTGTTTGGTATAACCAGACCTGTCAACCTGGAAGGAATTTCAGGCAGGAGTGAGCCCCCGGGTGGTCTGGGGGGTTGGACCGTCAGCATCACTCTCCCCCAGAAACTTTTGAAAATTCAAGCCTGGAAAACGAGTTTTAAAGCATTTTTTCTATCGTATTATTAAAGTTTTAAAATTAATTTTTTTCCATTAATATATTTCCCATTTTTCATATCATCCAAGAACTAACAGCCTACACTCTTGTGCCTGCGTTAAACTTTTAGGGTTATGTGTTTGCTCTAAGCTCCCATACCTCTACAAATTTAATGACAAAAAAATGAGAAATCCGCCACTGGTTCTGCATGAGCAGACTCCGAGCCGGCAGGGGTACCAACCTCGTTTATCATTTACGCGATAAAAAATCCTGATTTTCCAAATAAATCCCTTTTGTTATGTATAAATAGTATAAAAAAAATATGTGGGAGTTTTTCTACTTAAAGCGGGAGAGCACGAGTAGACGTCAGAATGCGGGAGACTCCCACACAATGCTGGAGAGTTGGAGGGTCTGGTGTGATATTGAATCAACTTAAAGTAGAGTATGTAAAGAAATTAAGGGTTTGAAGAAGAGGAAACGTATTTGTATGAAAATAAGATTGGTATTTTTGGCATCCTCAAAGTGAAAAGTTATGGTCGCAGGCTTAGGTCTTTTGGGGAAACTTACCAAGAGGGACTTTGATTACAGAAACGTGACAATGAGAAACATGAAGACGGCTTTGTGCTTTAGGAACATCCTGACCTCCTAAACATTTCAGTTAGGTGCCCTCCCCCCCAAAAAATAACTAAACTCATACTCGGGTGGTAAACTGTTTATGTTTGATCTTTCCTTGATTTCTTAGTATTATTATTTCTACTTTTTACTTTTACATTTTATTTATGAAGTTTTAGGTGTGCAGGCCTATCGTATGAGAAGGAAGAATAAGCTCACAAGCTCAGTTCTAAATATTATTTGAAAATACACTTGAGACCTATTTAGTTTCAGTAGGTACTGTTTGCTTTGTTTATTGAGTAATAAATAAACAAAAAAGGCTATGATAGTTATGGGTAGAATTATTTTTTATACTTGTCTTAACTATCATTCCCTTTTATACAGGTATTTCTGGAGTTGAAAATGCTAGTGTTCCTAATCTATGCCAGAATATCATGAACTAGCTATTGGTGTTTGGATAGCATTTTAAGAAATAAATATGATGTAATAGACTGTTGCTGTATTACAGCCTTTATCTAACTCAACTTCATCTTATCTCAAATAAAATTAGCCATTACACCTGCTTTATATTTCAATTTTGCTTCATGATTGTGTTATGTTTAGTTAAATTTCAATGAAAGAGAAATTAAGTAAATTCAAACAAAAATCTAATAATATAGCAAACTTAAGGTCACATTAATCGATACTTACCTGTGCAAGCTATAGGAATTCATTGGTAAATTTAGTTCAGAGAGAAAAGGTTTTTTCTGGAACTGGAAATAAATTGTATTTTTGTTTCTATGTTGTCTGGACATTTATCATTATAAAAATAAAGCATGTTTTTTTATAAAAGCCCCAAAAAAATCTTGATTATTTTAGAACTATGAGATTTCTGAAATATGAGTTCTCACTTTTAGTGGTTGTTGTGAACAATAAAAAGTGATTAAAACAAAACTCATGCTAAACAAAAAGCGATTAACTTTATAAAATTAATATTGTTGCAGCAACGGCAGTAACTTCCTTTTCAAGATGTTTGCCTGGATATTCACCGGGTCCCATGTCATGTTCTCGGAGTGTATTCACTCGCTCGCAGACACAATCAACCAGCTCATCCTGGCCTATGGCATCCACAAGTCTATTCAGGTAAGCAACGCTCCCTGTGGCGCCTCTATGTTTTATTATACTTTATACTTATAAAAATACAACAAATCATCTATATATTAATACGCAAGCGGTTTTCTTTTCACAGTCCAACCGCAATAACGCCTGAACCGATTTTAACGTTTTAGGTATCAAATTAAAGGGAATTTTATGTAGATTTGTCGACAAGTCTCAGAATTTTAAAAAAAGGCGTCACTAAAGTACAGTAAAGGGCTGAAGTTTCGGAACAGTGGCGCTATTCATCGACATTTGATCAAGCTCAGTTTAGTTTGTTTACAAACTGAACATATGGCCAACCTCTGAAATAGTTCTACAGGTAAACCACAGATAGCAGCAATGAATTACAATTAATTTTTCGAAAAGAGCAGTTTTTATTTGTTCAGCTGGTTTGGCTTTGTTTTCAACAGTTTTCTTTTTTTAATATTTATTATGTAATTTAGGTTATGTTATGAAGTTTTTAAAGATTTTATACATTGCAGTTACCAGTTTTACAATGTAGTTTACGATATCTCATAGTGTTTTTTGAAGTTATATAAACTTGAGCAAATCTATTTTTGGATTTGGTGCATTTATAATGCCACCGATAAGAAGAAGACGAACATAGACCGGTCGGAGAAGTCGGAAAGAACACGATCGCAACCGCTGGCATCACCCTCCCGACGTAACATTTTATGCTCCTTCCTACCTCAGAACAAGGAACTAAAAATGTTTTTATTGCGGTGGGTTGCATTTCAAGATTGAAAAGACTGGTAGAGTAATGGGTCATTTACGCGTTTTTACCACAAAGGAAATGTTGCCTATAAAGACAGCCGTTCCCTATAATATCTGTTCTGGCGATAATTATCAATAAACTGCAGCGGCAATCCCTAAACAAAGGAAGTCATTGCTCACGGCGCCAGTGTTTGCTCTTGGTCAGCTACATGTTGCTCTAAGCAGAGCGTGATCTTTTGCCGGTTTTAAAATATACATTTCAGAAAAAAGAGGACATGGGGAAATGAAGGTGTTCCCTAAAAAATTGTTTACGTTTACCAGAAACTCCTGCGGTAGATCAAATTAACTTTAATAGTTTCAGTAGTTAAGCCATAATATTGTTAATGAAGTTAGCCCTTTGATTAAACTTTAAAAGTGTATAAGTAGGCTGATTATTCTTCATTATTTTACCACATGATTTTTGCTCGATTTCGAGCTACGTGTTATTTAGTATGAGATATAACATATGATAAACCACATTCGTTATCGAATGTGGTGGTACGTTGTAACGTTTTGGTGTCCCTCTCATTAAAACGTATTTATGAGAGGGTAATTTTTGCTGGGTCCAGTATAAGTTCTACATAAAAAAGTGTTAAGGCTGACTGTAAATACCATTTTACTTTAAAAAAATGCATGATGTGTCTAAATTTGTACGTAATTGTTTGATTGGATATGTTAAAAAAATTAGTAGACATATTTTTTTAAGTAGCCTTTAGACTTTTAAAACATGATCCTTTCTAAAGTAAAATAAATCTTGCTTTTTCTTTAGCTTAAATTTAAATGTTGCCAAATCAAAGTTATGTGGTACTTTATCATACTCCGAAGTCTTAAATGATAAAGAGATTGTTTAAAGTACAACAGTAATAAGTATATTATTCTTTAATCCTTCTCTTTGTTACTTCACAATTCTACAACCAAAAATTGCAAAAGCCTAAAACAATGATTGTAGACCTTAATTAGTTGTGATAAAATCAGAAAATCACCCAACCAATACCAATTTTCACACAAGTAACTGTTCCTGATCATGATACTTACTTACTTGATATTTGGTTTTTCCATCATTGGTCATCTCCTCCCACACAGGCGCTAGACAGGTCAACATTTGCCCCCAAAGGATTAAAAAAAAATAAAATAAAATCCAGACCATGAAAGCAGATGAAAACTTATGCTATTGTGAACTCTTCCAATGAATAGCAACAAAGACTCATCAGGTATGCTTTAAGTTGAATTTTGAATGGTTGAATTTTATCTATTGATTTTATTATGTTTGGCAGGGTTCTGGAAAACTTTTTGCCCCATGTACCTAGGGTTGTGCTTAAAAAGTGTAACTGATCACAGATGTAACTGTTACATGTAACTGTTACGAATATAACTGTTATCGTCTGTTGTAGAGAGCGGACTCAGACCACCCGTACGGCTACACCAATATGAAGTACGTCTCCTCCCTTATCTCCGGCGTGGGGATCTTCTGTGTCGGCACGGGACTGTCGCTGTATCACGGAGTCATGGGCCTGCTTGAACCCTCCAGCCTGGAGAACTTCTACTGGGTAGGCAAAAACTAGTGATTGGCAGTTCAGTTCTTCTCAGTGAATCGATTCTTTGATTCATCTAGTAATCTTTGCTGGTGAACATAAAATTAATACAATTAATCCATTTTCTTGAATAAAAGTATATACCTCAAAGTATAATTTTTAATTCTGAATCAAATGGTTTCCAAACCAAAAATATATAATTCAAATTTGATCCAAGAAATAAAAGCGACTTAAGTGTAAACTAGAAGACTCAAACCACCGAAATACAAATAGATGAACCAATATTGGTAGTTTAAAAGAGTTGAGTTGTATGGACTGTTATCAAGCTACTCTTTTTAGTTAATGTCATTGGCCTTGATGAAACGAAAAATTCCAAAAAATCAAACATAACCCAAAAGCCTCAAGGTCAGTAACAAAAACATTTATTTCCTTTTTTTATAAATAGCTAATCTGAAACAAAACTGGCGTTTGCACCTAGATTTGTTTTGTGAAGTAAAGGAATAAAATTCCAGATTTTATGCATTTGATTTGTGCAAAAAATCATGATTCATTTGATTCATTCGATGAGTCGTTCAAATTGAACGACTCGTTCGCAAATTGCCCATCACTAGCAAAAACAAACACCGAGCAAACAGAGCCATTGATTGTCAGGAAGGTCATTGCAATATATCAGAAAAAAGGGGACCTAAGATGGAGCCTTGAGGGACCCCTGGAACTACTTTGCAATAACCGATTTTTTCTCCAGAATTCACGACCTAGTATATGGTTAATGCTGTGATAACATTTTAAGCAAAATATTGTGTTTCAACACTCTGTCTAGCAGATCAAATAAGATTTTTAGGTTATCCAAGAAGCCTGTCCAGTTGTACATTGCTGCTGTTCGAAACTTCCTCAGCTGAAAAGGCAAACTTGACCAAAAAAAGAGAAATACCATACATTTTATCGAAGTGCTAATTTACAGCCTGTCTTGGCTTCAATCTTTTTATTCCTCTCATAATGTAGCAGATATTAGTTGGGGGCCTACTCTAGCATCGTGTTGAACAAGAAATTTCTACTTCATTGTGAAGTTGTCATCTTTAACTCCCTTTACTTTGGAAGGATATCTTTTTTGTAAGAAATTTTTTCAAAAACTTTTTTTACTAGTTTTATGACTTGTTTGCTTCAGGCTTTGTTAATACTCGGAGGCTCGCTAGCGTCAGAAGGCGCCACTCTGCTTGTTGCTTACAACTCTATCAAGAAAGGTGCTGAAAAGTGCAACATGACTTTTTCGGAATATGGTAAGGATTTTACCAAGAAATGAGCTTCCTTTAATTAATATAGTTAATATCAGGATAATTTTGAATGATTAATAATGCTTGGGAAGCGTTAAATTCCAAAAGATATGCTGATCTGAATTTTGAACTGTGGTTACTGGTTGAGCCACACTTTGAACTGTAGGTTTTTTTTCATTTGCACTAATTACCCCTTGTATTTTAGTATTTTAGTATACAAAAAAATGACTTGTCACCTGTTGTATGAGCTATGCTCAATCTGTAACTCTATATGTGACGAATAAAAAGTTTGAGTTTTACCCCCAAAAATAAATAAATGTTTAGTGTTATAACTGAACACTAATTCTCAACTCAGAATTCATGTAGGTCACTCCCTAGATAAATTCTTAGTCTTATGTAAGTCTCTTTCAGAGTTTTAATTAGTAACAAATTGTATACCAATGAACATTTTCTAGAATGATCTTTCCTTTTCTTGTTACTATCTACAAGTTTCAGTAATAGTTTTACTACTATTGTACAATCAGACTTTCTCACCACATATTCTTTGAGTCTATTGATTTGTCATCCCCATGCAAAAATGCTGTAGGGGGGGTCAGCTGATTTCCCCCTCATCTATTTTTGTTTTGGTTTTGATTTTTGCTGACATTTGCCATCAATGATTCGTAAGCATAAGTTTCACAACATTACATGATCTGGAATCTGATTCCGTCTTCAGGTGAAAAAGAACCTAGAACATAACAAGATAAGATTAGCAACGCATAGCCAGGAGAACCTGGACAAAAAAAAGCTAAAACAAAAAACTATAAAAGCAGTAAAATCACTAATACTGAAAACAAAACAAGAACACAATATAGTACAGAAATCACTAAATATACTGTTATATTGTGTTCTTGTTTCATTTTCTGCATTATTATTTTTAGCTGCTTTGACAGTTGTCTGTTTAACAGTTGTTGTAACAGAGACAGTTGTTCTCCTGTCTCTGTTACTAATCTTGTTATTTTAGGATCCTTCCCATCTGAAGACAGGATCAAAATCCAGCTCCTGACACATCGTAAAATTTATTTTTATCCATCAGTAGTGGCAAATGTCCGCAAAAAACTAAATTAAAACATAAACTCGGCATCGCCAACAATGAATTTCAAACAACTTATCATGTCGCCATTTCAAGTAATGTATCTAATCTATCTTATGTCGGCAGTGCTGCGAGGCAGCGACCCCAGTGTAAACGTGGTGCTGCTGGAGGACTGTGCGGCGGTGGTGGGGGTGGGAACGGCCGGTGTCTGCCTGGCGCTTTCGTCCTACTACAACTCCCACATCCCCGACGCCATCGGCTCCCTCATCGTCGGCGGGATCCTCGGCTGTGTGGCCTCCTTCATCATCTACACCAATGTTGCCGCTCTTGTCGGCAGGTAAATAGAAACTCGATTACGTGTTATATTTTATAATCTCTCACCTGCTTTTGGTCGGTTTTTACTCCCTGTAAAGAGGGAGGGAAGTAACAGTTGGTCACCCTGAGAGAGTGAAGAGATTACTTTGTCTCCCTGAAGGGGTAAAGTGATATTTTTACTCTCTGGTGGAGTCAAAATAATCACAATCAATTCAATGAACAAAATATAAATAATGGAATACCTTTAAATATTTACACAGACATGCAAGTAGGCCTACAGTATATTATAGCTTAACAGATCACGAGGCTTAGCTGTTTAAAGGCTAAGAACCACAACAAAGCTTCCAGCCTCAAAAGCTTACATCTTTGTAACCTCAGACTTTGAGGTCTTTGAGGATTTTTAGGCCAATCAGTAAAGTAAAATCAACTTATGTCTGTTACAATAGTTTTTTCTTTTTCAACTCAATTCAATGCACTGTGTATTTATTCATTCCAGCAGGTTGAGGAAAAAATGTTCAGTGTACTACACGAATAATGTGCAGCAATTCACTTTACTCCCTTAATACACAAATAACTATTATTATCTGTAAATGAAAAAAAATCATCCAACACATGTTAATAAATTGTATATGTTGAGTCTACTAGATATTTGTCAAATACCACTCACCTATAATCGCACAGCCCAAACTACTTGACCTAGAACCTTGAAACTTTGTATGGGCGTTCCTCTCAGGGTGTAGGCATCCACTAAGAACGGATTTAAACAAATTCCCTCAGGGCTACACCCTACGGTACATCAAAGTTTCAATGTTAAACTATAGGGAAGCTTATGAAGTTGTCATGGCAACCTAAACATTGAATCATGACAAGGAAGTTTTTTTTCCACGTAAGAACCCGGGTTGATCAGCTAGTATGATATAAGTCAGGACTATTTACTTCACTTATCAGGGGGCTGTTTCAAAACGATGTTGGTAAATTAATAGTATTGACTTTGTATTTTCTAATACCTACTAAGATTTCGTTTCAAAACCGACAAGATACAATCGAGATGGATTGTAACTAGTAAGTTGTAGCTAGTAATTGTAAAACCCTGCAAGTACCAAAAGAAATTCTATAGAAAAAGTTTTGCTGATGGTGACCGATATTAATCACCTCGAAAAATGTTTTATATGCCATAAAGAGACCTCGTATGTCTGATTTTTTTAACAGCGTTTTCCCATTTGTTGGTTTTGCACCTGTCTTTTGATTACCATCTAAATAGTTTCAATGGCCCTTGAAATCCAGGAAAGTTCCACACGAGTACCTTGAGAAGATCAACACAGAGCTGGAGTCTGACGTGATGATCTGGGCCATCCACGACGTCAAGGGCATCGACATGGGCAACTCCACGATCCGCTACATTCACATCTTCCCTCAGGTCCATCCCACACGAGTACCTGGAGAAGATCAGCACAGAGCTGGAGTCTGACGTGATGATCCGGGCCAACCACGACGTCATGGGCATCGACATGGGCAACTCGCTGATACGCTACATTCACATCTTCCCTCAGGTCCATCCCACACGAGTACCTGGAGAAGATTAGCATAGAACTGGAGTCTGACAAGATGATCCGGGCCATCTACGACGTCAAGGGCATCAACATGGGCAACTCCCTGATCCGCTACATTCACATCTTCCCTCAGGTCCATCCCACACGAGTACCTGGAGAAGATCAACACAGAGCTGGAGTCTGACGTGATGATCCGGGCTATCCATGACGTCAAGGGCATCGACATGGGCAACTCGCTGATCCGCTACAAGGCCGAGGTCGACTTTGATGGCCGAGAGCTCACGAGGTCCTACCTGGACAAGCAGGACCTCAACGCCCTTCTGGAGGTTTGTTTCTAAACCAAGCCATAACTTAAACAATATTTTTATTTCAGGAATTTACTTTATTTTAAGAACTAGTCAATCCCGAAAATACATAGCAAAATAATTAAGGTAAAACTTACAGCTGACTTCGAACAGATGATTAGAAGTCGGCAGATGTTCCACAAACTGCCTTTTCTAAGTCTCATCATACTGTCTTTAGTATTTGGTCCGTGTGTCTTTTCCATTACAATTCTGTTCGAGTAGATTGTTGGGGCGTCTTTTTGCCCAATTGCCCTTCTACTCTTGCTGTAATCCACCTCATTTCTGTTCCTCGATAATCTCTTATATACACTTCCTCCCCAAGTCTGAAATGAATTTCTCTTTTCTCATCTTTCAATGTTTTTATATAATCTTTTCGGAGGTCATCCAATCTTCTGTGTAAACATTGAATAAATTTGAAGTCTGGAAGTTTGTATATGTTCAGTGGACGTTGTTTTGTTTTACTTTCTTCATCCTCAGAATCACTATATTTTGTCTCATTTATTTTTCTATTCTTAATTAACATCTAGTCGCCAGAATTAAACCATTATTACGTCACCATTGTTTGACCTGCCGTGATTAAAACATATTAATATTTTACTAAACTACTTTATATAAAGAACTAGTCAATCCCTACAAATATATAACAATATAAAGAAGGCATAAATTTACAGCTGATGTTGAACAGTTAATGCGAAGGTTCTGAATAGTCTCCTATATCCTGTCACCAGAAGCAATTGGGGAACAGCAATGTTCTTTTTTGTTGCAAAATGGTATTGAACTGAAGACGGAGGTACGTACCCAGATTGTCAATAACGGTTCAAGGGGCTAGAAACATGAATTTTAATATGTTGTTTATTGTTTAACCAGGGCCGCTGAGAGGGAGGGCAAAGGGGGCAGATTGCCCCGAGCCACAAAAGGGAGGGGGGCCACATTTTGAGCAGAGTATATTTTTTGTGGATTATTAAAAATTAGGATTTTTAAATGAAGAAGACCAATATGAAATGAAATATTAGAAAATACATAAAAATTATAGTATTAAAAGCGTGTATTAACAAACTAAAATGCCCTATATTTATTGCCTTATTTTGACACAGTTTCATTTGGTTTTCTGACGTCTCGTCAGGGGCCCCCCAAGGTTAGGTCTGCGCCAGACCACACATAACTAAATCCGTACTACTGTCTCTGGTCCAATTGGTTGTCCCCAAAAATTCCTCACAAAACGTTGTGCAGGCCTACTATGGACCAAGGAAAAGGATTCCTAGCTACAACTAAACGGAGTATACTGTGTTTTACAAAGAATAGTACGGTAGTTACAACATTTACGTGACATGACTTTTTTGCAGAGATAAATAACTTTTTCAGCTTCGTTTCTCCTCTTAGTTTCAGTTTAGCTACGTACAGGGGCGAACCCAGGGGGGAGATAAAGGGGATACATCCCCCCCAAAATTTTTGAGAACAGAAATTTTGGACGACAAGACAACCATTTTCGGGTGCCACGACGCGATTACGATTTTTGTCTACCACGACGCGAAGCCGATTTTCATCTACCTTAACGTGACGGCGATTTTTGTTTAACGAGACGCGAAGACGATTTTCGTTTACCGCGTTGCGAAGACGATTTTTTTCTACCGTGACGCGAAGTCGATTTTTTTCTACGGCGACGCGAGGACGATTTTGGTCAACTGCGACGTGACAACGATATTTTTATAGGTACTGAGACATTCGTATACCGCGGCATCTACCACTAAGATACTCATCTAGCGCATTGACGATTTTTGCCTACCGCGACGACGATATTTGCCTACTGGTACCGTGACGTCCATATTCGTCTGTTGTGACGCGATACTCGCCTACCGCGACGACCTCATTTGTCTACCGTCACATTAATGCGGTTTTTATGAGTACCTAAATACTTCCTTCCTCCTTCTTATAGAATATCTCCCCCGAAATTAAATCCTAGGTTCGCCCCTGGCTACGTACGAACCATGATCCAATGAAATGCAGCTTTTCTCATTCAAAAATTTAAGTAAATCGTGACGTCATCAGCGACTAGAAGAATGCGGCTTGACTGAACCCTCCAGCTGGTACGATAAAATATCTTGGCTAATCAGAAATTTCTTATTACTGGCACCTCTGATGTAGGCTTTACTTTTACCCAAAACTAACATGCTATAGCTAGGATACAACCAAGGTCTGTAGATTAGAAGAGAATCTACAGTCTGATATTATATTGTCAGGTTGTCTTATTCCATCTCCAATATGACCTGTGGATCCAAGCCTGTGACGTCAATGATAGACCCAATATCCGGATCTAAGCAGCTCTATTAGCATAAGGGTAAAATATAGCCTCAAAGGAGGTAATAGTAATATGCTTCCTCTGATTGGTCAAGAGTAATAACTTTTTTCCAACTGGAGATTATTAGGTTTCCGGTCTACAGAAGACGTCAGGATTTGTTTACATTTTTAACTGAGGTAACCTATGTGTACCATTACTCTTCTCTTGTCTTCAGATCTTGGAATACAACCGGATAAATTGTCTCCTGATGACGTCACACAGGCCTTATGGAAATATAGGAGTTAATTAATGGAAGATAAACCAATAAAGGGGTTTAATTAGGTAGTCCTCAATCTTAGAACTGTTTCTTTAATCCTATTTAACCCCAAGTACAGGCTTCTTACAAACATTGTTTAGTCTTGTGTTTCTAACCATAAGATTCATGAGGCATATTAAAATTAATTTCACCTAATTTTACAGTTTGTGTTCTAAATTTGAATAAATTTATAAATGAAAGGTTTACCAAAGGCCTACGATGAAATTGTTTGTTTTGAATAAATTAAGATAATATTCAACATTCTTAAAACAAAATAACAAAACTTTTTAATCAGCAAGATCTAGGATTTTAGCTATTCAAGAGACAACAGTATTTTTATCTACGATTTGTATCTATTGAGGGGCCTCACGCCCAATTTTGCCCCGGGCCTCCAAAAGTCTGTCAGCGGCCCTGTGTTTAACATTGCTATATAACTAGAAAGCTCTCCTCGTGGAGTATTTTAAGATTGTTTGCCGCTTCTGGTGACTTTTTCCTACAATTTTCAATCCATTAGCTCAAAGATGATACCTATAGGGCCTCTTCTCAAACAACTATTGTACTTTTTAATGAAGAAAAATGTTTTTGCAATCAAGGATATTTTTTATTTAGATTTGATGTGTCCTGTTTAAGCCTATTTTATTGTACTTTGAATTTTTTGATAGTTTGAATTTTTATCTGCCTTTTACGGTTTGAATTATATAAGTTCCACTGTTGAAAATCAATGTGTATTTTGGATTGTGATCAATTAGACTCTAAATATTTACTTCCTCTCTCCCCCTCCCCCAATCATATTCTTGTATTAATAAATATAACTTCCAATAATCATGGTTTGTAAATAATCTAAAATGAAGGAGGGGAGACCAGGTAAATAAAAAAGTAATTGCCTTTTGGGAACAACATACATTATTGTATTGAATAATATTGTATTTTTACTGTCATATCTGAGAAAACTTTTAATCTTTACTTGTATAAAAAGTTGTTTTGATTTTAGGAGGTGAAAAACTTCAAAAATATTGACGAGTTTGAAGGCTTCATGTTAAAACACAGTGAAAATATTGTAGACATGATGGGAGGTGAAATCGACAGGATTGAAATGAAACTCAGGGTAAGAACTACATTATGAACTAAATTATATTATTGAATAAATCACCCTCTTTTTTAAGAGATTGGCTTTTAAATTGTGTCTTCAACATATGTCTACCAATTGGTATTTTTTTAACACCTTCAGCGATTTTAGAATTTATCTAGTCACACCACTGAAGACTTAATTAATTAAAAAAAATATATATATAATTATATCATTGATGTTCTTCCAAAGCAAAAAATCTAGTTTTAACAGCTTTCAAACAACAACGGTTGTAAACACCCAAACTTCAACACGTTCCTAAAGAGCTTTAACATGTTCAATGATTTTTTGTTTTTTTGCCTTTCTTGTTTTTCTACATACCAAAATCTTAAAATCGATAAAAACTTACTTAAAAGGTATGATTTAAGTTACATTATTTATCTTGATTTTTATTTTCTCACATTTTTTACAACTAAACCATTTTTTTACAATTTGAATAATTTTTATCATTGAGTACAACTCTTCAAGAATACTTTTTTTCCAGAAAAAGTTTCCTGATGTGAGGCACTGTGATTTAGAGATCTTGTAAAGAGCCTTGTGTCATTATGAAGCAAATTCTGTGATAGAACGGATGAAGAAAGCAACCGTGTAAGTATTATTACAAACAGATCTGTATACTTAAAAAAAGTTTTATGTTTTATGAATTAAGAATTTTATCATAGATAATTCTGTTACATTGTTAAGTTCTTATAGTGTCGGTTCAACTGTCACTCCAAATGATGCTTCACTAAAACCAATTTAATAGTAGCTTATGCAAAGATTGTATTATGATTGTCTTTAAGCCACGAGTGAGATGAAAGAACATGAGTGAAGCGAGTTTTAAATATCTCACAAGTTGCTTAAAGGCATAATTCAATCGTTGCTACACTACTTTATCTACGACCAACAATATACGACTAAATTTTCCCCGAAGTTAAACATAACTCATGACTTTTACTAATGATGGAATAGATCAACTCAAATTTGAGGTTAGGCACATAAGCAGACTTAACCATGAATCGTTGTAGGACAATCAGCTGATGGGATAAATCAGCTCAAACATGAATCGCAATGCAACAATCAGCTGATGTGCAAATTGCGTAATTGTCATTATGACACTACTTTTAGTCAAATGCCGCACTCCTATTGGTCTAGAACCTCTTTCATAAAGTGAATCCTGTTGCATAAAGTTAACTTTATGCAACGGGTTTGTATTTGGTTTTATAATGGACCTCATTATGACATTAGTTGTAACATCGTTATTTGAGATTATTGCAATGGTCATAGATAAAAATCATTAAATCATAGTAAAGTGAATATAAAAAGGAATCAAACCTTTACAAATTAATTTGAACAAATTATTTTCTTTCAATTAATGTCATTATGGGTTTAAATAAAAAAAACTTCAAATACACATAGTATGATAATTTTTTTTCAGAGTTTTCAGTTCTAAGAAAAACATATATTTATTCAAATAATTTTTCAATATGCCAGATGTAATTTTTTGTGAGTTAAGCAATTAAACTGTATTTTTCTCCATGACAAAATTTAACGTCTAAAAAAGTATATACAGTTTGTGGAGAAACATAATTGAAGAACGACAATCGTCCTTCGGTCCTCTGATGATAACAAACAAGGAAACATCTGGGGAATGCTGATCGGGTTGTGACGGAATGTTTATTTGCAGTGGAATGGAGCGGACCACCGGGTTGCTTCTGGACCTCCGTCAACTTCTGATGAAGTCATTTTCTTCTCGCCTGTTTGAGCCATAGACGAGTCGTCCAAACAGATTTGATCCAACCAATAACAGGCTGCCCTTTTTGTTTATACGTCTTACCCTTTGTACAGTTCAGTGTATTTAAGTTACCTCTGGGGAGACACATTCTGGGCATCTGTGGGAAATCTGTGTATATGTTTTATCTTATTTTGTAAGGATTGTACAGTTTCTTTATTTATATGACTTTTAGTATACAGGGATTTAAAAAATATACAAACCTACCCATGAAACCTGTTTTTATTGACATGTTTATATTAGGATTGTGAGCTTTTACAGTATTATCCTTGGTCCATATTAATGAAATATTCTGAATGTCCCCTAACATTAATTATTTTTCTATGTAACGGGACAATAACCATGATAAATAAGCTAATAATAAAGGATCCATTAATACATGATAGTATTTGGAATTGTTAGTCCTTAATGTTGTATTATAACCAGAAACAACCTATTGAAAATATAATAAATTTTACTTTGTGATAATTCTTGCTGTTAATATGTTGTGTTTTTTACAATCATGTCTACAAACATTCACTTTAAATTAAATAGTTTATTAGTACTATTTGTGCTATATGCTACTTAATTTGTAGGATGGAATCATTCCAGCATAGAGCTATTTCAATAAATACACCGTTAATGTTTTCAGCTTGTTTTCAGCTAAGTCAACTCAATAGTAATGTTATAGATGATAAAAAAAAATTGACACTGTATTGGTGCTTTATTATTATAAGGATGTAGCCTGAAGGAATGCGTACTGTTGAACCTTCTCGTCTTAGTTTATTGACAACAAAGTTTGATTGCACATCCTTATAAAAAATTCCTTACTAATCCATGGAGAAAGATGGGAAAAATAAATCCATACTAATATAAATAAGTCAAAAATTGAATTAAAAAATATTGACAAATTTTTTTGTATCATAAAATTAAATAAAAATAGCTAGAATGCCATCAACTTCCTTATATCTGTAGTAATTACAGTACCCTTGGATTATCCAGATCAATAAGGCACTTTAGTGTGTCGGCAGTTGGTAGTACACTGGACTTCGAAACTAGGATAGCAATATCGTAGGCTGCCAACTTCCTCAAAAATAAATAAATAAAAATAATAAATAGATGTAAAAAGAAAGTCGGTCTTGATTTAAAAATCTTAATAATCTGAATAGATTCCAGAATAGGTAATCCTATGAGATGAAAGAATAAAATACACATTTTCTCATTTTTTTAAGTTTAAATTTTTAAAAGTACCCTAATGTAACTAACAAGAAAATTAATATTTCAGTGTTAATGATTTTTTAACCTTCCAACGGAAACCTTACCATTAAATATTCATAATCCAAATAATCCAAGGCGTGCTGTATGTTTAAAGCACTGTTTTCTGTCAATCATACTTGCCTTAACTTTAACTTGAACTAAGATATTTGTTTGAAATAGTGCTAACTAATGAGACTGTGTCTTTTACATTAATGTTTGATATGTTGTTGGTAAATTTAGTAAATTAAACATTTTTAGTATTTATACCTTAGATAAATGTTAATGGTTCAAATAAAAAAGTCGAATAAACAATAATTTTACACAGGAAGTTTTAAAAACTTTTTGTTAATCCAAAATTTCTCATTCCTCCCGTTGTAGCCAGGGTCGTCTTGGTTATGATGATAGAATTGCATTTGTAATCTTGATCTTGAGTGTGGAGTAAATCAATATCTGATGTTAGTTGATGCCATGTTACATGTTTTCCTATGTCTGGTAAACATCTAATCAATAAAAAAATCTACAAAATCAAGTTGCACAAAAAGTGAAGTGAAACTGTTATTGACAGAATAAAAAAAATTATATGGGTTGAATACTACCTTAAAGTGACAAATTAGGCTCTTTTATAAATCACAAAAACCTTACAAAAACAAATAACCTTAAGACTTTGAACCTTGTAACCTTGGTCTACAAATAACCTTAAGATGCTATAGAAGCAGCTTGAGGGTCCTTAACCTGTTAATTTGAGACCTCAAGGGTGCATGCGAATATGAAATCTGAATTTACTAATAATTTTCCAATTGCTCAGTCCCAGCATTACTGGGGAAAAAGGCATGAATATTAAATTGATACTATCTTTTGATTTTGAATCTGTTGATTGTTTTCAAGGATCTGATTAAGAGATATGGCGCCCCTAGGCTTGAGTTGATTTGGCGCCCCCCCTCCCCTTAGCCCCCCTTCCGCCCCTATATTGCCCGATGCATCTTATTATAATGAAATTGGGAATTTATTTCCTCCAGAACTATTACCTTAAGAAACTATATTCAACTTAGAAAATAACTATGATCAGTGCTCACAAAGATTATAACAAAAATAATAAATAAGTCTATTCTAATCATTTAAATGTTCAAACACAAGTCACCGCTGCCTGTTACATTTATTCAACTCATCACACTCTCTCAACTTACACTTGCACCCATACTGCTCTTCGTTCCTACTTCTGCCACATCTGACTCAGATATGGATTCATCGCGACAGTCTTCATTAGACTTTTAAGAGTACCTGGTGGACCAAGCTTTGATCGGTAATATTTCATATTTAGCAGTTCATCGAGTTACTAAACCAGTACCAACTGGAGGATATCAAAGACACCCATCCAGGTCCCACATGGACTAAAGCTGGGAGTATCTTTTTTGCTCTGCATTGAGGAGTTTGTGGTTTTCAATCATAAAATTTATAACCTTTTTTTATTACTCCATGACTCCATGCGATCTTTATCTCAAACTCTGTATTTTTCCTAGATGGCTGTAGTTTGCAAACAGCCGTTGTTTGATTAAATCATTTAGTTACATTTTCGTCATCTCGTTGCTAGCATGGCAATCATCGATGAGGCAATCAATGAAGCCATTATTTAAAATCTTTTCCACTTTAAATCATTTTATTAAGTTATTAGATTTTTTCTGGCCGAGTAACCTGCATAGTACACGTTTTTAAGCCAGAAATTAGTTATTTCCAGACTTTGAAGGAAATACTCAGAGCCGTTTTCGATATAATTGTGCAATCAAGAAAACATTTCTCATTTAAGATTATAGGATGTAACTTTAGGCTTAATAAAAAAAACATACCAAGCAGGCCGGATTTTGCAAGAAAAGCGCGGGACTTTTGTTTTATTTTTTCAAAAAATAAAAATAATATTTTATTTTCTGTCCCGTGGCGCCCCCTGGATGGCTGGGGCCGAGGCTGCAGCCTAGTCAGCCTAGTGGTTAATCAGGCCCTGATTGTTTTACCATTGTTTGTGATTAGTCTCAAGTTAAAAACCCGTGAAGATGCCAATTTATAAGCTGTAAAACTTCCTGAGAACAGCTGGAAAGTGTAATTGATCATGACTCATCAATGAAAAGTGCCTCATAATGTAAAGATGGTAAAAACAATTTATTGATAATTGACTGTCCATTCGAAGCAAACACATGATAATACCTGGCTCAGCTGCCAGGTACCAAAAAAATATATAATCAGCTAAATGATAAATTATAGTAAACTAGCTGCTTCCATTAAATCATAAATATGCACTCAAAGCAACATTTTGTGGGCCCAAAATAATCTTTCCTCTCTTCCATTTTTACTTTTGTTTTTTTTAGTAGAACACATCACAGAAAACACTTTCTCCTCCTTGTGGCTAGTGTCTTGGATTTTGGATTAAGAGCAGGTCGTGGGTTTAAGCATTGATTATAAAGAAAAAAAACAGATTGTCCAAGCAATTTTAAATTTAGAAGCCAAACATGTGATCATACAAAAATTAGCACATACTGGTAGTGGATCTTTGTATTAAAAAAATAAAAAATGCCTTTTATTCTTATCTTTTGCACTCCTAATTTTGACGTTTAAAATAAAATCCCTTTTTTATTCCTAAAACATATTTTAGTACGGTAGAAGGAAAAATATATCCCATTTCAGGGATACAAATATTTAATGTGAAATCTCACTCCTAGTGCAGTCTGTAGTGGCGAGTACTGAACTAATTTTGTGAGTGCTCAGTTTCTGGCTTCAAAACATCTTTAAGCTTGAGCAATCTCCTTTTAGTTAAAAAGTCAATGGTTTAAGTCTCGGCATCGCCAAAAAATTTTGTTGTTTTGACCACTTTTCTTTCAAAAGCATTTGATTCTCTTTTCCAAAAATTTCAGTAACGTTAATTCATATTAGCAAAAAACATACTAGAGGTAAAATAAATGTTTGCTTCTTCAGAACTGAATGAAGGGTAATGTTTCATGGTAGAACCAATGGAACTATGAAGCAGAGGGAGGGTAATTACTGATCACTAGCAACAAGCATATTATGTTACAATAAAATATTATTGGCAAATGGCAAATGTGAAACCCAATCTATTGCATGTGTTTTGATGATTATATTTTTATCAAGGGGACTGGAGTCATAACAACTGGTTATGAAAATACCTTAGGGCCTACTTTGTAAAGTTGAAGAAATATTTAAAAAAAACCTCGAGCAAAAAAATTATTATTTATGTTGTTCTTGACTGAATAACCAAAAATGCAAATACCAACACCACCACCCACCAAAGACATGTTGGAAAACAAGTGAGGTTGATATATTTTTTTTCTTCAAGGTTATGTCCATTGGCGCCTGCAACGACAAGGGTAACAATGACGAAGATGTCGGTTTTGATACGTTTTAGGACTTAGGCACACGATCATTCGAAAGGAAACCATGTCAAGGATTTAGGAAGTGATTTGAACTATTTCAATGGTGACCGTTTGAAATAGTTACTAACAGAATGCAGCGCTTAGAAACAACAAGAAGACAACACGAAAATAATCTCCCGGGCAAAGCCAATTCATCAGCTAGTTCAACTAACTATAAATAATTAATTGATTTTGATCTGTTTCTATCAGCAATCTATATATTAAAAAAATAAAGTAATATTTTTTGTTTGGTTTTCATACCAAATATAAAATAAAAGTTAAAAAAAAAAGTTTTTATATCATTTAGTCACAGTACCTAGCAACTAATTTATTTTAATATTTTTACAACTAAGCTTCAAGTCTAGTCTCTCAATACTTAAGTTGTGATGAAAACTTGATATTTATGTGGTGAGTAATAGATTTGTAAAATTCAAATCACTAATCCACAAGGGTGCATAAAAAACAATTTTGGTTATGGGAATTGGAAGTCTGAGCTACCGTAGCTTTACCCCATAAAAAATCCTATTAGAAATCAATAATTTAATATAATTAAAGGCATGCATGGATATGTCACTTACTTCGCATGTGGTTGTTACATTTGACCTACTTTTACATAATTATAAAGTGAAATTAAGTAGATAAACATTTAAAAAGGAAAAGGTAACAAGAAAATATTTAAAAATATAATAAAAACATTACAGGCAGCCATTTGTAGGAGAATAAATCGAGAACAAAACGAGAGGAAATCACAAATTAATATCTTTTGAAGATAGATCTATGAATTCTTTTACAGAGTAAAAAGGGTTGTTAATCAGCCATTTCTTGAGTTTTGATTTGAAAACCGCGCATTTGTGAGCAGTTTATTCAAATGTTTAAGGCCCATAATTTGAAGCTGGATCTGGTTTTTTCCAGTCTGACAAAGGGAATATCTAGTTGGCCTCAATCCCTAGTGTCCATATTATCGTTATCGTTCCTCAATATATTATGTCAGTAAGAACCTCAGTCAAGGTTCTTAAGACTAGATAACATTACATTAAAAGCCCCGTTGCAGCAGACCTGCATACTCAGCGAATTTCAAATGTCAAAAAAATACTTCCATCCAATGTACAGTAGACCCCCTCTTAACTGACCCTGGCGGGACCGGACCTAGGTCGGACAACTTAAAAGGTCGGTTAAAACGGGCAATCCTCTAAAAACCTAAAAATAAAAGGTCTATTGATTTAAGGTTCTATGAAAATAATTCTAAAGCAGTTTGTGGATTATTTAGAAAACTAACTAATTATCAATCTATTTTTCAAAATATTTACTGTATAATGTCATATTTTATAAACTAAATATTAGAAAACGAAATATGTTTTTATGTTATCACTTTTAATAACATGTTCCTATATTTTTAACAAATTTTACGTAATACAGTACCAATTGATTGTCAAAATTAGTGATGAGAAACAAGCAATCATTGCACTTTTACGGGTAAGGCAGTTGATTTATAGCTTCTTACTGGAGACTTGAGTCACAAAAACCCATTGCAAAAACTTTGACTTCGAGTTGTCTACCCCCTCTTCCCCACCAACACAAACACACTACGTGCGTTTTTTTAAATTTACTTAATCACTTTAATAAGACAGGTACCTCATTGGAATGATATGTTGTTTTCCGGATACGAAAACGAAAACTCACAGACGTTTATCGTAATATGCGATCTGAAAAGCCTGCTGTAAGCTTTAATAAATTAATGAATGCTGTATTAAAATATTTTAACCTGTAACAAACAACATGTGGAGTTGTGCATAAAGTTCCCATAGTCGAATATGGGAACGGAAATGCCGCAATTCCTAGAAAAGGGCGGTTAAACCGAACTGTTGTCGAAACAGGGTCGGTTAAAACGATCTCTAATATCTTTTTCCTTACACCATGTAATATCTGACCAGCAAGGGCGGATAATCCGATCGTAGGTTAAAACGAGGTCGAGGGGGTCTACTGTTGTTAGATAATAATCGACATGTTTTCATAATCTCTATAAGAATAACATGGGGAATGAGTATGCAGGTTTGCTGCTACAGGCGTGTTAGTTTAATTTCAATATTTAGTAGATATTATCTAGAAGCCATATACCATGTTTTATCAAGATATGTTCAGAAATAATGAAGATATGGATTTTTTTATTGCCCATAAGGATAACATGGGGAATGAGTATGCAGGTTTGCCACCACAAAATGGAAATTGCAGTGATTTTAGACTAAAATACATTAAATCTCATCTAGAGGAAGCCACAAACCAAGTTTTATTAAGATATGTTGAGAAATAAGCGAGATATAGAGTTTTACTTATTCTCCATAAGGTTAACATTGGGACAACGTACTGTGTTTACCAATTTCAGTATCTCGGTAACCAATGGGCATAGAGCAATGGTTGAAAATATCAAATTGTTTGTTTTATGAGTCAAATTCAATGGTGCCAAACAAAATTGGATTTATATTTTGATTAGGATTTTTGCGGGCATTTGCCATCACTGATTGGTAAAAAACAAGTTTCACGACGTTTCGGGATTTGGAATCTGATCCCGTCTTCAGGTGGAAGAAAACCTAGAACATAACAAGATTAGTAACACATAGCCAGGAAAACCTGGACAAAAACACAGCTAAAACAGAGAACTGTAAAAGCAGTCACGAAAACACTAAGCTGAAAAGAAAAACAATAACACAAAATAACACAGGAATCACAAGTATCGAGAATCACCAGACAGGAGAGAGCACGTCCACACCCAATCAGAGCTGAGCTGAGACTGGTGGGAGGAAAGCAAATGGCGGCGGCGACGGAAATGGCGGCAGCCACAGCCAACCAAATCACGGCGCGCTACCGGTGGAGAAAACCTGGAACAGAGACATGTGATATGCAAATTCCGTGTGTCTGTTTGTGTTTATTAGTTAATTTTTAACCTGATTTTGCCCCTTGGCCTTGCTACGGGTTAACATGTTGTGAGAATTTTGAACAGAATTGTTCAAAATTCTCACAATATTGTACCGTAGGTCCAGGGGCGGCTCCAGGGGGGGGGCCATGGGGGCCATGGCCCCCCCCCCCGAGAGCTCCGAATTTTTTTTTTTTAATTTCAAACAAGGTTTTACTAAAATTCATTCTTGTGTATACGAAATCATTTTTGACCCAATATCGGAAAAGCCGTTGAATACAAGATTCTCGAAGACGAAGCTTTTTTATTTCTATATAATTGTCACTTATGTACACTTAATTCAAGCTTAAATTTTTTGTTCAATATTAATAGTAGGAGACATTTTAAGTTGTTAGGTTGGCAGCGCGTCACGATTTGCCGCATAGCCATCTCTATTACTAGAGATGTTATTATGTTTGCCACCATAATTTGGGTTTGGAAAATATTATTTATGACGAAAACAAAACAATATACGTTTATTATGAACTTAGCGCTTATTTCCTGTGTGTATGGATTGAAATAATTGTATTATTACCAAGACCATCGAGTAAGTGATTGATCCGTTTGAATACTATCTGGCATTCAATACTTATTTGGACTACACCATATTACTGTAGTCTCAACTGAACGTACAATCATAACAAAGTTGGAGTTCATTTAGCCTGTCTTAGTCCTATTTAAAAAATGAACAAATTATTTAATCATTAAATTAGGCACCGTCCATAAATACTTAACGCCCTTACGGGAGGAGGGGGGGGGTTTCGTCGGCATTATGTACCGTTACAAAGGAGAGAGGGGGGCTTCAACGCAACGTTAAGCACCTATTAAACCTGAATAATTAATTCCATAAATCATTCCAACAAATTCAAATTATCTTCAAAGTACAAAGTTTTGACTTTTTGTGGGGGGGTGGGGGTGATAGTACAGTGTTACGTAACTTTTGAGGGGGTTTATTGCCAGCGTTACTAGTCCGTTAAAAGGGGGGAGGGTTTTCTGATAAGGCCGATTTTAGCGCTACGTAATTTATGGATGGCCCCTTAAGTAAAATTTTTAACAAAGTGTTAATAATTTCATAGTCAGAGGTGTTAATAAACACGTATTTGGGGGGGCAGGGGCGTACCCAAGGGGGAAAATCGGGATATATCCCCCCCGAAATTTTTGGGTTATGGGACATTTTTGGGAAGATTAATATCTTGTTCACAATTAAGGTGGTGGTATCACTAAACTTGCTATGAAAGAGAGAACACTACACACTCACTAAACTTTTATAAGGGGTTTAAATAGTTAAATTATATTATTTTAAAGATAATTGGTTCGGGGATGATATATTGGATTAGGGTATTTTACCTATTGAGGTTATCGTGAGTAATTGGTGGGAGTGGGCCTATAAGAACATAAGGCAAGCAAAAACTACTGATGAAAACAGTGGCTATTAATGATATCCGCGATATTACTACCATACCCATCGTCGTCAGATGTGGCAAAAGTCTCATTATATCACGTGAAATATTCATGGTAAAAAAATCACGATGTTAAAATGCGGCATACGAATATTGTCGTCTTCTCAGGGCCGTGTCCTTTACGCTATTCGTTTGTCGGGCGATCTCGTAGCAGCATGGGGGCTGACGAAAATCGTCTGCCTACGTTGCGTGAAAACCAAGTCTCACCGTTAAACCTAGAAAGATTGATGATAAGTCTGTTAAATTTCGGAGATCAAACTTCTTCCGGTGGTCTCCACTATTTGACGTACCATTATTATGCGATTATTATTAGCCTCCGATGCTCAGGCCTACGTGTACAACATATAGTTTTGCGGTCGCGTTCTGGGACTTGAGAAACACTACAGAAGTGTGACAACCTGCATTTTCTAATTCTATTCATCAACCTCGCTCGGATAATCTAGGATCCGGATACTTTAGGTCCAGAAGGTCCGAGGCGCCAATAAATGAGAATGTGAAATATAGTTTTTACTTTGAAATAAAATAGAAAAACATTATTTTTTCCCAAGGTTAAGAACGTGTAATTTTTTAATTACTTTCTCATCTGTCGTATTTTAATGTAAGGCCTACTAAATAAAAATGCTATTCCTATGACTGTCTAAAAACATTTTGCTGAAATTCTAATGTGATCAACAATTTTCAGAATTTAATCTGTGAGCAGTCTCAAATTAGCTCAAATTTCGGGAGTTATTCTGTTTGTTGTTGTGCCTCTAGATTGCCTAAAAATGCGAATTTACAGTTTTAATTTATGAAAATTTCCCGTCCCCCCCCTTTGGGTGTATTCCATACCCTCCGGCATCCCCCTTGGGGGGTATTCCATACCTCCGGCTCCCCGGTGTATCCCCCCCGAAAATAAATCCTGAGTACGCCACTGGGGGGGGGGGGGAGTGACTAAAGATGAACCGAATTTTCTCATACTTGGCCCCCCCCCCCCCCGAGAAACTGTCCTGGAGCCGCCCCTGCGTAGGTCTTACCATGAGACCTACGGTAGTAGCTTCTTCCCTATAGGGGAAATTCGCTAAAAATACATAGGCTAAATCAACAACAATATGAGTGTGCTTTTCAAATTCTTTTTGAACAGCTTTTTTTCTAGGCAGTTGTTAGAAAAGGATTTTAGATCAATGTAGAGGAAGCAAAAGATGAATAAGAAATGTGTTTAGGTCTGGCCAAGATAAAGCAAATTTTTGTAGAGGTGATTAGAAAGCCTGGGTTCCCTCATCATATAAAACAATCCTGCGCACGGGTGCTTCAGTCATTGGTTTTTGTCTTTTCATACAGCTACACAGAAAGGAAAGGAAACTCCTCCTTTAATACTCCACAGTCCCTTGGGTAGCCTTTAGTAGATTAATGCAGAGGAAGCAAATGGAAAGATCTTTAGAAATTTCTTTGAGGTTTTAGCGAATTTCCGTAAAGGAATAAGCTATTACCGTAGGTCTCATGGCAAGACCTAAGCCCAAGATGTTAACTTTTCGTTTTGGGGTCTCCAGGAGCAAAAAACACCATTCGTTCATTTTCATATATATATTCGGACCCCACATTATCCAGATCCCGGATTATCCGGACCGGTCAATCCAAAAAATTAAAAAAATAAAATCACGTCAAAAATTTAATTTTAGCGAGTTTACAAGTGTAATGCGCCTTCTAAACGTAAAATGCAAATGCAATACATTACTGTACGCATTTGAAGTCACAATAATAAAGGAGTCGCATCGCCTAAACAGTGCATCCACAGCATTATCGTGAACGTAGTTTTCTGGTTTGCTACTTTGAGGCGCTCGTCAAAGGCGTAGCCTGCAGCAATTTTGCGAGTTTGTTCATTGCTCTCACTTGATGTTTGTGAACTCTTTGCATGAACGGATATCTAGTTTCTAATTTGAAAGACTGGTCTCAGTTTGAATTGTGGAGGTTGACTTCGAATTTTAGAGACTAAATTTTGAATACGGTACAGCAACAAAATTCTAATTCTAGAGGCTCGAGTAGGTAATGATTCAAATTTTAGAGGCTACATTATGCGCCAAAAATATTTCGAACTAGCTGATAACCCCGGCTTTGCCTGGGAGATTTTTTTCTTGACGTATTCTTGTTTTTTCTTTGTGCTGAATTATGTTAGTAACCATAGAAGCTATTTCTAATGGTAACCATAGCAACAGTTCAAAGCACTCCCAAAATCCTTGACATAGGTCCCTTTAGGACGATTCTGGGCCTAAGCCCTTAAAGATATCAAAACCAAACCACCATAGTGCACATCATGAGATTCCAAGCTTTAATTTGTCACCAAGATCAAGTGTCTATGACGTGTAGTTTTGGCTTTAGCCCGAAATATACCAACACACAACCCTTCTTTTATATATATATATATATATATACATATATATATATATATATATATTATATATATTTATTTATTTATTTATTTATTATCGGTGTATTTTTTACGAATATTTAAGGTTTTTTTCAATGGAAAAGACAAAACATACAAATTATAGAGGTTTTCGAATTATTGAGGTTCGAATTTATGGGGTTCTAATAGTGTAGTTGTAGATCGATCTTAATAATCTTTGTATTTTTTTCGGAAATAAAATGCGCAACTTTTTGTTTCTTGTACAGTTTTGCTAAAATTTACAGTTTTTAAGATATTAAGTTTTAATGGCTGCCATTTTTAAATGGTACAAAGTATGAACTTGATACTCCGCACCAAAATGGGTCCTATTAGTCAACATATACGTACCAAGTTTGAAGTTTATATTCTTGTGGTTCCAAAATTATGGAAAATCATATTAAAAACACATACGTAGCGACAGACCGATAACCGAGCATTTTAGGACCAATGATTATGGGATTCTTTTTCTTAGTTTTGATGTAATAACCATTTCCTGATTTCCTGAAGGGTTTTTAATAAACACCTGTATAAATTTTCTTTTACTTTGTTAGCGAATTTCCCCTATAGGGAAGACGATGATACCGTAGTATTCATGGTACGACCTAAGCCTGAGACCATGATAACTTTTCATTTTGGGGCCCCCAGAAGCAAAAAAACACTATCCGTTCATTTTCATACGCGCGCGCGCGCGTGTGTGTGTGTCTTTAAGCACGATGACTCGTGTAAAAATGGCCCAATCTTAATGAAATTTGGCATGGATGTGTAAAGTAGTAATTACTCGGACGAGTTCGTAAATCCCCCGATCGGACTACCGGAAGGGGGGGTTAAGGGGGGTTTCCCCCTAAAATGGGTTTTTTTGAGTTTTTTACATAGAAAAATAAAACTAAGCCAAGTTTTGCTAGCACCAATGAATTCAGCCCAAAGAAAACAAACCATTTAGTATTTTGAATCACTGCTCTATTCACTGGATGTAAATAAGAAACGTCTTACAACACTTAAAGTGTTGTAAGACGTTTCTTATTTACATTCAGCCTTTTCCCTTGGCGGGTCACAATTAGGAAATTATACCCTCATACACTAAGTGGAAGCGTATCATTTTCTAATATGCAGAAGATACAAGATAACGGGTCATGGCCTCATAGTTGTGGTCTAGATCTCTAGACGTTTGGAGAATATAGCCAGTTTTCACTCTTCGTAAGTCTCTATTTATGAAATCCTTAGATAATAATGAACAGTCATGCCTCGTACCTTCACTTCACCCTACCATTTACATGATGGATCCGTCCGCGAAAAACTCATGTGCAAGTTCGTCTTTGTCAGTAGGTAAACTGCCTTTGGTACTTTGTTTTGCTAGATAAAAAATCCTTATTTCTTATTTCGGCGTCGGAAGAGATTTTACCCTACTAAAATCTCTGAATTAATTTCTAATTAATCTCTGAATTAATTTTCTGTAGCTTGTTTTCCACACACAAGCTATATTTTACAAAAACTAAAACTATATCGCTTTCGATCGACCGATGACCGATAGTCGATAGTACCCTCCGGTAAATTTAAAATTGTAATGAAATTTAAATACGAGACCCTAGAAAGTCGGGGAAAGTGATCGGGGACGGGTTCGGGTCAGGATATGTGCGACACGCCCGCCTCGGCCCGACTGCCATCTTCCATGTTCCAATTGACCTCGATCGACGATCAACTACACCGTAAAGTTTTTTCGCGCTTGTTTGGCGGCGAATCCGCGCTCTCGCGTATCGATTGACCGAATTCGATATCGATACTCGAGTTGAAATCGGTTTATTAAATTGAACACGTTCCGACCTCCTGACGGCTCGGCTGTCGGGAAAAATTTATTTGGTCTAGTTAAATTCAATGTTTATTGAGAGACCCGCGCAAATGGTTCAGAGAGAGTTGAGCAGGTTTTGCCGTGGCCGGTCTCTTTAGGGCAGTTAAAACAGCTGTATCAATGTATGATCCGATATTGCAATGAAAAGGTCTAATGTGTATTCAACGTCCACGTGCCATGTAAACCCACAAAAGAGCTCATTTAATTACGACTATATTCATGGAAGTTGTCGTAGAGTGCTGCAACAATTTCGAAGAGAACTACTAAGGTCAGTTTAATGAATTCCTGAAATATTATTAAATAAATAAATCATACTTTTTATCAGTATGGTTCAATATCTAGACTTAAATAAAAAAATCTAAAACATAGAAGAAGTATCTGTTTGTTGAAAACAATAAATCTAAACAGGATAAAAATATGGAGCGATAAAGAGGTTTCCCTCTAGCCCGACGTCGTCGATTGGCTATATATATTACACTTAATTATACTGCAATAACTAGACAAGAGGCTAAACAAAATAATTCTTCACCGGGTTGTGTGAACTTGGCTCCAGTTATATAGTATAACTTTTTTCATTTATTTGGCCTTATTACAGTTCCATCATACAGTTATTACAGTTACATTATATCTCCGGCTATGGTCGAGTCAGCTGGTTGCAGGTCGCGGGGGGGGAGGTAGAGGGGCCAGAGGGGGTACTTTTCTAAAAACATAGTTCTAGTATTGCCCCGCTGTATGTCAAACGCTGTGTGTACCTATCATGTTTAAAATATCTTATGATACGGTTAGTACAGCGTACTAGCCATAGCCGGAGATATAATACGCGGACTGTACCATGTCTTTTTATTCAAATAGAATAGGTTAACATACCTCAACCTCCAACAGTTCAAATAATTTGAATAATTTGAGGTATGTTAACCTATTCTAATCAATTTCACAGATCAGGGGCTACCACAATGGATTTTTATTCAAGGTAAGTAAGTCTACTCCGTGATAAACTGTCGGAGAGTTAAGAACTGTCGTAGATATAAACGTGATTGGACAGTTAAGTGTTTAGCATAATCGTATTGTACTTTCCTACTCTCTGTCGTATTCTTGGTGCCGTCTTCGGTATATTGCCTATAATTAAGTTCGGAGCAAGGCGTGCTATGTTAGAAGTTCTGTTGCAGGCTCAACGTATTATCCAGCGAACACAGAATAATAAGGGAATAGGGCACGCCGGGCCGTAATGAACAAGCAATACAGAAGTCGTCACTTCGACGTCATCTAAGTAGGCCTACATATTATAGAATTTATAAGTAGACCTACTGTATATAAAGAAATAGTTCCAGCATTTGGTTGATAACGAAAAACGATACAATTCTGTATAATTAGTGGTGAAGTTGAAGTTATAATTAACCTGAGTATACAAAGGCTCGTTTTCCGGTGGATTATAGTGGAAGGCTAGAAGTGCGAGCTCTAGCTGAAAGCAAAAGTAGCAAACATTTAAATCATTCTAGATAGAAACGTCTGTTTATTAAGCCGTATTGTTGGCAGGAATACTCTTTGCCGATAACTGTACGGTAAATTTGCCGTGCACTTCTGATTACAAACGCATATTATTGGAACATTAAATGGCTTTATTACCGTAGGTTAGCTAGCTTGAAGAATTGAGAAACAGTGGTCCATGCAAAAAAATGTTATGATTAGGAAGTACAATAAGTTACTTTCTTCTTTGTAGTATGATGTAAAACGTCTTACACCTGATGAACTCGCCCGGTAGGTTTTACCGGGATAATAACGAAATATACCACACAGAAATAACTGTTTTCTGATGTGTCTTATTGTTGGTAGGAAAATTACTCTTTACCGACAGCAATTTCAGTCGGGGTTGATGAAGCCTAATCTATTCACTTCGGAGACCCATTAAACAAATGTTTTATTCAATGTGATGCTCAGTCAGTCCAAGTCTAAACGGCTGACCGTTTTGAAATATGCATTTTTTCCTTGAAATACATCGGAGCAACAATGACACCTCATCGATGGGTGATTGTGTCACGGGAAAATCAACGATGAAACCTTTAACTAATACGATTATTTTCCTCGGTTTTTGAACACACCGCGACAAATCACAAAACCATCAGGGCAGGGTAGGGGGCACAGTATTTTCCTCTACATAACGGACCAGACATTGGTTATTGTTTTTGGTGGTGTTGCACCTGGTTTATTATTCGGCATAAAGTGTACATTTAATATGCCTTTTTTTGCAACTGCACAAAACGTGTCAAAACCTAACGACAAAAAAACCTAATAAAAATAGAAAAGACAAATAGGCGTACAGTTTTGCTTTGATAAGATTTTTAAAGCTTTGATTAGAGTTTTTATTCATCCGGATCTAGAGTTGATTTTAATAGTCTTCTCGTTGAAATTATTTAGGCTTTTCAGTTTTGGCTGCATGGACCATAAAAATTAAAAGATAGAGTGCCAGTACCGGCACCTTGTAATTGTTATCAAAGAACGCGTTTTTTTCAATAAACCTACAAGTTTAAATTCCAAGAGTTTATTAAAACTTTTGCAAACTTTTTACACTAGATTTTAATATAGTCAAGACAACCCCAACTGAGCACGGTGGTCAAACTTTTGAAAAGAGATAGTTATTATGTGGCACTCGAATGGTACACCGAACTGCGCGCGGAGGTTACAACTTTATACGGGAGTGTTTTTTTTTAACGCAACCCGAAACTTTATTTTATCAGTGAATATTTTATTCCCCCTCCCCCCCCCCCAAGATCCCACGGATTTGACTCCTCTATATAGTTTTCTTTGGGGATACATAAAAAGTAAGGCCTACGAAAACAATAATTCACAGGATACTCAGCACCTCAAAACAAACATAACAAATTTAATGCAAGAAATTCAAAGACCTACCTTGCAACACGTGTTCAGGAATTTGATGGAGAGAGCACAACTGTGTACAAATGCCAATGGCGGATTGTTTGAACACATAATGTAAGCTAAGTGTGTTCAAACTTAAATAGGTTGTATAACATGTAAACATGAACAAAAAATACTCATTTCATGTGTAGGCCTATGTGCATTATTCAATCTTAAAAATGGGTTGCGTGTAAAAAAAACACCATGTATTATGTATTATTAGGGGCTCAAGACTCAAGCCAATACAAGCCAAGACTCAGCTGCTGTAGGGGCCTTCTCTGCGCGCGATTCTACATGTTAATTTTCAAGTTTGGTTGTTACAAACTTGATTGGATGAGCGAAACAATTTGTGGTAGAAAGGAAGGATATAGGGCAGGGTAGGTTAGGTTGGATTTGGAAAGGAAAAGACTGAAAGGTAAGGGGTTTATTTTCCCACATATTGGAAAATTGATAGAATAAAGAAAGATTAATTTTGATTTGATGGTTTGTTCTATTCTCCAACAAAGCAGGCGCTCAGCCGCCAGGTCTGGTAAAGCCGGATTTGGACATCGCACTCAGTTGGGGTGTCGCGAGGGATCAAAATTGACCACCTCACTCAGTCGGGGTGTTGGCTGATACAAGTTTCTGATCTCCGCGCTCGGTGTGCGTGTACTTTATTTATTCTTTTTTCCGTCACCGTGTCAACTATTAGCAGTCACACCACGATTTAATCTTAAACAAATGAAAAATCCCTTACTCACAAAACCACGGAGATTTTTTGCTTGGCTAACCCTGTGTCTTGTAAAATTTAACAAACAAGACCAAGGGAATTATGTTACAGGGCTAAATGCGGTCGTTTTACTGTAGAACGGTTAAACGACCGTTCTACAATAACCTAGCAGATTAACATATTGAAAATTGAAAGCCGGTCATATGCGTTCCACTTCACTTTTACTCTATCAGGGTGTGTCTACTTCTCTCGCGTTTTCAGCAAAGCTACGGGAATAGAACAAACACTTTCGCCTGTTAACGGTTCCATTATTTACGTGTTTCCACGCTGAGTTAGCGAAAACGGCGCGACGAGACGGCAGCGAGACTCACACGACATTCCACTTGATTCGTATTACTTTAAAACAAAAAGACACACTCCTTATTATCCATTTTTCCATGATTATGTACTACCTCTTATACTTTTGAAGCGGATGTTTTACAGTCATGTAGATGGAATCATTTAAGCAGGCATTCAAAGGTTTATAAACTGCCGAATTTTAAACGGAATCGTAAAAGAATTTTTTTAGATTTGTTTTCCTTATTGTTAGAGTTTTGTAGGGTAAGCTAAAACAAAACTTTCTCCTTAAGGAGAGATTCGAAAGTAAAACGTCTTTAATCTTGGTGTCGATCAGCAAATCACTCGTATTTTCTGGTTGCAGAAGATGGATACTCAATGTTCATCAACTTTGTCATAGTTCTCGTCTTAAAAAAATCCTTTACATACATTATAAAAAACATAACCCTGTACTGTAACAACATTCTGCGAAACCAACAAAACTCTCAACACACGAGGTTTATCGAATTGAAATTTTGCACCCACCACTGCAAACTCACAGAGTACAAAAATAGAACAAATCGATCAATTCGGACAGGCGGTATCACTGTGGGAGCTTATCGCCTTATCAAAGCGCAGTGCCGCGAGGCCGCCTCGCGCATGCGCGGACGGGCGGACGGACGGAAGGCGCTGCGCAGGGGCGTAATATCATATCAGGCGCGCTCTCGGCTGGACGCAGGACGTAGGAGCTGCCGGCCACTCGAGTGCATCACACCGCGTGGTAAGTGACTTGACTCCGTTGAAAATAGTTTTTATGAATTATGGGAGAAAAGTTCAACTCTGTTTCACGAGGGATTTTTTTTCTCGCCAAGGGCGACACAATTCGAGGGAGACAATGTACTTTTTCCCGTGATGTGCACAACGTTTTTCTCCCTTTGTAGTGATAAAATACGGTACAATAATTACTATTTTACCGAATAAAAATCAACTCAACAACAAACATGTATATTTTTTTCTGCTTTCAACGCCTATAATGCGCTCATCTGTAACCAATCTTACACTTGCGATCGACAGGTTGTTGCAACAAACCCGTGCGTTGATGGGGACGCGTTTAACAAGCTGGCGTTGCTATTCTAATGGGTTCACTTTAATCCCAAGTGAGTAAAGTAGCATTGTAATCTCTAGGAAATAAAGTAACACTTTACCGCCTCATTACAAAAAGTAAAATTCGTTTTAACATTGCAGACGGGGAAAAGTTGCCCTATTATTACCTTGAAAGGGACCTTATTAATACTATTTTCGTATCATTATTACGTCAAAAGATTGTTGAAAAAAGTTTATTTTTTATTTTCAAAGACATTATATTAGGTTTACATTACGTGTTTTGGTTTAAAAGGTCTGAACACAGCTTACTTCCCGAGTTCAGTCTTGATACATATCGATATTATCCATATTTTAGCATAAATCAATTAATATATTTTAGTTTAACACGTTGTAAATTCTTTCGATTCATGTTTGGGAAAAATTATGAAAGAGTCATTTTTCACTCGATAAATTGAATTTTAGGTTTTATATTGGTTTATGTGGTGCAATTGCTGATTAAAGAGAGAAATCGAGTGAATCTAAATAATAGCTGAGTCAACGAATCGTTTTCCGACACCGCGGGTGTGTGGATGTGTACGTAATGCGACAACTCAAAAATATTAACACTGCTAGTTTTCCAATGGTACGCAAACTTTTGAAAGATCAGTAAATAATAGCTGAAGTTTAAAGCCACCTTTGATTAAAAATGTATAGAGTAATGTAAACAAGTCCGAAAATATGTTAAAATACAATATATTTTCTGTTTAACAATAATTTACATGTATTGAGGGATAAAAGCTTCCATATCTTTTATTCTTATTTCGAAATTGGCAAAAATAAGAACTTTTTTGCGGTGTTTGGGCGAGTTTAATGTTACACGCGAATGCTTTTGGCGATCTACAGTGTATAAAAAAAGTCCGTCCTCCCCTCCTTAATTTTTTTGTTTGTTAAGACAAACAATTAACCTTTGGGGAATGAAACTACCTCAACCCAAATTATTTTTTGACGTTACCAAAAATTTTGATTGTCCCCCAAAAACGGGGGATTTTCGGGGCAACTCAAAATTTTCAAATCTTTTTTGAGTGACCTCTCATTTTAAAGAGCTTTCAAAAAGTAGATGAATGGTGAAAATTGGAGGTCTCTATCGTGTTTCTATCCAAATTGACAGCTTGTCAAAGTTTTGAAAATAACACATCCTTGAAACCTGGCGACAAGGACATTTGGAGTTTTAATTCGCCTTTGGTGACGTAAAAATGAAAGAAGGCTGGGAAAAATGTTGTTAAATAAAAAACTAGTCTCTTTTGGTGATATTTAAAATTTTGAGTGTCCCCCAAAAATGGGGGATTTTTGGGGCAACGCAAAATTTTCAAATGCAAACCCCTTTCGAGTGACCCCTCATTTTAAAGAGCTTTAAAAAATAGGCGATTGGTGGAGGTTGGAGGTCGCTAACGTGTTTCTATCAAAATTGGCAGCTTGTCAAAGTTCTGAATACGACTCTTAGAAATTTTGATAAGCTGCTAATTTTGATAGAAACACGTTAGTGACCTCTAACCTCCACCAATCGCCTATTTTTTTAAAGCTCTTTAAAATGAGGGGTCACTCGAAAGGGGTTTGCATTTGAAAATTTTGAGTTGCCCCCAAAATCCCCCATTTTTGGAGGACACTCAAAATTTTAAATATCACCAAAAGAGATTATTTTTTCATTTAACAACATTTTTCCCAGGCTCGTTTCATTTTTATGTCACCAAAGGTGAATTAAAACTCCAAATGTCCTTGACGCCAGGTTTTAAGGATGTGTTTTATTCAAAACTTTGGCAAGCTGTCAATTTGGACAGAAACTTGATAGAGACCTCCAATTTTCACCATTCATCTACTTTTTGAAAGCTCTTTAAAATGAGGGGTCACTCAAAAGGGGTTTGCATTTGAAATTTTTTAGTTGCCCCCAAAATCCCCCATTTTTGGGGGACACTCAAAATTTTTGGTAACGTCAAAAAATAATTTGGGTTGAGTTAGTATAATTCCCCAAAGGTTAACTGTTTGTCTTAACAAACAAAAAAATTAAGGTGGGGGGGACGGACTTTTTTTACACACTGTATAATTATTTATAATCTTCGAAGAATAAAATAAATATTATCTCTTTATCGGCCTCAATAAAAAGTATCTTCTTTATACTGGCAGATCTTAATCTTCTTCTTTATACTGACAGATGAACGTGGTTTTTGTAATACTTTTTTCAGCCTGTGTGCACCATTGAAAAAATCGAAGCAAGCCCGCACCGTTATAAATGTATTTCTCTGTATATGTGGATATCCACCATGATTTACTTTAGTTTTTAAAAACATAGATAAATTAATTTGAAAATGTTAATGTGCAGTTACAGTGTGCTAAAATTGAACAGATCTATCACTACGGGATAGGTGCATGGGGTCGCAGTGGGACTTGAGGTAACATCATGACATTATGGTGATTATGGAATAGCAACGAAATTAAAACCAATCCAGCTACATGATTTATTATAGACAGAAGCGAGTAAACACAAAACTTAAACATTTAAATATTAATCTTTCTCGAGTTTTTAAATCTTATACATACAATACGCAAGCGGTTTTCTTTTCACAGTCAAACCTCAATAACGGCTGGACGGATTTTAATGTTTGAGGTGTCAAATTAAAGGGATTTTTATGTATATTTACCAATACGTCTCAGAACTTTTAAGAGGGGCGTCACCAAATTACAATAAGCGCATGAAAAGATCGATTTTTTAATTGTGGCGCTATCGATCGACACCTGACCATAGTTATAGTTCTATGCACTTGACCAATCTCAGTTCACTTTAATTACAACTGAACATATGGCCATGCTTTGAAATAGTTCTAAAGGTTAACCACAGATAGCAACACCTTTATAAAGATAAAAACAAAGTATTTGCAAGCGAAGCTGCAACGAGTAATCTAGTTCTTTTAATAATATAGATACCCCAAGAATTCTGATGTATACCCCAAGAATGTGGGCAAAGAAACAACAAAATAACAATCTATTTTAATAACTAGCCATTCACACCACACAACAAATGGTGGTAGCAATTATTCTTGGAACACAACATAGTCTTTATTTTCGATGCAATTCCTTCTGTCTTTGATTTGATTTCTTATTTCATCGCATGACGCGAACCCGCCGAAAATAACGAGCGCATTTGCCAAGTGACGTCAACCCACCATCCATCCGGACAGCGGCAGTAGCGACTGACAACCGCTGGACAGAACGTTGACGTTCTCTAATAGCCGTACAACAACCTACCAATTGACATGGAAATCAGCGACGCCGCGGCGTACCTCAAACACTCCGAACATATTGCTGTCTTGCTGCAAACAATAAAGCACCACAGATGTTTTATTGTCTATTGACCTTTCAATTTAAAGCCCATTGTTTCACCCCTTTTGTGGTAAACCGAGGGCAGTTGAATATTTACAGCTAGAAAGGAAATTATGGGACCCAAGGATATAAGGATTGTTGTGGTTAACCTTTACCTATCTTTTTGGAGTTTATAAAAAGGGAGATGACCCATCAGATTTCCAGTCTTGTGCAAATATCTAATTTGCCACACCTCAACCCATGCACCAGACCCTCCCTCCACCCATTCTGAGATGAATTATCGTCTACAGTAGTCGTAAAAAACTACGTATTGGAAGGAGCGTCTAGTAGATCTCAATTAGATGAAGCCACATACTAATATTTACTAAGGTAAACTACTTTGAGTAGTATAAGTGAGCTATACGATTCTATTCATTTCCCGTGAGGTCAACAATAATAGTTAATGTACGCATATACGGTATGCTTCCACATAAACAGGGGTTTCAGGCATTTCAGGCCTTAATCCAGAAGACCCTTAAGTGTATGAAGCTACTTAAACCAAGATCATTAATATATCTGTTTCATATACGTTTTATACACATTTTTGATACATCTTCCATTAAAATTAAGTATATTGAAAAATAAGCGATATCTTTAATTTTATTTATCACCCATAATTAACAATCCTGTCTAAGGAACATGCCAACCTTAGTCAGTAACAAGGCTACAAGATCGCGCCACTATCATCACGATCATCACACTCATCCTTCACTCATATTCAGGGTAACGTCCTCCCCCTGTCCTGTCTTAATAAAGTGATAAAGTGATAAAGTGATAAGGTGAACAATGAGACATTGCTATATTTACCATATAGCTCGGTAAACAGTAACGAATAGACATTCAAATTACTAGATAATTCATAACAACACATTATTTGTTTTATGGGTTAAATTAACTAGTTTAAAACAAAAATTTAATTAATCGTATTTTTTACGTAAAAATATGTATTTTGGGAATAAAACTCCCGTTTAGGATGGACCGCTCGGGTCGGTTTTCGAACTCGTCCGAACATTGCTACTTTACAATTTACTCGTCTGTACCACCAAAATTCTTTAGGATAGGATCTCTTTCAAGTGATTTGCGCCTACAGACCACACGTCGATCCACACGGATATGGACAGGCATCTATCTGAAAACCACTTTTTTTATTTAGGACACATTAAAAACAAATATTCCCAATAATAACTCTAATTCTAAAATTTTTTATAAGAGCTACCTTTATGCCATTGCATAAGGAAAAAGTAAAATAAATAAATAAATAAATAAATATACCTTATCAAATCACTACTATTCGAAAGACGATATACTTTTTAGGCAGTGTTGAGAATAAGAAGAAGATTATACCTTTAGTGAGTCAGTTTGTTTTAGTCAGCGGTTGTGAAATAGTGCTGGCCAGCATACTCCAGTTTTATCAAGTTTTTAATCGTTTTAGCATCATGACAGCCTTTATTATTATGACTGAGACAACATTATAGTGAATCAATTGACTTGCCATAATCACAATGTAATATTACATTGATTAATGTGGCTGCATACTCAGGAGACCTGATGATGTTTTAAGGAACGAAATATATCGTCTTTTGAAAAATTGTGATTGGATAAGGTAATTTAATTTATTTGTTATATATTTCAATCTTGTTTTTCACATTGAATACTATAAAAGTAAAAACTTCAACTTTATCTTTTGTGAAATAAATCCATATAATAAGACAGAAAATTTGGATAACGTTATCATATAGTCATATCTTAAGTCACTGTCAAGTTTTCCGCCTGAACAGCGTGTGGCAGATTCTTTTCAATTAAATTCTGCTCTCTGGCGGCAAATGTGTGGCTCACGAGCGACCTTGAGAGTTTTGTTTCCATCGTCTGCCCCGGGTCGCGGATCCGAGGTCGCGATGACCACGACCCAGAGTCACAGCAGTCGTTACCTCACCGGGCTGACTCACCCGCGGCTTTAGCACGAGACGACACCGGCCGGTCATGGGAACATCGACTACTTTTTATCGACTAGTGACCAGTCGATTACTTTCCAACATCGACTAGCTCAGTCGTTGACACTAGTCGTTGACACTAGTTGGTTAGTCACCGAATCTAACATCGACTAGTCTCATCAGTCAACATCGACTACTTTTCATTATCGACTAGTGACCAGTCGATTACTTTCAAACATCGACTACTTTTCATTATCGACTAGTGACCAGTCCACCAGTCGATTACTTTCCAACATCGACTAGCTCAGTCGTTGACACTAGTCGGTTAGTCACCGAATCTAACATCGACTAGTCTCATCAGTCAACATCGACTACTTTTCATTATCGACTAGTGACCAGTCGATTACTTTCGAACATCGACTAGCCCAGTCGTTGACACTAGTCGGTTAGTCACCGAATTTAACATCGACTAGTCTCAGTCAACATCGACTACTTTTCATCATCGACTAGTGACCAGTCGATTACTTTCGAACATCGACTAGCCCAGTCGTTGACACTAGTTAGTCACCGAATTTAACATCGACTAGTCTCAGTCAACATCGACTACTTTTCATCATCGACTAGTGACCAGTCGATTACTTTCGAACATCGACTAGCCCAGTCGTTGACACTAGTTAGTCACCGAATTTAACATCGACTAGTCTCAGTCAACATCGACTACTTTTCATCATCGACTAGTGACCAGTCGATTACTTTCGAACATCGACTAGCCCAGTCGTTGACACTAGTTAGTCACCGAATTTAACATCGACTAGTCTCAGTCAACATCGACTACTTTTCATCATCGACTAGTGACCAGTCGATTACTTTCGAACATCGACTAGCCCATCAGTCGTTGACACTAGTCGGTTAGTCACCGAATCAAACATCGACTAGTCTAGTAGTCTGGTCGTACTAACTCTAACTAGTCGAACGAGCAAAACCGGTAAAACTACCGAGTATATATTCGGTTAGGTTTCCGACTAGCACGGGCGGATTTAGGTCTTAATTTTTGGGGGTGCCACGGTGCCAGGTCACCTCACGTATGAAGTATTTTATGCTCAAATTCAAACACTGAAAAAACCCTTAAAACCTACTAACCTGTTTTGTCTTAACTAATAAAACCTAACATAACCTTCTTAGCCTATGCAGTGATCCTATTCCAAAGACACTAGGACGCCTTCAGTGCCATCTTTTAAGGCTGCCTATGAAGAAGATGATAAGTGAAGTAAGTGAAGCTTTTATTTGTTAACATTCAAGCTTCTACATGTTCCTAACAAGGCATAAAAATATACGACGAAAATTTGTGTATTCATTGGCTTATAGAAAAAAATCATATATGCCCTATCTCAAGTGGTTATTTTAAAAAGTCATAAATATCGCCCATTTAAATTGTACAATTTTTTGCTATCTGCAATAAACAGAAACCATTTCCTGATTTTATAACATAAATATAGCATGTTGGGCCAATGTCTCACATCGAAAAAACCGAATGGAACAAAAGTTCTATTCTTCGTAATTGTTGCAATTCTATGTCTGTTCCGTCCAGTTTTAATAGGTTAAAAGAAAAACTTTCTTTTCTATGTCGTTCAAAGTTCTACATAATTAAGTAGAAGAAACTCACACAAAACACAGGAAACTCTGATACTGCACAATCTACCAAAGATAAGGAGCTCAGCCGCTCAAAACATATTGAAGTCTGGATCAAATTCAATAGCTTATGTTTTCATAAAAATTAACAGTGTAAACTTGAAAGATTGTTCCCTTCCTCAATATATCTGAGAACACTAAATACCGGGTGTCCCATAATAGTCCCCCCCCTAACTTTTTCCCACATTTTTTCAAATATCAATTCCACACCACCCCCAAACATTATTGGGTAGTTAATACTTCATTTTGAGGGGGTACCCAATTTTGGCCGCCATATTGGATCCAAAATAATTTTTTCAAATGTAAAAGTGGTGTTGCGACCCATCATTTCGAACTAGATTTTTTCACTGATTACAATGCCGCAATCAGTTTTTTAATATCTCAATTGGTTCTAAAGATATGGGTACTTTAAATTTATTTATTTTCAACCAATTTAAACATTACAAATTGAAAAAATAGGTCCATAACCATAAAATAATGCTAGATAGTGACGAATAACCACCATCAGTCATTGTTGAGCGATTTACACTTAACTTTCACCAATGTAAATTTTTTGGCCGCCATCTTGGATTCGTCATTTTGAAATGAGGTAAGTTATTTCAAATACGAAGTTGGTATGGTGACCTATCATTTCAAACTAGTTTTTTACGCCGAATTCAATGCCGCAACCCGTTTTCAGCTATAAAACTTATTTTTTGAAACATTCATATTTTTTGAGATTTTTATCACAAACATGTCAATATCTTGAAAACTAAACAATATAATTAAAAACGGGTTGCGGCATTGAATTCGGCGTAAAAAACTAGTTTGGAATGATGGGTCACAATACCAACTTCGTATTTGAAATAACTTACCTCATTTCAAAATGGCGAATCCAAGATGGCGGCCAAAACATTTACATTGGTGAAAGTTAAGTGTACATCGCTCAACAATGACTGATGGTGGTTATTCGTCACTATCTAGCATTATTTTGTGGTTATGGGCCTATTTTTTCAATTTGTAATGTTTAAATTGGTTGAAAATAAATTAATTTAAAGTACCCATATCTTGAGAACCAATTGAGATATTAAAAAACGGATTGCGGCATTGTAATCAGTGAAAAAGTGTAGTTCGAAATGATGGGTCACAACACCACTTTTACTTTTGAAAAAATTATTTTGGATCCAATATGGCGGATCCAAGATGGCGGCCAAAATTGGGTACCCCCTCAAAATAAAGTATTAACTACCCAATAATGTTTGGGGTTGGTGTGGAATTGATATTTGAAAAAAGTAGGAAAAAGTTAGGGGGGGGACTATTATGGGACACCCGGTACTTTTCCTTGAAATGGCGACCTACCCAGGTAGGTATTTCAAGCCAAGTATGAATGAGAGATGAATGTAGGCCTATAGGTTTTCAACTCTGAAAAAAACTAACTTCTGTTATGAAATTTTCTATGAATACCAGCGCTAGACCTTTTAGTACAGTACAAAATCATATTTTATGAAAAATAATTTGAAATTTATATGTAGTTTTATCTGAACTTTTGTGTTATCAATGTCATGTTGGTATCAATATATGCAAATGGAATAGGACGGATTAAAACTTTCATCTTCAACTGCATGAAATTTCTTTCATTGTAAAATTCCTGTAACGTACAACTTAATTTTAAAAAAATCCCTGTGGAGTTATACCAAGAGTCGACCTTGGCGCCTGCATAATTTGACTAGTCAGTCCACATTACACAACCGAATGCTACCAGCGGCATCCCTCAATCAAGTGGAAAAATTAAAAGAATAAATTTTCAAATTCTTGGCCAAACACCCTAAACAACTACAATTCCTAGGCTCGGTATTGAAAATAATCTATAACATTGAAATAGGCTAGTCTTTCCTATTCATTTAAAGGTAGCATTATCTGGATCTTTGGAAATATTCTAATTTTATTTCTACGATAAGGTTTGAAGTTGAAAATCGCTAAACTTATTTTGACTTTTGTTTCAGAGGAATGTTTCTTGTACGTGTTCTGTTTACATCTGTCTACTTGAGTGCTGAAGTGTTCGCTAATGCCAACAGGCCCCACATAGTCTTCATTATTGCAGACGACTTGGTAAGGGAATAACTTAAGATTTGTTTATTTTTGTACTCTGTCTTATTCTTCTTAGATACTCGTTACAAACTTTATTTCTGTAAATAAACTGAAAACTCAAAGCACAGACTGAGGAATCTATAGATTCTATAGAATCCTATGGATAGATTCCTTAGTCTGTGCTCAAAGGGAACACTACTTACCACTGTACATTATACTTATAATATATGTATTTTGTTCCATAATAGTGTCTGTGTTACTCGATGGAAGTTTAAGGGGGCGGTCTACCTTGACAGAAAAATCCGTGTCACAGAGCGAAATAACATTGTAAAGATAGGGCTAAAGCGCGCTGAAGTACGCTTGCAGACGTTTCGTATCTGCTCGATAAAACCTTTATTTTTTAAGATTTAATAAAAATGAGAGTGGGTTCACGTTCTTCAGAATATTTTATATGTCTCTACAATTTTTATTTTTCTATAAAGCGTTCCTGTCGTTAGTTATGAGACTTTAAAATATAACAAAAAACTACCTTTTTTGAAAGGTTTACACAATTCCTGTAAATAAACGGGGATAAAATCAAAAATTCTAAAATTATAGCGACCTACAAAAACATATCCTTTTTAAAATGACACCAAAATACTGGAAATCATATGAAAATCCAGTGATCAATGAATAAGATACAAAACCCTGTTTTAGCGCTCGGAGCTTGAGGTAGACCACCCCCTTAATCCCATTTAATTATTTACTGTGATTACAAAGTTTATAAACAAAATAAATTTTAATGTACGTTAGTCTACATTAACGAGTTAAAAAATCAACCTACAATAATAATATTGTTCTAAGAAAGTTTATTTCCAAACGAAACGACCACTTATATAAACATAGGCATACAAATACCATCGACCACATATTACAATAGACGCGGAGCACAAGAAACCGCGACTTGAAGCCTAAATTTTCTTCTAGTCCCTATGCATGGAAAAACAAAGTACGAAAAAATTACAAATATGGTATCAAATTAAAGGTCTGAATCTCAGAATCACTATAGTACCAAATATGAATGGCTTACAGGTAGTTCACACATCGTAAACACCGATAACCTAGAAGCTTGTCCTGACAGTTTTTGAAAGAAGCTGCCGCGACGGAATACACTTGTAACGTTTCTATGATGTGTAAACTGCTTCTAATTCATTTATAATTGGTACCATAGTAATTGTGGATTCAGACCTTTAATTTGATACCACATTTTTTAATTTTTCAGTCGACTATATCTTTGTAAACAACAGTTTAAGATTTACTTTGCTTTTATGCAGGCGCCGCCGCCGCACGGATAAACTCTCCCGCAGTAATTATGTTATCGACCAAACTACGTCAGCTAATTAAAAAAAAAAAATATTTAAAAAATTCAACTCTTTAGCAACAATTTCCACCGTTTTTATTTTGCCTGACCAAAAAGTCCAAAAAGTGGCAGCCGACTACTTTTTTTATGTCATGTTTTAAAGTTGAATAAAAACTTGTGATTTTATATCATTTTTTTAAATAGAAAGAAAATTATTTTGGAAATATGATTGATACCATTATCGTTCCAAACTAAAGGACTCTTCACATGCAAATTTTCAACCTTAAGCCTCAATGCTAAATGGTATAAACTACGAGTTATTTGAAATATGAACACTGTCAGATTACGCGGTTTTAGGCGCCGTTTTATGTTTTGTATACCTAGACAATATGGTGGCCCAGGCTTCACTTACTGTAATGCAAGTAAGATAGCTATGCTCCGTCTATTTTCACTATGTGGTCGCTGACAAATACCTACCTGGTTTAGATCTAATAGTAGAACCTTGATAAGACAACTTTCAAGAGGGTTCGGAAAACAGTCTTGTTTTCATCAGGCCCGTGCTGGGTCCGTCGAAAGGGTGGAGGACAAGTATGACGAGGGCGCCAGGTAGTGGTGCACCTAGGTATTTTCCTTGGGGAGCTTTAACCACTGCGGGGTCTGAGGGTTCTCCCCCAGGAAATTTTAGAAAATAAAACCTATAAACTTGCGTTTTTAGGCAAATCAGAGTAATAAAAACTAGCTGTGCAATTCCAGAAACCCAAACAAATCCAGGCTGACCCCTGTTCACATTTCAGAAATTCGTATTTCCCAGGTTTTTATATTAAAACTCCCTTTAAATAACTAAAGAAGTAGGATATTCAATTTTCACCGAGTTATTCGTTCTCTATCCGCTATCTGTAAATCTGCAAATTAAAGTATTTTTAACTTAGATCTACAATACAGTTTTAAACTTATATATGACAATGTTGAACTGCGAATTTCCAATTGCGCGATCAGGGGTGAATTACCACTAACCTTCATTACATAAAACTGCCTAATCAAGAAAAAAATCCATCTGAAACCCACAAGAGATGACCATGAGAAGACCAAATCACGGATTTATGTATGGATAGCAGCCGACATCCGCTAGTGATTGCTAATAGACCCATTCCACTAATTTTCATATGTTGACTTTTGTCCGCCGTTAAAAGGAGTAAAAAATGTAGCAGTTTCAAGTTTTGCCATTGCAACAATTACAAAAAATTGGCAAGAGATTACTTTAGAATGGAAACGGGCACCCGCGTCCTGCAGACAGCAAGCAGATATGATGTGTTGGTGCGCAGTGCTGTCAGACTGGATCTGGCATTTTACCCTCAAACTCCGTGAAAAATCCCCGCTTCTACCCAGTAAAACGACAATAATCCTCACAAAACCTTCAAAGTACAAAAAACCAGGTAGGCCTAAGTACCCAAAAAAATCACCATAAGTGTTTTAAAATACCCATAAAGTATTTCATGTCATTATATTTGATAAAAAGAGAAATTTTTTCTTTAATATCTAGAACCATATTACAAAAAAGATTTATTACAAATAATATTATCTTACCACGAAAACTTTGTTTTAGATATTTTCTTGACATTTCGTATTAGTAGGCCTACAAAATCTTGACCTTATCTGTTTATTTGTTTTTTTTAATAACGAGAGTGTTGAGTGAATGTGCTCTCTAGTCTAAATTCCCCAGTTTAAACCGGGTTTTCTTAATCCTCGCAAAGTACCCAAATACTGAGGGGTTTCTGGCAACATTGCCTATTATTTCATTTTATTTAGGAGGTTGATACAATAACAAGAAGCCCATCCCAAACACATTACAGTACTAACAACTTTAATTAAAGAAAATAAAATGGCGTAATTTCGATATGTCTTCGTTGTTGGCCCAAAATCTCTGGCTTTACCTCTTTTTTTACAAATTTCATGTCGGTTTAAACCCCGCAGCCCAAGCCTAAAATCCCCGATTTTCCCGGTTTTTCTTGTAATGCCTGCAAAATCCTCGATCGCTAACAAAATTCTCGAAAATCGGGTAAACACCCGGTTTCTTTCAACACTGGTAGTGCGTGATGCAGACAAGTGTCTCAACCTTAACACAGCAAATAATTTCTTTGGTAGCAAAGGTGGAAAGATGATTTATTTTATTTATAAGACTTATCAATAGTTGAATTTACCGGCATGAAAGTGTTTGAGTTTACTACGAAAAATTCAAAATTGAATTTTTGATGCTGTGTCAAGAGGGCGCCGATTAAACCTCTAAGGGGAGGGCGCAGGGGGACACGCCCCCCTGTCCCCCGGGTCAGCACGGGCCTGGTTTTCATGTAAGTCGATTAAAGTTTATTAATACAATAGAAGCTTCAAGGGTACCTAAAAAGAGCATTTGTTATGAAGTTTTTTATGGTAATGAGTGTCTTCTCATCAATGTTCTACTGCACATAACCATTGACTCAGTGACATAACAAAATACAATTGGTAGTCAAACCTGTGATCCTCGTGTTTGCAGGGCTGGAACGATGTGGGTTTCCACGGGTCGGACCAAGTCCCGACCCCCAACATCGACGCGCTGGCGTACTCTGGGGTCCCGCTCCAGAACTACTATGTGAGTCCCATCTGCACTCCTTCCCGTAGCGCCCTCATGACGGGGAAATACCCCATACACACAGGTCTCGACACCATACAGATAATCACTAACTTTGACCAGATTTATTAACATTATTTTTTAAATTGATAATATATTAATAATTAATATTATTAATTTAAATATTTCCTTACTTTAATAATTAATTAAGGTAGTAATTAACTTATGTTTCCTAGGATACGGCTGAAGAATTTGTTTTTGAAAGTAAAAGTGAACGTGAATAAAGTGTATGGGAAAGATGTTATTTGTATGTACAGTATGTTAAAACTAATAAATGGAAAGAAAAGAGTAATCTTTTTTAAAAAACCAGCTTTACTGGATTTTATTATCTACTAGATGACCCGACAGACGTTGTCCTGTCTTCTTTATGAATAATTTGTTTTAGTTTGAATAAATATCAAAATAGTCACACGAACAACATATAGCTTTTATTATAAAGCTTTTTTTAATATGCAACATTGTTAGTTTTGTTTTCTGGCGCAAACATTATTTTTTCAGTGTTCCGACACGGGAACAGTCGACATACAATTGGCCATGTGAAAATCATGGATTTTCAAAGTTGTTTCCACAAACATTCAACGACTGTCATTTCATTCGGACATTGCAAATGCAAGCTGCTGGAAATTGTTGCCGCTTAAAATCAAAGGGCGTAGGCTATCGTTTTGAATTATTTGGATATGTGGAATAAAAACGTCTTCACCTTTGTAGTTTTTTTTTGCGAAATCGTTGCCTCAGTTATGTTCTTAATTAATTTGTTCACCGTCAGCTGAGTGCCATTTCAAAACCATAGTGAGTTAATTCTTCGCAACACAATAATTACTGAACCGACTTTTAGCTGGATGGATATTCTTCATTATATAAGCTAATATATCACATAATAATAATAATAATAATAATAATAATAATAATGCCTTTATTAAACAAGCGTTTCTCTGGTACATCAGCTTTTCAGAACAACTTGACAAATCAATTGAAAAATCTCACAAAAAATTTACAAAACACACTTATAAAAAATAGGTTATACTTAACTATGCTCTATTAACAATTCTTTTATTTTTCTTTTGAAATAAGCATAGCTTAAGCTTTTTAGGCTATCGTGGAGCTCATTGTATAACCGGGGGCCAAAGTATGAAAAACTTTTCCTCCCAAATTCAAGATTTACTTTGGGGAAGTGGAGTCTCCCACCATGGCGAGTTCTGCGTTGAGAGACCTCGTTGCGGAAGGAGAGCCTCTCGCAAAGGTAGTCGGGCTCGCTTGTCATCAAAACCCTGTGCGTCATACAATATGTCATCATGCTGCATACAGCTTCCACAGGCAGCAGCTTGACCGCTTCGCGGTATGGGGATATATGGTCGTATTGGCTTAAGCAAAAAACAAAGCGAACAGCAGAGTTTTGGAGCTTTTGGATCCGACCTAAATCCTCTTTTGAAAGGCTGTTGCCATATGAGGGAAAGCAGTAATAAAATACTGATAAAATCAGTGACTGCACAATATGTAATTTTGCGGTTTCTGGCAGCAGACTCCTAAACCTATACAGACCTCTTAGTCTTCCCAGGGCTCGCTGGGAGGCATGCGTTACATGATTTGAGAAGGAGAGATTTTTGTCAAGCACCACACCAAGTGTCTTGATCTTGTCACAAATTGCTAGGCTTTCGCCGTCAAGTGAGATGCTCTCTCCACTATATTTGAGAGTCTGTACTAGGTTGAATGGTGCAGTGTGCAAAACAGTACACTTATTAGAATTGAGCCTAAGGCCATTGTCGGCAGACCATCTAGAAATGTTCTGCAAATCAGCGTTGATTTGACTGAAGGCCTCCCTCATAAGCTCAGGAACATATGACAAAAGTAGCTGGGTGTCATCAGCGTACAAATGAGCTGTGCAGTGTTTTACACAATTAGGAAAATCAGCTGTATATAGCGTGTACAGGATAGGCCCCAGGCAACTGCCTTGAGGAACACCTCGCCGCTTGACAATTGGTTCCGATGTTTCACTCCCTAGTCTGGTGACCTGAAGTCTGTCTTTGAGGTACGATTGAACCCACTTAGTGATTTCTTCACCAAATCCAAAGTAAAGCATTTTTGCAATCAACATATTGTGGTCTATAGAGTCAAATGCCTTGGAATAGTCTAGCATTACCAGGGTACTGTGTCTACCCTTGTCTTTACTGTCGATCATATCACTGAATAGGTTCGTAAGGGCAGTACATGTGCTGTGGTTTTTTCTAAAGCCTGACTGAAGTTTTGGGAGCAATTTTTGGACATTTACAAATTCATTTATCTGCTTGATAACCACTTTTTCTAGGATCTTGGATATTGCTGGTAATATCGAAATAGGTCTTAATTGTTCAACACTAGTTGGGGCTGTTGTTTTAGGTAAGGGACGAATGATACTTTTTTTCCAAGCTTTTGGAAATACGCCTTCTTTTAACGATTCATTTATCAGATGCGTAATGGATTTAATGGCAAATGGGCTCACAGCTTTGATCATTTCAATTGATATTTCATCAGTACCTACAGCCCTTGATTTAATTCTATTCATTTCTGCTTTGATGGCCTGTTCAGTGACAGCAACAAATCTAAATTCATCATTAGCTTCATTTTGTCTATTATTCATGAAAAAATTCAGAACATCTCTGTTTATGTCAATATCAGACCCCATATTTGCAAAGTATCTATTGATTTCACCAGCATCAAAATCATGCACAATTTGTGATTATCTGTTGTTAGTATGTATATCACATTGCTTCAAGCATGTCCAAAAGTCTTTACTATTCTTTGTCGAAGATATTCTATCAGTAAAATACATTTTTTTTGCTCTCCAGACCATTTCATTCAGATTATTTCTCATGGACTTGTACATTTCCCAATCTCTGGCATTTCGTGTTTTCCAATATTTATTTCTAAGGTTGTTTTTCTTTTTTGTCAGAGCTTTGATTTCATTATTTCTCCATGGGGCACTTTTCTTTGTTACCTTTTTGCATGTAATTGGTGCGTGAGTATTAAAAACTTTCAATATATTCGAAGTTATGGCCTTTTCAATGGTATCTACCCCTTTCATTTGCACAATACTCTCCCAGTCCATGTTAGTTAAGTCTTTCACTGCCTCTTAACATTGAAATTAGAGAAATTTCTGTAATGAATAATCTTTGGTTCCAATTTTTCTTTCTTTAAAATCAGGTCGCAGTAAACTAACTTGTGGTCTGTAATCGCCTTCCCTCTGTGATCTAAGATACTAGCTGCATCAATAACGCCGTTCCTCTTGATCTCGGTCGACTTGTCCACAATAATGTGGTCTATTAAAGTGGCCGAGGTTGCTGTCACTCTTGTCGATTCATTTATCAGTTGTACTGTGTCTGTTTCTTGCAAGAGTCGGTGTAAGTATTTTGACTTATGACACGATTTTGAGTTCAGATTAATGTTTGTATCACCAATACAGATCACAGAGTTGACTTGGACTGCCAGATCAACAGAGAGTGAAACAAAGAAGCAAGGTAAGTGTACCTGACATTGGGCGGCCTGTAAACTACGCACAGGCCAAGTCTCCGCTTCTTAACTTTAAGGACAACACAAAGAGCTTCAATGCCAGAACTTCGGTCTAGTTCGGAAATGACCAATTGCTCATGGTACATTAACTCTTGCTTAATGTACAAGGCAACACCCCCACCAACTTCCTCAACATCATCATCATCATCATCATCATCATCATCATTAACGATCATCAAAGGCCAAATTCAAAATTCAAAATTGCGGTCACTCCGCATAATAAATAAAATCAATTTCATTCGGTTTTATCCTCTCAACCAACCAATTAAGGATGTGTGCGTGTTGCAACCTGCGTTTTTGCCATTCTACTGAATACATTCCACAATGCGTCTTACCGAACATGCAATGCTTATAGCAATAAAATCCAAGAGTAACTTCATTTTCTTTTAAAACCTCTTGTGGTAATATGGCGATCAATGGGAGATTGGCCAGGAAATAATTCTTGTAGAATTTCTGACCAATTTGAATTGCACGTTAATGTAATAAACAAATCTGGTGTACCATAATGACGTACATCCAACTTAGCATCATGAGCTATATATGTCATAACTTCTCATGCTCATATGTCGCGGACTTTCGACGTATGTTGCTGGGAGAATAATCACTCTGCCGTCTTTAAGTGCATTTCAATCAGTATTGGTAGAATCCCCAAGATGTACATATTCCACGGAACAGAGTTTTGCTTGGAACAACCTGATATGCCAATCGTGTCAATTGTAGTTGGCCACTGGTGCAGCACATTACAGAGGCTTCATTTTTAAACCTATAATCATTGCAACTGTTGACACAAATGTTCATTGAGCCAATAGCAACTATTGGCAATAAACTGTAATCGATCGTCGCGTTATAATTGAACGCAGCTCAATGGGGATTGAATGCAAGATCTCCTCGTTGATGGTTTAGATTAAATAAAGCACATTTGTCTTCATTTCGAGACTCGTTTTGCTTGTCATTTTGACTTGCCCGAAAGTGTCCTACACTCATAGCACCGTTCTCTACGGCCCAGGTTGTTGCGTCGAGGGTAACGTGGCATTTTCAAGAATCATAATAATACTGAACCAGTGTTACATTAAACTTAAAATATAGTCATGATTTTGGTGAACTATGAACTCAAACACTTCTCAACCTCTCTGGTCAAATAAAAAACTGCAGTTTTCACACACTCATATAAGGCTTGCAATATGAATTTTTCTAAAACTAAACAAAACTATGAGGATTTATCTTCATTTCTGTACGTTCTAAAAGTAATCAGAATTCATCAGATACATAAATTAACTTTAGATTAGACTTTTTAGTTTCACAAAATCCTTGAGCTACAAAAGTAAATAATCCAAGTGTAAATAAACAAACTCATATTTCAGATTCACATTCGTTTACATGTCAACATAATATGGTTATGATTTGAAATAGTTCTCAAGTTACTCCATCAGAATGCATACTTGGTCAAGTAACCTTATAGGCCTGTAGGACAGAGCCCTAAGGTCAAATTAAAAATTTTATTTCACACATACCTTGTCCTAAAAAATACGAAAAAATACGAAAAAAAATACGAAAATACGAAAAAAAGAATTATCTAGTTTGGTGCACAAATAAAAAAAAGTTGTAGATGTACAAAGAAATAGGATTGTTTTATTTATTTAGGTAAGATTAACATTGGAACCATGGTGTAAAGAAAAAAGATGCACACCCCTTTCTTTTTTCTTTACACCATGATTGGAACAACGTACTGTGTTTACCACTCATTAAATTGATTTTTACTTATATAGATCTATATCTTATATTACTAATTCTGTAAGCGATTTTTTTAAATAAAAATTGTGAGAGTGTGACAGCTCGCAGGATGATGGGAGAGGTCTCAAATTAAAGGTCTCCGTCCCAGGGAGTCGGGAAAAATTTCAGATTATGTCCAAATCTACCAGAAAACGAGAAATAACTGAAAATATCTTCCATTTAAAATGCATTGGGATTGAAAAAATGTCTGCTTTGTTTACATTCAACATCTGGTGTTAATGCTTGATTCAAAGCCATATGGTAGATGTTGACATTTTTCAAAATGCAGCTAAAAAATTTTTAATTTAAGATTTTCTAATTTTATAATAACTAAGGGTTTGAGTTTTTTATAAAATGAGTTTTTTATAAAATTATAAAATGTTAAGTACGTTTGTTTAGTTTATGTTATAACGATGCAACTTTAATATCAAATGATTTATATATATAATTATGGAAGGGAAATTTTTGTACCGAAATTGTGGGCGTTTGGAAAGTCGCAGGATGATGGGAGGGGGCTGAAATTGAAGGTCTCCATCTCAGGGACTCGGGGAAAATACTGAAATTTCTTTAAGCTTACTATAAAATGAGAAATGACATAAAATAGCTGTCATTTAAAAACCATTGGGATGTAAAAAGGTCTGCTTTGTTTACTTAAAACCAAATGCTAGATATAATCATAATTTTGTGGATCCAAAAGTTTATTTTCCAAGAAGGTATTTTGTACTATAGTATAAAGAAGGATTATGCTTTGGGGCTATTAGCCCCTTCAAGCCTCTAGTATTATTTATACTGGTATTATTAAAAGAATTTCTGGGATTTTGCACAGAGCAAATCGACCCCTAGAAATTAATTTTTCTACACATATTTGGTATCAAATTAAAGCTATTACTCTCTAGATGTTCCTTTTGCGGGTTTGGAAAATATACCATGAAAGGCCTTCAAACGGGAGGCTTTTGAAATTCCAGCGAAAGTGCTACTATCTGTTAAAAAGCCTGTGAACTTTTCCCGATTGCAGCAGAGCGCCGATTATCCGAACTAATTGGGGACAAGGGGTGTTCGGATAACTGAATATTCGGATAATTGAACATGAAAAGACAATATTTTAAAATTATATATGTAACGTAATTCTTAAGTAGTAAAAAGGCTAAAAAATTATCAAACAAAAATTATTCACGTAATTTCATTATGAAATCTTTCAGAATACATGGTTATCCTGGCGCGACGGGATTTTCAATTGACGCGCAAAATTGAATTGCTTAAGAATCGTGTTCAAAATATGAATTATTACAGCGTTCGGTTAACCGACGGTTCGGATGATCGACGTTCGGATAATCGGCGCTCTACTGTAACATTTGTTTATAACGAAACAGATGGTCAAGATTTGAAATAGTTAAACAATTAACCTCCAGAATGCAGCTCTGGCCAAAGTCAGTTAATATTCATCCACATTATGATTTTGAGTTCTTAAATTTTTTTATACAGACTTTTTATAAGGCTGTGGAAAATAATGTATCCTCGCCAGAAGGAAGAGCATCCACCCTTTTGAATCCAAGACCACCAGTCTGTAATCATGTTAATTTCCTGTATTTTTTATCTATATATTAATACGCAAGCGGTTTTCTTTTCACAGTCCAACCGCAACAACAGCTGGACCGATTTTAACGTTTGAGGTATCAAATTAAAGGGAATTTTATGTAGATTTGTCTCAGAATTTTAAAAAAGGGTGTCACTAAAGTACAGTAAAGGGCTGAAGTTTCGGAACAGTGGCGCTATTCATCGACATTTGAGCAAGCTCAGTTTACTTTGTTTACAAACTGAACATATGGCCAAGCTCTGAAATAGTTCTACAGGTAAACCACAGATATCAGCAATGAATTACAATTAATTTTTCGAAAAGAGCAGTTCTTATTTGTTCAGCTGGTTTGGCTTTATTTTCAACAGTTTTCTTTTTTAGCGAATTTCCCCTATAGGGAAGAAGCTGTTACCGTAGGTCTCATGGTAAGACATAAGCCTAAAACCATCATAACTTTTCTTTTTGAGGTCCTCAGATGCCAAAAACACCATTCGTTCACTTTCATAAATATATATATATATATCTATATATCTATATATATATCTATATATATATATATGTGTCTTTAAGCACGATAACTTGCGCAAAAATGGTCCAATCGGAATGAAATTTGGCATAGACGTGTAAAGTAGTAATTATTCGGACGAGTTCGTAAACCAGCCCGATCGGACCACCGGAAGGGGGGGTAAAGGGGGGTAAACCCCCCCAAAAATGGGTTTTTTGATATTTTTACATAGAAAAATAAAATTTTTCAAATTTTTATTAGCACCATTGAATTCAGCCCAAAAAAACAAACAATTTAGTATTTTGAATCATGGCTCTATGTCCATTGGTTGCCGAGATATTGAAAGTGGTAAACGCAGTACGTTGTCCCAATGTTAACCTTATGGGAAATAAGTAAAATTCTATATCTCGCTTATTTCTCAACATATCTTGATAAAACTTGGTAAATGGCTTCTTCTAGTTCAGATCTACTAAATATTGAATTAAAACCACCCAGTTTTAATAAACCTGTAGCAGCAAACCTCCATACTCATTCCCCATGTTATTCTTATGGAGCTTACAAATACATGTCAAATCTCGCTATGTTGGATCGAAATATGTTGTTTTGCACTTGAAATTCGCTGAGTATGCAGGTCTGCTGCAACGGGGGTATTTTAAGATTTAATATGTAATTTTGGTTATGTTATGAAGTTTTGAAAGCTCTTATACAATGCAGTTATCAGTTTTGCAATGTAGTTTACGATATCTCATGGTGTTTTTTGAAGTTATATTAACCTGAGCGAATCTATTTTTGGATTTGGTGCATTTATAATGCCACCGATAAGAAGAAGAGGAACATAGACCAGTCGGAGGAGTCGGAAAGAACACGATCGCAACCGCTGGCATCACCCTCCCGATGTAACATTTTATGCTCCTTCCAACCTCAGACCAAGGAACTAAAAATGTTCTTATTGCGGTGGGTTGCATTTGAAGAATGAAGAGACCGGTAGAGATAGTGCTTCATTTACAAGGTTATGCATATAAAGACGCAGCCGTTCCCTGCAATCTCTGTTTTGGCGATAATTATCAATAAGGTGCAGCGGCAATCACTAAACAAAGGAAGTCATTATGTGCCAGTGTTTGCTCTCGGTCAGCTACATGTTGATGTAAGCAGAGTTAAATCTTTTGCCGGTGTTAAATATATACCTTTCAGGAAGAAGAGAACATGAGTAGTGGCGATGTGGCGTTTCTGGCCCAATCAAACTTTGACAGGCAGTCAATTTTTTGACAGCTACTTCCGGTCACGTGACCGGAAGTGACGTCATCAGCTGTGACGTAGCTGTGACGTGTTGTAGGTGGGTATTTAAAGTTTAAATGCCCTGCTGTGCTGGGTATTTAAATTTTAAATGGCCGGAAGTGTGTCAAGGTCGATTGTGGATGTTTTTAAAAAAGATCTTGCATTTTCGGAAAATCCGAAAATGCAAGATATTTTCTTTTTTTATTTATTTGTTTTTTTTACAAAAGTATTATTTTACAAGTTAGTAAAGTTTGTTTTTTTACAAAAGTATTATTTTACAAGTTAGTAAAGTTTGCTCCCAAATTTGAAAAGTAAGTTGTTGTCGGTGCTGAAATTTCTTGTTTATTTTCATTCTTCTTGTTGTTGTAAGTTGGCAAAAACACATTTTTTTCGTTTTGATTGTTTGTTGCATAAAGTTCTAAAGATAAACCAAACCCAGTGGTTATAAGTTGTTTTAGTTCTTCACTAAAAATTTCCAAATCCTTGTAGGTTGTAAGATTGATAGTGTTGTAGTGAATCCCGCGAATGTTGAGAGACATGACTAGAGTTGTTTACTCGACGAGAGGTGTAGCAGGAATGACTATTGCAAAGCCGGTGCTGCAGGTACCTCCGATGGTAGTGGGGGTAGTGGTGGGGGTAATGGCAGGTGTTTGTTTAATCACTTTGAATTTAATCGTTGCCACAATAGACCGAGTCGATGTTGTAATTCTTCTAGTTTATCCAACCGGTTCTTTTGATATGTTTTGCAACTACATTTACAATAGCAGAAAGAATTACATTTTGTACAAGCTTGTCCGTCAACTTGATCTTCAGGTATTCTAAAACATTTTTCTTTGCAACAATAAGTTATAAGTGTTAGATTATTTCTTTTGGATGACATGTTGGTTGTAGCTTGTCTTAAACAGAACTGAGCCTCTCAACGTTAAAGTTTCGTATTTATTTAAAGTATTCGAATAAAACTATCGAATAAAATAATCGAATAATACTATCGAATAAAATAATCGAATAATACTATCGATTAAAAGTTCAAGGTCATCCGTTTGAGGTTTTAAAAAATACAACATATCAGTATATAAAAACATATACTGATATGTTGTTGTTTTTTATCTTTTTATTTAAAACATTTTTTTTTACAATGTTATTTTTGTGCGATGTGCAGAGTTAGTTCCGTAGAGTTGTTTCCGCTCATTCCGTGTGACACCAAATATAATGATCCTGGTTGAATTTCCCGCAGATCTTCATTTTGCAGCAACTGGACGAATCGTTTTGGAAGATATACTTGAAACTTTGGTTCATCACCCGGTGTATATGGTGCATCGGATAAAGATGCGACGACTGCGTCTCCATGCGTTGTATCAATTTTCTTCATTTCATGAACAATATAATGTTTCTGTTCTTTTAATTCTGAACATTTCTTGATAATTAGAGTATTTGATTTTGAATGCAAGTTGAATTGTTCAACTAAACATTGGAGAAACTGTTGTGATGCCATCCTTCACAGGAGATGTTGTCCGTTCGGAGTATGGAGTTAGACTGATACTCGGGGTGTGTTGCCTCTTCGTTTATATAACCTTCGGAACCCCCACTACATTCTTCCGTTTGTTGTTGTAAGTAAGCAGCCAAGTGATACGCGTTTTGTAATGCGCATTGAGATTGGTTGTGTTTCGGATTTATTGTAGAAACACAAATATTTCTAGCATCAAAGTGAAATGTTTTGTCCACTTTTATGTTTAAAACTTCTTTGTTTGTGTACTGTCGTATCCAATTCTTTTTTTCCAATCCTCTGGTATATATGTGTGTAAATTGTTTGCAAAAATGAAACATAATTTTGTGTACATTGTTGTACGGTAGGAAACCTTCATACCAATGGATATGATGAAAATTATTTGTTAGCCATCTGTTTGTTATTTTAGCTTTTGACTTTAGTTCATGGACAGAACACGGTGCTTCAAATAAAAACGGGTATGCTACTTGTGTAAGCAAATCCAAAATTACCAATTCTTTTATGATAAATCTATCATCGTTTCCGCGAAATGCTTGAAATTCAATTACACAAGGTTTTGCTGCCATTTCTTCATCCTGTCTGCTCATCACGGTGTCTGCTGATCAACTGTTTTCCACACCACGGTAGGTTAGATATATATATAAACCAGGCCGTACAGTTGTAGGCGCGTTGGTGTATGTTTAACGTGGGCACCATCCCCAGTAGGCCTACCCCACGGTTTATTCTTTTGTTAAATTACATTGTAGTTTTAACCTAGCAAAGTTTTTTCTTCTGTATTATTGTTGTTGGTGGTTTCTTCTTCTGTACTGTTGTTGTTGTTGTTGGTTTCTTCTTCTGTATCCTCCGTTGCAACTTCGGTAAAAGGTTCAAAGTTTCTTAACTGCCTCCACATTTCCACTTCGTGAGGTATTCTATTAAAGATGGATGTATCTATTGGTCCGTATTGTAAAGTGCTTTCTGGTTGTTTTTCGCATGCATCTACCAGATATTCCTTAATAACAGAGCTTGAAAATACTAATTGTTTCATATACCTGGTAATAGGTGATGTTGCATAGTTTAAAATGTAAAATTCTTCACGTGTTAGAAGAATTTTATTTTCAAATTGTGTCGAGTCTCTAATTCTTACTTGTTGTTGACCACGATGTTTAATAATGTCAATTTCATTGTCACAATCCAAAAGTCGAATGTTAGTTTTTCTTCCAAAGAAACTGTTGGCTAAATAACATTCAATAAGATGTAGATGTTTTAAAAAGGAATCCCAAGCATTTTCTGAAAATAAAACCATCTTTGTTCCATGGCTTAGTATTACTGCGGGAGAGTAGTCTAATGATTTTACCAATCCTATCGACACACTTTTACTCATGCAAGATGAAATAGGATAAAAGATGCGAAGGAAAACTTCAGTTAAAATGTTTGGTGGAATATTTTCTTCAAGTTTTCTTTTCTTTCTTACGTTTGTTTTATTATTTTCCAACTTTTTATTTTGTTTTCCAAACTTTAAAAAGTCATCAATTTCCTTTACAATATTTTCTTCAAAATGTTTATCATCATTTTCCAATAAAGGTGCTGTTTCGGAAACGTCTTGTACAACTGATAAAGAACTCATTTTGTTTATAATGCTGTAGACGATGTTACCCATACAACTGTAGACAGTAAACTAAACAATTTTCGTTCCCGCTCCTGCTTTTATAACCGAGTGGTGGGGGTATTTTTTTTTTCCTTTTCATTTTACAAAACTGCTTTTACAATTCCTGTTAAAGGTGTATATGTAACAATTTTGTCATGTAAAATTAAACAATAAGCAGATGTATCTTTGGGTACATTTTGTTCAAATTCCATTTCTATTTTTATATCTACACTGGAAGATTTTACAGATTCGTTTTGTTTTGAACAATCAACTACAACAATCGGATAGTTAGATTTAAATTGGTTTGGCGTTAATAAAGGTGTGTTTGTTTTTCCATAATATGAATTTTGGAATCTTGCGTACATATCGTACAAAACGCTAAACCTGTCTTTTGTAAAGTTTATGTTGAAGTTGTCGTATGGAAAAAATTGAGAGTTTAGAAACACCTTAAAATTTGTAAGTTTGCAATGATCAAATTCACCAGCATGTTTAGTTATTTCATTTCTTCTTTTTGTTTGTAATCCAAATATTACATATCTTGCCTTTTCCAAATGAGTAGAAGTTTTTACAGTCCATGTATGACGTTGTGTTTCCGGTAAAACCGGATATTCATGAAACTCCCAACTTCTGAATGGTATTACGATATCACGATCTGATTTTAAAGTTCTTAATAATGAAATTCTATTCTGATCGTTTAACCGTACATGCGGTACTCTCCAAACAATCTTGTCTAATTGCATTTTCCATTCTAAAGTAGCTTCCGTTGTTCCATCAGGCGCCATAATAATATCTTTGTCGTTTGATGATCTTAACAAAACTAATTCTTGTTTTACGTTTATTATTATTTTTCGGTAATCTTCGGCAAAGCCTAAAAGTAATCTTAAAGGAATGTAAAAGTCAAAATTGCCTGAAGTGTTTGGAGTGATTGTACTGGAATCGGGTGCTACCCATCCTGCGGCGGCCAGCATATTTTTTTCACTCGGTGTTAAAGATGCTAATCCTTTTAATGTACTTGTAATTCCCACCTTTTTTGTTGAATCTACTGTAACTCCGGAAATTTCATATCTTATTTCATCAAACAAATATGCCATGGGGTTATTTATGAACGGAACAGTACTTGCAGTGCTTCCATCTCTTTTTGTTACTCTTCCTTCGATATACAAATAACTTTCACATGGAAGTGTATAAATATCCTGTTGTTGTATGGGAATTCTAATTTCATCATTATTATTTAATTTTGATGAAGCGTAAGGGTTGTGCGTATGATATTCCTTTTCCCATAAGGTTTCGTCGAATGTCGGACCCTGCGCTATATCCAATATTTCCATTATTAATAAGTTTTAATCCAATTTCTTCTAGAAAACGAATGTTATCACTTGTTAATCCTTCTATAGCTGAAGTGCTACTGACTTTTTTACCAGTCAGCTCTTTCTTTTTAAATGATAACCCCATTGTTATACGGTTGATTTTATATGTATTCGTATAGTTATAGGTTCGTCTCTAAAATCAATATGATTTCCGTCTTGATCTAGTATGTTCACCACAATGTCTGAAATAAAACTGGTGTTTAACGGTAGGTACACCAAGTTTTGTGGCTTTTCCACAATTTTAAAACCCGGAGCGACCGTTGGATAGAATGTGTGCAATATATGAGTATTTTCACCATCTCTATAAGAACCATGTATAATATTACATGTAATATCTATACTGTTAACTTTCATTATTGTTACAGTTCTAGCACCTGAATGGTTAATATTAGGTTCTAAAATTTTTGTTGTTTTAGGAAATCCTAATAAACTACCAATTGAATGTTCTTTGCTAAAATCTATATAATATTTAGATTTAATTTCAGCTTTCATAGTATTGTTATTTCCTTTTATTGTTATATTATCTTTTCCCATATGATTTTGTATCGCTTCATTTATATCATCAATTTCATATGCTCCAGTGGGTAAACTAAATACTTGTATATCTGAATATTTGTTTGTATTTTTATCTTTTGTTTTGTAATAATGTATTTTGTCATTAACATTTTCAGTAACGTTGGGAATAGAATTATAAGTTGTTATATCTAATAATGCGGCTTCCCATAATTTATCTTTTTCCAAACGTAACGCAGGGAAAAGAACACTTCGCAAAGTAGATGAAGTTCCAGTTAATGATACTGTATAGGAAGACATCTTAAAGTTGACTAACGCTTTTTGTTAAAAAATCTAAACATAAATGTCCACAGATTACCGTATCATCAGGTTGCTCTCTTTTATAATTGTATAGTACATTTTTAGCTGTTTTAAAGTAATATTGTAGTTCTTTTGGTGGTGGGAGATTACCAAAACTATCAAAGTAGTAAATAGTTGATCCTAGTTTCTTATAACATACCCAATGAGTGCCTGATCCTTTACTATTATCTAAATTTACTATTCCGGTTTCATTTTTCCATATTTTAACAGGTAATGCATCTTTCATAAACACTCCTCTAAAAAATGGAATTTTTAAACAAGAAACATAAGTAATTAATTCTTTATCTGTTAATTCTTTATTTGGAATTAGTAATTGTTTTTTTCTGTTTAATACACACGATACGGTCTTAGGTATAATCCTCCTCCTTTTTTTATCATTGACCATATTGTTTGTTTCTTTTTATTTTTACCTGCGGTGGATCGTCGTTTTCTTCTTATATTTCCTCCACGTTTCTTTGCAGGTTTTCTTCTCCTTTTTCCACCTCCTTTCTTCTTTCCACCTCCAAACATCGTTTTACCCTTCATTGCTGCTGATACCGCTAAAGCTGCTGCTTTTTCACCGATACTAGCGTCACTGGATGTTACTCTTTGCCAAGCTTTTTCAGCAAGTGCTCTATCCGCTATTGATCTATTTTTAGTATCTGCAAACTTTGAATATGCTATATCGTGTTGTTTGCAGGCTTGATCAAGTTTATTTATTCCAAGATCTCCTCTAGCAAGTCTTTTTTTCAATTTTGTTCCTGGACCACAATATTGATAACCTCCTGGTAAATGTAGTTCTACAGGTAATAAATCGATAGCTTTGTTAACTATAGCTCCAACCGGCTTAGTAACAAGAGAAAGTGTTGTTGATGCTATTCCTCTTCCTCTCTTTATAACGTGTCGATTATGACTGATGCGTTGAACTTTCAACATGGTTTTTTATAGTGAAAGGAAATGCCAATACTTGTTTATTTTATAAATTCTTTATAATGAATGATGCACTTATTCTTTGACATTGTTTATTTATAATAAACATGTATTTTGTTTATGGGTAATAAACTTTTACCCAGTCTTTTGGTAGGATTGTATCCTTTTTATCAACATCAACTTGAGCAAATCTTAAATTTCCAGTTTTCATATTTAAAAAATATTTTTCTATAACATTTTTCTTAACCCAGTGTAGTTTTTGATCAGCTTTTATGGGCTTTATCGTATTATAAACATCATATAACACTACACTTAAGAGTCTTATAATGTAATTTACATTAACAGCATCAACAATATCAATAGGGTCATCTAAGCTAGTCAATCGCAAGTTTTGACAATGAAAAAACTTTTTGTGTTTTTCTGTTCTTAAGCATCTTTCACGCCATTCTTTTACTCTAACTGCATCACTGTCATTTACTCCCATTCCAACATTAAATAGTGGTCTTTCTTTACAATCAAAGCCTTGTTGACCAAGTCTTGATGAAATTTCTTTCAATGCAGGAACTTGTCCAATTGTTGCTACATCAACATCATTCAACCCTTCTTTAACATTAGTAATTATTTTTGCATCCGCATCCCATTTGTTATTGTTTAATTTCATTATTTGACTTATTGTAGCTGCATCTGATTTTGCAGTTCCCTCCTTAACGTTAGTTAACACTTTATTTTTGCAATCAATTGACTTAATATCATGTGTAATACAATGATCTGTAACATATTGAAGGTTTACCGCATCTTTCATATCTTTAGGGTCTCCAATATCGTGTATTACAAAGTTGTAAAAGGAAAATTTATCTGTTTTTTCAGGTATGACTGAATGTAAATACTTTTTGGTAACTGAATCTTGATCATTAACAGGATCTGCTATATTGGCTATTCTAAGATCTTTTGCATCATATGCTTTATTATTACTTTTAGGATCATATCTTAAGGTTTGGTTTATGTACCACATTAAATATTCTTTATTTACCGAATCATTCTTATCTATTGGTTTTGGAAGATTTGCAATTCTATAAAAATTAGCGTTATACACTTCATTTTGAAGCTTTAAGCTAGGTAATGTTTCACTTTTTAAAGTTTTGAAATTTACTGCATCATTATCATCTTTTGGATCATTTACAAACTTTAAACGTTTGTTACTTATATCATAATCTCCATCGGATGTTAGTGGTAAACCACCTCTTTTTCCATAAGATCCTGATTTGCTTCCAGTTTCGGAATACCGTCCAAACTTATCCACACTCATGGTTATACTGAATATTTAATCAGTTATACTTGTATTATATATACTCATATTTTTTTATGCAATTACTCCTCGATTTCGCAGTTCGCCGACCAAAGCTACCCATTCATTTTCTAAACCACTATGTCCGGCTTGTTTAGCTTCATATATCAACTTCATTCTGTCAACCAATTTGTTTATATCGTTGTAGTATATTATATTAGTATCATACAAGTTTTTTAATAATCCTTTTCCTGATAAACTTGATTGATTTGTTTTTCTTCTTTTATGTAAAATATTTATTTCAGCAGAAGATAATGATTTTCTTTTTATGGGTTCCCTTCTTTTTGGTGGGAAAAGTTTAGCAATAATAGTTTTATATTTTTCTGATGCATTTCTATGAACATTGAAATTTTTAGAATAATTTTTCTTATGCGCATTTGTATCCTCCAATATTTGTTTAAAAATGTTTAAATCCTTTTTAGTATATTTATTAGGTTTCGGCTTAAAAATAAGTTCAAACAATCCTTTTGTACCCTTGTATTGTTTATTATTTATAATAATATTGTCATGTTCGTCTACATCAAGTTTGCTATCTCCAATCATTAGCCCATTTTCTTCTATTCTAGCACCAAAAGTATGATATTTTCGAGTTGGTTGTGCAGAATGTAACATTTTTAATACAAATTGTCTTGCAAGCGGCCCTTTATACGCAATATCCGAGCCCAATTTGCTCAAGTTGGATGGATTAATAAGCTCTTCTTCTTCTTGTTGTTCTTCGCTTGTAGAAAGACCTTCTTTTTCTGTTAAAACATCCGTTTCTTCACCTAGTTCGCTTTCTTCTTCAGTTGTTTCTCCTTGTTGTGTAAAACTTGTATCACTTTCATATTCTTCTTTTTGTTCAAATTTTGAAATGGGTAAAATAGCATCTCCGGAAAAATTAAATGTTGAATGTTTAACATTTTGTCCTAATTGTTTTAATGGCTCAGTAATAGGTTTAAATGTTGATTCCAGAAATTTCTCTCTTTCACTTATTCCTAATCTTAACGCTCTGTTTTTATGTCTAATAGAATCACTAAGTGATTTTATTTCTTTTAATAGCTTTTCCTGATTAACCATGTTTACACCATGAAGACTTGTACGATAATGTTGTTAATTAATGTATTAAAACAAATTTATCAAAACCTATGCGGTAACGACCATCTGTTATAGCTTTATCTTTCATAATTACCAAAAATCCATATTTTTCCGCCCAAGCTTTTCCACAAAGCTCTTTGAACTTATCAAATGACATATCAGCATTTACATGATCGTTGTATATATGTTTTAGGTTTGTATCGTCTTGTTTGAATAAAACTAAAATATTTGCATTGTCTCTAATTAGTTGTTTTAGAATTTTGCTATATGTTTGTCCGATATATATGCTATCAATATTATTATGTCTTCCCATGGCAAAATAGTTTCTAATAGTATCATGATTTTCACTAGATACATCATCAAATACAAATACAGAATACGGCTTAGCCTGGTCTGGTTGCATAACACTGTCACTAGCATTAAATTTGTAATAGTTAACATCGGGCACATCAGTCAGGATCTTTTCCAACAATTGATACTTTGGTTGATGTAAGGACTTTGAAAAAATATATAGGTTATTAAATCGCAATCCTTTTGTGTTTGTAATTAAGTTAAACACAACGTTAGTTTTGCCACAGTTTGAAGGACCGCTGACTATACATCGTACAGTGTTTGGAAATAAACTGCCGTGTTTACCATTGTTGATTTTAACGTTATCTACGGTTAAATCATCAATGTTATTAATATTAAATTTATCTTTATGGTGAACAATCTCCATCTTATTCAAAGGCAGAAGAGTAAATAAGTTTATTTAAAACTAAATCAAATCTTTTATAGGTATCCACGAATCTTCAGTTTTATCAAACCCCAACCAACGTACTTTAACTTGGTCTTTTTTCCTTTGCAACACCTTTTCAACAAGATAAACATCGCCTACTGTTGACTTTAACAATTCATGTCCGTAAAAACCGCCTTGTAACAAATTTCCTTTGTTATCTTTTAAAATATAAGTTTCCGGTACAGTAGGTTGTACTTTATACACTGTAAAAACTTCATTTGTCCAATTGGGCAGGTATTTTTTAGTAAACACTCCTTTGTATTTACTAATTCGAACTTTATCATTTACATTAAATTTTCTTGGTTTTCTTTGTTCCGCTTTTGGCTGTGTATTTTTTTTAATTCGTTGTAAAACTAGTTTAGCGTTTTTCTTATTCACTTTGTTAGGTGCCATACCGATAGTTCTATGAAACTTGTTGTTGTAATCGCTTATTAATTTTGGTAAGATATCAACCCATACGTAAGAACCTCTTTTCGAAAACATTTTATACATTGCACCTTTTAAGGTTCTATTAAATCTTTCAATTATAGCTGCCTTTTTCTCAGAATTTGTGGAATAATGATTTATGTTATATTTTTTCATTAACAAGGCAAAATGTTTATTAAAAAATTCTTTCCCATCATCAGTTTGTAAATGTTTAATTTTATTTTTATCTCTTTTTATAGCTACTTCCATAGCTTTTGTTATGCTGTTACCAGTTTTGTCTTTTAATGGCAAAGCATCTGCAACTTTAGTAAAACAATTAATAATCGTAAGTATGTATTTAAATCCTTTATTTATTTTACTATGCGGTTGCATTTCAATTAAATCTGCTTGATATAAATCATTTATTCCTTTTACAACAGTATTTCGTCGTGGAAACTTTATTCTTGCAGGTTTATGAAGTTCATTAACAATCTTTTCCTTTAAGTCTGTCATGATGATTTTACTAACAAAGTCAAGTTAGTATTGAGTGTTTCTTTTTCTGCATCCGCTTTTATAGTTCAAGGTCATTTCAACATATTTTAAAAAAAGGGGAAATCACAGCGAGCATGCTGTGATTTCCCCTTTTTTTCTTTTTTTCTTTTATATTTTTTTATTTTTTTATTTTTTTCTTTTTTTTCTTTTTCTTTTTACTCATTGATAGGATTGAGAGAGTAGTGGCCGAATGATAGAGTGTGAATTTTGTCTGGAAGAATGTGTCGTTTGTCATCATTGGAGCAGAGTGCTTTTTTCACTTCTGTTATGCTGTACAGCTGATGGTTGAAACTTCTGATGGTGTTGAATTTTGCAGTTATAGTCGTTTCTTCAAATAAGCATTGCTTGTAGTGTTCAAAATTTACATTCTTCTTAAGATACAAACTTTTTACTCCCTTAGCTTTTTTAATAATATTGTTTTCTTCTTTATGCAATTGTAGTGAATACAATTTTGACATTAGTGCAATAAGTTCTTTCAGTAAAATTCCATTTGCTTCGTCTTTAAATTTTCCAAGTTTCTTTTTGTTCCGATCATTGTCATAATTTAAATGATCTTTTGGATAGTCACTAAAATCAAATTCATTTTTGTGAACAAATGTTCGAAGATCCAAATACATATCTTCAGTAAGAATCCAGTAGATGAAAGCGTCCGTGTCCATGTAGGCGATTCCGATGTTATCTCTACCGTAGAAGGCGACCATTTTGTTGTAGTGGAAATCGTACATGTGGGTTTTGGAAATATCCAAGATTGACATTCCAACGTACAACGGACGATCCATTTTCACACTTGTCTTCTTCATAGATACTGCCACAAGGTTTTCATTGATGATAACGGATGTTTCAAAGTTTGGTTTTTGTACAAGTTTTTCTAGTTTTATAGGATCTGTAATTAATTTAACATTTTTGTGTTTTCTTTTGTTTTCCAATGTTTTTCCAAATATCGCGTTATTCATTAATTTAAAAAAGTCCTTTTGAAATGTTGATGTTGCAGCTGCTCTTCTTCTGGTGTTTGAATCAATGTACGGTTTTAACCAGCAAGATTGGGAAAATTTTAAAACTCTATGAATTTTGGTTATACGTAAACCCAATTGGAGTGCTTGTTGAACAACCCAAAAGTGAGCTACGTATCTTTGTTTATTTTCAAGAGTCATCATTAATTTTGGATGTTTGCCAATTGGTGAAACTTCTGTTTTTGCAAGGAGCGGAAGATCGTAATGAAAATCATGCAATTGTTCTGGATATTCAAAGTCACAGTCCAATATGTATCCGGTGTCTCCGTCTTTTGAAATTTGCGAAATATCACCAATAGAGTCTGGATTAACCCATTCAAAGTTTCCAAAAGGAAGTGGATTAGACATGGCCCATCCGTATAAATTGTTGGCATCGAAATATCCTAAGAACACTGATGGTTTTTCTTTATCGTAGTTTGGAAGATATTTGTTGTTAGCTTTAACATGTCTAGTAACACTTTGGGTCAATCCACCTCTAACGCCCGATTCGATCATCAACACCATGTCAATATCTGTTAATAATTGAAGGTTGCACTTTGTTTCTTTTAGCATAGCTTGCCAAGCTAGTCCTGGAGAAGTATAAGAATGAAGAGGGTCTAATCCGTAAGCTTCAAAGCAGGTGTTTCTAAATTCTTCCATCACATCGCAGAGAAGGGTCACATCAAGTTTTACATAAAAGTCAGAATAATCTCCCAGAGTGTTCATTTCCAATTCGTCCCAAACTCTGCATGCGTGTTGATAGTCTTCAGGTGAAATGTCCAAATCGGTAAGTTTACTTTTGAAAGCTTCTGGTGGAGGAAGTGACGTTTCTTGAAATTTATGTAGTCCATCGATGTAATCATACGGGAAAACTCCTTTCCGAAGAACCAAATCCATTTTTTCTGCAGGTACAATTTTGCTTGTTTCTATTAAATTTTGTCTTCTTAAATTTTCAGAAAGTTTCATAAGACTGGAAGGCATAAATCGAAAAGAATCAACAAATCTAAGTTTAATTTTGCCCACCTTTTTTGAAAAGCTTATAAATTTTTCCATAGTTTGTGCTATAACGTCTATTTCACCGTTGTCTCTTGCTAATTCGGGAATGATAAAATGTCCATCGTATCCGCTAAGATTGTGAAAAACCACGGGAATAAAAGATGGTAGTTTGTAGTTGATGTTACATCCGTTGCAAGCTGCACCTCTGTAGGCTCCTGTCAGATGGTCATGGTCGCGAACTTTAACTTTAGTTTCTGTAAATTGATTGTTACACAAATAGCATGTTGTTGTCGAATCATAAAGATAAATTTCTTCCGGTGTCATAGGTGACATAGGAACCACATTGCTATACATTGCTTCCACTTTCCCAGCGATGTCGTATAAATCATCAACAAAGTATCTAGCTGCTTCTTCTCCACGATAGATCTTTGGCGTAGATGTCAAACCATATTCTTGAAGATGTTCTTCAGGCAGAGTGGATTTTACTATTAAACAGTAGCTGTTTGGTTTGTGAAGTTGATACTTTGTTCTGCTTGTAATTTCCTCTCCTTCTTCTTGTTCAAGTGGAAGCAATGAAGATTCAAAATCTGCATACACTACAACGGGAATTCTGTATTGTTGGATAACTTTATCAAATTTTACTTGTGATCTGCTAGGGTGTGGTAATTTAATTCTTACTTCATAGTTTCCATTGCATAATCTTTTATGTTCTGTTAACCATTCCGAACCTCCTCTTCTTAAAGGTTTGTTTACAAAACAGAAACATCTTTTACAAGTTGTTTTTGGTTGTTCACGTTTTGATAACTGTTTGCAAACTAGAGCTTCAAAATCTTTAATATATACATAATGTGAGATATCACCTTTAGTTATAAATAATAAATCAGTATGATCTCTGCGTTCGGTGGGTGTTATACGTAAGGGATAGACATTGTTGGATGAATCTAAGCCAAAGATGTTTACAGATGCAAAAGGATTTTTCTTTTCAAATTTTGATATGTCTTGAATTGAAACAGGATAAGTCATGCCTTGAAAGTTATACATATAGGAAACCTCATCGTATGCTCTACTCGGTCGTTCCACATGATCTTCTACATATTTTGCTAGCATTGCATACTTGAAACATTCAGCATTTTCATTTTGTACATTAACACAAGATTTGGTTACTCGAATCTTCCTTGGCAAAGCAATATAACTACTACCTCTCATTCCATATCCATGTTTATGAACTCTCACATCTAAGCTTGTTATACTTAACAAACTCCATCCAGAACCTCTTCCTTCATGTTCTTGTAATTTTGTTAAAAGTTCTTCAAAACAATCATCCACAATTGAGCTTATATCCGATGCAAACATGATGGTTTTGTTTTTAGTTAAAAATCCTCTTGGTGATGTTTCATTCTGAACATTTGTAAATACAGTATCTAATAATATTCCAAACTTTATAAAATTTAATCTTCTTAGTTCATTCTTCAATGTTTCTGTTACTAATGTTTTTGCTTTCAATATAAATTGTGCTAGTTGCAATTGAGCATTGTCAATCTTAAAATGAGTTACTACACTGCCTGGTAAAGCTCGGGCGTATAATTCCACATCCAAAGATGGTCCGGGTGCGTATTGAATAACACTTGGTCTTGAATTTAGTTGTTGTTGATGGGTAGCCAGCATTTGATCTAATTCTTCCAAATCTTCTTCTTCTTCTGCATTGTTTCTTGTTTCGTTGTTATGGTACACTTCTTTGTGTATTTGTAGTAAGTTTTCATTTTCAAAAGATTCTTCACAACTGATGCAGTAATACATGACGTAGGTGTGCTCTCCACAAAAGTTGCAGTAATAATAAAAACCACTCTTAAACTACCCCTATTTATAGCACTACCCCCACCACTTTTTCTGTATTAAACACAAAAAGTGTTAATAACAGTTAAATTTCTTATATTTCAAAACTCCTAAGTGTCAAGGTCAAATAATGCAAGTTTAAAAAACATCTAAGTGTCAAATAATGCAGGTATTAAAAAAAATCTAAGTGTCAAGGTCAAATAATGAAAGTTTTAGAAAAAATCTAAGTCCCAAGGTCAAATAATGGAAGTTTTAAAAAAATTCTAAGTCTCAAGGTCAAATAATGGAAGTTTTAAAAAAATCTAAGTGCCAACGTCAAAAAATTTAAGTTCAAAATAATACATATATTATGCGTCGTAAGTGTGATCATCATTGCTGTTGTTTAAATATGTTATTTCCAAATCGTTATCGCTTTCATTTTCCTCCATGTCCGATGCCGGAAACAAACGTCGCCGAACAAGAGCATGTATATATTGTACTGGATCATAGTTAATTGTTACAACATGTGTTAACGGTGTTTCTTCGCCTATTGCTACTGGTACTTCCAAAATATATTCTTCATCACTTGTAGCATCAGACGTAGCATCGGATGTAGCATCGGATGTAGCATCAGATGTATCTTCTACTGGAATCAAACTATTTTCAAAAATACTTTCGTCATCCGTTAAGTCTTCTGGTTCAACTATTTTATATATTTTTTCACAAATTGTACATCCAAAAGGAAAATTGTTGTCTGTTGGAGGCATTATAAAAGAAACTTGATATTGTAAAATAAATGTTGAAGCAAATGTTTGAAAATTTTTCTAAGTCCGAAAGTATTAATTATTAGGAAGTTTTACAAGTCCAATGTAAAGTAAAAATAAAGAAAGAAGTGTTGTTGCCTGTTTAAACAGTTGCAAAAGAATGATAGGTTTGAAAATTTTTCAAAGTCCTAAAATATTAAATATTGAGAAGTTTTAACACTTAAAATATTTACAAATCCAATGTAAAGTAAAGAAAGAAATGTTGTTGCCTGTTGGAACAATGGCAAAAGAATGATGGAAACCAAACCCGCAGTAAGGGTCCTGTGGTTTGGGAGGGGGTAAGCGAGGAGGGGGGATGACCTCAAGCCGAGTTGGGGTCCGGGATCTGCGCGTGTGGTTCGGCATCAGTTGCTCGCTAGACAGTGAGGTGGTAACATGTTCAGAAGGCGCCCTGAACATTTTATCATTTTTGCTGTTTGGTGAAAATATCTTGGTGTTATTTGTATAATAACATCTTGACGTAGGACTGATTAATTTTAAGGCATGGTAGTTGTTTGTGCTTGTAGATACCCTAGGGTTTGTAGTTTGTTTTTAATTTGCTGGTTTGGTAGTTAGTATTATTTTAAAATCTTTCTTTTACTTACAATATATTTCTGCCTGGAATGTTTAAATTTAAAGTAAAATTTTTGTTTTTAGGAATGTTATATGATATGTTTTTAATACCTTTCTATTCCAATTTCCTTTTTCCAACAAGCTTGTTGAGGGCATTCCCTCTCTTGTCTTGTACTCCTTTTTAGTTAGGGACACCTTTCAATTCCAATTTCCTTTCCTTTTTTCCTCCCATCTTTTGCATGGTAAAACCAATAATGGTAAAACCGGCAACCGCTTTTGTAGTGATTACGCTCACCAAAGCGGGTCACTTACAACCTCTATACGTGCTGGATGGGTAGTTCGCCTACCTCCGGAGTTTCGCTAGACCTCAGTTGTTCTGCGTCGCTAATGGCGAGACACTGGCTCCTTTAGTGTTAGGAAATAAAAAAACATATTTGTATAACATTTTTTCCTAAATTTAATTAAGCAACTTGCTATTTCAAAATAACATTTTTGTTTTAGCTTAGCGTTGTGCGCTTATGGTGAGGTGTGTGAGTTCGCTTACGTGATGATCACACTGTAATCATGATGTGCAGCGCTGGGCTGTCTAGCTATTTTTTTAAACTAAATTTTATTTCTTTATTTTGTTATTTTTATTAATTCTTAAACTCTTGGCAGATTGTATTGTAAATTAGCTTTTCTTCTTTTAGGTTTCCGGGGGTGTACGGTTCTGTAAAACCGTACACCCCCATTTTCTTTTTAGTTATCGAATGACCTTGACCTACTTATTTTCAAGGTCAACAAAAAGACTTAGCGAAAATTTCTAAGTCTCAAGGTCATTTATATATAGGTAGATTTAGCTTTTCTTCTGTTAGGTTTCTGAGGTGTACGGTTCTGTAAAACCGTACACCTCCATTTTCTTTTTAATTATTGAATGACCTTGACCTATTTATTTTCAAGGTCAATAGCAGTTAGCGAAAATTTATAAGTGTAAAAAGTAGGTCAAGGTCACCAAAAAATACCCTATGAACGGGGGAATAGACCGTTAAGTAATTCTTTTAGAATTACAAAGTGGTCTATTCCCCCGCTCCTATTTTTTTTTATTTCATTTTTACACTAACCTCTCAGTTTTAACAAAAGGAGAGGTATTTGTTGTGCGCACTGCATAATGTTTGATTTACACAACACATCTTTTACCCTTTTTTAATAATATACGAACATTGTTCTTTTTAGGACTAGATTGTAAAAAGTAAAAAGTCATTTTGTTATCCCGCTTTTATAAGAAATTAACCCTCCATTGTAAATTTTGAAAATAGGTCAAGGTCATTCAAAAATACCCTATGAGCGGGGGAATAGACCGCTAAGTAATTCTCTTGGAATTACAAAGTGGTCTATTCCCCCGCTCCATTTTTTTTGTCTTGTGTTTAATTTGACCATTTAACTTTATCAGATGGAGATTTTCTTACTAAATAATAATGAACATTACTGATATTTGGAATTTGAAGATTTACTGGTAATTTGAGCAAGTAGAGTTCATCACAACATCTAAGAACAACATCCCTGTTACTGATCTTTTTTACAAAAACATATTTGTGGTTTAATTTCAATCTGTTGATTTTAATTCTTTTATAGTTTTCAATTTTTTCTGGCAATTCACTTTTGGAAGGTTCAATTTTGACTTTTTTAGAAGGTTGAATTTTGACTTTTTCGGAAGGTTCACGTTTGTTATGCAAATTACACAATTTTTCACCTACACTACACAACTTCACACACCTTTCACCTTTGTTCGCTCCTTTTTTTAAAATATGAGCACATTGTTCTTTCTTAAAACAGGATTTTCTTAATTTTTGAAGTTTTTGAAGTTTTTCAGAAATTTTTTTAGGAGATTTTTTTGGTGAAGATTTTTTTGGAGAAGGAGATTTTTTCGGTGAAGATTTTTTTGGAGAAGGAGATTTTTGTTTCACAATAGAAACAACAGATGATGATGATGTTCTTGATGACGAGGAAGAAGACCTGGACGAAGACGAAGTGCCTGCCATAGCGCTGGATCCTAAGAAAGTAAAGATTACTCTGTTTACCCTGCCTTTATAACAGCTCCCCACCCATTTACCCCCTCTACTTTTCGACGTCAAAAAAATATTCATCCAAGCTTTCTAACACTGGCAAGGAAACAGTTTCAAAAGGTTGATACAAAATTTCATAAATGTCTTGGTTTAAATTTTGCGAAGTTTGAAGATATTCTTCTATTTCCTGTACAAATTTCTGTTCGAATTGTTGGAATTCTTCTATATCCTGTAAAAATGTCTGTTCGGATTGTTCAAATTCTTGTTGTTCTAAGTTAAATGTTGGTGATTTCAAGTCCTCTTCCAATTTTTTAATGTAATCTATTGCATTTTGAACTATAGATTGTCTGTTAATTTTTTTTTGTTTTTGACTTTCCGGTACAACTAATTTTAATTTTTCAAAAGCTTTTTTTAATCTGTGTTTTCTTCTTTGTTCCCTTCGGTTTCTACTTAATCTTTGATCAATCAGGTATTTTAGGAAAGATTCCATAACGTTTTGTTGATTCAAAATGTAGCAAACTATTAATTCTATAAAGCTTCTATCCGCTCAATATATAGTGGAAACCCGGGGGGGGGGAGGGGGAATCACCTTCGCCATCAAGGTGATTGGTACGTATTTAAAGCTTTGAGGTTTGCATAGCCAGACCATAACTATGAGCTCCTTGTACGAGTTGTGTCTGCAGCGTATCTGCACCGATAACCCTATGCTCAGGCATATCAGAAGGGTGTCAGAGCCGCTGCCGCCAATTTTGCAAGGAGAGCTCATTTATGAGCATAAAAGACGATGCGTCTACAAAACCAAAATTTGGTTTGAAGGGCCAAATGTTGGCAGAATATGTGCCGTATGTCACATGGTACGTTTTTTCATTAACTGCATTGTTTATTTTGTTAACAATATATTATTTTTTTTAATTTCTTTAAATTAATAATTTTTTTTTCAGGCGCTTCCTCTTGCCGGCCCGGGGGACGAGCTTTATCGAACTATTGCTTATAGAAGCGGAATAATTGGGTATAAACTACAAATGCCGGCACCTCAAGAAAAATGTCATCTCTGCAATTTCTGCCCCCTGGCAAAATATGAAATTAATTGTATGTGTTTATAAACACATATAATTATGAGAAATTAAATAGGGACGGGGAACAGAGCAGTTTGTGGTCTAACCACTTACTGCTCTGTTCCCCGTTCATAGGGTATCTTCAGATGACCTTGACCCACTTTTAAAACTTTATGGTGGGGAAAATGTATATATAAACCGTGGATTATATGAAGAGGCATCACTTCCCTCACCGATAATCATGGAAAGTTTCCGTATGTTTTACAATGTTTTTTGCACTCCTCAACAACATATTCAATTTATGTTAAATTTAATCCATGTCCTCCAGAATATTAATTTTCTTACGATTAATGTTACTGGGGAAAGAATGGTAAATTTAACATATCAACGTTTATTAGTTACCATCAACCCTTTCGTAGATCCGAATTGGTTTTCAACACTTGAAACATACATTGATACTATGGCTTTTGAACAAGGATTCCATTATCTTTGGGTTGATGTAGATTACATCAACTTTCAAAATGAATCAGATGATGATGGATATGATTCTGCCACATAAAAGTAGACATTAACGGAACTTCTCCCCCTGCCTTTTAGGAAAAAAGAGAGGAACAGTGTTAATTAATAACACTGTTCCTCTCTTTTTTCCGCTTAAAGTTAAATGACCTTGACCTACTTATTTTGAAGGTCAATTGTAACTTAGTGAAAATGTTCTAAGTCCTAAGTAGGTCAAGGTCATTTAAATCTTAGCGGAAGAATGAAAAGAATAGCTACCAACATGCATTGTTGGTATCTATTCTTTTCTTTCCTCCTAGAAAACCCCTTTAGTCCGTGTCAACTTTGATGTGAATTTTTGTACAAAATTGTACATAATAAAGGACCCATGTTTCGAGTCCTTCGTAATCCATAGAATCCGAAGTGCAACAGATTTTTGTACCGTCTGCTTTAACAGCTTCAAGTACTCCACTAATACACTTCAGATTGCTATGATACGTTCTTATGTACCATAGTACTTTTTTGGCTTCGACAAAGTTGTGCACAGCACCAAAGATCATGAGGGATTCCATGGCAAATGTAACCACAAGACTACAGCACACCTTATATATACTGTGAGCCCAAGGCTATAGCCTCGATTTTTGAGTTTTTGCGTCATAACTTTTATACCGTTGGTTTTATCAAAAAATGTTACTGGACCTTTTTTGTTTGTCTTTTAATTTCGCTTAATTTGACTACCCGCACGATAGATTTGGAGCATTTTTGTTATATCCACTGCCTATAGCCTCGATTTTGAGTTTTTGCGTCATAACTTTTATACCGTTGGTTTAATCAAAAAATGTTACTGGACCTTTTTTGTTTGTCTTTTAATTCTGCTTAATTTGACTACCCGCACGATAGATTTGGAGCATTTTTGTTATATCCACTGCCTATAGCCTCGATTTTTGAGTTTTTGCGTCATAACTTTTATACCGTTGGTTTAATCAAAAAATGTTACTGGACCTTTTTTGTTTGTCTTTTAATTCCGCTTAATTTGACTACCCGCACGATGGATTTGGAGCATTTTTGTTATATCCACTGCCATCGTGTACGGCGACGCAGTTCTAAAGTTGAACGGCGACGAAATCAAGTAACCGGTTTTGCAGGGGGGATGCGGGGGGATGCGGGGGGTTCCGGGGGGGGAGGGGGGGGGAGGGGGGAGGGGGAGGGATGGGAGGGGGGGAGGGGGAGGGGGGGAGGGGGGGAGGGGGGAGGGGGGGAGGGGGGGAGGGGGGGAGGGGGGAGGGGGGAGGGGGGGAGGGGGAGGGGGGGGGAGGGGGGGAGGGGGGGAGGGGGGTGGTTTCGCGGGGGGGGGGTATAACAAAAAATGCTCCAAATCTATCGTGCGGGTAGTCAAATTAAGCGGAATTAAAAGACAAACAAAAAAGGTCCAGTAACATTTTTTGATTAAACCAACGGTATAAAAGTTATGACGCAAAAACTCAAAAATATTAATAACCGACGCGAAAACTAAACTCACCATCAACAGAAATTAAAACATTTACAAAAACCCAAATGTTAAAAATAATTATTTAATAAAAGATACAACACAAAACTAAAATCTTAGGTTATTTAAAACTTTAACAAAATATTTAAGTCTCAAAAGTAGAGTTTTAAAATCAATCAATATATAAGTCAAACAAGTAAGTCTTTTGAAATTAAAATATCTAAGTCTAAAAAATAGGTCATTTAAAATAATTCTAAGTCCGAAAGGAGAACAATCAAAACTAGGTCAAGGTCATTTAAAAATTATAAAAAAAAGGGGGGTGGGGAAGCGTGGGGTCCCTACCTTATTCTACTACTTTATTTCTATACTACTTTATTATAACTTATGCTACCCCTTAAATGCTATCATGCATGCGGTTACGGTGTGATCATCACGTAAGCGAACTCACACACCTCACCGCCCTATCATATCTTAACCCCTACCTAACGTTCCCCCTATTCTATCTTACACTATGTAATATTACAGTTACGGTGTGATCATCACGTAAGCGATCTCACACACCTCCCTATAATATTACACCTAACTTAATATTACAGTTACGGTGTGATCATCACGTAAGCGAACTCACACACCTCACCGTAATATTAACCCTGACAATTAAACCACGCAGGAAATGGAAAGGTAGGTGGATTGCCATTGCGACCGACTATTATAGGAGGGCGACTCTCCCACAATAGCCGAACGCAGTGTGTGCTTGACATAAGCCATCCCACACACCATGGCGAACATTACGTTACAGCATAACCCTCCACGTAAGCGGACCAGTTACACCTTCACCGTAATGCCAAAGAGAAACGTTGCGCGCTTGCTTATATCAGCGAGCTTGAGACTCGACCTCGCTAGCGAGCCTTGACTAGTAGGTCAACGTGTCGCTCTGCCAAGGCCGGTAGCCTTGGCCGGGTCGCTAGCCACCGCTCTCACAACTTCGTCTGGCCTACTTGGACCTGGTCACTACCTTGACTACAAGGTTGTTGTGTGCCTACTTGGACCTGGTCACTACCTTGACTACAAGGTTGTTGTGTCTGCTGCCTATAAGAACCCCATTCGCCCGCCTTGTGTTATTCTGCCACTCGCCACCATCGCTGTTACTATCCATTCCCACGTTTTTCTATTTCATTATATCCATTTTATTATTTCCTTTATCTAATTATGGACTCCTCATCTGCCTCTTCATCCTGCCCTATTCTTCTGGGTCTGCTCAAGAAACCTCTGATGAAGCAACATTCCATCCCGGTATCGATCAGCCTTTCTGCAATCAACGATTTTATTCCGCAAAAATCTTCTACTCCCGTCCTCTCCTCCTTCATTAACGAAATAATAGCCGATGCTGTTAATGAAGATCAACCCCAATTATTTCAGAATCCCACACCAGTTACAGAAACATTAACGCCGCAAATTGAAGAGATTCCGATCGCTCCAATTTGTGACGACATTTTAACTGAAGACTGGATGGAGTTGTGCGGACTGCACCCTTCTTCTACCCCCCAACAAATTCAACCCGCACCAATCAAAGAAACCCCCACCCCCCAAACAATTCATCCCGCACCAGTAAAGAACATCAGGCTAAAGGAATTAAAGAAAAACAAAAAATATAACCTGTACAGAATTGAAGAAAACAAAATTTATATCTACAACGAGGAGAGGACGAAAATTTATATCCTCACAACTCCAAAAACCAAACCACCACTTGTCCCAACAGATCCAAAATTTTTACTAGTAACAGCGGAGGGTGGAAAATTGAGAATAAATATATTAAATTAAACCTTATATTCCTTCCCCTCCTCAATCAAAGTCCACCCTGGTGGCAAAATCGGCCCTTCTAAGGGCCACCCTAAGACTTTCAAATTTAGGCTTAAGTTAGGGCCTCAACCCTTGGTGACTACAAGCGGTTCATATACCTCTAAGTCCCAAAGGTTGAGTCAATAGCGGGGGGCTTTCGCTAAAGCCTCAACCCTTGGTGACTAACAAGTGGTCTGTGTACCACTAAGTCACAAAGGGTTGGACGCTAAAGCCTCAACCCTTGGTGACTAACAAGCGGTTCACATACCTCTAAGTCCCAAAGGTTGAGTCAATAGCGGGGAGCTTTCGCTAAAGCCTTAACCTTTGGTGACTAACAAGAGGTCCGTGTACCTCTAAGTCCCATAGGGGCTTTCGCAAACCACCCCTTGTTAGTCACCAAGGGTTGATACTTAAACTTAACCCTAAATTTGAAAGTCTTAGGTCGGCCCTTAGAAGGGCCTTTTTTTGCCACCAGGGTGGACTTTGGAGGTGGGAAAAGGTTTTACTCGGTAATATTTATGTTTAACTTGGCACCTTTTTTATTTATTATCAAGTGTCGAGGGTTAAGGGGAATAGGAATTTTTTTGGGAATGTCTATGACATAAATTTTGGTTTTTTCAGAATTAAAAATGAAAATAGAAGAAGATAAATGTCTTAAGATTTCATATTTTCGGTTAAGTTTCAGTTTTTTTAGATGAAATTTTTGCTGGGGTACGTTTGAAGATACAGGTGATAGAGGTGGTTTGGTGCGAATTTTGGGTGGTTCGGTGCGAATTTTGGTGCCGGTAAGAATGTTTTTCCAAACTTGCTGAAAAGGTTTTCGAGCAATAGTGGTTGTAACATCATACCAATCACGATTGTTGTTCGATTGAATAATTCGTACCCCAAGCAGTTGAAGATAGGAAAACCAGTTATACCAAATCTCGGTATACTCGGAGCGGTTCATTGTGAAATTGAAGTAGGTGTTGTTAGGACGGTGGCAAAGGAAAGAATAACTTGGCGAGGGTAGAGTGTAGAGTGTGTTAAACAATCAAGGACAGGTGTGCCGGGTGATGCAGCAAGGACGACGACCTGTATTCGCCGGCCGGCCGCAAGCGAAAGTGCGGCGCAAGGTCAACCAGTTGTATTGCTAACTGGTCGGCAACAAGCGAAAGCATGCGAGGTCAAACCCGGCCCACTCGGTCTCGTTTATCTTTTAAAACTCGCATGATAGGGTTTGCAAACATATTAATTCAAATATGTTGTAAAAATTTTCTTACGATATTTTGTTACAAATATTTTTAAGGCAAATGTTAAGAAACCATGTTTCTATTTTTAATCGCAACTACAGTTTCGATTTCTTTAACTAAATATTATAACTAAGTATTAAGGTAATATAATAAAGTAGCATCTTTAAAAATATTGTAACTTGTACAAAGTTAAATAAGTATTTTAAGCCAAATGTTAAAAACAATTGTTTAGTACTGAGATGTTCACCCTACAACACCTACGTTAGAACTAACACTACAAATCCAAAAATTGCGAGGAGTCTCTCATGGTGGTGGGGGGAGGGCAGATGTTCCGAGCTGCACATGTCAAGGGAGGTTGCAGCGCCGCTACTGACACATCAGTTTGCTAGTAGAACTGGCAGAGTAAACATCTAAATAAACATGAGTTCTGTTTTATATGTTTCTTTTATTAAAGATGGACTTTGCATTGAAACGCAAAGTTTTCCTATTGATGCAGATCCTATACAACAAATTTTAGTACATCCTCCAGAAAGTTATGATTCCATCTACATTTCAGTGCAAGAAACAAACGACCCCCCACCACCAACAACTCCTGATGCACAGTAGGACACGGCTACCACACGTCATTAAAGCTTCAGCTCTTTACCCGAGCACACATGGACTCTGAGCTTCAAGATAATACTGTTTCTTCTACATCTACACCAACTTCCGAACAATTACCTACTACAAATGAAACTACTACAAGTCTACAAGTAAATGAAATTTCATCAACTGTTAGTTCTGATGCGCAAGCAATAATGTTATCATTAATTGGTTTCGACTAAAAATTCAACAATGGAAGAAGAAAGAAATTCGCTACTTTACAACTTGGTTTTTGTGAACCCGTCGAAATTTATTATTTGCCTACTTTCATTTTTATGTGGTTACAATTTTGGTTACCTTGTTCAGGAAATGCTAACAGATAAAAAGGAAGAACATTCGCTATATTTTAAAGTTTATGTTTATGTAATTGCATCTTTATTTGGATACTTTGTAGCAGGATATTTTCTTGTTAATTTGTCAATTCCATTTTTTACATGGTATTTTAACAGACGTGAAAATCAACAAAACAACAGTTTGTAAAAAGAAACAAAAATTATCTTGCATTTTCGGATTTTCCGAAAATGCAAGATCTTTTTTAAAAACATCCCCAAAAGACCTTGACACACTTCCGGCCATTTAAAATTTAAATACCCAGCACAGCAGGGCATTTAAACTTTAAATACCCACCTACAACACGTCACAGCTACGTCACAGCTGATGACGTCACTTCCGGTCACGTGACCGGAAGTAGCTGTCAAAAAATTGACTGCCTGTCAAAGTTTGATTGGGCCAGAAACGCCACATCGCCACTACTAACATGGGGAAATGAAGGTGTTCCCAATCGTTAACGTTTATACCGGAAACTCCTGCGGTAGATAAAATTAACTTTGAAAGTTTCAATAGCTAAGCTATAATTTTGTTAATGAAAACTTTAAAAGTATATAAATAGGCTTAATATTCTTCATTCTTTTGCGATATGATTTTTGCTCGATTTCGAGCTACGTGTTATCTAGTACTTAAAAAAGATACATATGCAACTTAGGAGTTTATGCTCTGAGTTTTAACAAAATATGGCTTCATATTTTACCGTTGAGAATTTCAAAATATAAATATTAGTTGAAGATTTTAGAGATATATCTAATAAAAGATTTGAAGTTAAAAACGCATTACAAATTTAAAACTTGGCTTTTGTTCTTGGAATGAGAAGGATATTAAAGTGTTTCCGGTTAACCTGCATATTTTTGCTAAATTTCTAAATGTATCAATAACAATGCATCTTTTTAACGTAGGTATTCCGCATAAAGTTATGGTATTTGCTTAGGTATTAATCTGCCAAACATGTACTTTACACCTTGCTTGACACGAAACAAAAAACCAGGTAAGTTTAAAAAAGTGATTTCTCGGCCATTTAGTTATGTGGGCTGAATAATTTTGTTTTAAATGGAGAATGACCATTTCATCAATGTTATTTAGAGAATAATTATGTTGACTAGAGATCGCCAGTGGTCGAAAATTCGACCAATTTTTAAATCAAGAAATAGGGATAGCTAATTTTGAACTTTGCATACACCAATGCGTTTCACAATACATTTCATATAGTACACATTTTCCACGTAAGCACATAATAGAACCATTGACTTTGAATCTCTTCAAGTGAAGAGATTCAAAGTCAATGATAAAACCAAATGGGAACCAAAAGCAAAAGAGAAAGACTCAATCTTTGACTAATTATTTCGCCTCGCCACTGGCACATATATATGACATGGTTTTTAGTAATTAGTATTGTACAATATTAAGATTCCATGTTTATTTCTTTAACACTGAGCTGGTTATTGATTCAGAGGACGGTAAAAATTCAGTCATCAAATCATTTTATGCCATACACCCCTTACTACGGTTCTCTCCCTCACTCCCTCCATTAATTCCCTCCCTCACTCTCTATGTACTTCCCTTCCTTTCGACCTTCTTTCTACTTTTCACCCCTTTTCTCCTTCATCCTCTTCTTACCATCTCTCATCCCTCCTTTCTTACCTTTTAGGTCTTAAATAATAACACCTAACATTTACGTGCCTAATTATTATTTGAGACCTAAAACTCCCCTTCAAAACCTTTTCTCTCCTTTCTTAATTACCCTTAGGACATTTTCCCCTCCTTCCCTCTCTCCCTATTATTATCACTAAAACACATATTTTACGCATGTCCATCTGTACTGCAGTTGCACGACAGTACATCGGATGGTAGAGACTCACCTTCATGTTCTTTTTTCTTCCCTTTTTATTAGCTAATTTTTATCTCTTAATCTTATTGAAGTGAGCAAACTTTATTTGAAACACATTCAATCTTCTCTAAATAGCCCTGGATTTCAATCAAATACTATATTTTTACTCCATGTCCCAATAAAACATGTGGCTTGAAATTGTTTAAAAATAATAATTTGTTTGGATTTTTTACTGGACAAATACTAACTCATGTCATTAATGAATTCCTTACATTAGTTTATTGCTTGATAAAAACCTATTATTGTTTGGGTTTTATATCTCATCAGATGACGGAAAAAACAGCGTAAATGTTTGCTCACTTTTCGCCATCACATAATATTTCTATATCTAATCTTTACTCTACAAAAAATAGCATGTGATAACAGCTACATTATGATGACAAAAGCACAGTTCTGTTTTGTTTTTCTATCACCAAAACAGCAACTCATAAGACCAATGTTAATTTTTTTGAAATTTTAAATTCAATTTTCTACTTGTCTAAAAGACTAATATAAATTTCAATGGGATTCTGCACATCTACATGAAAATACAATTCTATCGGTGTGCTTAGATTTTTGCTACGATGCACACTGGCTGAGAAAAAAGGAGTACAAAAACCTTATGGAAAAAATGCTTGTCTATTAATATAAAGATCAGAGGTTTGCGCACCTTCTTACAGTTTGTCGTTAAGATCTAATATGATGAATGCAAGAGACTGACGCGTCGATGCATCATTTTTTTTAAATCCAATACTTAAAAAACTACAAAACAGTGGTATGAAGATGAAATGAAATGAAAATGAAATGAAAAATTCTTTATTTTTTCAGGCAAAGTTAGGGCCACACGACCCTTTCTTACACTTAACCTGAAATACACAGTTTGAGATAATATATGCTACCGTTAAAGTAAACAATATACAAACTAACTTAAAATAATATATTTACATAAAAGAAAAAAAATATATTAAATTTTAACTACACTCATTCACTCAATCATTCATCTGTTAGGGACCCCACCCAAGACGAAAACCACCTTCGACACACCTACCAAGGACATTCGCTGAAAGAATAGTATTTTCAGCACCACCACATCAATCCATGTAAACTAACCCCCCAGATTATGAAAAATAAAAATGGATGTACTATCAAAGCTGCAAATTGTATCCCGTATACATTCATTCTTTTAAAGAAGGTGAATTTAATTTATTCTCCATGTTGAAGTTTCAAGTACGAAGCAATAAGTTAATTTTAAAAGTTGTCTAATAGGCAGTTTGCCTGATAGGCCTCTGGACATTTTATTCCAGTAAGACATTTTGTCAAAAAAATTAAAAAATATATAATAATACACTCATTTTCTCACAAATATGGCGTTTTACTGCAACATACCATCATTAACATGAAAATAAAGCCTTTTTTAATATGTTGTTTTTTAAGTCACGAAGTGACGCGGTCTGCTAGTTTGTAATAAAGAAATTTAAAATCTTTAATGTGGAAATGAGAAAAATGTTTCTACAACACAACAAATTGTTTTTTGGTAAAACTAGGTATTATTTAATTACCTTGACAAATACGATTAGTAACCTGTTATATTATATTCAACACAACTCAGGAAACAAAAACCGTAATTGAAAAAAATATTGTAAGCTAATGAATGACCTTTTGTACAATATGGCCTAATTTTCTAAGCGTAAGGACGATTTTGCCAATAGATATGCAGTAGATTCCCTCTTATTTGGACACCTTTTAACCGGGCATCGGTTTAACTGGACTCCTCTTGGAGGAAATAACATCTTTTTGATCGGCCAGTTTTTATCAGAATTTAACTGAACAAGATCGACAGGAAGTGGACGATACTGTACCGACGATTCTTGTGAAGAAATGTCTTAGACCAGTAATGATGTGTCAAAATACTGCTCTCTTCAATTTGAGTAAAATGAGTTAGTTTTTGAGTAATTGAGGATTAATATCGACGGTTCCCTTTAAAAATATATAATGTTAAATCTGTTTAAAACTTCCAATTTTTCATTTTTTTAAATCTAATTTTTTGAGGAAACGTCGGTTTAACCGGAAAAAGTGTTATCTGGACAGGCCTCGGTCACAAGGGGTCTGTATAAGAGAGGGTCTACTGTAGTTGTCTTCTCTTGATGATGATGGCTGGTTGATGGGACTCTGAATAGAATCATTGTTAAAGATAAGCAGTGAATGGGTTATATTTTATTCTTGGAAATCATCTTTCCATCCAATCTGTGCCTTAATTGATTTCCATAAAAAATGTAGTTTACTATTATTTATGTAATAACATATATACTCTGTCAGAGCTGTAACATTTTTTGTCTTGTCTTTTTGTTTGTAAAACAAACCATTTAAAAAAATTATTGTTGCTTCAATTTGAGCATACAATACCTCATAAGTTAGGTCATCTGCCACTCCCAAAGACTGAGATAAAATATCTGCCCGTTTTCTTAATATCTATACATTAGTATACATTAATTGAAATGGCGACCTACCCAGTTAGGTATTTCAAGCCAAGTAGGAATGACAGTATTCATTGTACCTTGAACCAATTGCAAGGTCCTGTCAGGAGAAACATTAGAAGAAAGATTGAACGATAGACTAGAAAACATGGAAGAGACACCAGAAAACATGGATGAGGCTCTAGAAATCATGGAAGGGACAACAGAAACTTGGAAGAGACACTAGAAAACATTGAAAAGACACAAGAAAACATGGAATGAGACCAGGGAATCAAGAATAAAGAAGGAAAAGCCGCTTTACTTGAATTTTTTTCTTACAAAGTTAAATTACGGTTTGAGACTCAATGTTGAGTCACACAATTTTTTAAAATACTAGATTTCAATTCAGCAGACTAAAAACAAAAGGAACAACAAAAATCATAACTCCCGCCAAACACTTTCCCGCCAAAAACCCATTTTGACTGGATTATCATTGAATATATATTCAATGACTACATATATCCAATTTCAAGACAACTAGTATGAACACCAGTTGTGTTATTCCCTGAGAAACACTTCTACAACATGCGCAATTACCTTTCTTGGCCGTGTGCGAGAGCCTATATTAACCAAGAAATACAGGAAAACCTAAATTAACAAATACAAGAAATACTATGGCATTATACCTAATGCCATAGTATTTCTTGTACTAGGTCTTGTGAGGCCTTGTGCCTAGGCCTCAGGTATTTTACCAGCTGTCGAAATATGATATATGATATATTCATTAAGCCGCTCGTCCAACCCAAGTAAGTGAAAGAACTCGCGACTTTTCATATAATTCTTATCACCAAAACTTTTTTTAATATGTTTTTATTATACAGCTGCAAAGATATTGATTCAAACACTCTCAATAGACAATAGTTCCGCGAACGCAACTTCTTATTTGCAAATACAACACAAATTTTGCCTCATAGAAGTAAGTGATGATATTTATTTTGTATGTAGCATAAATAGATTGGTGATAGTCTAACTTCTCAGTCCTATAATGTGTAACAAATTATTAATTACAATTAAATTGTCTTTAAAAGATGAAAATGAATTCTAAACTACTGGTGTAGTTTGCACTGTGCCGGCCAGTAAGCGCTGCAGTGGTACCGTAGTTTGTACCGTGGCGGCTAGGGAGCGCTGCAGAACCTTTTAGCGAATTTCCCCTATAGGGAAGTAGCTATTACCGTGGGCGGCACGGTGAGACTTAAGCCCGGGACCATGTTATTTTTTCATTTTGAAGTCCCTAGACCCCAAAAACACCGTTCGTTCATTTTCATATATATATATATATATATATATATATATATATATATATATATATATATATATATATATATATATATATATATATACCCGTCCGTAGGCGCGATAACTTTTGTAAAAAAGGTCCGATCTATAGGGAAGTAGCTATTACCGTGGGCGGCACGGTGAGACTTAAGCCCGGGACCATGTTATTTTTTCATTTTGAAGTCCCTAGACCCCAAAAACACCGTTCGTTCATTTTCATATATATGTATGTATATATATATATATATATCTATATAAATAAAATTAGAGTTTTGTCTGTACATTGCTTAGAATTATGAAATTTTTGGTTATTTTTACGTTTTGAAGGTCAGAGAATCCGAATCAAGCCTTATCTCAATTTATGTCACGATGTGTGTTGGTAACGCTCAACATCACACTTTAGACCGCTTTTCACGCAAAAACTAGAGTACTGTTATGGCTGAAACTTTTTTCCTGTGTAGTATGCACATATGAGAAGGTTTTAGACGACTTAAATTAGGTATGTCTTTTTGAAATTAAATAGCAAGCTTCTAAAAACCGAGTTTTATTCGATTTTGACCAAGTTTGTTTTGAATTTCCCCATAATTCACGGGGATGACGTTTTGTTTACATTTTCAGTGTTCCAAACAGATGGTAGTTACCTTCACTGATGGATTCGTCGTTACAGATGTTTTATGATTTCATTCAGTTTTATGTTTTGGTTTATTATATTTCTTTTTAATTGACATGTACTATATAAAGTTAATATTTTCCCATTCATTATACATTTATCAAGATTTTCATCCTGATCTCACCCTCGGAATCCACCACAGACCAAGGTCGCGCACAGACCCTCTCAAAGATCACATATTAATATCCTTATGCCAGAATAATAAGTGATAAAATGTTTATATTCAAACAGATGTTAAAAGCAAGACATTTCATAGAATGTAAAACCAGCTGTCTGTAAAAAATAAAATAAATCACTGACTAGAGATAAAGTCCTTCCTTCCTTATAACAGCTGTTAATGAAAGAGATAATGTAAACCATTTTTTTTTAATGCGGGATGGCTCTGTAATGTTTTTAGGGTCTATTTTGTTGTTCAAAATAGACCCTAAAAACATTAGAAAATACATTGGTGGCATTTAATCAAGGCATTTTCTACTCTACGTACATAAACTTTCATGAAACAGGAAACTGCTTTAAGATTCTCTAAGTACGCACGGTCTGCTGCGAAGAGGGTATTTCCTGCCTCAGGGTCACTCTGTACTATAGGACAGATTCAACGATAGGCCTACTGAGTATAAGCCTTCCCAGGCAGCGACACCCTTAGGGGTTTTGTCGGCGGGGGCGCTGGAATGTGCTGGCATGTGTAGTATAGAGAGGGCAAATAAAAATGCCTCGTGCGGCGGGGCAGCAATATTTCTACGTACTCCCGTCGGCAGCGACACCCTTAGCGGATTCCTAAAACATCTTTCTGGCTGATGAAAGTATATCTACTTTATATTTGGCAAATACCACTGGCCTATCATCATACAGCCCAAACTACTTGAACTTGACTTCGAACCTTGAGACTTTTCATGGACGTTCCTATAGGGAGTGAGCATCCGCTGAGAACGGGTTTTTCAAAATTCAAAGTTTTCAGGGGTTTTCGGTTGAGTAAACGGTCTGAAATTTTTCTGTATAATTTAATGGATGATCTTTCGATTAAATTGTCAATTTTCATTTAATCAAGAAGGCGGTTTACGCTTCACATACAGACAGGTCTCTACAGCTGATTTATAGTTTGGTTCCTTTTATCATGGTTGCATGGTTGTTTTTTTTCTTTTTTGTAGGTTATATGTACTATATTAAAGTCACCAATAGTTTTTCTACCTTATCTATTTAATCATAAACTCAGTATGTTGCACCATCTGCTTCATTTAGGCAGCGGGTGTTAAAATTGTTATCGTGAGCGAAGCCACGGGCAACTGCTAGTATATATATATATATATATATATACCTGTCCGTAGGCGCGATAACTTTTGTAAAAAAGGTCCGATCTTGATGAAATTTGGAACAAACATGTAAAGCGTCATTCATGACTTCGAGTTCGAAAACCAGCAAGATTGATTTACTCTAAGAAGGTTTTTTCACAAAATAAGATTTATTTTCAAGATTTAACACCTTTTTACTAATTATTTTTAAACTTAATTGTCAAAATTGAATTCAGCTTAAAAAAACAAACAATTTAGCATTTTGAATTATTAGTCTACGTCAATCCCTTGCTTAGATATTGGATAATATTGGATGTGCTAAACACAGTACGTTGTCCAATATTGTTTTTAATAATTTTTCCCTCCAAAAAGTATAGTCACCCTGATTTGAGGTGTTTAAAAAAATACAATTCTGAACATATGATTAAATTTGCAGGTGTTGAATATTTTATTTGTGTTTATTTTGAATAGTTAGAGTTCATTGATCAAGATTTTGCAGAAAATATATACTATATCAAAAAATACAAATCATTTTTAAATTTAATAAAGAAAGTAAGAGCATTTGGAGGGGGATGTCTTGGTCTAAACTGCCTGAAAATGCAGCATAATATATGATATGTTTACAATTATGAGGATTGATAATATGTTTTATTGAAATTGACTGGAGATGTACGTCTGCTGCAACAGGTATGTTTTAATTACTATAAAACTGACCATATGATTGAATTTAATTTTTTCATGAGATTAAATTATTTGTTTGTTTTGAGTGTTTTGATTTCATTGGTTATATGTTTGTTGACATTTATATTCTATAGCAAGATTTCAGTTATTAAAAATTAAAAGACTAAGAATTATATAGAATACAAAAGTGTATGTATTACTAATGAAAACCAATATGGTCTCTTTGTTAATTTTCCTCATGTTTAAAGCTCATGAATGAATATATATGCGTTTTTAGTATATTATTTACTTAACGTATTCAAATGATACTTTCCTTAAAACAAGTTGAATGCTCACATATACAAAATAAATCCTATGGAAATTCGCTGAGTACGCAGGTCTGCTGCGTCGGGGGTATTTGTCAGTGAAACAACTCGAAGTTTCCTGCATCATTAGCTTTGAATCTAGGAGGATGCTACAATCGGCTTTTTCAGCGCTAGACACACATCAGCCACAAAACAGCATGATTTTTTTGTTAGCCGATTAATTACACTTGGAAATATTTGAAAGCGTTTTTTATTTTTTTGAATTGGTTATTCCGAGTGTGATTTTATCGTATGTAGGGTGGAATTAGTAATGACAAACGACAAACTCGGTGGCACATGCGACCATTTTTGAGGTCTTATAAATTAATACTTATTATTTGAGAGAGTAGCTAAAATATTGGTTGCGACGTGGCGGTGGCCGGTCGTTGTGTGCCCCAGTCAATTCTGGCGAGGTTTTGAGGGTCCCTTATCTCTATGGCTCAGTTACGGTGTCTTCCCGATCGTTCCGGATCAATTCCGTTCCCGTTGCACGTAAATGCACAAGTTTGTTTTGATATATTATCAAAATAATTAAAAATTAAGAGATTTTTTAATTCAACGCGCCTGTTAGTAACAGGTATATATTTTATAAAAATATCAAAGGATTTTGAGTTTTTAAACAGTATAAAATGTTAGAGCCGATCAAATTTTAATAGTAAATAACACGATAGTTGTTTTCTTAAACAAGCTCAGTTGTTTAACCGAACGATTTGATAGGCCTACCCACTAATTTATTAGATTTATAAAATAAGCACGTAAAAATATAGATATTTTAAAAGTTTGCTATAAACATGTTTTTTTTTAATAACTATAAAAGTACTAAAATGGAATAATACTCCTTTGGACAGATTGTCGCCATTCGGCCGATTCGGCCACCTATGCTCTTCAGTCAGGAATTCGAAAAACGTTGGGAAAAAGTAATTTATTTAAACCCTTTGGTCAAGAAAGTGATAAAGCGAAACTAAATAACCGTCTTCATAGTTTTTATCGTTGTCTCAACCGGCAAATCTCTCGATCGAATAACAACAAACTGATACTTCGGTGATGCCAAGGCCTGAAAATCTCTTGGTCCTTTTGCATTTGAAAAACCTCTCGCTCGTTACGCGGCCTGCAAATCTCCCGATCTTTTCGATTTTGTATCTGTTACGGATGGAAAATCTATGTCGTTTGTCTTTTATACAGACAGTGCACGGCTGGCTAATCCCTCAGTAGCATTGTGGCTGGAAAACCTTTTGCTCTTTTAGTGGCAATTACATCTTTTGGTCACATCGCGGCTGTCAAATCGCGGACGTTTATACCGCAGCCGGCAAATCTCTTGGTCTATTGTGATAAAAAATTGCTTAATGTTTCCGCGGCTGTTAAATCTCTCGGTCGCATTGAGGCCGTAAAATAATACTGTATCTTAAAAGATTATGTTCAATTATTAGTTTTAGAATGCAAAACATGGGAAGATATTTTAAATTTTCGGGATTTTTTTACGGGAAGGATTGGTAAAAGTTATAAATTTCATTGATTAAATCTGGTAGACAACCTGCTTTGGTTTTCAGTGGCTAATAAATTTATCGGCATATCATGGCCATATTGGGCTATAAATTAATTATGCTACCTAACAAAAGGTCACTTTCTAAAGCTTTTTCGATAAAAACTTTTCTCAGTTTTTTCTTGTACAATTTTAGGGAGCGGGGCGGTTTAAATTGAGCTATAGAGCAAAGGTCTCAAAATCTTTACCCCCCAGTCAATATGCTGAAATTACGCCCATATGTATAACCATTACCAATCTATCTTCTCTACTATATATTTGTCAAATACCACTCAGTGGAAACATCGTACAGCCCAAACTACTTGACCTGGAAACTTGAAACTTTGCATGGATGTTCCTCTTAGGGCGTAGACATCCGCTAAGAACGGATTTTACAAAATTCGTAGTATAAAGGGGTTTTTTGCGAGGCCGAGGTTTTCAAATTTTCCCATTTAAAAGTACGTTGGACGATTTTTATTTACATTTTTAATGTTCATAAAACAATCAGCTGGTAGTTAGCTTCGGAAATGTATACGTTGATACAGATGATAATAAATTGATTTATTTGATCATGGCTTCATTGATTTTTGGTGATTTGTTTCAAGGACATAATTATGTGCTGTATAAAGGTTACATTTAGTTTAGATAAAATTCACCATTTATTAGTTAAGTGGCACCATCTATATTTCGGTAGCGGGAGTTATCGTTTTTCCTGGAGGCGTTCCTAATAATTTTTTTATTACATCTATGTCTGTCCGATGATTTGGTGTTTCGTATAATTCGACGTACGTAGTTTAAACGTGAAGAGCATACTGCTTTTTGTGGCTGGGTCTTGAGGCTAAATCCCGATAAGATGGAAAGAGAAAAGAACAGTGGTTTTTCAGTCACAAACAAAATTTGCTGAAATGATATTATTCTTTGATCTATTTATGTAAAAATTTATAAATTATTCAAATCCCTGATTCTAAGTTATATTTATACTATCTTTTCTACTGTATTTTCGTCAAATACCACTGACCTATCCTATGTACAGCCAAAACTACTTAACGTAGAACCTTGAAAATTTGCATGGACGTTCCTTACAGAGTGTTGACATTCACCAAGAACGGATTTTTTTAATTCGAGGTTTTTAGAGGTTTTTCATGGAGCTGAAGCTGCCCCATGTTAATGTAATGGATGATCTTTTGTTTAAATTTCCAATTTTATTCAATCAAGCATATAGCTTCACAAACGGATACGTTGTTACAGCTGATTTATAATTTGATTCCTTTTATCATGGTTTTATGGTTGTTTTGATGATTTTGTTAGGTTATTCGTACTATATCAAAGTTACATTTGGTTTAGTTTCGTACCTTATACGTTCAGTCATAAGCTCATTATGTGGTACCATCTTTTTAGGCAGCGGGAGCTATAGTTATTTCCTTAGGCCGTCCTTCATGTTTTTAATTACAATCATGCCAGTTACAATAATTTGGCAAATTCCTTTTTCATCTAATTCGATGGTTTCCCGGCTTTTCACGGAAAAATAAATGCTGCAATCAGTGGTTGATCTTAAATTATTCCTACCCCTCCATATTTTAAGTTAAAAACTAAGTGAATCGAGTTTGAAATACTTCCCACGGATAGCACCATAACTGTTTCGAACATTCAGCCCTTTACTGTACTTAATTGATGCCCTACTAGGCAATCCAGGGACGTAATGGTAAATCTACAAGGAAGTACCTTAAAATCGACACATTTGGTGTTAAAATCGGTCCGGCCGTTTTCGAGTTATAACGGTGAAAAGAAAACCTTCACTATCTACTGTGGTATTCTACATCCTACTGCGGTATCTATACATTTTATCCTACATTCCGCCATAAAACAAACATATCTCTACATAACATATTGCTTGATATAAATATTTTCTATTCAGTCCTCTAGATTCTTCATATCAAGGTTAGACGATAATTTTTATCGTGAGCGAAGCCACGGGTTCTGATAGTATACTAAAAACTACAAATGTATCAAATCATGACATTTTCAGGATTTTAAAACTAGTGTATTAAATCCCTCATTCAATTCACCCGCAACCATCACACCATCCTTGTTACTCCTATATATGTCTCTAGATTACCTAAAACACGAGTTTATGGTTCTTATTATTCTTAATGAGCCATAAACACTTCTTCTTGGTTCTTTTGGTTTGGTTCTTATTTTCCAAAATTTTCCGAGACCCAGACCTCCCCAGTGTAATCCCCCCCTTTGGGTCATCCTAGTCCTGGTTACGCCTAGGCTTCTACAGGCAGATAACTAAAGTTATCTGCCATCCATCTGGACATCTGGACATCTGTAAGTTATCTGACATCTGGACCATTCCTTGTCTGAACTGCCTGAATCCGAAAGAGGGGGAGTTTACTACAGTTTTTTCTTAACACAGCATGAGCATACAATACCCAAACAAAATTATTTTACACACCGCAAATCACAAAAAAAATTTGTGCAGGAATGCAGCACACGGTGTTGTTCGGAGCAGAACCACGTGGACTCCCCCTCTCGGAGAGACTTCTGCCGCAGTATCTGCGAGACCTCGGCTACACCACGCGGCTGGTGGGCAAGTGGCACCTCGGGTCGTATAAGCGAGAGTACACGCCGACCCACCGCGGCTTCGACTCCCACCTGGGCTACTGGACCGGCCACCAGGACTACTTTGACCACACCGCTTGTGAGAAGGTGAGATGTAGGCAAGTAGCTCCTCAGGTCGTACAAGCAAGAGTACACGCCGACCCACCGCGGCTTCGACTCCCACCTGGGCTACTGGACCGGCCACCAGGACTACTTTGACCACACCGCTTGTGAGAAGGTGAGATGTAGGCAAGTGGCTCCTCAGGTCGTACAAGCAAGAGTACACGCCGACCCACCGCGGCTTCGACTCCCACCTGGGCTACTGGACCGGCCACCAGGACTACTTTGACCACACCGCTTGTGAGAAGGTGAGATGTAGGCAAGTGGCTCCTCAGGTCGTACAAGCAAGAGTACACGCCGACCCACCGCGGCTTCGACTCCCACCTGGGCTACTGGACCGGCCACCAGGACTACTTTGACCACACCGCTTGTGAGAAGGTGAGATGTAGGCAAGTGGCTCCTCAGGTCGTACAAGCAAGAGTACACGCCGACCCACCGCTGCTTCGACTCCCACCTGGGCTACTGGACCGGCCACCAGGACTACTTTGACCACACCGCTTGTGAGAAGGTGAGATGTAGGCAAGTGGCTCCTCAGGTCGTACAAGCAAGAGTACACGCCGACCCACCGCGGCTTCGACTCCCACCTGGGCTACTGGACCGGCCACCAGGACTACTTTGACCACACCGCTTGTGAGAAGGTGAGATGTAGGCAAGTGGCTCCTCAGGTCGTACAAGCAAGAGTACACGCCGACCCACCGCTGCTTCGACTCCCACCTCAGCTACTGGACCGGCCACCAGGACTACTTTGACCACACCGCTTGTGAGAAGGTGAGATGTAGGCAAGTGGCTCCTCAGGTCGTACAAGCAAGAGTACACGCCGACCCACCGCTGCTTCGACTCCCACCTGGGCTACTGGACCGGCCACCAGGACTACTTTGACCACACCGCTTGTGAGAAGGTGAGATGTAGGCAAGTGGCTCCTCAGGTCGTACAAGCAAGAGTACACGCCGACCCACCGCGGCTTCGACTCCCACCTGGGCTACTGGACCGGCCACCAGGACTACTTTGACCACACCGCTTGTGAGAAGGTGAGATGTAGGCAAGTGGCTCCTCAGGTCGTACAAGCAAGAGTACACGCCGACCCACTGCTGCTTCGACTCCCACCTCAGCTACTGGACCGGCCACCAGGACTACTTTGACCACACCGCTTGTGAGAAGGTGAGATGTAGGCAAGTGGCTCCTCAGGTCGTACAAGCAAGAGTACACGCCGACCCACCGCTGCTTCGACTCCCACCTCAGCTACTGGACCGGCCACCAGGACTACTTTGACCACACCGCTTGTGAGAAGGTGAGATGTAGGCAAGTGGCTCCTCAGGTCGTACAAGCAAGAGTACACGCCGACCCACCGCTGCTTCGACTCCCACCTCAGCTACTGGACCGGCCACCAGGACTACTTTGACCACACCGCTTGTGAGAAGGTGAGATGTAGGCAAGTGGCTCCTCAGGTCGTACAAGCAAGAGTACACGCCGACCCACCGCTGCTTCGACTCCCACCTCAGCTACTGGACCGGCCACCAGGACTACTTTGACCACACCGCTTGTGAGAAGGTGAGATGTAGGCAAGTGGCTCCTCAGGTCGTACAAGCAAGAGTACACGCCGACCCACCGCTGCTTCGACTCCCACCTCAGCTACTGGACCGGCCACCAGGACTACTTTGACCACACCGCTTGTGAGAAGGTGAGATGTAGGCAAGTGGCTCCTCAGGTCGTACAAGCAAGAGTACACGCCGACCCACCGCTGCTTCGACTCCCACCTCAGCTACTGGACCGGCCACCAGGACTACTTTGACCACACCGCTTGTGAGAAGGTGAGATGTAGGCAAGTGGCTCCTCAGGTCGTACAAGCAAGAGTACACGCCGACCCACCGCTGCTTCGACTCCCACCTCAGCTACTGGACCGGCCACCAGGACTACTTTGACCACACCGCTTGTGAGAAGGTGAGATGTAGGCAAGTGGCTCCTCAGGTCGTACCAGCAAGAGTACACGCCGACCCACCGCTGCTTCGACTCCCACCTCAGCTACTGGACCGGCCACCAGGACTACTTTGACCACACCGCTTGTGAGAAGGTGACATTCCAGAGACCGAGCTCTGCTCGGATAAAATAAAAACAACCTGAATACATTAATCAGCTAATTTGGTTAAAAATGTCTATAATAATAACATGGACACTTTGAAGGGCTGTAGAACAGGAAACAGATTTTCCCAGTTTTGTGACCAGCTCCTATCAATTTCTCAAGGCCAAAAATCTCAATTAAAATTAAAAATCCCTGGATGAAAAAAATTCAGTTTAGTACTTGTTTTAGAGTATAGGATTTTAATTGAATTATTTTTTTTCATTTCCAGTTTTTTAATGTGTTATAAAGTATTTCTCTTCTGTAATTGTATTTACAAAGCATTCCTGATTTACCACAGAAAAAGGCAATTCTATAACTTATTTCTAGGTGGTAACTAAACGCCAGTTGTGAGGTTAATTTATAGATCTGGACAGCCTTACTGGCGGGTGAGTGAGTGCACTGTTGTCGTAATTAGTGTTTGATATCTACAATGTTTTGGTAATAAATCACATGGTCATTTGTTTATGTAAAGGTACTTTACACAAGAAAATATTTTGCTGCAACCGCAAGTGCAACTAATATTAAATGCTTGCAAGCTCAACACAATTCATGAAGTACGACGACAAAAGTGTGGAAACACATTCTTAAATGTAAACAAATCATTTAAGATGAAACGCTGCCAAAACAAAAAGACCAGCTGATCCACTGGGCAAATATTTTCCAGAAATTTTAATTGTGTAAAAAATCTCTCGGAAATATTACAGGGCATTCTTTTGTAGTGTAAATAAGGTGAAACGTAAACAAAGTTTTGACAGTTCTACCAAAACATATGTTTATTTAGCAGACATTTTGGGAGATTACAATTTTTGCCACCCGCCAGTAAGGCTGTCCAGAACTATAGTCAAACATACAAAGTCTAAATGTTGTTATACTAATTCTTATGGCTTTATTTAAACTAAAAAAAACTGTATAACTTCTCCTTTAGTAGTAGGGACAGCTAAAAAGCACTTTAATTGTTTAAAATTCATTGCTGGTGGTAGTGAGTTTTTTTGATTTAGATTTTTGCAGACATTTGCCATCGCTGATTGTTAAAAACAAGTTTCACGACAGTTTGGGTTCTGGAATCTAATCCTGTCTTCAGGTGGAAAAAACCTAGAATCTTGTTAAGTTCTTGTTTTTCCCAACCTGAATATGGGATCAGATTTAAGATCCCGAAACGTCGTAAAATTTATTTTTACTTTTCAGTGATTGCAAACAGTAATGGATCTAAGGGGGGGAAGCGGGGGCACCTGCCCCAGGCGCCAGCCATAGGGGGCGCCAGCGGCGTCAAGCAAGTAGGGGGCAATCTCTTTCGCATCGCGGCCGTCAAGCCTATCCCTATTTTCAGGGCAGTAACATTTTCGGTGTTTGATGATCAGAAACTTCCTCGCACGTTTTGCGGACAAAGCGACGGCGGACAAGCGGTGGCCTTTTTCATGGCCGTAAGGCCTACACCTTTCGGTCGCATCGCGGTTGTTTATACCACGGCCTCGATCATATTACGGCCAGAAAATCGTTAATTGTCTTTGTGGCCAGCAAATCTCTTGGTCTCACTGCAGTTGTTAAATATTGTTGACATCTCGCGGCCGTTAAATCTCTCGGTCGTATTGCGGCTGTCAAATAATATTGTATTTTACCATTGACTTTCAATGTATAAGTTATTCATTCAAAGTCAATGATTTTATTTTACATAGATTGAACTAAGGTATTCGTTTTAGGAGGCAACATGGCCAATTTCACTGGTTGGGAGTATTGTTTTGAAATAGTCAGGAAAGGTCAGAAAAAAGCCGGGTGATCCAAATGTGAAATCTGGTAGACACCTTGCATTGGTTTTACAGCGGCTGGCAAATTTCTCGGTTATATTATGGCGATATAACAGCTCTTGGTTAGGGTGGTCTGCGAAAATCGGTTGTATTACGGACATAACGTAAAATCATATCATAATACTTGAGATAATTGCTTATCCACCTCATCAAAGACACATTGAAAACATTAAATATTTTTTTGTTTGGTGCCGGGGGGGGGGGGTGGAGGGGGGCGCCAAACGCCAAATTTGCCCCGAGCGACAGTACGTGTGGTTCCGTCACTGATTGCATAAAATAAAAACATAAAAGTCACTGGAACATAATACCACAAATAGCAGTTCCTACCTTTCTCTCATTGCTGATCATTAAAAAAAATTCAAAATTACTCGGCAAAATACGGATCACTGCTTGTATTATATCCTCTGACCTGGTCCTGATGACACGCTCAGTTAAAGAGAACATTTTAATGAGCACAGACTTTAGTAGAAAACCGAGAAATTCAGTAAGCTGTATTCCAGGGAATGTGGGGGCTGGACATGCGTCGCAACATGGAGCCAGCGTGGGACCTTCACGGGCAGTACTCAACCGACGTCTACACCCGGGAGTCAGTCAGGATCATCCTCGGTCACAACACGTCCGCTCCGCTGTTCCTCTACCTGGCACACACGGCCGTGCACTCCGGCAACCCTTACAACCCCCTCCCCGCGCCCGACAACGATGTGGCAGCTTTCGACAACATTCAAGACTTCAACCGTCGCAAATTCGCTGGTAATGTGTCAGTTTTTATCACTCACTCGTCTGGAGTTAGGTGAAGGGTTTAGGAATAAAAGGGAAGGTGGTGTCTACAGCGAGCACAGATGAATATTCTTCTCTGCTCGCTGGGTGTCTATCGATCATCTGTTAGTGTTATGCCTGATGTATGATTATCAGAACAGATATTTAATCTTTATACAATCGATTGTCCGTGTAGTATTAAAAGTAATTAAGGTTGATCTTACATTAGTTTGAAAGATTAGGTGATGGTTCATTTTGTCAGCAACACATGTACAGTTGTGTTTGGTTGTTTTACTGGCCAGTTTTTCGTTTTAATAATGTCCCCGTCTGTTTTTCTCAATGTTGAATGTTTTCATGTACTTTTACGCCTGACATTTTTTCCAGTAAAATCAACATCGAAGAAGAATGCCTTAGCTTAGATGAACTTAAAATACTAACCACGATGGTACAAAACCATCGGTAATTCACACTAATCAATAGGCTCGTTCCATAGGATCACTCGGTTATACAGTATACCAAGGTAGTTTACACCAATTTAGGAAAAATAAAAAATTTTTAAATAACGTTCCCTTAAAATCGATGGGAAAAAGTTATAAAAAATAAAAATAAATTGGGAGCATGCCAAATCTCCCAATTTCATTTGTCCCAAACTATGATAATATTGACATTTTCACTTGTCCCAATTTCAGTTGTCCCAATTACAATATTTTCAAGTGTCCCAATTTCATTTGTCCCAAAAACCTTACGAAAAATAGAAGGTATAAAAAAATGCATTTGTCCCAAATTCATATGTCCCAAATTATTTCAATAATAAAATTTGTCTAATGTCCCAATTTCATATGTCCCAAACTCTCTAAAATAACACTAAATTTTTAAAATTTCATATGTCCCAAACTTCATTAGTCCCAAAATTAGCTACAATAAATATGAAATAACAAAAGTTTCATTTGTCCCAATTTCAGATGTCCCAAATGTAATTTTTTTAATAACGACCTGCATAGCAAATGTCCCACTTTCATATGTCCCAAAGTACAGTCTTTGCCAGGAGTGAGTGGGCGTAGCAAGTTTGCTGTCAGTTTTATGCAGGCACTTGACTAATACTGAAACATGTTAGACCCTTAATAGTTTTAGTTTAAAATATTAATTTAACACTTCAGCTATTAATTTGTGTAAACCACTGTTATGTTGAAAACTAACTAATGATGTTTCATTGTATCAATTTTATCATTAATTTATATATTGTTATTGCTTATATTTATTCAAACAATGTTAAATAATTTTATTTACTTTATTTATTTAATTATTAATCCATATATTAATTTGCAAGCGGTTTTCTTATCACAGTCAATACTCATCAACAGCTGGACAGATTTGAACGTTTGATGTGTCAAATAAAAGGAATATTTAAGTAGATTTGTCAATACGCCTCAGAATTTTAAAAAATAGCTTCACTAAAGTAGAGAAAAGAGCTAAAGTTTTGGAACAGTGACTCTATACATCGAAGTTTTACAAAGCTCAGTTTACTGTGTTGACAATTGGAAATATGGTAATGCTTTTAAAAAATTCTACTGGTAAATCACAGATTGCTGCACTTTTAATTTATTTTTCGAAAAATGCGGTTTTTATTGACTTGTGAAAAACGATCGCGAGTATTTGCCGATCACTGATAAAAGGCAAATGTAAAGCTAGTTAAATCGTGGCAACGGACAAGAATGGTTGAAGAGAGGTTGAACGGATTATGTTTTTTATACATACATCGTGATATTGAGGTGAATGTTGATAATATAATCGAGCGTTATGCCAAGGGAGGAAAAATTGGAAAAAGAAGGCTCGACTTAGGACTTATTGTTTTTTTTAATTTAAGTTTTCTGGAGAAAGTATTGTAAATAATAACTTTAAGGCTTGAACCTCTAAACAAGACTTTTTCCCTAATTACCTAAACAAGTTTGCGGTATATAAACTAATCCAATCAAAAACTGAAATTGAATGAAAATGAATTAATTTAAATTGAAAATTTAGCATGTTTCTGTCTCTAGATTGCCTAAAAACACGAGTTTTCAGTTCAAATATTCGCCAATTTTCCGGGGGAGGGCCCCCGGACCCCCCCAGATGTTACCCGCGCAATCCTGCTTGCCCCCCCCCCGAACTCATGCCCTGGATCCGCCACTGCATCCTACCAAGTTTGCTGTAGTCGAAATTCATTGGATGTAAACCGTACAATATGATAATCTCGTAAGTAATCTTACAGTTTACATAAAAGACGATGTGGAAGCAATCTTGACTAGCTATGAGGAATCTGAACGTATGTAGCGTCGGAATTCTTTTCAATGATTTAAATTTGAATTCAGCTGAGGGAGCTATTTATTAATGTCAGAGTGATTTGTGAATATACAGGCTCAAAGTTGTGGATGTTGAAAACCACGATAGGAGTGTAAATATGGTATTTGAAACTAGAGTGCCAAGACACAATAATACCTCCAAGAACCGGGAGAGATCACAGAAATGAAGCTTGAAGATTCCAACTCGAAGACTACAGATTATGGGTTTGTTTCATAATGTTACAAAACCCAATATAAACCAAAAAATCCCGTTATTCTCTCAAGTAAACGGACACGAACAAACTGCAGACTGAGTGGAAATGTTTAGTTAGAATACAACTGAGGAATCTATGATCGTCCCCAGGGTTCTAGAAAGCAATATGAACACCAGATTAAATCTGGAATCGGGCGAAAAAAGTGGCGAGGGAATGCAAGATGAGGCAAGAAACTGAAGCTAACACCAACAGGAGGTTAAAAGTAAAGGTTAACATCATTAGGACAGTAGATTTCACCAACATTTGCGATAGTGATTTCCTCAGTAGCAAGGAATCACTTAGCTATCACCCTAAACTCATTCGTGTAGTTGTCATCGTATAAAAGTGCTGTGAAAAAACTATCAAACTGGGACCTTAAGCCGACATTTAGGATTTCACTGATTATTTCTCAAAGGGAGGAATAGATTTTGATAAATTTTATACACTCGTCGATCTACACCGATACCGAGTTTTAAACTTTTTACAGAAGCTATAAATGCAACATAAAATGTTCGTGCATATTTGATGATATTTTGCTGAAGAGCAGGGAACTATTTAAGAAGTTTCCTTCATCGATGCATAAATAAATTCATCGGTGGTTTTCATTGCGTGAATGGCCAGAAAAGATTTTACCGAAGCTAATTAAATTTTATCTCTAAAAAGCGAGAAGGCGACTTACGGGAAAACCATTTTCTTATATTATTTACGGTCGTTATTAAATAAAACGTTTTGACGCCCAAAATTTAAACAGCTGGTTTAAAATGCACCGGGTATTTGCATTTAACCCGGTACAACTCGAGGTTGGTCTTGGGTGATACTGAAACACGGAATAACTTCACATATAATATGTTACGACGATAATAAACGACAAATAATGTTATAATATATATAAGATTTGCCTTAGTAAGAGATTTTAAGAGATTTTAATCAATTATTTTTAAAAGGCGAAGACACGAATTGAAGATTTTGCAGGAATAGTGTTACAATATCAATAGACTATGACCATTTTGACACAAGCACGTTAAAAAAAGCTAAATATGCTTCGATTAAAATTTGACGAGGAAATAGGCGATGCAAATGGTTGTAATAAGACAATATAAACGTAAGGTATTTAGATATAAGTTATCAAGTTATTTCATACAAAGATAATAGAGTAAATAGAAAAAAATACACCGGGTTAAAGGCTGGCTTAAAGCAGCATTTAGACATATAAATTGATTAATTGCTATGGGGCGTTCCTCATTTCCAACCCACGACGGACTTAGACACTTAAGTGCATGAAAAGTGCACAAGGGTGAGAACTACGGTAAAATGTCTCTGGACTAAAATTATTCCCCGCATTTTTTTAAAATTATTGAGACGGTATAATATTTTATCTAGCACTAAAATTTTGTAAGAGTTAGAATATCTTAAGTTTTTCCGACTTTTTCCGCATAGGGGCTAAACTAAACATATTTTAAGTCTAAAAATGAGCCCATTCGACTGGAAAAGTGCAAAAACATACATTTAGACATATATATTGATTAATTGCTATGGGGCGTTCCTCATTTCCAACCCACGACGGTCTTAGACACTTAAGTGCATGAAAAGTGCACAAGGGTAAGAATTACGGTAAAATGTCTCTGGACTAAAATTGTTCCCCGCATTTTTTTAAATTTTTTGAGGCGGTAATATTTTATCTAGCATTAAAATTAAGTAAGAGTAAGAATATCTTTAGTTTTTTCGACTTTTTGCGCATAGGGGCTAAATTAAACATATTTTAAGTCTAAAAATGAGCCCATTTGACTGGAAAAGTGCAAAAACATACATTTAGACATATATATTGATTAATTGCTTTGGGGCGTTCCTCATTTCCAACCCACGACGGTCTTAGACACTTAAGTGCATGAAAAGTGCACAAGGGTGAGAATTACGGTAAAATGTCCAGGCCGCCTTTTAGGGCTCTGAGACGTATATATATACTCTGACCTCCTAACCCTGCAATATATCCTGGCCGCCTTTTAGGGCTCTGAGACGTATATATATATATATATATATATATATATATATATATACACAGACCTCCTAACCCTGCAATATATCCTGGCCGCCTTTTAGGGCTCTGAGACGTATATAAGTGTTTTTTAATTGTTGAAGAAGAAGTTTTTAACTGATGTATTTGTTTCCTCGTATATATAGGTGCGGAAACATTAAAAGAAACGTGTCCAACAAAAAAACCTCCATAGAGGATATAGTTTAAGAATATATATGGGGGGTCCCCCTGGCCGCCTCTCCTGGGTTATATACAAGTGGCCGCCTCACCCTGCACGTTTGTGAATATATATTCACATATATGTGTGTGTCTGTCAGCACGATAGCGGCCGTAAATATGGTCTGATCATAATGAAATTTGGTACACATGTAAAGTGGTAATCAATTGGACGAGTTCGTAAACCAGCCCGATTGGACCACTGGGAGGAGGGGTAAAGGGGGATAAACCCCGCCAAAAATAGGTTTTTTGATTTTTTCACATATAACAAAAAAATTAATCAAATTTTGGCCAGCACCATTAAATTTAGCTCGAAAAAACAAACAATTAAGTATTTTGAATCATTGCTCCATGACCATTGGTTACCGAGATATTGAAAGTGGTAAACACAGTACGTTGTCCCTGTCCTTATGTTAACCTTATGGGGAATAAGTAAAATCATATATCTCGCTTATTACTGAACATATCTTAATAAAACTTGGTTTGTGGCTTCATCTAGATGAGATATAATGTATTTTAGTCTAAACCCCCCCAATTATCCATTTATGTGGCAGCAAACCTGCATACTCATTCCCCATGTTATCCTTATGTTAATTTATAAAATAAATGCTATATCTTCCTTATTTTTGACATATCTTGATAAAACTTGATATATGGTTTCTCCTAGTTCTGATCTACTAAACACTGAATTAAAACCACCCAGTTTTAATGGACCTGTTGCAGCAAACCTGCATACTCATTCTCCATGTTATTCTTATGGAACTAAGAAAAACATGTGAAATCGCATTATGTTGTATTAAAGTATGTTTTTTACATTTAAAATTAGCTGAGTATGCAGGTCTGCTGCAACGGGGGTTTTCTTAGATTATCAAAGAGAAGGTACAAGAAATTACTTACAGTATAGAAAAGAGTAAAGTGTTTAAGTATTATCGCAATTGAAGCTGAGGAGCCTGCTATCTTTTCAGCTGCGTTCCCAGGCCAGTTCTTAGAAGCAGACAATTAAAATAATTCTTATCTTAACTTCCGTATTTCTTATTTCTTGTCTACCTTTTTACATTAAATTAGATTATTTACAACCACTGTTTGTAGTTCTCGTTGGGAGAGTAATAATTTATTATCGTCTCTTCACCAGAGTAACAACGTGCGTTTTATTGTGTGGCATATTTATTTAAAGTTAATGAAGGCAAAATCTACATATTACTAATTCTGTAAGCGATTTTTTTTTAATCAAAATTGTGAGAGTTTGACAGCTCGCAGGATGATGGGAGATGGCTCAAATGAAAGGTCTCGGCTCCAGGGGGTCGGGAAAAATATCAGATTATGTACAAATATACCATAAAATGAGAAATAACGAAAAATATCTTCCATTTAAAATGCATTGGGATTGAAAAACGTCTGCTTTGTTTACATTAAACATGTAGTGCTAATGCTTGATTCAAAGCCATATGCTAGATGTTGACAAGTGGGATTTTTTTCAAAATGCAGCTAACTATGCACGTCCAATGTACTATAACAAAAAATATTTTAAATTTAAGATTTTACGATTTTATATTAACTAAGGGTTTGAGTTTTTTCATAACTTAAAAATATAAAAAGTAAAATACGTTTGTTTAGTTTATGTTATAACGATGCAGATTTAATACCAAATGATCTATATATGTACATAATTACGTAAGGGAAATTTTTGCGCCGAAATTGTGGGCGTTTGGAAGGTCGCAGGATGATGGAAGGGGGCTGAAATCGAAGGTCTCCATCACAAGGACTCGGGGAAAATACTGAAATTGATTTACGTTTACTATAAAATGTGAAATAACGTAAAATAGCTGTAATTTAAAAACCATTGTGATGTAAAAAGGTCTGCTTTGTTTACTTAAAACCAAATGCTAGATATAATCATAATTTTGTGGATCCAAAAGCCTATTAACTAAGAAGATATTTTGTACTATAGTAAAGGATTATGCTTAGGGGCTGTTAGCCCCTTCAAGCATCTAGTATATATTACTAATTCTGTAAGCGATTTTTTAAATAAAAATTGCGAGAGTTTGACAGCTCTCAGGATGATGGGAGAGGGTTCAAATTAAAGGTCTTGGTCCCAGGGGGTCGGGAAAAATATCAGATTATGTCAAAATCTACCAGAAAATGAGAAATAACGAAAAATATCTTCCATTTAAAATGCATCGGGATTGAAAAACGTCTGCTTTGTTTACATTAAACATGTGGTGCTAATGCTTGATTCAAAGCTATATGGTAGATGTTGACATGTAGGATTTTTTTTCAAAATGCAGCTATCTATCAATGTACTATAAAAAAATATTTTTAAATCAAGATTTTCTGATTTTATAATAATTAAGGGTTTGAGTTTTTCATAATTTAAAATTATAAAAAGTTAAGTACGTTTGATTAGTTCATGTTATAACAAAGCAGATTTAATACCAAATGATCTATATATAATTACGTAAGGGAAATTTTTGTGCCAAAATTGTGGGCGTTTGGAAGGTCGCAGGATGATGGGAGGGGGCTGAAATTGAAGGTCTCCATCCCAGGGACTCGGGGAAAATACAGATATTGCTTTAAGCTTACTATAAAATGAGAAATAACGTGAAATAGCTGTCATTTAAAAACCATTGGGATGTAAAAAGGTATGCTTTGTTTACTTAAAACCAAATGCTAGATATAATCATAATTTTGTGGATCCAAAAGCCTATTTTCTAAGAAGGTATTTTGTACTATAGTAAAGAAGGATTATGCTTAGGGGCTTTTAGCCCCTTCAAGCCTCTAGTCAAAATTTTGAGAGTTTGACATCTCGCAGGATGATGGGAGAGGGCTCAAATTAAAGGTCTTGGTCCCAGGGGGTCGGGAAAAATATCAAATTATGTCCAAATCTACCAGAAAATGAGAAATAGCGAAAAATGTCTTCCATTTAAAATGGATTGGGATTGTAAAACGTCTGCTTTGTTTACATTAAACAGGTGGTGCTAATGCTTGATTCAAAGCCATAAGGTATATGTTGACATGTGGGATTTATTTCATAATGCAGCTAACTATGCACGTTCAATGTACTATAACAAAACATATTTTAAATTTAAGATTTTCTGATTTTATAATAATTAAGGGTTTGAGTTTTTTCATAGTTTAAAATTACAAAAAGTTAAGTACGTTTGTTTAGTTTAAGTTATAACGATGCAGATTTAATACCAAATGATATAATTACGTAAGGGAAATTTTTTCGCCGAAATTGTGGGCGTTTGGAAGGTTGCAGGATGATGGAAGGGGGCTGAAATCGAAGGTCTCCATCACAAGGACTCGGGGAAAATACTGAAATTGATTTACGTTTACTATAAAACGAGAAATAACGTAAAAAAGCTGTAATTTAAAAACCATTGTGATGTAAAAAGGTCTGCTTTGTTTACTTAAAACCAAATGCTAGATATAATCATAATTTTGTGGATCCAAAAGCCTATTAACTAAGAAGGTATTTTGTACTATAGTAAAGGATTATGCTTAGGGGCTATTAGCCCCTTCAAGCCTCGAGTCTTCTATATTACTAATTCTGTAAGCGATTTTTTAAAATCAAAATTGCGAGAGTTTGACAGCTCTTAGGATGATGGGAGAGGGTTCAAATTAAAAGTTCTTGGTCCCAGGGGGTCGGGAAAAATATCAGATTATGTCAAAATCTACCAGAAAATGAGAAATAACGAAAAATATCTTCCATTTAAAATGCATCGGGATTGAAAAACGTCTGCTTTGTTTACGTTAAACATGTGGTGCTAATGCTTGATTCAAAGCCATATGGTAGATGTTGACATGTAGGATTTTTTTTCAAAATGCAGCTATCTATCAATGTACTATAACAAAAAAATTTTAAATCAAGATTTTCTGATTTTATAATAATTAAGGGTTTGAGTTTTTCATAATTTAAAATTATAAAAAGTTAAGTACGTTTGATTAGTTCATGTTATAACAAAGCAGATTTAATACCAAATGATCTATATATAATTACGTAAGGGAAATTTTTGCGCCAAAATTGTGGGCGTTTGGAAGGTCGCAGGATGATGGGAGGGGGCTGAAATTGAAGGTCTCCATCTCAGGGACTCGGGGAAAATACAGATATTGCTTTAAGCTTACTATAAAATGAGAAATAACGTGAAATAGCTGTCATTTAAAAACCATTGGGATGTAAAAAGGTATGCTTTGTTTACTTAAAACCAAATGCTAGATATAATCATAATTTTGTGGATCCAAAAGACTATTTTCTAAGAAGGTATTTTGTACTATAGTAAAGAAGGATTATGCTTAGGGGCTATTAGCCCCTTCAAGCCTCTAGTAAATAATATTGACCGAGAGGTCGACGAGATAGGCCAAGTTATAGCAAGTTTCTAGTTACCGTGGGCAAGAGCCAATCCTATCTTTATTCACACGTCCATGCAGAGCCGCCACGAGCGGTGGGGGGGGGGGGCTACGGGGACAGTTTGCCCCAGGCCCACGGCTCCCCGGGGCCCCCGCGGGCATTATATTTTTCTGTATAAATCCCGGAACCCCATCACTGCAGCGGGCAGTTGAAAAATTTATGAAGAAAAAAATCTTCCGGGGCTACCTTTCAGTCAGTCAGTGGATATTATTCCGAGAAATATTTCTTTAGTTTTGTTTTCTTTGGCACTTGGCATGACTAACTTATTCGGTCCTTATACTCCTTATACTCACAACGCGGTACAATTCTGGTCCGGTGCCGAGACGTACAAATGTACATGTAGAAGGCTGTGAAAAACGTAAACATAGTTTTGACAGTTCAACAAAAACACTTTATTTAGTAATTGCAAAAAAAAGTAACAACAATTATCCTTTTGGTCCTTTTTATTATTATTATTATTATTATTATTATTATTATTATTATTATTATTATTATTATTATTATTATTAATTTCAGCTGAGGTTTAGCAGACAATTTGATGAGTTTAGATGAGTTTACAGTTTTTGCCGCCCGCCCTATTCAGTCCGCTCTACTTTAGTGAACATAATTATGATTTCTCTGGCTTATAAATTTTTGCCAGATGAAAGCAAGTAAACGAACATTGCTAATATGTTATACTTTAGCCCATGCTTTAGTCCAGTCATTTAACACCTTGAAAAAGGAGAAATAAATCTTATGTTTCTGGAACTTGATTTAAAATGTCCTCATAGGTGCGTATTTAACAGAGACACAGATGAAGTATTCGTCTATGACAGAGATCAAATCAATGTTACACTTATTGATACACGGTTAACAGTGTATGTGTTGAGACAGAATGCGTCTAAACAAGCTGTAGTTCGCCCAGTTTCCTATTTTTATACAGAGAGCAGCACTATCTCCCTTATCACTGTCACGTCCCATTGATAACAGCAACAGCACTCCACGACATCAGCAGTTGACGATTTCTTTTGCTAAAAACAGACTTTAAACGCTCTAAAAATGTATAGAGCATGACCATACAATAAATTACTCTATTTTTATAAGTACGTAATTCAAACGTTACTAAAACTTCGAGCTATTCGAGCTAATATATAGCCGCGTCCACTTGAAAATACGTGAGTTTGGATATTACAAAATTTGACTTAAAAATTACTTCATCCATTTTAGAGCATTTAAAGTCGGGTTTTTTACCAAAAAGAAATTGTTTCAAACTTTTCAGTTGATATTTTTGTCTTCTATGTTTGATTTTGATTAATTCATTAACAGTTGTAGTGTATCATTATAATACTCCACTCCAGTTCACTTTGCTGTTGACTTAAATCACCTAAAATATTACTGAACTGTTCTTCTGTTATTGCTTAGCTCATTTCTTGATGGACATGTTAAAACAGTCTATTTTTACCGCGAAGTCCCAGTAAATTGGCAATGTATATTGTACAAATTATAATTGGTTAACTATTACTTATGCGCTATATGAATATGGCCACCTCTTTGAAAAAAATCTCATTTAATAAGGGAACCAAAATCAGGCCTATGTATGGGCCTGACAAAGTCGAACCCAAACACAACATGATGAGCCTGTGTTGTAAGTAATTGACTTTACAGGCAAAGTCAATGTACTCAATCGGTTCGTAATGTTCACATTTTACGTACATTGAGATACATTTTATTAAACGGATGCAATTATCGATTGGTGAAATAAGCGAGTCTCACAAATTGATTAAACCGACAAAAATGCAAAAATGCAACAATGAATTATTGCAATTAAATATAATAACTTATAACCACTCCCGATCCAATCGATAGCTCACCATCGACGCTGATGTAAAATAACGATGAATGTTTAGATTATTTGTAATCGAATGAAGATTGTTCAATTATTTACCTCGAATCAAAAGTATCATCAACAATGATCCTTTTGGTCCTAGCAAAATAATGGTCATCAAATCATACGTTATTATCCAAGGACTAAAAAGAACAACTTTTGAATCCCAACACAGGTGTCAAAAGCAGCTGTTTTTGAAGCAGTATGACGAAAAATATTTTCAAAATACACATAAAACCTGCACATATAGGGCCGATAACCTTAACACGTTCCCTCCCACAGCTAAAGCAGCACCATGTACCCGGCACTGTGACGGCCGGTAGTCGTAGTCTACGTGTTAATTTAGGTACAACCCGCATTTACATCGGTCCAGTAGAACGACCAGGGTCGCTGTCATTAGTTTTACAAAAGTTTTTTAGTATATAACTTTCCCACAAATTATGCCAATATGGGGTCGCCTCGAGCGTTTTCTTCGAGTCAACGGGACACGTCGCTAAAAAACGGGACTGTCCCATTCAAAACGGGAAGTGTGGTCACCTTACTATCCGATAAATAGGTGGCTGTGGTTGCCAGAAAAGCACTCTGTAGATAGCCTACCTAGGCCAAGACCAGATGGTGTTTGTATACACATGTATTCTTAACTACTCCCGGATGTTCTTGTTCTACAATTTTAGCGATTGGATTTAAATTATATATTTAAAACCATTTATTTGTCGTCCTCTTAAATAACAAAACGTGTCTTCTTTAAAACGTGTCAGCGCAGTTACAATTCATTTACTACTATTATCTGAGAAAACTTAATGCCTGCAAAAAACAAGCGGCAAACGCGCTACACCTACGTACTCCTGGCACTGACTGTACTTTGGGACATATGACATTGGGACATATGACAATACAGGTTTATATTAAACTAGAAGAACCCGTGGCTTCGCTCACGATTAAAATTATACATACACTATCACCCATGAATTATATGGTCTTGCTTTCCCATTTATTTTTCTTATTGTAAAATCTAATGTATGTAATGTATCTACTTCTTTGAAAATATCAAATGTACTTCCATAAAGCAAAAGTTTTTAGAAATTCGCTCTTAGTACGAAGGTCTGCTACGACGGGGGTATTATATTCCTGCATAAACTGTCTGTACATAAAAAAATGTGACCATATCCAACGCCCCACCGACAAAGCCCCAAATGGTGTTGCTGCCCTGGGTAGGCTCATGCCCAATATCGGTGGTCCTTCCTCTTGCAAGTGCGTTTTGCTTGTGTCGGCTGTCCAGTCGATCGTGCTATCAGGTGAAGAGGATTGCGCTCACACACTCAAGAGGCCAATTTACAGAGACGAACGCCGAGAAGCATTTAATGGTCGTTTCCACGGTACCTGAGCTTGCCCTGATGATGATCATGGGGCACAATATAAGGAACGGCACCCTTGCCTTTTTCGACGGCACTTTGAATCTGCTCGCATATGTTACCCTTAATTAAAACTTTATTATGCACCCCCGTCGCAGCAGACCTGCTTATTAGAAATCCTATTTATTTCCTTCATGAAGGCATACGTGTTAGAGGAATCAAAGAAGTTAGCTTGAAATTTTATTCACTGTAAAAGATCATTTTCTTAAGGTTTTAGGGTCTACCTTGAACAAAAAATTACAATGCCACTCCAGCAATTATTAAAAAGTGCTGTCTTACGTTTTTAGACTCTATATTGAGCAAAACGTTTGAATGAGCCGTCCCGGCAATTTCTTTAAAGTGTTGTAGGTAAAATTAATTCTTTACAGTAGCACACTCTTCCTCTTTAAATAGGGTACGTTGCAAATGTCCCAATTTCATATGTCCCAAACTATGAAAATATTAACATTTTCATTTGTCCCACGTTTCATTTGTCCCAAAATTCTTATGAAATAAGAATTGTCATATGTCCCAATTTCATTTGTCCTAAAATTACTCTTAAGTTGTAATTTTCATCTGTCCCAAAATCATATGTCCCAAATTATTTTAATAATAAAATTTGTGAGATGTCCCAATTTCATTTGTCCCAAACTGTTTAAAAAACGTAACATTTTTTAAATTTTCCTTTGTCCCAAACTTCATTTGTCCCAAAATAAGTTACAATAAATATTAAATATCAAGAGTATCATTTGTCCCAATCTCAGATGTCCCAACACATTTTATTTAATATAAACCTGTATTGTCATATGTCCCAATGTCATATGTCCCAAAGTACAGTCAGTGCCAGGAGTACGTAGGTGTAGCGCGTTTGCCGCTTGTTTTTTGCAGGCATTAAGTTTTCTCAGATAATAGTAGTAGATGAATTGTAACTGCGCTGACACGTTTTGAAGAAGACACGTTTTGTTACTTAAGAAGACGACTAATGAATGGTTTTAAATATATAATTTAAATCCAATCGCTAAAACTGTAGAACAAGAACATCCTGGAGTAGTTAAGAATACATGTGTAGGTATACAAACACCATCTGGTCTTGGCCTAGGTAGGCTATCTACAGAGTGCTTGTCTGTCAACCACGGCCACCTATTTATTGGATAGTAAGGTGACCACACTTCCCGTTTTGAATGGGAAAGTCCCGTTTTTTAGCGACGTGTCCCGTTGACTCGAAGAAAACGCTCGAGACGACCCCATATTGGCATAATTTGTTGGAAAGTTATATACTAAAAAACTTTTGTAAAACTAATGACAGCGACCCTGGCCGTTCTACTGGACCGATGTAAATGCGGGTTGTACCTAAATTAACACGTAGACTACGACTACCGGCCGTCTCAGTGCCGGGTACATGGTGCTGCTTTAGCTGTGGGAGGGAACGTGTTAAGGTTATCGGCCCTATATGTGCAGGTTTTATGTGTATTTTGAAAATATTTTTTCGTCATACTGCTTCAAAAACAGCTGCTTTTGACACCTGTGTTGGGATTCAAAAGTTGTTCTTTTTAGTCCTTGGATAATAACATATGATTTGATGATCATTATTTTACTAGGACCAAAAGGATCATTGTTGATGATACTTTTGATTCGAGGTAAATAATTGAACAATCTTCATTCGATTACAAATAATCTAAACATTAATCGTTATTGTACATCAGCGTCAATGGTGAGCTATCGATTGGATCGGGAGTGGTTATAAGTTATTATATTTAATTGCAATAATTCATTGTTGCATTTTTGTCTGTTTAATCAATTTGTGAAACTCGCTTATTTCAACAATCGATTATTGCATCCGTTTGATAAAATGTATCTCAATGTACGTAAAATGTGAACATTACGAACCGATTGAGTACATTGACTTTGCGTGTAAAGTCAATTACAACACAGGCTCATCGTGTTGTGTTTGGGTTTGACTTTGTCAGGCCCATACATAGGCCTGATTTGGTTCCCTTATTAAATGAGATTTTTTTCAAAGAGGTGGCCATATTCATATAGCGCATAAGTAATAGTTAACCAATTATAATTTGTACAATATACATTGCCAATTTACTGGGACTTCGCGGTAAAAATAGACTGTTTTAACATGTCCATCAAGAAATGAGCTAAGCAATAACAGAAGAACAGTTCAGTAATATTTTAGGTGATTTAAGTCAACAGCAAAGTGAACTGGAGTGGAGTATTATAATGATACACTACAACTGTTAATGAATTAATCAAAATCAAACATAGAAGACAAAAATATCAACTGAAAAGTTTGAAACAATTTCTTTTTGGTAAAAAACCCGACTTTAAATGCTCTAAAATGGATGAAGTAATTTTTAAGTCAAATTTTGTAATATCCAAACTCACGTATTTCAAGTGGACGCGGCTATATATTAGCTCGAATAGCTCGAAGTTTTAGTAACGTTTGAATTACGTACTTATAAAAATAGAGTAATTTATTGTATGGTCATGCTCTATACATTTTTAGAGCGTTTAAAGTCTGTTTTTTAGCAAAAAGAAATCGTCAACAGCTGATGTCGTGGAGTGCCGTTGCTGTTATCAATGGGACGTGACGGTGATAAGGGAGATACCCTTATGGAAAAGTTCAGATCTGGCCAGATAAAAAAAAATCCAGATCTGGCCAGATCTGGTTTTGGACCCTTAAAAACCAGATCTGGCCATATCTACCCAGATCTGGTTTGATCTGGCCAGATCTGGCTCCCCAGATCTGGTTTGATCTGGTTTTTAAGTGTCCAAAACCAGATCTGGCCAGATCTTGATTTTTTTATCCGGCCAGATCTGGCTCCCCAGTTTATATGTTTCATATACCTTACCAAAAATACTATAACTTGAACAACTTTCAGATATTTAACTCTTCTCCCATCAAAAGATATCAAAGCTTAAACTTTGAAAAAATTAAAAAATGTCAAAGTTCAAAAAATTCTAAAAAATTAAGGATACCTTAAGTAATGATGATATTAATTCTGGATGAACTGTTCATTGATGATGTTTGCAAGCAAAAATTAACAAATCAGTAAAACTACCTACTGTAATAATGTTTGACTTTTTACATTTTAAAAATTGTATTCCAATATTGTTTTTTTTAATATTTTACATTATTTTATTGAATTTTAACCCTTTTTTCATCATGTAATCAAATATTTTATTAACTAGGTAACATCCATCAAACAATGCAATATGATGCAAACCCCCCCTGGGCCAATGACTCCCCCCCCCTTTAACTGCGACCAACCCCCTCCCCACATCCGAGATATTAGGATTCGGAAGATACATTCATTGTATAAATAGACAATGGCTTATTTTTCACAAACAATGTTCATTATATATGTATATATTATTCTTTACCAGTTTTTCCTATCAAGGTTTTCCAAGCGGACTCGCCCATTTCCTTTTCCTCGATTATTTAAAAATTTATATTCAAGCCATTCTTAGTTTTGTACACATGTTTCTTTCTGCAGTGCTCTGTCCACTTATCGTGGCGCACTTTAGCGTTACACATAGGTTCCAAACACTTACATATTAATAGTTTTTGTTTTTTAGTCATTTAAAATATCTAAACTATAAGCAAAATACAAATGTGTTGTGATAAAGCACGATGCACTTCACCGTGATTACATCTTACAATAAAATACTGTAGACCTAAACCACAAACTAAATATTTTAAAACATATATGATACTCGAATGTCACAAAACACGCAGGTGTCAGGTGTATCGGATAGCAAAAACTAACCAGTAACCACTGACAGACAGTGACAACTGCAACTGACACAAGATCGAAGGGGTGGGAGTGAACGCATGCGCCGAAATTCTCCGAACTACGAGTACATCGCGCCACCGCGCGAGTCTCGTTACCATAGCAACCACTAGCTCAACGTTGCCAAACTTACATTGTCACTGCCCACTGCCATAGCCGCCTCTAACGAAGGCCGCGGCATTCGAAGTGGCAACGCCGCGCTGCCGCTGGAGCGGTTGACTACTCTACGCTTGCCCCGGGTTATCATGTTTGTTGATAACCTCGAGGTTTTCAATTTGTAAAGTGATTAAATACTTAATTATTATTTTATTGTGCACATTTCATTTGATTTTCTAAAGATGGAAGCGAGGGAATCAATATTAACGCATCTTATAATTCCTTTAAGCCATTTAGTACAGTGACCAAATAACATTTCATAATAAACAATTTTCGTTGGTAAAATCAGTTAAACTAACTATATTAAATCTAAGTAGGAATGACAATATTTCCGTAATTATTATGAAAGCTCATTTTCTCGTTTCTCATTTTTGTGCTAATTGTTTAATAAAATGTATGCCATTGTAAGGACAAAATTCGAAACCAAGTCCTTAACTTTTACTTAACTTTTTTTAACATCAGAAGAAATCCTCAACAAGCTCAATTTCCGGACAAAATTTTTTGCCTGTACCATCAAAAAAGATTTCACATTCATGCGAAACTAAAATCCGGACAATCCCAACAACATGTTTACACATTGAAAAAAATCAGAAGGTACTGAAAGACTGCCCCTGTTAATTTCATAAATCATTGGGATTTTCATTTCTCTTATAAATTTAAGCTTTCGTCGAATTTTGTTTTTCGGCAATGCTTAAATATACCTACGAGCATAGATTAAACCTGATTCATCAAACTGGATTTCTCAACATACTCTTTTCTAGGATATCATAAAGTTAATGTATCCTCAAGAATAACTAAATTTTTATTTAAAATTTCCCCTGACGAAAGGCTATCTTTGCCATAATCAATGGATACCATCACTTCTTTATAAAACCTAATTTCCCCGTACCTAGTGAAATGGTCCAAGCTCACTTTAAGCGTATTTTCTTCTCGGCTTCCTTCTTTTGTCTAGCTGAAATATTATAATTCCCCCCTGTTTACTGTCGGTATTGACAAAATCTGGATTCTAACTGATCCGTCTGAAATTTAACAGTTAACAGTAGTTTAATATATATGAAGTTTTGGTGTAGTTTCCAAACCTAAAGTTGATTAATGCCTACAATTTTAACTAATTATAATCTCCCGTAAAACGTAAGTCAAGTACTGTAGTTTAATGGAGTGATAGAATGCACCGTATGGCTTATCTGTTAAGAATTTTCTTTCTGGATTTGGTTTATCTTTTGTTTTCCAAATTGATAGCCACATAAGGAAAACTTGCAAAAATACTAACTTTTTATTCACTAAACTTGTGAAAGGGTTTGAAGGTGAATACTTTTGAAAACATAAGTTAGAGGCCGTTTATCATTAATAACTGAGCTTGACATATTTAAAATTTGGAACAACACAAGTTTTTGGCATCGCCGTCTGTCACTGTAGTGGTCATGCAATAAATAACAAACGAATTGTTCGCACAAGAAAGCGTATAAACAAGAGCAAGCTCGCTGATCCCCATGCAAATACAGCGGAGTGGCGGGAAATGCTAGGCACCCAGCGCGGCGTTGCCAGTTCTCCCTCGCCACGGCCTTCGTTAGAGGCGGCTATGCCACTGCCCAGAGCCCATACTACGTTTATACCCATACATCCAAAGTTCTAGAAATATGGGTTTTAATTTAATACTGAAATTGAATTTCTTAATTTCACGTTTTTTAATTGTTTTATGATGCCCCCCCAGGCTGGCGAAAAAGTACTATTTTTCACCCCCCCCCCAGAAATTTCAATGACGCAGTTTGCGTCATGACCCCCCCCCCTGTGGGCACCCCTGAAGACCTCAGATTATCCGGATTTCTTCTTATCCGGATCGGTGTTCCGCCACATTAATCCGGATAATCCGAGGTGTACTGTAAATAAAATTATTTAACATTGTTTGAATAAATTAAAGCAATAACAATATATAAATTAGTGATAAAATTGATACAATGAAACATCATTAGTTAGTTTTCAACATAACAGTGGTTTTATCATACACAAATTAATAGCTGAAGTGTTAAATTAATATTTTAAAGTAAAACTATTAAGGGTCTAACATGTTTCAGTATTAGTCAAGTGCCTGCATAAAACTGATGGCAAACTTGCTACACCCACTCACTCTTGGCACAGACTGTACTTTGGGACATATGAAAGTGGGACATTTGCTATGCAGGTCGTTATTAAAAAAATTACATTTGGGACATCTGAAATTGGGACAAATGAAACTTTTGTTATTTCATATTTATTGTTGCTAATTTTGGGACTAATGAAGTTTGGGACAGATGAAATTTTAAAAATTTAGTGTTATTTTAGAGAGTTTGGGACATATGAAATTGGGACATTAGACAAATTTTATTATTGTAATAATTTGGGACATATGAATTTGGGACAAATGCATTTTTTTATACCATCTATATTTCGTAAGATTTTTGGGACAAATGAAATTGGGACATTTGGCATGCTCCTTTTAAATAGCAGTTAGTTGTCATAAAAAAAGTCCTTCAAGTATAAGTGATCAGTGATCACTGGAGTCCTTCAGTAATCAGTTATTTATTTTATGTTATACTACATATTATCAGCATTTTATATAGTGTATTGCACTTTGAAAAAATGCAAAAGTCTAATTCATTGACCACCTGGCACCAAGTAACAAATCTTCATTTTAACAAAAATACAGTTAAATAGCAGAAAGAAATACCATTATAATTTACATCACCTGTTTTAAATTTTACTTTCATATGTTTTGTTAGTAAACAAATCTAACTCAAATTATTTCAAAATCCCTGACATGGGTACCTTTAAGACGGTCCCAGGGCTAAGCCCTGAAAGTTATCACGAAATTGAAGGTGTATAAACCTACTCCATGAAATTCTACATGTATGTACCAAGTTTCGTGGCCATCGGTCCAGCGGTTTTTGTGTTTATCCCTGCCAAATAAATAAATAAATATATATATATATATATATATACTAGAAGAACCCGTGGCTTCGCTCACGATTAAAATTAAACATACACTATAACCCATGAATTATATAGTTTTGCTTTCCCATTTATTTTTCTTGTAAAATCTAATGTATCTAATGTATCTACTTCTTTGAACATATCTAATGTACTTCCATAAAGCAAAAGTTTTTAGAAATTCACTTTTAGTACGCAGGTCTGCTACGACGGGGGTATTCTATTCCTGCATAAAGTGCCTGTACATAAAAAATGTGACCATAACCAACGCCCCACCGACAAAGCCCCAAATGGTGTTGCTGCCCTGGGTAGGCTCATGCCCAATATCGGCGGTTCTTCCTCTTGCAAGTGCGTTTTGCTTGTTTCAGCTGTCCAGTCGATCGTGCTATCAGGTGAAGAGGATTGCGCTCACACACTCAAGAGGCCAATTTATAGAGACGAACGCCGAGAAGCATTTATGGTCGTTTCCACGGTACCTGAGCTTGCCCCGATGATGATAATGGGGCACAATATAAGGAACGGCACCCTTGGCTTTTTCGACGGCACTTTGAATCTGCTCACATATGTTACCCTTAATTAAAACTTTATTATGCACCCCCGTCGCAGCAGACCTGCGTATTAGAAATCCTATTTCTTTCCTTCATGAAGGCATACGTGTTAGAGGAACCAAAGAAGATAGCTTGAAATTTTATTCACTGTAAAAGATCATTTTCTTAAGGTTTTAGGGTCTACCTTGAACAAAAAATTACAATGCCACTCCAGAAATTATTAAAAAGTGCTGTCTTACGTTTTTAGACTCTATATTGAGCAAAACGTTTGAATGAGCCGTCCCGACAATTTGTTTAAAGTCCTGTAGATAAAATTAATTCTCTACAGTAGCACACTCTTCCTCTTTAAATAGCAGTTAGTTGTCATAAAAAAAGTCCTTCAAGTATAAGTGATCAGTGATCACTGGAGTCCTTCAGTAATCAGTTATTTATTTTATGTTATACTACATATCAGCATTTTATATAGTGTATTGCACTTTGAAAAAATGCAAAAGTCTAATTCATTGACCACCTGGCACCAAGTAACAAATCTTCATTTTAACAAATACAGTTAAATAGCAGAAAGAAATACCATTAATTTACATCACCTGTTTTACATTTTACTTTCATATGTTTTGTTAGTAAACAAATCTAACTCAAATTCTTTCAAAATCCCTGACATGAGTACCTTTAAGACGGTCCCAGGGCTAAGCCCTGAAAGTTATCACGAAATTGAAGGTATATAAACCTACTCCATGAAATTCTACATGTATGTACCAAGTTTCGTGGCCATCGGTCCAGCGGTTTCTGAGTTTATCCGTGCCAAATAAATAAATAAATATATATATATATATATATATATATACCAACATCCTCTTTTATACTTATAGATAAAATGTGTTGGGACATCTGAGATTGGGACAAATGATACTCTTGATATTTCATATTTATTGTAACTTATTTTGGGACAAATGAAGTTTGGGACAAAGGAAAATTTAAAAAATGTTACGTTTTTTAAACAGTTTGGGAAAAATGAAATTGGGACATATGACAATTCTTATGTTATAAGAATTTTGGGACAAATGAAACGTGGGACAAATGAAAATGATAATATTTCCATAGTGTGGGACATATGAAATTGGGACATTTGCAACGTACCCAATTGGGACACGTGAAAATATTGCAATTGGGACAACTGAAATTGGGACAAGTGAAAATGTCAATAATGTCATAGTTTGGGACAAATGAAATTGGGACATTTGGCATGTTCCCGTTGAGTTTAATTAAGTGTTTATTCGGAGTTATTTCCACATATCACGTCCGAGGCCAACACTTATCACCCAAACGACGCTACCCAGATAGCCTCGGACCGCCCAACGACAACAAAGGTTTAGGCCTACTCTTGTCACCCTTCAAGATGTGTCGTTTTATCAATCCTACCAGCTTTCCTGAGTGTTCTCGTGATGTTTATAGATAGTGGCAACATCAATCATGGCCTGACAGGTTAGGCCTAAGCCTAGGCCTGGAAGCTCACAGTGACCTATAGGCTTACGACGTGCACCAGGTAACCTTAGCCTAGTTACTCGTATGGGTCATACCAATGAGCCAAATATTACCCCCCTACAAATTAGGCTCATTACAGATCCTGTATCCAATGGATGCAAAGGCCTTAAGGGATCAGGTGGCCCTTTTATTGGCCCTCAAGTAGAGAGGGATTGAAGGAGGAGGAGGAAGGGAGAGAGAAGAGAAATTAAAGAGAAAGTAGAATAAGGTAGATTTAAGAAAACAAAACAAAAAACATGGAAGGAAATAACCACCGAGGAAGAATGTAAAAGAGATGGAAAGAAGAGAGAAAAATGATACTGAGGTGTGCCGGAAGATAGGTACTCGGGATGGCCTGAACAAGGAATGAAAAAAAAGAAAAAATGGCCCTCATCTTGGTCGCCAGTACACCCCCACCTACCCTGCCATCAAGCCCAGCCTCCCCTGGTGGGGAACTGAAGTTGTTCACTTCACTGAAAGACAGCTACAACAACTGTGACAGCCTCCAATCGTGATAACTTCTGTTGCCCAGTTTTGGTCCCTGAACTAGCTTTTGTAGCAAAAGCCAGTTAGGATCCCACTGGGGTTCACAGGTGTGGTTTGCGGAAAAACTTAGAGTTAAAGAGAGTTTGAAATCTCGTAAATGAAAATACCCCCGTTGCAGTAGACCTGCTTACTCAGCGGATTTAAATGCTTGAGTAAATCATTTAGGCGGAGCCTAAAATCAAGCAAAATCAACTTAAATCCTAAAATGAGCATTCAACAATTTTCTCCAAAAGAATAAAATGGAAAATGAGTACGCATTTTTTCCGCCGTGGAAGCGTGAAATTCAGATTTTTTTTGCAATAATCCAGCGTATATCAACTATATGAAGCCATAATGAAGCCTATCAACTATATGAGGCTATGAAGCCTTTTTTACCAAATGCTATTGAGATGTGTTGAGAAATAACTGTGATTTAGAATTTTATTTATTTTCCATTAGGTTAACATTGGTACAGCATACTGTGTTTACCTCTAGCGATATCTTGGTAACCAATGGACATAGACCAACAATTTGAAAACTTTATTATTTGTTTTTTTTCAAGCTGAATTTAATGGTCCAAACAACAATTTTTTAATTATTATTTTTATGTGTAAAAAAATCACAAAAAACCCATTTTTGGAGGGGTTTACCGTCTGTTACCCTTCCTTCCAACAGTCCGATCAGGCTGGTTTTCAAACTCGTACGAATAATTACCACTTTACATGTCGGTGCCAAATTTAATTCAAATCTGACCATTTTTACGCGAGTTGTCATGCTTAAAGACATATATAAATCTAGTTATATTGATGTAATATTTACATATATATCTATGAAGATGAACGAATGGTGTTTTTGTCATCTGGGGACCTTATGATGGTCTCAGCTGAGGTCTTACCATGAGACCTTTAGTAACAGCTTCTCCTCTATAGGATATTCGCTGAAACGGGTGATTTTAGCGAATTTCCCCTATAGGGAAGAAGCTGTTACCGTAGGTCTCATGGTAAGACCTAAGCCTAAAACCATCATAACTTTTCTTTTTGAGGTCCTCAGATGCCAAAAACACCATTCGTTCACTTTCATAAATATATATATATATATATATCTATATATCTATATATATATATATCTATATATATATATATATATATGTGTCTTTAAGCACGATAACTTGCGCAAAAATGGTCCAATCGTAATGAAATTTGGCATAGACGTGTAAAGTAGTAATTATTCGGACGAGTTCGTAAACCAGCCCGATCGGACCACCGGAAGGGGGGTAAAGGGGGGTAAAGGGGGGTAAACCCCCCCAAAAATGGGTTTTTTGAGTTTTTTACATAGAAAAATAAAATTTTTCAAATTTTTATTGGCACCATTGAATTCAGCCCAAAAAAACAAACAATTTAGTATTTTGAATCACTGCTCTATGTCCATTGGTTGCCGAGATATTGAAAGTGGTAAACGCAGTACATTGTCCCAATGTTAACCTCATGGGAAATAAGTAAAATTCTATATCTCGCTTATTTCTAAACATATCTTGATAAAACTTGGTAAATGGCTTCTTCTAGTTCAGATCTACTAAATATTGAATTAAAACCACCCAGTTTTAATATACCTGTAGCAGCAAACCTGCATACTCATTCCCCATGTTATTCTTATGGAGCTTACAAAAACATGTCAAATCTCGCTATGTTGGATCGAAATATGTTGTTTTGCACTTGAAATTCGCTGAGTATGCAGGTATGCTGCAACGGGGGTATTGTACCTATCACATTTTTCAGTGTGTGACTTGAAACAATTATTATTTTTTTGATTCTTATTATTTCTTCTATTCTTCTTATTTCTTCAGTTTACTATTATTTCTTCTATTTGTAACTATTATCATTTTTGGTCTATTATTATATCTTAAATTTCCCTCGAGAGTAGAAAAACTCAAATTCTGGGTTAAAAACAAAAATTATTTTTAAACTTACCCTATAATAGCATTTCAAAATTGAATGACAACCATAACATTTGTTTGGATTTTTACACGTTATTATCAACGTGACTTGATTCAAGCTTTTAACATCAGTCAATCGTCCCAATATAACCTAATGAAGCCATTGCTATCTTTTATTCATTATATTATATTGAGACTTTGAATATTTTGAGACTATGAATAACAGTGAAGTTAGCCTTAAAACTTCTCCTGCTACTTTTAAAATTAGGAATGAATATAATTTGTTTTTAAAAAGTCACTCAGTTGCATTTAAATGGGTCCTACCTATCGCTAATTAGGATACATAGAAATGAAGGGGCTTATAGAGCAGCTAAACGGTTTCTGTTGAACATTTATATCTCTTAATTTGTTGACATGAAAAGCATTATACATGAACGCTTACAATTGGCAAAAATTATTTGGTCTTGACTTCAAAATTCAACGGACCTACATCGCCTATACCAACGGAAAAACTATGTTTGTGCCCCCCCCCCCATGGTTTAGTTTTCCTCTGTCACTAGAAGATACTGATTTTCAAATGAGAATCGGTCATCAAATACAAATCTGCATTTATTTGAAATTAGGCTATTCATAATCCTGTGAATGATTGTGATACTGATATGGACAGTTTATACTACCTAGTACCTAGTTTTTTCAAGTCCGATTATTTGATTCAAGAAGGTCGGTTTTTAAATAACTTGCAAAATCAAAGTGGAGTTTCCTGTATGTGTGTTATATCATTATTTAAAAATGGATGAAACAGTTTTAGAATAAATTTTCTAATTTATTGATGACAACAACATTCAAATTAAACTATCATGACTCATGAAGTTAGTTGCGATGATTACTAACTTCATATATTAGTGATGGTCGATTCCAGGAATTTTGATTCTCAAATCTGATTCTGATTCTGAAAAAATCGATTCTCGATTGTCAATTTTCAAATCTCTTTTTAAATTTAGTTTGTATAAAATAAAATATTACTAAACCAATGTCTACAATTTAAAAAACAAGTATAAATTATATTTAATAGTTTACGATGTTTGCGCTAATTTGTGTTTGTTGAAATGGTTATATCCAAATTAGGTAAGGATAATCTGTCCAAGGTGAGTTGGACACCAAATAATGCTAATTTAATTTTTTTTTAATTTTAAACTGTTAATGAATTCTAAAAGGTCTGATCACACCCTAAGGTCTAAGTAGGCCTACATCATCAAACATCAATTATTAATAACCATACCTTAAGAAAAATAAAAAACTAGGTAGATAAAATAATTCAAGAATATTTCTGCAAGATTGAAATTTAATTACACCAGTATTAGAAATTACCATTAAAAAAATACTTGTAGGCTAATATATTTAAATTTAAAACTGTAAAATATAACGAGTTGGCAACACACTTGGGTAAAAAATTCTAAATGAACAGCCCAACTAGCCTAGCCAGACGACGAGATGACTAAAGACTAAGTAACCTAAAAATCACCAGTCATCACTCACATGGCATGGCATCATAATCAGTGTTTATAACCCGGTTAGTCAGGCCTAAATGTGGTTTGAGTGGTCCAAAAGTATCGTATGTAAGATTAAATTATCGTGCTTTCGCAGGTGTCCCCGAAACTGGCTCTTAAGTGTTAAACTCAACTAACATTGTTGTTTTAAGCCGGTGCAATGTGATTATTGCAAAACTAACAAAGGTATGAATGAATAAAACAACATTCACCATTCATCATAATACACTAGGAATACTGTAAGCACCATAATTTGGCTCGACTTGGGAAATTCCGCCGCCTCGTATCGTAACGTAGTCGACCAACAGTCACTCAAACTCAAAGTGGAACCTATTTCAAAACTGGGTTTATTACTTAGCAATTACTAAATATCCCCGTTGCAGCAGACCTGCATACTCAGCGAATTTCAATTATAAAGCACATGTTTCAATCCAATATAGCGAGATTTGACACGTTTTTTAACGTGTCATGTTATTCTCCATAAGAATAACATGGGGTATGAGAATGCAGATTTGCTGCAACAGGTAATTTAAAACAGGGTGGTTTTAATTCAATGTTTAGTAGATCTGAACTAGAAGAAGCCATATACCAAGTTTTATCAAGATATGTTAAGAAATAAGGAATATATTGCATTTTTTTTATTTCCCATAAGGATAACATGGGGAATGAGTATGCAGGTTTGCTGCCATAAAAACTGTAATATCCGGGATTTTATTCTAAAATACATTAGATCTCATCTATATGAAGCCACAAACCAAGTTTCATTATGATGTGTTGAGAAATATAAGCGAGATATAGAATTTTACTTATTCCCCATAAGGTTAACATTGAGACAACGTACTGTGTTTACCACTTTCAGTATCTCGGTAACCAGTGGATATAGAGCAATGATTCAAATTAATAAATTGTTTGTTTTTTTGAGCTGAATTCAATGGTGTTAACCAAAATTCGATAAATTTTATTTTTCCATATAAAAAACTCGAAAAACCCATTTTTGGGGGGGTTTACCCTGCTTTACCCCCCTTTCCGGTGGTCCGATCGGGCTGATTCACGAACTCGTCCGAATAATTACTACTTTACACACCTGTGCCAAATTTCATTCCGATCGGACCATTTTTGCGAGCGCTATCGTGCTTACAGACACACATATATATATATATCTAGAAATTTGAACTAATGGTGTTTTTTGCTTCTGGGGGCCCCAAAACGAAAAGTTATTATGGTCTTGGGCTTAGGTCTTACCATGAGACCTACGGTAATAGCTTCTTCCCTATAGGGGAAATTCGCTAAGTTACTCACACGGACCAAAGTAAGATACTGAAAACATAAGTGCGTTTTAATTAATTCTACAAGATACTAAAGTCAATATTATTAAATTACCAATATCGTTCTGAATAAACTTATTAATTTTACTGTTTTCCACCTGCTGCTATGTTCTTGGCTTCGCACAATGTTGCCAGATCGTCCTCTTGATTTATTCCTGCAATAATTCTAGTGGTACTCGTGAAATTAAATAACAATGTCTAACGCAGGATTTACTCGTATTTTTCTTCGAATTTTACAAAACAAATGAAACAAAATTGAAAGCTTTGCGATGCTCCCTTAATTCTAAAGACAAACTATGATTTGAAAAATATAAGTTGTTTGAGTGGTGAGCTGTGTTTCTTGTTCCCAAATTCCGAGAAATAGTTTTTATTGAAACCTGTCAACATCCTTTCCCTTATCAGTTCAAATATCCTATACTCTTATACGAGCAGTGTTATCTTGTATGTATGCTTGCTTGCTTGCTTGCACAACGATCTCAAAAACGGCTCCGAGGATTTCCTTCAAAGTCTGGAAATAAGTAATTTACGACTCAAAAACGTCTTTTATGCAGATTACTTGGCCAGAGAAAATCTAATAACGTAATAAATCGAATTTTAAAGTTGTAAAATTTTAACATTGGCCTTATGGGTTGCCGTGATAGCAACGAAAATAAACAAGGAAAGTGTAAACAAATGAATTAATCATAACAGCTGTTTGGAATCTACAGCCATTAAGGGAAAATACAGCAAGTGGGATGAAGAGTCCATGGAACAATAAAAAAGGTTTTTATATATCAATTTTATGACATTGAAATATTTTACAGTAACTGGATGAACTGGTAAACATGAAATAACACCGAGCAAGGCTCGGTCCACCAGGTACTTGTTGTTATCCGGCGATCGATCAATGTTTATTTTTATCGCTCGTGAAGCTAGATGACTGGTAATAGTAGGCTTTTGATTTTTTCGTTGATCGACACTCGAGAGTTAAAAACTTATTTCTGTTATAACAATAATCACGCGAACAATTTTCGTGGTTTCGAAAGATTCGATTCTTGATTCTTGCCGATCGATTCTCGATTCCGAATCTTTTCAAAAGAATCGGTAGAATCGAGATTCGAGATTTGAAATCGACACATCCCTATCATGTATTAGTCATCATGTAGAAATTGTTTTAATCACATTAATCATGGAATAAATTGTTATTTACTGACACTGAGAATTGTCGTGGGCCAGTTGTTTAACTCCAGAGGCCAACATAAATCAATAAAAAGTATTTAAGTCGTTCACATTTTGATTGATTGAGATCATTGATCGTATCTTTGCTTGTATAAAATAATACACTCATTTAAAATTATTAGTTTCGAAGAACTATCAAGAAATTACAAAAAGTATGTTGGTGTAACAAAAACTTAAGCCATAGACTTGTTCATTTCTCTAATATCACAACAAATAACTATCTAAAAACATCAACTATTAACCAAACATAGGCATAAACATGGCATAAATGGCATAAATGCCATTACACCATGTGTTATGTATCCTGCTCGGTTGTTCAGGTTCCATGTTCGTGTTATGTGTGTGTTAAATTGGCTCATGAATTAGGATTTAAGAAGTATACTTTTTGTATTATTTCCATAAAATATTATTTTTCCTTGGTTATATTTAATATGCTCATGCATAAAACATAAACCTTCAGAAATTATTTTCATTGCTTTCCTGAAGTTGAGTAGGCCATCAGAAACAGAAAACACTAAACACAGGGAAAGTCCCCATATTTCGGTCCATCTAGTAGGACCTTTCTCAAGCGTAGAAAGACGGAGAAAGACTGTTGATCCTCTATAATCCTATCATAATTAATACCTACCCTTTAAGGGCCCTCCCACAGAAAATAATTTTCATTGCTTTCATAATTTAAATTATGTTTCATAATTTTGATCATAATTTGATTACTTTTTAGTATTGTATTACGAAATACAGTACATTTTTATATTGGGAGGAGTCACCATTTTCAAACGTGGTTTTAGGAGCTTTCCTGTGGTCCGATTTTTTCCAACTTTAGATATATTACAATGCATATTTGTGAAGTAAAGTCCCATAAAAACGGTCTTCTTGCAATTGTATTTGATCACCTTTTTTTGTTTGACTGATCCATAGGTTGGAAAAACCAGTTGCTAATGTATATTGCAAATAAGTTATTGAAGGAATTTATTTTATACTTTCTACTTTAGTCAAGTAATACGGTAAGGTAGTTAAAAAAGAGCGATTTTCATTACTAAATTTTCACAGTTTTATTTCACGTTTTTGAGACATCAGTAACAGAATGAAGCCCATGGTTTTGAAGCTGTTGGCGAAGCATCAGCTCCCAAGCTTGTCACACTCAATGTCTGCCTCACCCTCTTTATAGCATATGTAATCCCGAGTGAATTTGACACCAGAGACCATACATCTGTAGCAACTGAGCTGCTCCTTGCAATACACCTCCTCACGATTACATGTCTTATTGAAGATGTTCCCAACACAGTCCTTTCTATTTACACAGCATTTGTGACCGCTAATGTTGCAGTCACAGGACACCTCGCCACAAAACAAACCTGTAAATTGTAATATGTGAGCAGTTTTGAATGTAGGATCAAAAATTATCGGACGACATATTGCAGTGAGGGTTTATGTATAGGATATACCCCCATTTTAGCAGACCTGCATACTCAGTGAATTTAAAATGCTTAAATTAAACATTAAGACGGAGCCTCGAATCAAGTAAAATCAATTTATATTCTAAAATGAGTATGCAGGTTTGCTGCCATGGAAGTGTGAAATTTAGATATTTTTTTGCAAAAATCCAGTTGATATCAACTACATGAAGTTTCATACCAAGTTTCATTCAAATATCTTGAGAAATAAGTGAGACTAGGGGCCCCATGCGCAAATTGCGCATTTTAATATTATTTCCGTTTGTGAGAAACTAACCTTCGATTTGAAGAAATTTTATAACTTTTTAAACTCGCCGTTATTAATCTAGTACGTAGACCTTTCAAGTGAAATTTAAAGGTCTCACCTAAATAAATAAAAGCTTAGCTGAACAAAACACACACATTGTTCATCACACTATGTATTTTAATTTGTCTTCTGGCACAACAGTAGTTTACCGGAAGTTTTTCTTCGCGTATTCATACCCTAACATCATCGCAAGTCGCTGCAAGTAGATAGGTGATGCAGTGTCCCTCGTCTCTCGGCAGTTCTCGGTTCTCGTCGAAAGTATATGTTTTTCCCTAATATAATTGTCTCGGTTTTCTCTTTGCCTCACTCTCCTCAATTAGATTGCAATTTCAAAAAAAATGTTTATTTAAGAATTATTTTTCATCAAATGTATCAAATCTTATTAAAAGTTAGTTGTAGACTATTTACTTTTGTTTACGATCTGACTTATACAGGTTAAAATTCCATCTGAAGGTAATCAGCTGGTAAATTAAAATCACATTTTAAAACCGTTTTAACGCAAGTTGTTAAGCGCTTGAGCGTTGAAAGCGCCCTCTACAAATAAATCAAAGGCTTAGGGGTCGAAGCCGAAAAATAAATGCCTATTTTAACTATCTGTCGCAGGTACGCTACATTATAAGCTTTAAAATGACACCTCAATCGTGAAAATCGGTTCAGTAGGACGCCTGAAAAAGGGATCTAACAGAAAAAAACCTTATTGTATTAATTATATAGATATAGCATTTTTTTATTCCCCATTAGGTTAGCATCGGGACAACATACTGTGTTTACCACTAGTGATATCTCGGTAACCAATGGACACAGTGCAACGATGCAAAATACAACATTTTTTCAAGCTGAATTCCATGGTTCAAACAAGAAATAAATAATTTGTATTTCTTTGTAAAAATTCCTAAAACCCATTTTTGGAGGGGTTTCCCCCCCTTAACCCCCCTCCCAATAGTCTGATCAGGCTGGTTTTTTCAACTCGTCCGAATAATTACTACTTTACTACTACTAGAGATTGAAAACAATTTTCCTTTTGTCAATCGCCATGTTCCCATTCCAATGATTAATATCTGGGGAACGAGCTTCGCTCGGGGGAAAGCAGTGACATTTTCAAATATACATATATGTTCATAATGCTCCCCACAATGACAATTAGCTTTGTAATTTGATTTACTGAGGTTTAAGTTTTGTTCATTGAATTTATCCGGTTTTTGTTTTTTAATCAAATTCTACTGTTCTGACAACGTGCTATAAAAGTTTTAAGTGGCTTTGTCATGAACAGCTGGATGATTCTTTTGTTTACTTTTTTGTTGTTATTGGCAACTCATTTGACCCCATGTTAAAAATGATCAATTTTAAATTTAATTTTTCTAAAAAATTTGCGTTTCTACAGCAAATTCAACCACGTAGGTGAACTTAAAAATAAAAACTACACCTACATGCAAAATTTTATCAAAATCGTTAGAGCCGTTTTCGAGATAGGATTTATATATAAATATTCATTGCTCATTTAAAGTAATAGGATAGAGTCAAACAATGAGTGGAGTGAATAAGACCTAGTCTCTGCTAAGACCAGTGGCATATACAGAACACCTCGGAATATCCGGACCCCATATTATCCGGATCCCGGATTAACCGGGCTGGTCTATCGAGAAATTAAAAAAAAAATCATGGCAAAAACATGATTTTATGAGTTCAGGGATGAAATGAGCCTTCTTAAAGTAAAATGCAAATGCATGCAATTGGAATCACAGCAATTGAAGGAATTGCATTGGCTTAACGGTACATTACAGCATTTTTGTGAGCGTAGTTTTTTGGGTTGCTTCTTGGGGTGCTACCAGTAATCAACAAAGGCGTGGCCTATGGCAATATTGTGAGTTTGTTTATTGCTGTTATTTCATATGTTTCGTTTTTTCTTGAGAGGAGTTACTGTAATAAGTTTTGAGTTATTCTAAGATTCGTCATGATTATTTCAAGTTTAAGTTATTTTGAGTTATGATTATTTATCTTAATAAATTAAATATTTTAATCTGGCGTTTTATTCCAAACCTAAACCGTAAGTACGGTAAAAGTTAACATTATATTTGTATGATTAAAAATAAAGTTTAGTTTTTAATTTGCTTCAAATTTAAACCCCCCGTAGGATCCCGGATTATGCAGACGCCGTTTGCAGCATCATTTTAGCAGAGGCTAAGATTCGCGATCGCTATTTAGGCAATACTGTAATGACCTCGGATTATCCGTATTTTTTGCTATCCGGATCAGTGTTCCGCCACATTAATCCGGATAATCCAAGGTTTACTGTACAGATGGGGGCTAGGGGTGGGCGAGTAGTGGATTTTGAAGTCGAGTTGAGTCGAGTCGAGTATTAAGCCAAAAACTCGAGTATCGAGTCGAGTAGTTTTTTGTGAAAAGTAATAACATTTTCATTTTTTCAACTAAAATCTTTCTTCAGTTTTACTTATAAAATTGGTCAACTTTATTTAAGCTTATGTTATTTTTCTTTGAAAAATAAAACTCTGATATTCTAATACCCCTACATTGCATAAACCCTACTTTTAAATGAATAAGTTGACTATGCTAAATCAGGCAAAATAAAAAATCACTTGATGTAACAAGATCACAAAATAAATTTATGTAGAATATGCATAGTTGTAAAATTTAAGCAGTGATAAGATTTAATTATTAGCCTATTATTTTAACAATCAAAAACTGTTTTATATTTTACCAAAATATAATTGTTGGCCCTAATTAAAACGTTAGCCAAGAAATTGTGGAAGAAAGAATTAAAAACACCAGGGAGGAGAGCTGTGCCCAGTTATTTGTTTACTTCAGTTATTTGTTTACCCAACCCCACCCTCTTGCCTGACTGCTGATCTATTGTTTTTTGACATCCAATCACTTGAGCATGAGTGACACAGCTGCGACCAGATAAGACTATCCCCCAATACAAAAATTACAAAACCTTAACTAATTGTTTTATGAAGTCCACTTTACCAATGAATTTTCTTCTCATTTTTACAAATAAAATGTGACAGAAATGAAGGCTGAGGATCATTAAAAAGGTAAAATATAATTACAAATTTGAAGTTGTTAAGTGTAGGTCGGAGCTAAATATAGCTGTAAGTTTTCAATTTCCGAATGCTGAGACATCTCTCAGAATCTGGTATTTCTAGATAACTGTCAAAATCCATTCTTCTATGAGTTAGATAAATATTTTCGAGGTTACTGTTATGAAAAACTCGTGGACGGCTGCGAAAAACAATAGCGCATGTCTGTCGGTCGCGGTAAATGCGGATGTAGCTTTTCAAAACTCGTGATCTGCCGCAAAATACGAGCGCGCGTATTTGCCGATCGCCGAAAATCGGCAAATGTAGCCTTGCAAAAGTCGCGGTCAGCCGCGAAAAACGATCGCGTGTATTTGCCGATCGTAAATAAACGAAATGCAACTTTGCAAAACTAGCGATCGGCCGTAAAAAACAGTCGCGCGTATTTGCCGGCCACAAATGAACAGAAAATGCTGCTTTATTGTGAAACTAGCGAGGAGCCGCGATAAATAATTTGCCGATTGTGGATAAACGGTAGATGTAACTTTGTGTAACTCGCGATCGTCTGTAAAATTTGATCGCACAAACGTAAATCGCACGTAAATTCGGCCGTCACGTAAACGGCGGGAGTAACTAACTACTCGACTCGACCTCGAGTAGTAGCAACTATTCGAGTACTTACTCGACTGTCGAGTACTCGCCCACCCCTAATGCCGCACAACCTTCCGAAACTGAAAAAATAAAAATAAAAAAATGGGAGAAAATTATGTTCTGCAACGAGAATTATTTTAAGAAATCGTCCGCATGATCGTTCCATGGCAGGCAGAATACCAAACATTTGTTGATCCCATGGGTAGAAAAATTTTGTTGTAAGCTTATGTTTTTATCAAGCGAGTTTTAACTGACATTCCTATAAAATATTACATTAATTGGACGCACGCATGTTTCGCATGCACCCGATAAGCCGAGTTATCGTCACCAATAGTAGTGCGGCCAGTACAGCAGTGACGGCGTCGGGCGTAAGTTTCATCCTTCAACAGATTACATCAGATTTAATCTACTACATATAAGCTTATACTTTAAACATTGAATAGTTAAAAAAAGTTAAATAGTTTTTTGTTTGAACTTCAGAAATTAATAACTTTAGTAGCTGAATTGTAAACACCAATGAGCGGATCATATCTTTAATTAATCCTCAATGCGGTTTAGTGGAAATTTGACGTAATCTTTAGGGGGAAATTTATAAATCAAATAACTTAATTTACTACCGAACTATCGATAAAACTAAACTAACTTTTGAAGGGTCGCAAAAGTGACTTTGGGGCGGTCTTACGTCGCCACATCAGCAAGTTGTGTTTGGCTGACATAGTTACACAGTGGTAGTGAGCACAAAGTGTTTTGCTGGTTGCTAGTTAATAGTAGAATATTTAACATTTGTGTGCTGTATTTTGTGTATTTCCCTATTTGCCCTATTTGCTAAAAAATCTAAAAAAAGGCAAATAACTTACAAAACATGAGAAGCAAGAAAACCAGTAAGACCTTCATTGTTGAAACCTTCAGCCGTGTGTGTTACCTCTCGCCACTGTGATAGTTTTTTAAGTGTTTTAAGTGGGAGTAACTTATAACAGAACAAATATGACAGTTTTCTGTCACTTAATGGTGAATTGTGTCACACGTTTCATGAAAGCAAATACAAGTCTTATGTGGAGCAGTTGTTGTACACATAGAAAACAGTTTTGTTGAATCTAACAAAAATATTTTGTTACACCATTTTACTAAAGAATTTTGTTGGTTTAAGAATTCGACTATTTGATTCAACAAATCAGTTTTGTTGGAAAGTTTGTTAAGATCGAACAAACTATTTGTTTGATTCAAAGTTAAAACGCTATTTGAACTGAAAAAGTATTTATTTGAAATAAATAATTTAATTGGTAAAAAAACTGCCGTGATTTACCAAGTGTGTGTGAAAAATTATAAAATTTAATTTATACATTTTAGTTGTATATTTATGGGAATTCTTTAAAACATATTACATAACATTTTTAGTATGCTTGTAAGTTGTAACAAATTAATTTGTATAAGTTTTATAAATTTTAAACATTACAAAAGCAGATACAGTAATGTATTTCGCTTATAAATGTAATATATTAACAATATACTAAACAACTGAGTCTTAAACTCCAGTAAAAAAAAATTGGTTTTGAATAAAACTCATTTTTATATCATACTTTTTAAACCTATATTAGTAATGTCTTGCAACAAAGAAATATGACATAAATGTCCACGGGTGCCCAGCCCCCCCCAAGGGCAATGGCGCATGCCCCCCCCAAACCAAGCCTAGTGCCCCACCCAAATCATAACAACTACCCCCCGCCCTTTAATTTAATTAGTTTCATTAATTTAATTAGTTATTATGTCAATAAAAACACACACCTTATAACCTGCCCTAGCAAAGGGTATTACTACATTTTATTTACCAAACTCAAAACTCAATTGACTACTATATCAAATAACAAAGTGATAAAGCATACAGTAATAAAGCATACCAGCATTAGGTAATAAAGTGATATCACTTCAATGTATAAAACATTTATTTATAAGCAAGTCTGGTTCCAATAGCGTGAATAAAAAAGACACTAATATGTTGTTAGGTAATGAAAATAATTAAGTACTTTTTACAGTATGTGATACAATCCAAATAAACAGAGTTGTAATAGTATATTTCGCAACAAGGGCCGAAAATGAGGTTTTGCAGACTCGAGATTGTGTTTAAAATTCGAGACGAAGTCGAGAATATGAAACGATCGAGAGCTGCAAAACCTTTTCGGCCGAGGTGCGGACGCTATTCTTACCACACTACAAATTGAAATTTAGCCGATATAACATTAAAATCTTATTATTTATTTGACACACTTGAGAACAAAACTTTGAGGTTATGAGCGACGATACGTCTTTGTCACGGTTAGTTTAAATAAACACAGCTATGAAAATCATATGATCGCAACTATCCTGTCTTTGGAACCTATTGAGTACTGTATAATTATGTGATGTTCTCACGTTGATTCAAGCAAATAAACGATCAGCTCATCAGCTGACTCGAAAGTTTTCGGCCCTCTGGTGGGAAAAAGCTGGTTTCGTCTACCAAATAAAGTTATAAAACAGGTGATTACGTCGTAGTGTGGCGAAAAATCTTTTATAACCTACAAGTATTTTTAATTCTCGCAGTTTAGTGATGCCTTAATTCAATGTGGTTTCCATAATGGTGGGGCGTTATTGTTTTTACAATAACTAGAAATTAATTAATATTTGACATTTAATAAATTACGAAATGAATAAACATGGCTGTAAATATAACATAATTTTGGGATACAGTGGTATTGAAATGACATCATTCTCGCAGGTAGGTTCAAAAACATATTAAATGCTGGTTGGTTAAAAAGAAATCTTGGTCTTGGGTGCTAGGTACGAGGAACGTCATAACGTCATGTGTGCTTGTTGATTGATTTGGGTCTGGAACGTACTTTTCCCATGGTCCGCTGTCGATTTTAATTTAATTCCTCAAAGACTAGATTATTAGACTAGGCTGGGAGCCTACTATTTTCATTCAACAAAACACATAACACCACTGTCACAGATAGTGGTTTGCCACAGATAAAAAAATACAGAAGACAATACAGTTTCTGTATATCTAACTAGCTAAAGTTAATATCCAACCACGATATCACAACACAATGTTAACTTGTAATGACCATTCACTTTACTCAGTGATTGTACTATTTGTAAAACTGCCTCACCGCAGTCCATGCAGGCGCACCAACTGTGCTTCATACGACTGGCGATTGACTGTTGCTATACTCTTATCTCTAACGGCCAATGGTGCATTACACATAGGATTTGGCATTTTACCCGCCAACTCCATTAATAATCCTCAATTTTACCCGGTTTTTAAGCACTAATCCCTGAAAAATCCCCTCAAGTACCAAAATCCGGGTAGTTAGCCGAAAAACCACCTAATGACTTTAAAAACACCCAAAACCGGATAGTTTCCTAAACTTGCTGGGTGCTATATACAAAAATACCCCCGTTGCAGCAGACCTGCATACTCAGCGAATTTCAAGTGCAAAACAACATATTTCAATCCAACATAGCGAGATTTTACATGTTTTGGTAAGCGCCATAAGAATAACAAGGGGAATGAGTATGCAGGTTTGCTGCTACAGGTATGTTAAAACTGGGTGGTTTTAACTCAACATTTAGTAGATCTGAACTAGAAGAAGCTATTTACCACGTTTTATCAAGATATGATGAAAAATAACGGAGATATAGAATTTTACGTATTTCCCATTAGGTTAACATTGGGACAACGTACTGTGTTTACCACTTTCAATATCTCGGTAACTAATGGACATTGAGCAGTGATTCAAAATACTAAATTGTTTGTTTTTTTGAGCTGAATTCAATGGTGCCAACAAAAATTCGTTAACTTTTATTTTTCTATCTAAAAAACTCAAAAACCCATTTTTGGGGGGGGTTTAACCCCTTTACCCCCCCTTCCGGTGATCCGATCGGGTTGGTTCACGAACTCGTCCGAGTGATTACCACTTTACACGTCTGTACCAATTTTCATTAAGATTGGACCATTTTTACGGCCGCTATCGTGCTAACAGACACACACACACACACACACACACACACACACACACACACACACACACACACACACACACACACACACACACACACACATATATATATATATATATATATATATATATATATATATTCGAACGAATTGTGTTTTTTGCTTCTGGCGGCCCAAAAACGAAAAGTTATCATGGTCTTGGGCTTAGGTCTTATCATGAGACCTACGGTAATAGCTTCTTCCCTATAGGGGAAATTCGCTAATATGTCTATTTACTTCAAGTATTGTTCTTAAAAGCCATAAAAAACTAATTATTTTTCTCACTTTACATGGACATTGGATATTTGCAAAGCAAATCACAATTAAAAAATCCCCGGCTTTACCCGTCGCTTTTATGTATTTAGGATGCCGGGTAAATCCCCGCAGCTCAAGTCTAAAATCCCCCATTTTACTTGATTTTTCTTAATCACGTTAATAAGTCCCCGAACGGCCATCAAAATACCCGTAAACCGGGCTATTACCCAGTTTCTGGTAACGATGCAACGAAATAACTTTCGTTCGAAAAATAAAATATCTAGAGTTCAAAAACATCCTTGCACCTCGTCAAAAACCCCCGAGTTCGCCCATTTTTTAATATCCAAGTTGATGAGGAAATTTTTTCAACCCAAGACTTAAATCCCCGGTTATACACGGTTTATTCTTAACCACCGCCAAATCTCCGCACGGCCTCCAAAATACCCGAAAACCGGGTAAATACCCGGTCTGTGTCAGATCGGGGCCACAGACCCTGTCTGACAATATGTCTTCTGGGCCCGATGTCAGACAGGGTTGCCAGTCCAGTCGACCCATTGCCAACCGCCCCTTCAAAATAATTTAACACATGGATTGACTTGGAGATTCCGGGGTTGGTTTACATAGCAAACTTGAATATATGACGATGGTAATCATTATGAAATAGTAAGATAGATTTACAGTACTTTTAACTGTTGCGTATGGTTATGATAGTTAATTTTTTTGTAATTTTCCCTTATTCGCTGGTTCAAAATTCCTCACAAAAAAAACAAAATCCGCCTTAAAAATCATGCCCCCCCCAAAATCTTGATGGCGCAAATTGCGCCATACCCCCCTCTTCTGGGCACCCCTGTAAATGTCATGTCTGTAATGAAAACATAATTATGCAAAAATTATTTTCACCATGAATTAACACTGCATCAGTAACATACAATTAGGTATAGCTTGGCTAGAATTATAACACAATGAGTAATGTGGCAAAAGTAAAACTGGAAAAGGGTCAGGCGATGACCCTTAAAAATTTAAATCACCATGCATAATTTTATTGTGTGATTTTGTTCCTAAAATCTGTTGGTAAACCATATACTGATTCGTAACGGATTCGTGTTCGGAATGAACTAAGAATCATTATTCAGACTCGGCCCATTTCTAAGAAGAAAGAAAAAGAAACAAACTTAAAGCACGTTGTAGAATAATTTATAAAAGTTTGAATTTTGAAAAACCAGTGGGTGACAAAAGACCTAAAAAAATCCCAGCATCTAAATAATAACCAAAAAACCAACTTAACATTGCATTATATTTCTAAAGGTAAAGTTGAACCACGAATTAAAGATACAATTAAACAAAAATATCAACGAATACTCCCTTGAGTCATCGATCTTATGAATAGGAAGGGACATAATTTCTGCGTTGATATATCTGTTTAATTTAAGAAGCCAACTTTAAGTACCTTTAATTTGCAGACCAAGTATAGGTCAAATACTTTGCATTACCAGCAGGGCTGGATTTACATATGGGCTTAAAGGGCTATAGCCCAGGGCGGCAGAATTTGGGGGGCGGCAAATTTTAGAGGGAAAGAAAAATTAAAAAGTGCAAACAAAAACAATTCACTTTGCACTTACATTAGTACTTGTAAAATATGTATTTTTTGTCACAAGTACTCCCGAAAAAAATCACGGGATTCCGAGACGTGATCTAGTTTGCCCGCAAACTGTCAGCCGTCAGCTCTGGTTTAGTAGTGGCGCTCGAAGCGGAAGGCGGTATTGTTTGAAGTCGCCGCACCCGCCGGCGCCGTCAGGTGAGTTTGCTGGGTTGCTACCCCTTTCCGACCAACCACGCGCTCTGCGCCGCGGTCGCCGCTCATGTTGAGTTCAGTTCAGTTGTAGTGCAATTTGACAAGCTTGATGTGAACGCCTCGTGTACCTTGCGGTGCTGCTAGTTACGATACTAGAAAGATCAAAAGAGACAGTGCGGTAAAGGCCCGTTTACAACAGGTGGGTTGCTCGCGCGGGTGATCACGTGCATAGCGGCTTGCAGTAGCGCTGCAGAAATAACAATGTGTTAGTGTCTGTATCAGCGACGTATTTAGTGTTCGCACAAAGTGGACGGTCGTGGCTTCCTCGCAACACCCGATCTCCCGCGCGAGCAACCCGCCTAATATAAACAGGCTAAGTTGAGGGAATGAGACAGACTTGCCGCGCGGCTTGGTAAAAGTCAAGGAAACAAATCCCTCTATTCATTTAGCGCTCTCTTGCCTTGCGGAATCTGCCCGAAATTTCGTTTTGATGGGAATACAATGGGATGCAACATATGGCATGTGTTCGTGGGGAGGAGGGGGCGGCAAAATCTAGATAGCCCAGGGGCGGCAAATTCCCAAATCCGCCTCTGATTACCAGTCAATGTCAGGTGGTATGGTAGTCGAGCGGTCTAAAGCATGGAATCAGTAATTCAAAGGTCGTGGATTCGAGTCCCTGCGTGGGAATATATTTCTTTTAATTATACAACTAAATTATTTGTTTTATTTAACCAAATCATTTGTTTCATTCTATTAAATCATTTGTTTGATTCCATTTAAGTGTTTGTTTGATTCAACAAAATAAATAGAATTTGACAAAATAATTTGTTTTATGCAAACAAATATTTACAAAATTTCTCTACTTCAAAGAAATTTCAACCAAATGCTCAAGTACCAACAAAATATTCTGGTTAATTAAACAAATCGTTCATTTGAAGCAACAAAAATATATTTCTTTCAACCAAATAATTCAACTACACGATTTGGTAAATTCAACCAAATTATCTATTTGGTGCTATAGTAAATAAAGAATTTAGTTGATTTAACTTAATTTTGGTTAAATCAACAAAACATTTCTTTCTGTGTAGAATCCTCTGGATCGTTAAACAACATTATTTAATATTTAATCTTACCCAGTGACGGATCTAGGGAGGAGCAGCGGGGGCACCTGCCCCGGGCGCCGGCCAGTAGGGGGCGCCAGCGGCGCCCCAACTGGCTGGCTCCGGTTGAGTAAAAATTGAAAAAAAATTATTTAAAGTTAAATTGTTCGTTTCGCGGTTGGCAAATCTCTCAGTAGCGTCAATCACTGCAGGAAAATCTCTGTCGCATAGTGGCCGTCGAACCTGTCTCTGTTTTCGTGACCGTCACATTTCTCGTTGTTTGATGGCAAGAATCCCGCTCGCTCGTTTCGCGGACGGAGAATAGCTCACTCGTCCCGCGGCCGAAAAAGCGCTCGCTCATTTCGTGGTCGGAAATCGCCTTTTGAGGCCGGCAGATCTCTTGGAAGAATGGACGACAATTCTTCCGCTCTTTTCGCGGCCGTCACATCAATTGGCCATATATCTTGAATAGATAATCAGTCGTTGCTGACAGGCATATTTCTTTGTTGTTTCACTGCCGACAAGTATTTCGCTATTTTTGAGGTCGTAATTTTTTTGCAAGACCACATTGCGGCCGAAAAATCTGTCGTTTAGAGCAAGGCTGGCACATATCTGTCGCATTGAAACTACCGCTCGCCCTTTTTCTTGGCCGGTTACAGCTTTCGCGGTCGCATCGCGGCTGACAAATCGCGGTCGTATAAACTACGGCCGGTAAATCTCTAGGTCGTATTGCGGCCGGAAAAATCACTCACTGTTTCTGTGACCGCAGTAAATCTCTTGGTCTCATTGCGGCTTTTTATGTTGGGATATATCGCGGCCGAAAAATCTCTCGGTCGCATTGCGGCCATAAAATATTTTACTTTACATAGATTGCTGAGCTCAAGTAATCGTTTTAGGAGGCAACATGGCCGATTTCACTGGTCGGGAATTTTGTTGAAATAGTTGGGAAAGGCCAGAAAAAAATCGGAATTTTCATGTGAAATCTGGTAGACACCTTGCTTTGGTTTTACAGATGTTTTACAGCGGCTGGAATTCCCCGGTCATATTGGCAATAACAGCTCTTGATTAGGCTGTATCGTAGCCTATGAACATCGGTTGTAAAAATTCATAAGAACCATAAGATAAAATCACCCTTATGGAAAAGTTCTGATTTGGCCAGATAAAAAAAACCAGATCTGGCCAGATCTGGTTTTGGACCCTTAAAAACCAGATCTGGTTTGATCTGGCGAGATCTGGATTTAAATAGTACAAAAAATCATAATTTTTGTAAACAATTCAAAAGGTTAATAATAATTTATTTAATTTTAAGATTTAATGAAGTACGATTCGACATGTTGTTCTGGGCTTTGAGGCTAGTTGATACAATTTACTAATTTAATTTTGGTGTTAAAGGTTAACCCGATAACCTTTAACACCAATATGCATATTAGTTATGTTAATATTAATTACATTTCTAAAATTAAAATTACCGCCACCTTTTCATTAGGTTAGGCTATTAATAGTAACATTTCTATGGAAACATTTACAAATAAATAATTTTTATTTAGCCTAGTTGTGAAAGGAAAATATATCTTTTGGTAAATAATGTATATTAATGGAAAGTTTATCAAGTATTGAATGAAAGGCCATTTGACATGTTGTTCTGGCCTAGTTTATATAGGTAATTTTATGATTGAGCCTAGTTTGCGAATTAAGTACCAAGAAAGGTCAAGGAAAGGTAATTTCCGTTGTGGTGTTAGTTAAGTGTGTATATAGGTAAATTAAACTAATTAATTACATACCTTATTGGAATAACCCATCAATATTTTTTCTCAATTAATACAATAACACTTCATAAATCGCGCACATTAAATTTCACTATCACATTTTCCTTTCAACACTTTCAGAATTATGGCACATATGCTAGAAGAAACCACATAGACTATGTCACATTGAACGAAATAACAAACACTACACTAAGTGTAATATTTTCAGTTGAAACAAGTGTATCCAAATTACAGAATGCTAGCTAGCTGCTGAAAAGATGATGTGATCGACCACACCGCTGGAACAAAACTGATGATGATTATAGTGGTTTCAATTTAAACGAAAAAATCAAATATATAGTAATATGATTTTCTTAAAAACTGTTTGAAACAGGTTTATTAAATTTAATTTTTGTATTTCATATTAAAAGGCCTCCAATAATGAAGTAGTATATAAGGTGATACCGGTTACAAATTTGTAAATTATTTGTCATAACTTTGAATATGCAAAAGTAATGATGATATTAATTCTGGATGAACTGTTCATTGGTAATGTTTGCAAGCAAAAATTAACAAATCAGTGAAACTACCTACTGTAATAATGTTTGACTTTTTACATTTTAAAAATTGTATCCCAATAGGCCTATTGTTTTTTTTAATATTTTACATTATTTATTGAATTTTAACCCTTTTTTCATCATGTAATCAAATATTTTATTAACTAGGTAACATTCATCAAAACATTTCCAATGTGATCTGTGAAATTAAGAAAATGTATAGCCTAATCAAGAAACATTTCCGCTTGTTAAACTGAGTTGAGATGTGTTGGTTAATAATTTCGGTAAGATTAATCTTGTTTAGTTAAAAATATTTGAATAGATTTTTATGGTAACTATTAAATTAGGCTAGCTAGTAAATGTTTAAAAGTTAGGGCTACAGTTCCACAGAAGGTGCATGCTTCGCCTCACTATCTAGGGGTATCGGTGGAAATAACTGGGATAATTGGGTGGGGAACTGTCGATAGCCAAACACCTCATATGAACGATATAACGATATTCACAATCGATATTTCACCGTTTACCATCTAGGGGATTCAGTGGAAACTGGGGTTGTTGAGTAGGGAACAATCGATTGTCAACGACTTGGCTTGGCTTCACCAAAATGGGTACCACCAAATAAACAGGGGGTCATTAATAGGCAGCGAAGATTACACAGTAGGCCTAATCAGTTTTTTACGTAATTATTTGCTGTTTAGGGTGCGGTGTTAGTGTAACATCGATTCTTTTTTCTTTGTTTTCACATGACGTTAGCGATCATGGAATTACGTAAGAGGAAACAAAGCGCTAGGCATTACAGGGCCGTCGCAGTGTCATCCGATAACTGTTCGAATCGGTAGGCTACATTGGTATGTACATTTAAGTGAACTATCGGTATATCGAACCAATTTGATTGCAGGCTTTCGATAGTTAGGTCTAGTTCCCACCCGGTTCCCACTGTGACCCTAAGAGAGACCGGGTGTGCACCTTCTGCGGAACTCTTACCAAAGTAATTTAGGCCTATAGCATTTTTTTTCAAGCATCAGTACTAAGCTTAAAAAACTCTTTTGCGTATCTCGTTATCACAGGGAGAGAGGATAGGTCTGTTAAATGGGGGTTTAAAGTTCCGGGAAAAAGTGTCCCGAAATCACTAAACAAAATTATGACAACCCTATTCAAGCTCCACTATTTTTACTGACATAGGACCAAGGCCTAATCTTGATCCTTAAGCCAGCGAACACACTAATCTTAGCTGAATTAAATATACAACTGATGAATAAATTTAATCACCAGTGTAGCCTAAATAATACTCCCCAAACATAAGTTATAGGAATCTTTGCGCGCAGTTGATAGGTTAAACTTACCAAAAATGATGATGATATATCTATAACCTATCATTCGATTTTTACCTAAAGAATGGTTACTACCCTTTGTCCAAATTGGTTCTGGGTACATTTATTTATTTATTTTGTCCCAGAACAAATTAATTTTAACTAATGCATCATTCTAACTAAGCCTATTCACACAACACCGGATTAACAACTGAACTTTATCTTATAAACGGTCAAGGGCGCCCGCAGGATATTTTCCCAGGGGGGGGGGCAAACAGTTATTTTTTCCTGGGGTTTTATTGGGGTGTGGAAAATATACCGGTATCCCTTATTGGGCCCGCAGCCTTCTTCTGGAGAAACAGTAAGATAAAAGTACTTGAAAACGTATTTTTGGCTGTCTAAAAACCAGAGTTACAGAGTTACCTTTCAAAAACATTACAAACATACTCATTTGTTTCTTCAATCATGATAGCTGGGATTCAATTACATCCTGAATTAGTTTAGGAAATTGAATCAGTAGGCAAAACCAGTGCCATTGCAAAATTTTAGCCGACCATTATGTGGCCAATGCCAATAATATGAACAATCATCACTGACACGCCTTATAGCGAGGTAAAATTTATTTCCGTCGATAAAACGCTATTAGTGAGTATATAAGATTGGTTTTCACACACGATTGCGAGTTCGCAATGGTACCTTTTTGTCGTTTATCAGCGATCGGCAATTAGCGCCGATCGCGAGTTTCGAAAAACAACATCGACCGTTTATCCGTAATCGGCAAATACGCGGCTGTTCGCGAATTTCGTAAAGCTAGATTCTTCGTTTGTTAGCGATAAATACGCGCGACCGTTTTCAGGGGCCGATCGCGAGTTTCGTAAAGCTACATCGGCCGTTTATCCGCGATCGAGAGATATGCGCTAGCGTATTTCGAGGACGTTCGCGAATAGCGCAAAGCTATTTTTGCTTTTTGTCCGCGACTGGCAAATACACGCGTGGGTTTAGCGGCCGATCACAAGGTTTGCAAAGCTGCACTTGCCGTTTATTAACGATCGGCTAATACGCACGACAGTTTTAGCGGATGATCGCGCTAACCTGGATCTGCTGTTTATTTGTGATCGGCAAACGGCAAATACGCGAGTTCGTTTTCCGCGGCCGGTAGCGAGTTTTGCTAAGTTACACTCGCAGTTTAGCTGCGATCGCTAAAACGATTACGTCTCGAAAATTTCCCGAAATGAATAAAAATCCCACCCAAAAATCAGGAGTTAAATTTTCCCGAAATTTTGCGACTCGACCATCCCTGATTAAAAATTACGGCGATTAACTTTGTTTGGTCAACTTAGTGTGGCCTTGTTAAAAGCTTCATGTATTTTTTAATATATTTTCCTTTTCTCAGGGGGGGCAACTGCCCCCCCTGGCTCCCCCCTGCGCCCATGTAAACGGTGGACTAACGTAATGGACCACGGCCCGGAATTAGTTAAACCATTAATACTGATATACTGAGCGGGTTGATATACTAATTCAATTCGTTTTTTCAACATAACTTAAAGCTTTAAATCACAGGAAGATGCAAACAGGAAACTAAAGAATTTACATGACATAACCTCAAACTTCACTTCTTCAACTAACGGTAACACGCTCCGTTTAAACATACTAAAGGCTGACGGATAGATGATCAGGGTTGCCACATCACTATATTGAAATCTCTACTTTTGAGTTTAAAAGTGACACATATTCAAAGTATTAAAGTTTAACCGCAAAATAACTAACACTTATCGTATTTTCAGAAATATACATCGAACACAATTTTGTTAATTGACTTGAGACTCAAAGTTACATACATTCAAAGTTTTAAATTCCATTACGGTATTGTAATAACAATCATTGTATTTCCAGAAATTTACATCAAAACATTTAAGGCATGAAAATTTACGTTTAGTTTGTAATTTTAATTTATTATAAAGTATTTTTCTTTACAAATTTGTATTTTTTAACTGTTTCATCCTAATATAATCATAAAAATACTAAATCTATGTACTTTAATCAATTATTAGTTTAAAAGTAAACTAATAATAATTGTTATTAGACCCTATAACAAATTGTATAAACATCCTTAAATACCCTAACAATTTATTGAAATATTGTTAAACATATTTTATCTCAAACGTTTATAAAGAACTTAAAATTATAAACATAAAATATCCACAAAATAATTAAAACATAAATTTACATAAACATTAATTTACAGCTGACTTATAACTGACTTCAAATATAGACTTAGGAGACTGCACAAATAACTTCAACAGTCCATTATGCAAGCTGTATATAAGTTAGTTTTAGGTTTTTTGAAAAAAATATACATTATATATTATTTTATTTTAAATATTATTTTATTTTATTAAATTTCATACACACACAGTAATTCTCATTGTTATGTTTTAGTGTGTCCTATGATTTTTAAAATTATTTTCTGTAATATTTTTATATACTTTGCATAGTGTACAAAAATTCTATTTTGATAAAAGAAATATATAGCATTTGATTTTCTTGATGTGTAAACATGTCCTGTTTTTATCATTGTAAAATATTTATTGTATTTAGTGTAAAAGTAATATCAGTGATGAAAATAAGTTACACTGTAAAATATGGTTGTAAACTTGTAAAGATTGAAAAAAATCTTACAAGACTTAAAAGATTTGTTTTAAACTTCCTTCTCTTGAAAACACCTTTTTTCCCAATATTTCAAACTGGACATTTTCAAAATAAATGATTTCATCTTATTATTATAACATACAACACTAACATAACATTTTCAAACTAATCTTCTTTGTGAAAAATTTGAACTTTTTTATTGTACTATTTTTATAATGATTAAATGTATTTAGTACTTTATTTCCTGATTAAGTATTAAGAAAGATATTTTTACCCACATCTGAACTTTATTATTACTTGAAAACATATTATGTAGTTTAAATCGTTATTTTAAAACCTATTTCTAAAAGTTCAGATTGTAAATACTGTTCTGTTCCCCAGATCTGGCCAGATCAAACCAGATCTGGCGCCCAGATCTGAAGTCCAGATCTGGCTCCCCAGATCTGGGTGCCAGATCAAACCAGATCTGGACCCAGATCTGGAGCCCAGATCTGGCTCCCCAGATCTGGCCAGATCAAACCAGATCTGGCACCCAGATCTAGCCAGATTAAACCATATATAACCAGATCTGGCCAGATCTGGGCTCCATATCTGGAATCATCAGACTTTTCCATAAGGGCATATAATGATATACGAGATAATTGCTTATCCATCACATCAAAGGCACATTAAAAATATAATACATTTCTTGTGTTTGGTGTCCGGGGGGGGGGGCGCCAAACTCCGATTTTGCCCCGGGCGACAGTAAATGTAGATCCGTCACTGATCTTACCTTATATACATTTATAAACCTAAGCCTCCCTTATATACATATATTGGATCGTAAGGTAAGATTAAATATTAAATAAAGTTGTTGTAAGTTAAACTATACAGCAGCATCAAATCACAAGCTGCTTTTACTACAATTTTTATAAAAAATAAATTTCAGTAAACTCGATTTTTCAGTAAATTATGAAGAATAACTAGTTTCTAAAATTGAAGCTGAAGTATTTTAAGACTGAAATGATCTTTATGCTTTGATTAGAGTCAAAGGTAAAAGAAAAAGAATCCTTAAAAACATTCAAAGTTTGAAATGCCCATAAGGATTGTATAGGGAATAGTCTTTAATCGGGTATATCTTGAAAACGAATCAAGATACCGTTTTTGGAGGGGTTTACTCCCCTTACCCCTCTTCCAATAGTCCGATCATGCTGGCCGAATAATTACTACTTGCTTGTTTTGCCAAATTTAATTTAGATTAGACCATTTTTACGTGAGTTATCATGCTTTAAGACACACACACACTCACACTTAAGTATATATATATATATATATATATATATATATATATAATAAATAACATTCACTTGTTAGGGCTACTATAATAATTAGAGGGATTATCATTTTTACTAACAGAGTACCCTTTTTTTTCATAATTAAATATTTATTTAATTAAAATTGACGACACGTTTTGGCTCTTGGTCATTTTCATAGTCAAAACAAATAAATAAATATTTAATTATGAACAAAAAAGGGTACTCTGTTAGTAAAAATGATAATCTCTCTAAATATATATATATATTTATTCACGAAAAAGAAAATGAACAAGTGGTGTTCTTGGCATCTGGGATCTTCAAAACAAAAAGTCATGATAGTCTTGGGCTTAGGTCTTAACATGAGACCTATGGTAAGAGTTTCTTCCCTATAGCAAAAATTTGCTAAAATGTAAAAATCTCAAGTTTTGGGCGATTTTGAACCAGTCACATTTTTTAGTGTACGACAAAACAATATATGTCTCATTTTAAGACCAAGCTATTTCCTACAAACTTTTTCCCATTCCAATTTTTTCCCCACTTACCCCCAAAATCACAATTAATTAGTTTCTAAATTTGCCTGGTTCCAATATTAAAAATACACACATCTTAGAAAGGCAATCAAATGTGTTAATAGCAAACCTTACATTATTTTTTTTTATCATGAATCCACACTTTATTTATGCTTTCATTTACAACCTAGCTGTAATAGTAATATGCTTTCACATGAGTATGAACAGTCTTGTAGGTGGATAGCTTAAATGTTCCTGAAAACCAAGATAACACCTAAGACTAATATAACTATAATAACTATAGTAATGGCTATGGGAATTTAAAAATACCCCCGTTGCAGCAGACCTGCATACTCAGCGAATTTCAAATGCAAAACAACATATTTCGATCCAACGTAGCGAGATTTGACATGTTTTTGTAAGCTCCATAAGAATAACATGGGGAATGAGTGTGCAGGTTTGCTGCTACCGGTATATTAAAACTGGGTGGTTTTAATTCAATATCTAGTAGATCTGACCTAGAAGAAGCCATTTACCAAGTTTTACCAAGATATGTTGAGAAATAAGCGAGATATAGAATTTTTCTTATTTTCCCATAAGGTTAACATTGGGACAACGTAATGTGTTTACCACTTTCAATATCTCGGTAACCAATGGACATAGAGCAGTGATTCAAAATACTAATTTATTTATTTTTTTGAGCTGAATTCAACGGTGCTAACAAAAATTTGATAATTTTTATTTTTATGTGTAAAAAACTCAAAAAACCCATTTTTGGGGGGGTTTACCCCCCTTTACCCCCCTTTCCGGTAGTCCAATCGGGCTGGTTTACGAACTCGTCCGAATAATTACTACTTTACACGCCATGCCAAATTTCATTAAGATCGGACCATTTTTACACGAGTTATCGTGCTTAAAGACACACACACATATATATATATATATATATATATATATATATATATATATATATACACACTGACCTCCTAACCCTGCAATATATCCTGGCCGCCTTTTAGGGCTCTGAGACGTATATATAAACACAGACCTCCTAACCCTGCAATATATCCTGGCCGCCTTTTAGGGCTCTGAGACGTATATAAGTGTTTTTAATTGTTGAAGAAGAAGTTTCAAATTGATATTATGACAAATTTTCCCCCTGAACGAAAATTGTCACAAAGGAAGTTTGCCACAGACGGCTCAGCCTACAATTGCTGGGCTATTCCAGGGTTCGCTGGCTCTCAGGGACACGCAGACACTCTGCTGATTCAGGTCCGGCTCATACAAATCAACAACAAAACAAGTGCAACGCACACGAGTCGTAATCACGGCCAAACCTGAAAGAGGGGGGGGGGGTGCACCTATCAGCGTGACGTAACTCGGGTTCACGTGGGTCTCCTCAAATCTCCCAAGCACCCAACAATCTACCCAAAGCAATACCGAAACACGCGAGGTATATCGCCCACAACGTCTTAATTTAAACTCGGGGCCTACAACCCACACGGACAAAAGTCTTACGCACGCTAGTGCCGCATTGCGCAAGTCAAACAAAAATATACAGTAATTAAAGTCTGTAATATTTATGTGACTGACCTACTGTCCAGACTGTAAATATAAAAGCTATTGGCTCTACTGATCTGATATACTGAAATTACTTAAGCCAAAACACGTTCCAGCTAGTCTCAAACTACCAAACTCAATCTACTCAAACTACCTAACATGTTGGCCACAGTAAAATTATTTTACTGAAACAAAAATTCTACCAGGTTGAATTGGCAAGAACAGAAATGTAATAAAATAATTCAGTTGACTGTTGATACATTCATTAATTAATCAATCAATTACAGTCGGACCTCTAATTGGCCACGTGCAACTTCTGTTAAAACAGGTCTGACGCCGTCAGGCCTCTACAGCTATCAGTCACGTCTAAATAATCAAAAATAGATATTCACCAAAATATTCTATTCTGAACTTTGTTTAGAACTTTTGACTTATTAAACTCTGATTTCAGTAATAATTAACCTTGCCTAGACGGCTCTCTAATTAATCATCCCCTACACCAGAACGTGTCTGGGCAGGGTCTCGAGACTATTAAAAGATTTAATATTTCAATTAAAATCTCTCGACTAAATCTGTCAGACCGTACTCACAAATTAATAATATTATTATTTAATAGTAATAAAGTAAACGGTGTCACTCACCAAAGCGGGTCACACTACCCAACTCAATCCACTACCGTCGCACTCGACACTGCACGTACGCCACTCGTACACTCCAACCACGAAAAGACCGCTCGACCCGTACCGTACACGATCTCAGGACGAACTGACCTCTCCGGCCAGGGTCGTGGCCAACCCAGGCGATAAGCCTTATCGCCGGGTCAGGGTGCAGCCACCACCGCTTGCAGCCAACCTGCGTCGCTGGGACAGGTCCGCCGCCACCGCCGCAACCTGTCCGTGTCACAGCCACCGCTTGCTGCCCGCCGCCGTTGTCGCTCACCAGCCGGCCGGCGACGAGATCACGTTGGTCTTACCCCCTCAAATAAATGACTCGTTACACCCCCCACCAACATCGGGGTGTAAAAAAAAGAAAAAGAAAAGAAAAAAATCCTGAAACTTCCACTCAAAATTGAGGGAACTCGAAGGTTCTCCGCCCAACGGGCATCCCTTGCCCGCGGGCCTATCTCTCAAACTCCCAAAAGTCGCCTCACCTGCAGGCAATGCAAAACAAAATGAAATGCAAACAAAAAAAACAAAAGAAGAATGTCATCCAGGACGGCCTAATGAAGCTCCTGAAGCTTCAGGAGCTTGGCCGCTCGGATCTTGAACCTTGACCCGTCGGCACGGGTCACGACCCAACGCTTGTTGCGGCGGTCCTTTCTCGACCAACCGCTAACCTCCAGCTCAGCCAAACGGTCCCGCAAGTGGCTGGGGATGCCGAATCCCTCGCGACTGCTGGCCTCCGTCCTCCGTCGTGACTCGGGTTGACTGGAAGGTCGTGCTGTCTGTGACGCCGATGGACGATCAATTCGACGCTCCACCCTCGCATCCTTGGAGATTCGCCGCCCCTCCTTTGTCGAGGTGTGGTGCCTCTCGCACCGCTGGGCGACCAGCTTGTGTCGAAGGTCGAGGCCTTTAGGTCGATTGGCGCCGCTCCGGCTCGAACACCCAGGGTGATGGTGACTCTGGTCACCCGCTCGGCGACGGTCCCGCCGCTCGTGTGACCGTTGACTACGTTGGTCTGGCTGGCCTCGACGTGCGCCCTCTTCCCGGTACTGCGTGCCTCGCCGAGCGTCTTCCCTCACCCCGCGGGACGACCTCCCAACGGGTGACCGCCATCTCGACCTCTGTGGCCCTCCCCTCGGTCGCTCCTCCCGTCGCTCCGAAACTTGAGCTCGCCGTTGATCCCTCCTCTGTTCGTCACGGCGGAACTCCGGCTTCCGATGGGGTCGCTTTGTCTGCTCCTTTCTGTCGACCAGACTCTCGGTTGTTGAAGCTCCCGGAGTCGGTCCTCCTGAAAGCTCCGCTTCCAACTCATGATCCCGCAGCGTCAGGGAGGAGAACTCTTCCCCAACAGAACCCGTCACAGACTTCTGCTCTCGGTTCTGTGGAGCGCCTTCACCGACCAGACGATCCAATTCCATGGCCGATGTCACGTCTCCTACCTCCCTGGCATCCTCTGCAGCCTCTGCATCCTCGCAGACCATAGACGACTCTGCATCCTCCATCGAAGCTGCCGCGGAATCCTCTCCGACGTTCTCGGCCTCATTCTCCGGCGACCGAAGGTCGATCGTCGCCAAGGGTGACATCGAAGGAACAGGGCTTGCTGTGTACCCACTGAAGTCCTCGTCACCAAACCGCCCTTTCTTCAGGACCTCAGCGATGTTGGACCGTTCCGCGTCTACATCCACCGCCGGGGAGACGTCATGGCCCTGAGCGAGCCGGTCAGCGAAGACGCAGACGAACACTCCGCAACTCTCCTTGTCCGCCTGCTTAGGGCAATTCGCCGGGACTCTTGTCAGCGCCCAACCATCCGCGTCAAACGGGAGGTTCTTTGCATCTGCGTGGCGTCTGAGGAAGTCCCGCACGTATTCCATTTGCTGCAGGTTCGCCTCCTGTCGCTGGCCCAAAGAGTCGAACGCAGCAATCTCAGCCCGTCGTTGCCACACCGCCACCAATGACCAATGTCCGTGTTGGCCGACATTGGGGAGGTGGATCGGGAAGAGCAGGAGTTCCCGGCTGAACGGATCCACATTCCTCAGTCGCCACTTTGTCGCCTGGTAACCTCCTCTCACCCAGTCGGACCTGAAAGAGCTGTCACACGCCCAAACTGAGGGAAGGTTCTGGTTGTAGCAGCTCCTCCTCTCTATCAGTCGGAGGAACCCATTTATAACGATCCCGTTGACTAAGCAACGGGGTCGAAGGGTCTCGATGTCCTCAGGGAGGATAAAGATCTCAGAGCGGAGAAGCATTCTCTAGAACCTAAGCTATCCCCAAAGCAAAAGCAATGCAACTACTAAACTACCCAAGCTACTCAGACCAAGCAAAACAACAATGGCGGGCAAGCAAGTGAGTGCTGGGTTAAGGTCATGCAAACACCTGAAATCAAACAAGCAAATTGGTAAGAAGCACATGCCATGCTAAAAAGCTTGCATTACCAATCACCTACCCACCACCAACACCAGACCCAGAACATCAATGCTCGGTTCTACCATGGAAAGGTTTCAGGTCTTTCACATGGACGGTGTGGGTCCCCTTCGAGTCGGCATCCTCTACGACGTACATGTTGGCTGCCTTCCGCTCCACCACAGCGCAGGGGCCCTGGAATTTAGGGGCCAATTTGCCCACTACTGCATCACTACTGACAGCACATGTAACCTCCTCATCACGATATCACCTGCCTTGTACTGCACCTCTCGACGTCTAAGGTTGTAGTACTTAGACTGTCGCTCAAACGCCTTGCGCAAATTTTTATGACACCGGTCATACAAGCGTTTGAACTCCTTTTCACGCTCGCTATGGACTTGCTCCACGGTTCTCTGGGACAAAGCTACGCCTTCAGCGCCCGGGCCTGCTTCACGCAACGACTCCCCTATCGCCCGCGGAAGCCTGAGTTCCCTACCCAAACAGAGTCTTGCTGGGGAATAACCAGTGGAGTCATGAACAGCCGAATTCATCGCGTACTGGAACTCAGGAAGAAGCGTATCCCAAGTACGGTGGTTTTCCTTCACAAATTGGGCTATCATGGTTTTGATCACCCGGTTAGGTCGTTCAACAGGGTTTGACTGTGGACTGTAAGGCGCAGTCTGCCGGAACTCAATTCCCCACTCTTCAGTCAAATCCTTGAAGATCTTCGACACAAACTGTGTCCCATTGTCAGTTATCAAAACCAGAGGGGCTCCATAGCGCAAGAGGATTGTATCCTTGAACTGCCCAGACACAGCCTTAGCTGTAGCAGATCGCAGGGGTCTCATCTCAACCCACTTGCTGAACATGTCCGTAAAAACCACCAAAAACTTGTGTCCGCCCTTGGAACGGGGAAAGGGACCCATCAGATCAGCCGAGATAGAATGCCAAGGCCCTTGAGGGTTTCGAAAGTACATCTTCCCCGCGGGCTTGAGTTGAGCCACCTTGAACTCTTGACACGTAGGGCAAGATCTCACGTACTCCTTCACCTGACGTCGCCAGCCGGGCCAAAAATAGGACATGGCAACTCTAGCCAGGGTCTTCTTCACACCCATATGGCCCGCCGTAGGAGAATCATGGTTCTCCACCAAAATGCCCTTCCGCTTCGAAGGTGGAACACACAACCTCCAGATCCGGTCATCGTTGATTCCATCACTCTTCCCAAAGCGTTTGTACAACTGCCCATCCTTAATGCAAAAGTTTGAGAAACGCCTGGGATCCTCCATCACACTCTTCATCGTGCGGCTGTACCACGCATCGTCTTGCGCAGTTTCCGTCTCCACAGCATCTTCGCTCTCATCCGTAGGGGCTTCAACCATCACAGCTACGTCTGCCGAGGTCTCAGAAGTGTCCTCTCCCACGGGCTGCCTAGAGAGAGCGTCAGCCACACGGTTCAACGTACCCTTCCGATACCGTATATCAAAACTGAACTGTTGCAATTCCATCACCCAGCGGGCCAACCTGCCCGACGGGTCCTGCAACTTCATCAGCCACTTGAGGGCTACGTGGTCGGTGATGGCCACGAAGTGGTAGCCTTCAAGATACGGTCGGAACTTCCGCACAGCCCACACTAGGGCCAGGCACTCCTTCTCAGTGGTCGTGTAGTTCTTCTCCTGGTCGGACAACAACCGGCTTGCATACGCAATCACAACTTCACGACCCGCCTGGTCTTGTCAACGCAGCACCTAGACCATCGTTACTAGCATCGACCTGCAGAACGAACGTCTTCGAGAAATCCGGGCATGCCAAAACTGGTGTCGAGCTTAGACGCCGCTTCATCTCCTCAAAAGCTTGTTCTTGCTCGGGACCCCAGTACCACCTCACTCCTTTCCTCAGAAGTTTTGTGAGTGGTCTCACAACCGCTGCAAATCCTTCGACGAAACGTCGGTACCAGCTGGCCAGCCCAAGAAAACTCCGGAGCGACTTCACATTCCGTGGCGTCGGGAACTCTTGAATCGCCCTGACCTTCTCTGGATCTGTCGCAATCCCCGCATCACTGATGATGTGACCCAGGTACTTCAACCGGGTCTTGCAGAAGTGACACTTCTCAGGGTTGATACGCAGTCCGGCGTCTCTCAGCCTTCCAAAGACGGTCTTCAACAGCTCCAAATGCGTCTCAAAAGTGTCTGACACCAAGACCAAGTCATCAAGGTAAGCGAATGCCTGTGGTTCTAAGTCCGGGCCGATCACCATATCCAAGAGACGTTGGAAAGTGGCTCCCGCTGCGTGTAAACCAAAAGGCATGACCTTAAATTGAAACAATCCCAGTCCTGGAACGGTAAAAGCCGTGATTGGTCGACTTGCTTTGCTCAGAGGTACCTGCCAATAGCCTCGGTACAAGTCGAGAGTGCTTATGTACCGAGCTTATGTGGCGAAGTTTTTCCAGAATGGCATTTATCCTAGGAAGGGGATAGGCATCTGGAATGCTAGCCTCATTAACCTTCCTTAGGTCTAAGCACATTCGGAACTTCCCAGAGGGTTTCTTCACCAAAACGATAGGTGAGCTCCAAGGCGAAGATGACGGTTCGATGATCCCGTCCTTCAACATCACCTCTACTTCCCCATTAACCACGGCTTGCATCGCCGGGTTCCTCGGGTAGCACCTCTGTTTCACCGGGACCGCTCCCTCTTTTAGACGGATGACATGTTCTAAAAGATGAGTCCTCCCAGTCATGCTCTCAAAACGAGGCAACTCAGCGTCCAGGAACTGCTTCAACTCTCGAGCCTGTTCCTCAGTCAAAGGTGAAAGTGGCTGACCTTCCACAACATCGACATCGACGGGGCCCCTACCCACGTCTATCTCCGCAGCCATTCTGCTCGATGCTTCAACACCTGAAGTCAAATTGGGACTTCCATCCACAGGGCCTCCTACGTGCTCATCACCAACGCTGACAACGTTCAAACAACCCTCATGGCCAGAACTCTCAGCACTCACGCCCATCTGGATAGCCTCTGCCTCAAAAGTCACCAGTCCCAACTCTCGAATAACGTCCACGCCCAGGACCAGATCAACCGTGAGAGTGGGAATGAACAAGGCATCTCCCGTCCACAACTTTCCTCCAACCTGCCCAGTCAGCCGAAACAACACTTCAGACTTCGACTTCGACCCATCAGCCATGCGCAAAGAGGTAGCTCGGTTCATAGACTCCACCCCTTGACTACGCAGATGATCGGTGACCTTTCGCCCAACTAGATTAACGACCGATCCTGTATCCAGTAACGCCAAAAACACGCTGCCCATCAGCTCCGCTGGGACAAAGGGCCTTATGTCCTCTGGCGTTCGGTCATCGTCAACAACTCCAACCAGGGTGTTTATTTTTCCGAGCCACTCGGTCCACTCTGCGGAGGTCGTTCGCTGCGGGCCTCTCTGCTCAGATGACCTCCTTCCGTCTGAGCCGGCGATCCGTTTCCCGCCCTGCAGCCGCATTGATCCACCGTCACGCCGGGTCTTCCGCAGCCGAAGCAGGTAACAACCCTAGGCTTCCTGCATCCTCGGGCAAAGTGACCCGTCTCTTGGCACCTGAAGCAGCGCAGGCCCTCCCTCGGCACACCATCTCTGCCACTCTCTTGTACGGGCCTCTCTGCGCGGGGACTTCTTGACCAGGAACCCACACACTGCCCAGACTGCCTTGTCGAACTCTGCTGCTTCCCCTTGGGTTGATCTCGCCGCGACACCTGGGGCTCCTTCTCGACCGCAGCTGTATCCAACTGCCGTTCAATCCTCTTTTTATGATTGTATGCGGTTTCTGGAACCAGCACTACATTCTGAGGAGGTGGAGGGCGAAAGCTCGCCTTGTCCCGCAGGTAGGCCTCATAGTCCTCGGCCCTCTCCAAAAGCTCGGCCAAAGTACCGCAATCTCTGCGCCTGACCATCAGCTTGTACTCGGGTCTCATGTTCGTGTAGATCAAGTCTAACTTCCCCTGCTCCGACAAGGTACCACTGCGCCTAATCAACGTCGTGATGGCAATGACAAAATCTCTGAACGACTCATGCTCACCCTGCGTTCTCTTACGAATCTCCTCATCCAAGTACCTCCTATAACCAGGTGGGAAGAACTGGATCTCAAAAAGCCTCCGAAAAGATTCATAAGAATGCAGCAGGTCCTTAGTGTTCCTATACCAAAGCAAAACCGAACCCTGCAGAAGCTCTGGCAGTGCCTTCAGCAGATCACCTGGAGTCAACGAGTACGAAGCCCTCAACTCGTCTAAACGCTCCAGGAAGGACACCGGATCTCGCTTGCCATCGAACTTCAAACCCCACTTCCGAACCATGTTGCAGAGCGTAGGACAATCACGTGTCTGCATTGCCGGTGCGGCGGGTCTACCCGTATCCAAGCCACGTGGTACATCCAAAGTGTTGGGGCGGAAGGGTCTCTCGTAGGGCCTCCACTCAGGCGGCCCATCCAAGGTCACGAAGTGGGAGGGTCTCTCATGAAGCTTCTGCTCTGAACTGACTGCGGCCGTTTGCTCGGGTCTAAACTGGGACCCAGAGTTATAAGGATGCGTAGTCGGCTCCTCAAAACCTGGAAAATTTTTTGTTGAGTGGGGTACCTCTAGCCTGCTGTACATCAAGGCTAGCGTCTCCTTCAGAGTGCGGGAATCGGCACTAGGTGGTAGACCCAGGATCTCCCTAACACTTTCCAACTCCTGCCCCAACTCAGAATAGCCAACCGCTCCTTCATCGGACGAAGGTTGAACAAAAATCTTCGGCAAGGGCGCTGAGATATTGGACACATCCAAACCCGCTGATGTAGCCGGTTGGAACACTGGAGTGATATCTCCTGGCAGACTCGAAGGACTCGTACTCAAGTTCCACTGCTTCCTCCAAAACGTAGAAAATCTATGTCTCAGATCAGCCGAAGTTCCAGTCGTATCCAAGCCATATCGCTTCATCGCCGTGGTCAACTCTGACTTCGAGAGGTCATAGATCCAACCTACTCGATGGTCTCGGGGTGGATTCCCCAAAGTCGAAGTCGCTGCCATGGTGTAAGCTACAGAAGTCACAGTACTTGTAGCCACAACCGACGAGATAGCTGGCCATGCGGGTGAAAAAGCCGGCCACAGAATGCCAGACGTCGTCACGGCCGGTCCGGGGTCTGCCCCAGAACTAGTCGTCACCACTGGTGTCGTAAGGGGCGTGCTCCCCATTCCCGACGTCGTAGTCGTGGTAAGAACCATTTTCACTCAACCAGACCAAAATCCAAAAACAAAACCCAAACAAAATTCCAAAGTAGGCCATAAGTCACAAAAAAATTCTAAGTCCCAAAAAGATTCAAAAGACAATAAAAAAAAATCAAAGTCTAAAAAATAATCAAAGGACAAAAAATCTAAGGCCCAAACAATTTCCAATAACCACTGAAAACAATAATCAGGGTTCTATCTCACAACAACTCAAAAAGCCACGCTGTCACACTATCACCTAGTAAATCGGGTCTAAGACTCCAGGTCTCAGGTCTCAAGTCCACAGCACAAGTCCGCAGCACAACTGCCAATCAAAAATCTCCGGTTCGGGCGCCGTTTCTTAAGTCCCTGTTCACAGCGCCATTTCTTTATGACAAATTTTCCCCCTGAACGAAAATTGTCACAAAGGAAGTTTGCCACAGACGGCTCAGCCTACAATTGCTGGGCTATTCCAGGGTTCGCTGGCTCTCAGGGACACGCAGACACTCTGCTGATTCAGGTCCGGCTCATACAAATCAACAACAAAACAAGTGCAACGCACACGAGTCGTAATCACGGCCAAACCTGAAAGAGGGGGGGGGGGTGCACCTATCAGCGTGACGTAACTCGGGTTCACGTGGGTCTCCTCAAATCTCCCAAGCACCCAACAATCTACCCAAAGCAATACCGAAACACGCGAGGTATATCGCCCACAACGTCTTAATTTAAACTCGGGGCCTACAACCCACACGGACAAAAGTCTTACGCACGCTAGTGTCGCATTGCGCAAGTCAAACAAAAATATACAGTAATTAAAGTCTGTAATATTTATGTGACTGACCTACTGTCCAGACTGTAAATATAAAAGCTATTGGCTCTACTGATCTGATATACTGAAATTACTTAAGCCAAAACACGTTCCAGCTAGTCTCAAACTACCAAACTCAATCTACTCAAACTACCTAACATGTTGGCCACAGTAAAATTATTTTACTGAAACAAAAATTCTACCAGGTTGAATTGGCAAGAACAGAAATGTAATAAAATAATTCAGTTGACTGTTGATACATTCATTAATTAATCAATCAATTACAGTCGGACCTCTAATTGGCCACGTGCAACTTCTCCTGTTAAAACAGGTCTGACGCCGTCAGGCCTCTACAGCTATCAGTCACGTCTAAATAATCAAAAATAGATATTCACCAAAATATTCTATTCTGAACTTTGTTTAGAACTTTTGACTTATTAAACTCTGATTTCAGTAATAATTAACCTTGCCTAGACGGCTCTCTAATTAATCATCCCCTACACCAGAACGTGTCTGGGCAGGGTCTCGAGACTATTAAAAGATTTAATATTTCAATTAAAATCTCTCGACTAAATCTGTCAGACCGTACTCACAAATTAATAATATTATTATTTAATAGTAATAAAGTAAACGGTGTCACTCACCAAAGCGGGTCACACTACCCAACTCAATCCACTACCGTCGCACTCGACACTGCACGTACGCCACTCGTACACTCCAACCACGAAAAGACCGCTCGACCCGTACCGTACACGATCTCAGGACGAACTGACCTCTCCGGCCAGGGTCGTGGCCAACCCAGGCGATAAGCCTTATCGCCGGGTCAGGGTGCAGCCACCACCGCTTGCAGCCAACCTGCGTCGCTGGGACAGGTCCGCCGCCACCGCCGCAACCTGTCCGTGTCACAGCCACCGCTTGCTGCCCGCCGCCGTTGTCGCTCACCAGCCGGCCGGCGACGAGATCACGTTGGTCTTACCCCCTCAAATAAATGACTCGTTACAATATATATAGGTGCGGAAACATTAAAAGAAACGTGTCCAACAAAAAAATCTCCATAGAGGATATAGTTTAAGAATATATATGGGGGGTCCCCCCTCGCCGCCTCTCCTGGGTTAAATACAAGTGGCCGCCTTACCCTGCACGTTTGTGAATATATATTCACATATATGTGTGTGTCTGTCAGCACGATAGCGGCTGTAAATATGGTCTGATCATAATGAAATTTGGTACAGACATGTAAAGTGGTAATCAATTGGACGAGTTCGTAAACCAGCCCGATTGGACCACTGGGAGGAGGGGTAAAGGGGGATAAACCCCGCCAAAAATAGGTTTTTTGATTTTTTCACATATAACAAAAAAATTAATCAAATTTTGGCCAGCACCATTAAATTTAGCTCGAAAAAACAAACAATTAAGTATTTTGAATCATTGCTCCATGACCATTGGTTACCGAGATATTGAAAGTGGTAAACAAAGTACATTGTCCCTGTCCCTGTGTTATCCTTATGGGGAGTAAGTAAAATCATATATCTTGCTTATTACTGAACATATCTTAATAAAACTTGGTTTGTGGCTTCATCTAGATGAGATATAATGTATTTTAGTCTAAAACCCCCAAAATTTCCATTTATTTGGCAGCAAACCTGCATACTCATTTCCCATGTTATCCTTATGGGAAATAAAATAAATGCTATATCTTTCTTATTTTTGACATATCTTGATAAAACTTGATATATGGTTTCTCCTAGTTCTGATCTACTAAACATTGAATTAAAACCACCCAGTTTTAATGGACCTGTTGCAGCAAACCTGCATACTCATTCTCCATGTTATTCTTATGGAACTAAGAAAAACATGTGAAATCGCATTATGTTGTATTAAAGTATGTTTTTTTACATTTAGAATTTGCTGAGTATGCAGGTCTGCTGCAACGGGGGTTTTCTTAGATTATCAAAGAGAAGGTACAAGAAATTACTTACAGTATAGAAAAGAGTAAAGTGTTGAAGTATTATCGCAATTGAAGCTGAGGAGACGCCTGCTATCTTTTCAGCTGCGTTCCCAGGCCAGTTCTTAGAAGCAGACAATTAAAATAATTCTTATCTTAACTTTCGTATTTCTTATTTCTTGTCTACCTTTTTACATTAAATTAGATTATTTACAACCACTGTTTGTAGTTCTCGTTGGGAGAGTAATAATTTATTATCGTCTCTTTACCAGAGTAACAACGTGCGTTTTATTGTGTGGCATATTTATTTAGAGTTAATGGAGGCAAAATAAATAATATTGACCGAGAGGTCGACGAGATAGGCAAGTTATAGCAAGGTTCTAGTTACCGTGGGCAAGAGCCAATCCTATCTTTATTCACACGTCCATGCAGAGCCGCCACGAGCGGGGGGGGGGGCTACGGGGACAGTTTGCCCCAGGCCCACGGCTCCAAGGGGGCCCCTGAGAGGCCCCGGCCCCGCGGGAATTATATTTTTCTGTATAAATCCCGGAACCCCATCACTGCAGCGGGCAGTTGAAAAATTTATTAAGAAAAAAATCTTCCGGGGCTACCTTTCAGTCAGTCAGTGGATATTATTCGGAGGAATATGTCTTTTGTTTTGTTTTGTTTGGCACTTGGCATCACTAACTTATTCGGTCCTTATACTCCTTATACTCACAACGCGGTACAATTCTGGTCCGGTGCCGTGACGTACAAATGTACATGTAGAAGGCTGTTAAAAACGTAAACATAGTTTTGACAGTTCAACAAAAACACTTTATTTAGTAATTTCAGCTGAGGTTTAGCAGACAATTTGATGAGTTTACAGTTTTTGCCGCCCGCCCTGTTCAGTCCGCTCTACTTTAGTGAACATAATTATGTTTTCTCTGGCTTATAAATTTTTGCCAGATGAAAGCACGTAAACGAGCATTGCTAATATGTTATACTTTAGCCCAGTCATTTAACACCTTGAAAAAGGAGAAATAAATCTTATGTTTCTGGAACTTGATTTAAAATGTCCTCATAGGTGCGTATTTAACAGAGACACAGATGAAGTATTCGTCTGTGACGGAGATCAAATCAATGTTACACTTATTGATACACGGTTAACCGTGTATGTGTTGAGTCAGAATGCGTCTAAACAAGCAGTAGTTCGCCCAGATTCCTATTTCTATACAGAGAGCAGCACTATCTCCCTTATCACCGTCACGTCCCATTGATAACAGCAACAGTACTCGTAATTAAAACGTTACTAAAACTTCGAGCTATTCGAGCTAATATATATATACTCACTTGAAATACGTGAGTTTGGATATTACAAAATTTGACTTAAAAATTATTTCATCCATTTTAGAGCATTTAAAGTCGGGTTTTTTACCAAAAAGAAATTATTTCAAACTTTTCAGTTGATAGTTTTGTCTTCTATGTTCGATTTTGATTAATTCATTAACAGTTGTAGTGTATCATTATAATACTCCACTCCAGTTCACTTTGCTGTTGACTTAAATCACCTAAAATATTACTGAACTGTTCTTCTGTTATTGCTTAGCTCATTTCTTGATGGACATGTTAAAACAGCCTATTTTTACCGCGAGGTCCCAGTAAATTGGCAATGTATATTGTACAAATGTATATTGTGACGGCCGGTAGTCGTAGTCTACGTGTTAATTTAGGTACAACCCGCATTTACATCGGTCCAGTAGAACGGCCAGGGTCGCTGTCATTAGTTTTACAAAAGTTTTTTAGTATATAACTTTCCCACAAATTATGCCAATATGGGGTCGTCTCGAGCGTTTTCTTCGAGTCAACGGGACACGTCGCTAAAAAACGGGACTGTCCCATTCAAAACGGGAAGTGTGGTCACCTTACTATCCAATAAATAGGTGGCCGTGGTTGACAGAAAAGCACTCTGTAGATAGCCTACCTAGGCCAAGACCAGATGGTGTTTTTATACACATGTATTCTTAACTACTCCAGGATCTCGCTACAGTTTTAGCGATTGGATTTAAATTATATATTTAAAACCATTTATTTGTCGTCTTCTTAAATAACAAAACGTGTCTTCTTCAAAACGTGTCAGCGCAGTTACAATTCATCTACTACTATTATCTGAGAAAACTTAATGCCTGCAAAAAACAAGCGGCAACATCGCGCTACACCTACTTACTCCTGGCACTGACTGTACTTTGGGACATATGACAATACAGGTTTATATTAAATAAAATGTGTTGGGACATCTGAGATTGGTACAAATGATACTCTTGATATTTAATATTTATTGTAACTTATTTTGGGACAAATGAAGTTTGGGACAAAGGAAAATTTAAAAAATGTTACGTTTTTTAAACAGTTTGGGACAAATGAAATTGGGGCATCTGACAAATTTTATTATTAAAATAATTTGGGACATATGATTTTGGGACAGATGAAAATTACAACTGGAGAGTAATTTTGGGACAAATGAAATTGGGACATATGACAATTCTTATGTTATAAGAATTTTGGGACAAATGAAACGTGGGACAAATGAAAATGTTAATATTTTCATAGTTTGGGACATATGAAATTGGGACATTTGCAACGTACCCTCTGTGATTTACCAGTAGAATTTTTTAAAAGCATTACCATATTTCCAATTGTCAACAAAGTAAACTGAGCTTTGTAAAAGGGAGCATGCCATATGTCCCAATTTCATTTGTCCCAAACTATGATAATATTGACATTTTCACTTGTCCCAATTTCAGTTGTCCCAATTACAATATTTTCACGTGTCCCAATTTCATTTGTCCCAAAAATCTTACAAAATATAGAAGGTATAAAAAAATGCATTTGTCCCAAATTCATATGTCCCAAATTATTTCAATAATAAAATTTGTCTAATGTCCCAATTTCATATGTCCCAAACTCTCTAAAATAACTCTAAATTTTTAATATTTCATATGTCCCAAACTTCATTAGTCCCAAAATTAGCTACAATAAACATGAAACAAAAAAAGTTTCATTTGTCCCAATTTCAGATGTTCCAAATGTAATTTTTTTAATAACGACCTGCATTGCTAATGTCCCACTTTCATATGTCCCAAAGTACAGTCTGTGCCAGAAGTGAGTGGGTGTAGCGTGTTTGCCGTCAGTTTTATGTAGGCTCTTGACTAATACTGAAACATGTTAGACCCTTAATAGTTTTAGTTTAAAATATTAATTTAACACTTCAGCTATTAATTTGTGTATGATAAAATCACTGTTATGTTGAAAACTAACTAATGATGTTTCATTGTATCAATTTTATCATTAATTTATATATTGTTATTGCTTATATTTATTCAAACAATGTTAAATAATTTTATTTACTTTATTTATTTAATGTAATTGTTTGACACCGAGGATGTACCAGTTCTTCCATGTTTACCGTTTAGAGATCTATAAGTTTAAAAGAGGATGTTGGTATATATATATTTATATATTTATATATTTGGCACTGATAAACTCAGATACCGCTGGACCGATGACCACGAAACTTGGTAGATACATGTAGAATTTCATGGAGTACGTTTATACACCATCAGTTTCGTGATAACTTTCAGGGCTTAACCCTGGGACCGTCTTAAAGGTACCGTACCCATGTCAGGGATTTTGAAGGAAGTTGAGTTAGATTTGTTTACTTACAAAACATATGAAAGTAAAATTTAAAACAGGTGATGTAAATTAATGGTATTTCTTTCTGATATTTAATTGTCATATTGCCATAACGCATTCCGTTGTGTCAAATGGTCGCAGAAGCACGACACAAGAGCATGCCCTAAGCCTCCATCAACACCCCCAACATGTGTATTGTGTTTTGGCGAACACCCGGCTAGCTACAAGGGTTGCCCTGTGTATAAGGAAATTCGATCTAAACAGTTTCCTCCTCTTAGGGAAAAATCCTTAAAAGTAAGTCATGACGTCAGCCCCGCAGTACCACAAAGCCCTTCTACCAGTAACCCTAACCACCAGCCCCATAGGAATAGCTTAGTTGCAGAAGGAGTAACCTTTGCGCAAGCTACACGTAATAAAAATGAAACAGTTCGTACCAGACAACCTGAGCCAAATGAAAATTCTCAAGATTCAGAAAGTTTATCTAATATAATTCTACAATCTTTCAAACGTTTTGAAAGCATTTTGAACAAACAAGAAGAACAAATTAGCTCTCTCCTTAATTTGTTAACCACTGTCGTTGCTCGGCTAAAATGAATATTCTACTCAAAATTGCTCTCTGGAATGCCAACGGCTTATCTCAACATAGCGATGAGGTTCGAGTTTTTATCGAACAACAAAAATTAGACGTCATCCTTGTTTCAGAAACCCATTTCACAGACTACTACACAGACTACCCATGCCATCTCCTACTTTACAAATTGTCTTCAAAATTCTGCAAGAACATCAACGCCTGTACTTCAAAATTCATCGAAGTCTGTGTTGCATTACCCTATATATGTTAAAAAGAAGATTGCCGAAAAAAGGAGGCTAAGAATAATTTGGCAGAATAGCAGAAATCCAATTGACAAAGCAAATTTCAACAGGGCATCTCAAAATCTGAAGAGGTTATTGTATCGTGTAAAAAAACAGTGGTTTGCGGAGTATACCCAATCTCTGTCACCTACCGAAGCAACGGACTACTCACTTTGGAAAGCTACTAAAAGGTTAAAACAACCCAAGACACCGATTCCGCCTATTTTAAAGTCCGATGGAAGCTGGGCAAAGAGTACTACTGAAAAATCGGAAGCCTTTGCACAATACTTTTCAAATGTTTTCAAACCAAACTTGGCCACTGTTAATAACGATAATGACATACAAGAGTTTTTGGATTCTGCACTACAGCTTGATTTCCCGATGGAAAAAATCAGACCATCTGAAGTGCGATCTGTAATACATGACGTCTTAAGTCCCCACAAATCTCCTGTTTATGACTTAATTACAGGTAAACTACTGAAAGAACTTCCGAGGAAAGGGATAATCTTTATAACTTTTTTATTTAATGCTATGTTGAGTCTAGAATATGTTCCAGCTCAATTTAAACGAGCTCAACTAATTGTAATTCCAAAACCAGGAAAGCCTATCACTCAACTGACCTCTTACAGACCTATCAGTCTTTTACCTGTCATATCTAAAGTTTTTGAAAAGCTTTTTCTCACTAGGATACAAACTGATTGATGAGGATGCCATAATGCCCGGCCATCAATTTGGTTTTAGAAGAAAACACGGCACAATAGAACAAGTTCACAGGGTTGTTGGGACGATACGACAATGTTTAGAAAATAAATCTTATTGCTCAGCCGCGTTCCTAGATGTAAGCCAGGCGTTTGATAAAGTGTGGCATCCTGGCTTACTGTATAAAATTAAGATGTACCTACCAAATTCCCTTTTTGCTATTTTGAAATCTTATCTTACAGGCAGGACATTTCAAATTAAATATCAAGACATCCTTACTGATCTGCATCCTATACAGTCTGGAATTCCCCAGGGCAGTGTTCTGGGGCCTTTCTTGTATATTCTCTATACTTCCGACCTCCCAGGAGATATGTCTACCGAAATTGCTACTTTTGCGGACGATACTGCAATTTTGTCCGTTCATCAGGACCCAGCTCAAGCTTCTAATAATTTGCAACGAAGCTTAGATACGATCACAGATTGGTTTCGGACATGGAGACTCAAAATTAATGAAAATAAATCTGTTCATATTACGTTCTCTTTAAACCTGAATTCTTGCCCACCGGTAACGATAAATAATACACAACTATCTGAAGTGACCGAAGTAAAGTATTTAGGTATTCATATAGACAGCAAATTAACTTGGAAAACCCACATATTATGGACTAAAAGACAGCAACTTAATTTAAAAACTAATCGGATGAATTGGCTCCTTGGATCAAAATCAAAACTTAGTTTGGAAAATAAATTGCTTCTCTATAAGACTATTTTGAAACCAACTTGGACATATGGTGTGCAGCTTTGGGGTTCTGCAAGTGTCTCTAACATTGAAATAATTCAAAGGTACCAGTCAAAATTATTACGCAAGATCGCCAACGCACCTTGGTATGTTTCCAACAGGACCTTACATGAAGACTTTAAAATACCTACAGTGAAAGAAGAGATCACGAGATTTAGTGAAAATTATATTGAAAAATTAGAAAACCACCCTAATCACCTAGCCTTGAACCTACTCGACAATACAGACGCTGTTTACAGACTGAAGAGGTCTTCAATCTTGGACTTGCCTTTTCGTTTTGTAAACTGAGGATAAATTTCTATTACTAACATTGTAGCCTACATAATATTTACTCATTGTTCACATTAGCATAGAACAGATTGTAGTTAAAAAAAATTTAATTGTATTTGTTTACATAAAGATTTGTTACTTGGTGCCAGGTGGTTAATGAATTAGACTTTTGCTTTTTTTCAAAGTGCAATACACTATATAAATGTTGGTATGTAGTATAACATAAAATAAATAACTGATTACTGAAGGACTTCAGTGATCACTGATCACTTATACTTGAAGGACCTCTTTTTTATGACAACTAACTTCTATTTAAGGAGGAAGAGTGTGCTACTGTAAAGAATAAGTTTTATCTACAGCACTTTAAAAAAAATGCCGGGACGGCTCTTTCAATCTTCTTGTTCAATATAGAGTCTAAAAACGTGTCAGCCCTTTTTAATAATTGCTGGATTGGCATTGTAATTTTTGTTCAAGGTAGACCCTAAAACCTTAAGAAAATGATCTTTTACAGTGAATAAAATTTCAAGCCATGTTCTATGGTTCCTCTAACACGTGTATGCCTTCATGAAGGAAAGAAATAGTAGAAATCCTAGATCTTTCCTTCATGAAGGCATACACGTGAAGACATGCACATGCGCAGGTCTGCTGCGACGGGGGTGCATAATAAAGTTCTAATTAAGGGTAACATATGTGAGCAGATTCAAAGTGCTGCCGAAAAAGCCAAGGGTGCCGTTTTGTATAGGCAGGCACTTTATACAGGAATAGAATACCCCCGTCGTAGCAGACCTGCTTACTAAGAGCGGATTTCTAAAAACGTTTTTTGCTTTATGGATGTACATTTGATATGTTCAAAGAAGTAGATTTTACAACAAGAAAAATAAATGGGAAAGCAAAACTATATAACTGATGGGTGATATTGTATCTTTAATTTTAATCGTGAGCGAAGCCACGGGTTCTTCTAGTATATATATATATATATATATATATATATATATATATATATAGGTATTTTGAGAGAATTTTAGTTTGATTTGTTTACTAACAGAACATATGGAAGTAAAATTTAAAACAGATGATGTAAATGAATTTGTTCTGCTTTTTAAATTGTATTTATTTATATGAAGATTTGTTTCTTGGTGCCAGGTGGTTAATGAATTAGACTTTTGCATATATTTTAAATACGATATACACTCACTATATAAAATGCTGGTATGTAGAAAAATGTTACATTTTACTTTATGTTTTAATATAACATAAAATAAATCACTGACTAGACATACTTGAAGGACCTGTCCTATGTCTTCTTCATAACAGCTGTTGTTGAAAGAGGTGGAGTTTGCAACTGTAAACTATTTATTTTATCTATAGCATTTTTGAAAATTGTCAGGTCGGCTTTTCCACTTTTTTGTTCAATATAGACACTACAAAATTTAGTTAGTATTTTCAGAAATTGGTGGGATGGCATTTTTAATTTTTGTTTATCAAAGGTAGACCCTAAAAACTGAAGAAACTTATATTTTGACATTGAATACAGTTTCTAGGAATGCTTTATGGGTTTACCCACACATATAGAGCCGTATGGCTGATTGAACGTCGGTGTAAGCTATACATACACGTCACGTCACGTCACGTTGCGTCGCGTCCCAATTCGGCCGATTCTGCCGTGTTTGCTCTTCAGAGCATTCGAGTCGGGCCGTGCCGTGACGTGACGTAACGTCACGTGTATGTATTGCCGGTTCCATTTGATTACACAGGTATCATTCACATCGAAAATGGACGCAACGCGACAGGACGTGTATGTATAGCAGCACCTTTAAACAGCTGTTATTGATCCAGCTCAATGCAAAATATCAAATTTGTCACATACACTTTTAACTTCTTTTCAAACAGTTTGCATATTAAAAGTATAGCAGGTGTATTTTAATAACTGGAATGGATTGCTTTCATACTTAGCTCAATCTGTTTATTAGTTGTGTGTTTATATCCTAAAAAATCAAACAGATATATTAGACAGAGTTAACAATTTCATACCTTTACGCTTTTTTTGTTTTACGAATTTACCACCGTATTGTTACTTTGGACAAATACTTAAAACAACTTTGAAATCGGATCAACCAAACATTACAACCTTATCGCTTCAGCATAGCCTTGAAACATTTCTAAAATTCTGATACAGCGATCATATTATGAATACATCGTGTGCACAGTTATAGAGCGGAATTCTAAGCCCTCACTCAAGCGAACCCTCTCTCAAACAACACGATCCGTTGTTCATTCAATGTTCAGTGTTGTTCAGGGAATGGTATCACAGCTGATTTTATATTGCAATGAAATAAAAGTTGTGATGCAAAGGCTGCACCTCGAGGTGCCTGACACCATCTGATATTTGGTGTATTTGTTGGCAGTGAAGGGGGAAAATGTTTTCAACATGACTTTGTTTGAGATATTTGCTTAAGTTACAAATTGTTGTTGTTAAATAAAATAAGTTGTCTGTCTACTTGGGATTGGACTTAAAACAAAACGGACCATTTAAATGGGAGATTGATGTTTGAATTTGAGCATACAATACTTCAAACTTTAGGTGAGCTGGCACCCCCTAATAATTTTTCCACAAACCACCCATCATGCTTATCGCCTCGCTACAATGTGCCGCGGGCCTTGGTCGCACAGTCAACTTATAATCAAAAGCCAAAAATCTGTGATTGCAATCATTCTGCTAGTAGTTTAATAAACTACATTCAATTGTAATTTATGATTGACAACAATTTTGCCTTTTAATTTTCCGTTATAATTTAAAAAATCACTTCGTCATATCATTTGGTCGCCCGGCTTGCGCTCGCTGCACGCCGTGGCTTCGCGTCCGTAGGCCACGCCACATACTGGAGTAAGCTCAGTACCTGGGGAGGTGTAGTATATGCGCATGCGTGATCGTAAAGGCCATGTCACACTGCCGTTGCGTCGCGTCCGTCTAGTATGCGGATGGACGTTTTAAAAACGGCAGTGTGACATGGCCTTCAATTACCATCTTCTTGGCCTTTGACCCATCATTTGATGGTATGGACTGCGTCAAACTTATACGTAGTCACTTAAGACCTTTTACTTAGTCACTTTATTTTTTTTGTTATATTGCTCAATACAACACGCAAACTACTTAATAAAACCAAAATGTTACAGCTTGTTTACCTTTAAGGATACCCCAATCCCAATGATGCTTCAATCTTGTTCTTGATATTTAAAGCAATCAGCTGATTGTTTCATTTGTGTTAGGTTAGACTAACGGCAATGAACAACAATCGACATATCAAACGGATGCAATAATCGACTGGTGAAATAAGCGAGTTTCACAAATTGATTAAACCGACAAAAATGCAACAATGAATTATTGCAATTAAATATAATAACTTATAACCACTCCCGATCCAATCGATAGCTCACCATCGACGCTGATGTACAATAACGATGAGTGTTTCGATTATTTGTAATCGAATGAAGATTGTTCGATTATTTACCTCGAATCAAAAGTATCATCAACAATGATCCTTTTGGTCCTAGCAAAATAATGATCATCAAATCATATGTTATTATCCAAGGACTAAAAATAACAACTTTTGAATCCCAACGGATGTGTCAAAAGCAGCTGTTTTTGAAGCAGTATGACGAAAAATATTTTTAAAAATACACATAAAACCTGCACATATAGGGCCGATAACCTTAACACGTTCCCTCCCACAGCTACAGCAGCACCATGTACCCGGCACTGTGACGGCCGGTAGTCGTAGTCTACGTGTTAATTTAGGTACAACCCGCATGTATATCGGTCCAGTAGAACGGCCAGGGTCGCTGTCATTAGTTTTACAAAGGTTTTTTAGTATATAACTTTTCCACAAATTATGCCAATATGGGGTCGTCCCGAGCGTTTTCTTCGAGTCAACGGGACACGTCGCTAAAAAACAGGACTGTTCCATTCAAAACGGGAAGTGTGGTCACCTTACTATCCAATAATTAGGTTGCCGTGGTTGACAGAAAGGCACTCTGTAGATAATCTACCTAGGCCAAGACCAGATTGTGTTTGTATACACATGTATTCTTAACTACTCCAGGATGTTCTTATTCTACAGTTGGAGCGGTTGGATTTAAATTATATATTTAAAACCATTTATTTGTCGTCTTCTTAAATAACAAAACACGTCTTCTTCAAAACGTGTCAGCGCAGTTACAATTAATTCATCTAGTACTGTTATCTGAGAAAACTTAATGCCTGCAAAAAACAAGCGGCAAACGCGCTACACCTTCGTACTCCTGGCACTGATAAAACTTAATGCCTGCAAAAAACAAGCGGCAAACGCGCTAAACCTATGTACTCCTGGCATTGACTGTACTTTGGGACATATGACATTGGGACATATGACATTACAGGTTTGTATTAAATAAAATGTGTTGGGGCATCTGAGATTGGGACAAATGATACTCTTGATATTTAATATTTATTGTAACTTATTTTGGAACAAATAAAGTTTGGGACATATGAAAATTTAAAAATATTATGTTTTTTTAAACAGTTTGGGACAAATGAAATTGGGACATTTGACAAATTTTATTATTGGAATAATTTGGGACATATGATTTTGGGACAGATGAAAATTACGGGTACGTTAATAATTTTGGACAAATGAAATTGGGACATATGACAATTCTGGTGTTATAAGAATTTTGGGACAAATGAAACGTGGGACAAATGAAAATGTTAATATTTTCACAGTTTGGGACATATGAAATTGGGACATATGCAACGTACCCAAATTAGCTACAATAAATATGAAATAACAAAAGTTTCATTTGTCCCAATTTCAGAAGTCCCAAATGTAATTTTTTTAATATCGACCTGCATAGCAAATGTCCCACTTTCATATGTCCCAAAGTACAGTCTGTGCCAGGAGTGAGTGGGTGTAGCTCGTTTGCTGTCAGTTTTATGCAGGCACTTGACTAATACTGAAACATGTTAGACCCTTAATAGTTTTAGTTTAAAATATTAATTTAACACTTCAGCTATTGATCTGTGTAGTGTGTGTGTTCACTGTTATGTTGAAAACTAACTAATGATGTTTCATTGTATCAATTTTATCATTAATTTATATATTGTTATTGCTTATATTTATTCAAACAATGTTTAATAATTTTATTTACTTTATTTATTTAATTATTAATCCATATATTAATTTGCAAGCGGTTTTCTTATCACAGTCAATACTCATCAACGGCTGGACGGATTTGAACGTTTGATGTGTCAAATAAAAGGAATATTTAAGTAGATTTGTCAATACGCCTCAGAATTTTAAAAAAGAGCTTCACTAAAGTAGAGAAAAGAGCTAAAGTTTTGGAACAGTGACTCTATACATCGAAGTTTTACAAAGCTCAGTTTACTGTGTTGACAATTGGAAATATGGTAATGCTTTTAAAAAATTCTACTGGTAAATCACAGATTACTGCACTTTTAATTTATTTTTCGAAAAATGCGGTTTTTATTGACTTGTGAAAAACGATCGTGAGTATTTGCCGATCACTGATAAAAGGCAAATGTAAAGCTAGTTAAATCGTGGCAACGGACAAGAATGGTTGAAGAGAGGTAGAACGGATTATGTTTTTTATACATACATTGTGATGTTGAGGTGAATGTTGATAATATAATCGAGCGTTATGCCAAGGGAGGAAAAACTGGAACAAGAAGGCTCGACTTAGGACTTATTGTTTTTTTTTTAATTTAAGTTTTCTGGAGAAAGTATTGTAAACAATAACTTTAAGGCTTGAACCTCTAAACAAGACTTTTTCCCTAATTACCTAAACAAGTATACGGTATATAAACTAATCCAATAAAAAACTGAAAATAAATTAATTTAAATTGAAAATTTAGCATGTTTCTGTCTCTAGATTGCCTAAAACCACGAGTTTTCAGTTCAAATTTTTGCCAATTTTCCGGGGGAGGGCCCCCGGACCCCCCCAGATGTTACCCGCGCAATCCTGCTTGCCCCCCCCCCCCCGAACTCATGCTCTGGATCCGCCACTGCATCCTACCAAGTTTGCTGTAGTCGAAATTCATTGGATGTAAACCGTACAATATGATAATCTCGTAAGTAATCTTACAGTTTACATAAAAGACGATGTGGAAGCAATCTCGACTAGCTATGAGGAATCTGAACGTATGTAGCATCGGAATTCTTTTCAATGATTTAAATTCTAATTCAGCTGAGGGAGCTATTTATTAATGTCAGAGTGATTTGTGAATATACAGGCTCAAAGTTGTGGATGTTGAAGACCACGACAGGAGTGTAAATATGGTATTTGAAACTAGAGTGCCAAGACACAATATTCCCTCCAAGAACCAAGACAGATCACAGAAATGAAGCTTGAAGATTCCAACTCGAAGACTACAGATTATGGGTTTGTTTTATAATGTTACAAAACCCAATATAAACCAAAAAAATCTCGTTATTCTCTCAAGTAAACGGACACGAACAAACTGCAGACTGAGTGGAAATGTTTAGTTAGAATACAACTGAGGAATCTATGATTGTCACCAGGGTTCTAGAAAGCAATATGAACACCAGATTAAATCTGGAATCGGGCGAAAAAAGTGGCGAGGGAATGCAAGATGAGGCAAGAAACTTAAGCTAACACCAACAGGAGGTTAAAAGTAAAGGTTAACATCATTAGGACAGTAGATTTCACCAACATTTGCGATAGCGATTTCCTCGGTAGCATGGAATCACTTAGCTATCACCCAAAACTCATTCGTGCAGTTGTGATCGTATAAAATTGCTGTGAAAAAACTATCAAACTGGGAGCTTAAGCCAACATTTAGGATTTCACTGATTATTTCTCAAAGGGAGGAATAGATTTTGATAAATTTTATACACGCGTCGATCCACACCGAAAACGAGTTTTAAACTTTTCACAGAAGCTATAAATGCAACATCAAATGTTCGTGCATATTTGGTGATATTTTCCTGTAGAGCAGGGAACTATTTAAGAAGTTTCCTTCATCGATGCATAAATAAATTCATCGGTGGTTTTCATTGCGTGAATGGCCAGAAAAGATTTTACCGAAGCTAATTAAATTTTACCTCTAAAAAGCGAGAAGGCGACTTACAGGAAAACCATTTTCTTATATTATTTACGGTCGTTATTAAATAAAACGTTTTGACGCCCAAAACTTAAACAGCTGGTTTAAAATGCACCGGGTATTTGCATTTAACCCGGTAGAACTCGAGGTTGGTCTTGGGTGATACTGAAACACGGAGTAACTTCACATATAATATGTTACGACGATAATAAACGACAAATAATGTTATAATATATATAAGATTTGCCTTAGTAAGAGATTTTAAGAGATTTTAATCAATTATTTTTAAAAGGCGAAGACACGAATTGAAGATTTTGCAGGAATAGTGTTACAATATCAATAGACTATGACCATTTTGACACAAGCACGTTGAAAAAAGCTAAATACGCTTTAATTAAAATTTGACGAGGAAATAGGCAATGCAAATGGTTGTAATAAGACAATATAAACGTAAGGTATTTAGATATAAGTTATCAAGTTATTTCATACAAAGATAATAGAGTAAATAGATAAAAAATACACCGAGTTAAAAGCTGGCTTAAAGCAGCATTTAGACATATAAATTGATTAATTGCTATGGGGCGTTCCTCATTTCCAACCCACGACGGTCTTAGACACTTAAGTGCATGAAAAGTGCACAAGGGTGAGAACTACGGTAAAATGTCTCTGGACTAAAATTATTCCCCGCATTTTTTAAAAATTTTTGAGACGGTATAATATTTTATCTAGCACTAAAATTTTGTAAGAGTTAGAATATCTTAAGTTTTTCCGACTTTTTCCGCATAGGGGCTAAACTAAACATATTTTAAGTCTAAAAATGAGCCCATTCGACTGGAAAAGTGCAAAAACATACATTTAGACATATAAATTGATAAATTGCTATGGGGCGTTCCTCATTTCCAACCCACGACGGTCTTAGACACTTAAGTGCATGAAAAGTGCACAAGGGTAAGAATTACGGTAAAATGTCTCTGGACTAAAATTGTTCCCCGCATTTTTTAAATTTTTTGAGACGGTTATATTTTATCTAGCATTGAGTAAGAATATCTTAAGTTTTTCCGACTTTTTCCGCATAGGGGCTAAACTAAACATATTTTAAGTCTAAAAATGAGCCCATTTGACTGGAAAAGTGCAAAAACATACATTTAGACATATAAATTGATTAATTGCTTTGGGGCGTTCCTCATTTCCAACCTACGGCAGTCTTAGACACTTAAGTGCATGAAAAATGCACAAGGGTGAGAATTACGGTAAAATGTCCTGGCCGCCTTTTAGGGCTCTGAGACGTATATATATACACAGACCTCCTAACCCTGCAATACATCCTGGCCGCCTTTTAGGGCTCTGAGACGTATATAAGTGTTTTTTAATTGTTGAAGAAGAAGTTTCAAACTGATATATATAGGTGCGGAAACATTAAAAGAAACGTGTCCAACAAAAAAATCTCCATAGAGGATATAGTTTCAGAATATATATGGGGGGTCCCCCTGGCCGCCTCTCCTGGGTTATATACAAGTGGCCGCCTTACCCTGCACGTTTGTGAATTTATATTCACATATATGTGTGTGTCTGTCAGCACGATAGCGGCCGTAAATATGGTCTGATCATAATGAAATTTGGTACAGACATGTAAAGTGGTAATCAATTGGACGAGTTCGTAAACCAGCCCGATTGGACCACTGGGAGGAGGGGTAAAGGGGGATAAACCCTGCCAAAAATAGGTTTTTTGAGTTTTTCACATATAACAAAAAAAATAATCAAATTTTGGCCAGCACCATTAAATTTAGCTCGAAAAAAACAAACAATTAAGTATTTTGAATCATTGCTCCATGACCATTGGTTACCGAGATATTGAAAGTGGTAAACACAGTACGTTGTCCCTGTCCCTATGTTAACCTTAGGGGGAATAAGTAAAATCATATATCTCGCTTATTACTGAATATATCTTAATAAAACTTGGTTTGTGGCTTCATCTAGATGAGATATAATGTATTTTAGTCTAAAACCCCCAAAATTTCCATTTATGTGGCAGCAAACCTGCATACTCATTCCCCATGTTATCCTTATGGGAAATAAAATAAATGCTATATCTTCCTTAATTTTGACATATCTTCATAAAACTTGATATATGGTTTCTCCTAGTTCTGATCTACTAAACATTGAATTAAAACCACCCAGTTTTAATGGACCTGTTGCAGCAAACCTGCATACTCATTCTCCATGTTATTCTTATGGAACTAAGAAAAACATGTGAAATCGCATTATGTTGTATTAAAGTATGTTTTTTTACATTTAAAATTCGCTGAGTATACAGGTCAGCTGCAACGGGGGTTTTCTTAGATTATCAAAGAGAAGGTACAAGAAATTACTTACAGTATAGAAAAGAGTAAAGTGTTTAAGTATTATCGCAATTGAAGCTGAAGAGACGCCTGCTATCTTTTCAGCTGCGTTCCCAGGCCAGTTCTTAGAAGCAGACAATTAAAATAATTCTTATCTTAACTTTGGTATTTCTTATTTCTTGTCTACCTTTTTACATTAATTTAGATTATTTACAACCACTGTTTGTAGTTCTCGTTGGGAGAGTAATAATTTATTATCGTCTCTTCACCAGAGTAACAACGTGTGTTTTATTGTGTGGCATATTTATTTAGAGTTAATGAAGGCAAAATAAATAATATTGACCGAGAGGTCGACGAGATAGGCAAGTTATAGCAAGTTTCTAGTTACCGTGGGCAAGAGCCAATCCTATCTTTATTCACACGTCCATGCAGAGCCGCCACGAGCGGGGGGGGGGGGGCTACGGGGACAGTTTGCCCCAGGCCCACGGCTCCCAGGGGGCCCCTGAGAGGCCCCGGCCCCGCGGGATTTATATTTTTCTGTATAAATCCCGGAACTCCATCACTGCAGCGTGCAGTTGAAAAATTTATTAAGAAAAAAATCTTCCAGGGCTACCTTTCAGTCAGTCAGTGGATATTATTCGAAGAAATATTTCTTTAGTTTTGTTTTGTTTGGCACTTGGCATCACTAACTTATTCGGTCCTTATACTCCTTATACTCACAACGCGGTACAATTCTGGTCCGGTGCCGTGATGTACAAAAGTACATGTAGAAGGCTGTGAAAAACGTAAACATAGTTTTGACAGTTCAACAAAAACACTTTATTTAGTAATTTCAGCTGAGGTTTAGCAGACAATTTGATGAGTTTAGATGAGTTTACAATTTTTGCCGCCCGCCCTATTCAGTCCGCTCTACTTTAGTGAACATAATTATGTTTTCTCTGGCTTATAAATTTTTGCCAGATGAAAGCACGTAAACGAACATTGCTAATATGTTATACTTTAGCCCAGTCATTTAACACCTTGAAAAAGGAGAAATAAATCTTATGTTTCTGGAACTTGATTTAAAATGTCCTCATAGGTTGCTATCTGTCCTTCGAGGAGGAAAGATGTGTGCGCGCGTCATAAGGTCATAGTGCAGAACGCCTGTATAACCTATATCGCTCAGGCCCTGACTGTGCGTGTCCCTAATGTGATATTTCCTGCTTAAAACTTAATAACAATCTAAAACTTAGTCTGTCAGATTTGCTGTGTGTCTTAATCTTCCTCAGATATCGTGAACCATGCCGGAAACGTGTAACAAGTGCAACGGCGAGATTGCTAATGCGAAAGAAGACGCCACGTGCGCGGACTGTGCGAAACACTTTCATCCGTCGTGTACGCGTTTAAAATCTGTTGACAGTTTTAAAAAGTTAAGTGTAAGTGTGAAGAAGAAGTGGAGATGTGACAACTGCTACTGGGAGAGTGCCTCAAACGCCACTAATAAGTCCGACCAAGATGGTGAGGAGTCTACATTAATTGAGGTAATTAACAAGTTACGCGAGGACATGACTGTTAAACTAGACCAAAACTTTAATAAAATTTCGTCAGTGGATGAAGCTGTGCAATCCCTTAAAGTTGAATTTGGTGAAATTAAGGCTGAAATCTGTCAGTTAAAACAGAATTATAAAGTAATTGATGAGGATGTAAACCGTTTAAAACAAGCGAATGTTGAAACTGGAAATGAATTGGCGGGACTGAGATCGCGTATGTGTGATTTGGAACAATATTCGCGGGTTAACAACCTTTTAATTACTGGTGTTCCGGCGACAAGTCACGAAGACGTTATGGCTATTCTAGAAAATATTGCGCACGTACTCGGTATTGAATTTATAAGAGGGGACATTTCCGTGGCTCATCGGTTGCGTGCGAAGAGAGGATCTCGATCGCCTCCAATTGTGGTCCAGTTCGTCGCAAGAGTCAAAAAGAACGCGTGGATCGCCGCCTATCGTGCCAAGAAGTCCCTATCAACAACAGAGCTCCCAGGGCGCCTCGGAGACGAGAAAATCTTCTTCTCAGACCACCTTACACCTTACAACAGCGAGTTGTTCTACCGAGCCAGGCAGCTGGTGAAGGACGGGACCATCCTCCAGGCGTGGACCAGGGACGGCAAGGTGTTCATCCGTCGGGAGCAGAACGGCGGGGCTACAAGGGTTATCCAACTCGGCGATCTACACTAACCACTAAGTAGTATGCAATTACGATGAACGACAATCTCATTTTTTCATTCGAAAAGAACACTTAAATTATAAAAAAAACTCTGTTTTCTTGCATTTAATGTACCTAAAATATCATTTTTTCATGAATAAAATCACTATATAGATAAAAATGTTTTCCTTGTTCAATATTGTTTTTTTTTTATCATTATTAGGTGCATTTATTTGATATTCTACTGTTATTACTTATACCAATACATGCTCATCTTTAAATAATTAATAGTAATATATGGCAATTAGTTCTTTTATTTTTTGTAGCATTCTCACGTTATGTGCTTTATTGATAGTGTATATTAATACTAACAAAATATAAAGCATAACATTTTTTTTTTATTGCAGTTGATATGAATGGTATAGTAAAAGCTTTCACAATGGAAGGTCATCTGCATAGAATTCTTTATATTACATTTCATTTGATAAACTCTGGAATATTTACAGTAAGCTTTCACTTTATCAATATTAAAAAAAATTAAATTAAAAAGAGATGAGCCATAAAATAGTCCTCACCCTAATAGTCCTAACTACTCTGGATTGCTTAAAAGGTTATAATTAAATTTTTGGTGATCAAATTAATTAAGGTTTATGGCCAGGCCATAAAATTATTCGTTTCATATGCATTTAAACATAAATCTTGTTAAAACAATTATTAAATTAAGCTTAATGAAGGTTATACCATTTGCTTTAAAAGTTTAATCATGATTAGAATATAATTGTAGGTCAAGAGAACTGTTATTATTATTTTTTTTTTCCTCTCTAAGTAAATTATATTAGTTTTTATTATTGAGATTATCACTGAGTGATTATGGGTGTACAGGATGTTTTTGTGAATGGACGCTGAAGAAGATGGGTTTGAACGATTGTTTTCAGTTAACTGTAAAGTTTATGATGAATACGAACTTTTTTCAGAGCATTTAACATCAGATGAGGGATTTATAAGTTTAAGTGTGATACATCAGAATATACGCAGCTACGGGAAGAATTTTGATGATTTTTTGGTAATGTTAAGTACATTTAAAAATAAGTTTTCATTTATAATTTTAAGTGAAACGTGGCTGGAGGATGACGAGAGTGGAGTAATTATTGAAGGCTATGATTTATTCAAAACCAAAAACAAACTTAATCAAAACGACGGGCTTGTTGTGTACGCCGACAGTTCACTGGACGTTGCTTGCGATCAGCTGTTACTCGGGGGGGTAGCCAATTGTCTAACCTTGACCTTCAGCTGGGGTGGCGAGCAATTTCAATTGCTCGCTGTTTATCGCAGTCCAAACTCTAACCTTAGTCATTTTATCACTGCCCTTGATAGTTATTACCGAGATAATAATCTTCCAAATAAATACTGCCGAATCTTTGTTGGTGATATTAATTGTAACATTTTAAAGGTTCAGCCTAACTCAGAACAGGATCGATATCTTGATACTTTATATGACTGTGGTTTTGTTAGCTGTATCGACACGGTTACGCGTCCTTCAAGTAACTCTTGCATCGATCACATTTTTCTAAATGTACGAAAATTTTCTTTTATTAAATCTGCTGTTTTAAGAACTTCTAACACTGATCATTTTTTGATCGGAACAACTATAACTAAGCAAAATAAAATAAAACAAAACCTTAGTGTTAAAACTTGCAAATTTACAGATTGGGGTATTGCTAAGAATGAACTTGTTACAAAAACCTGGCAAAATGTTTTATTGACGGAGGATGTTAATGTTGCTGTGGACAATTTTTTGACCGATCTTAATGACGTTATTGAAAAAGCCTCTTTTGAAAAAACAGTTAAAGCTAAAGAGAGGAAAATTAAACCGTGGATCTCTGCCTCACTAGTAAAATCAATTCGTGTCAGGGACAAAATGCGGAAAAAACTGTCTAAGCAACCCTTCAACATCAGATTAAAGGATCAATATGTGTCATATCGAAACGAATTACATAACACTATCCGCAAAGCCAAGTTTGATTATTATAAAAATAAAATATTCGATGCTCGAGGTAACGCAAAAAAGTTCTGGTTAATTTTAAATGAGGTCGCGAATCGCCCTAGCTGTAGGGAAAGTTTTCCAATTGAAAAGTTCACTACTACGGCGGACCCTGTCACCCCTGCCACGATAACCAGTGTGGGAAACAAATTAAATGAATATTTTTCTAATGTAGGGGCCGAATTGGCTGCTGCTGTTACTGCCGTCGGTCCTCTGGAGGTGGACGACGCCGCCCACGCCACGGACGCTGTGTTCACGCTGCGCCCTGTCACCCGCGAACAGTTACTCACGGTGGTCAACAGCCTCCGGGGTGGCTCTGCTCCGGGCATAGATGGGTTCAGCGCTTTGTTTGTCAAAGAAAACATTTCAGTCTTGCTTGACCCCGTGCTTCATATTGTTAATAGAAGTATTTTATCCGGAAAATTCCCTGACGCTTTTAAAGTCGCTAAAGTCATTCCAATTTTCAAATCAGGCGTTAAAAATTTGATATCCAACTATAGACCTATATCTTTGTTAAGTACTTTTTCCAAAATTATTGAAAAATGCGTAAAAATTCAATTATCGAAATATTTGGAAAATAACGAATTAATTGTGTCAAATCAATACGGATTCAGAAATAGCAAAAATACATCTGATGCTCTCTTTGATATTACCAGATGTGTAAATTCATGTTTAGGGGAGGGTAATAAAGTTTTAATTACTTTTCTGGACTTAGCTAAGGCTTTTGATACAATCGATCGCAGAAGGCTTGTCCAGAAACTAGAATATTCTGGAGTAACAGGCATCTCTTTACAATGGTTTACTAGCTATTTACAATCCCGATCTCAAGTTGTCACAATTTGTAATAACTCAAGTGAAATCAGGAATGTCGATTATGGAGTGGTGCAGGGCAGCACACTCGGACCTTTGCTTTTCCTTGTGTACGTAAACAACATCACCAAGGTCCATGTGCAAGGGAAACTGTTTCTGTTCGCGGATGACACGGCGTTAGTGTCCTCCGGGAGAAACTGGGACGAGGCATTTGCCCAGGCGTCGCTGGACCTCCTGAGGTTGAAGCGGTGGTTTGATCAAAACACGTTGACGGTCAATATTTCAAAAACAAAGTACCTTCCCTTCTACTTCAGGAGCGACAGCGGCCCTGGAGAGAGAACTTTAAGAATCCATTCCTGCGGGGACCACGGCTCGGCGACCTGCAGCTGCGGGGATATTGGACGTGTGGAGGAATATAAATATTTAGGAGTATTGATCGATCGCAGGCTGAGTTGGGCTCCACACGTCTTTTATATCAAAGGAAAAATTAGGAGGTTATTTTACGCTTTCTCGCAGCTGCGTGAGGTGCTGACCGTGGAACACTGCAGGATGGCTTACTATGCCTACGTCCAGGCAATCCTTCAGTACGGTGTCCTGGCGTGGGGCGGTGCAAGTCAGTCTGTCCTGGAGCCTATAGCAGTAGCTCAACGTTCAATCATAAAAATAATTTTCAAGAAACCTCTTAAATATTCAACTCTCAATCTTTTTAATGAGTTTAAAGTCCTTAATATCCGGCAAATCTTTCTTAAAACGTTAGTAATTTTCATTAAAAATAACAAAACTTCAATTTTTAAAACTTTAGAACATAAGTATCAGACAAGGAATAGATTAAATTTTGGTTTCTATTTCCCTAAATTACATCAATCGGTAGGATACACGAATCCATTTTATTTGGCCCACATTGTTTATCGGAACATTCCACAGACTGTTAAATTAGCGGAGGATGGCAGTAACGCTAAATTTAAGAAGCTCATCGTAAACTGGCTTTTGGAGATCGGACCCGAGGCGGCGGAGCAGCTTGTCCAGTCGGTTTACAATTAGTCCCGTCAAAGTGAGGAAAATTTATTTATTAGACCCTAAATAACTGAGTTTTTTTCTATGGCTGTGTGTATTCTGTTGGAATAATTAATTTTTACCCCTAGGTTTTCTGGATAAAACATTTTGTACTTATAATGAAATATTTTCTTTCCTCAATTTATTTGATTTTTTTTGTACAAATAGTTTCTTTTGTGATAAGCAACTCAATTCCCACACACGGGCATTTCATTGCCTACGTGGGAATTATTTCCTATTTTCCATGTTATCTTGACTGTAATTATGTAATGGAAATAAATGAATTTTGAGTTTGAGTTTGAGGTGCGTATTTAACAGAGACACAGATGAAGTATTCGTCTGTGACAGAGATCAAATCAATGTTACACTTATTGATACACGGTTAGCCGTGTATGTGTTGAGACAGAATGCGTCTAAACAAGCAGTAGTTCGCCCAGATTCCTATTTTTATACAGAGAGCAGCACTATCTCCCTTATCACCGTCACGTCCCATTGATAACAGCAACAGCACTCCACGACATCAGCTGTTGACGATTTCTTTTTGCTAAAAAAACATACTTTAAACTCTCTAAAAATGTATAGAGCATGACCATACAATAAATTACTCTATTTTTATAAATACGTAATTCAAACGTTACTAAAACTTCGAGCTATTCGAGCTAATATATAGCCGCGCCGACTTGAAATACGTGAGTTTGGATATTACAAAATTTGACTTAAAAATTATTTCATCCATTTTAGAGCATTTAAAGTCGGGTTTTTTACCAAAAAAAAATTATTTCAAACTTTTCAGTTGATATTTTTGTCTTCTATGTTTGATTTTGATTAATTCATTAACAGTTGTAGTGTATCATTATAATACTCCACTCCAGTTCACTTTGCTGTTGACTTAAATCACCTAAAATATTACTGAACTGTTCTTCTGTTATTGCTTAGCTCATTTCTTGATGGACATGTTAGAACAGTCTATTTTTACCGCGAAGTCCCAGTAAATTGGCAATGTATATTGTACAAATTATAATTGGTTATAATCTACAGCTATTACTTATGCGCTATATGAATATGGCCACCTCTTTGAAAAAAATCCCATTTAATAAGGGATTTTTGGAACCAAATCAGGCCTATGTATGGGCCTGACAAAGTCGAACCCAAACACAACACGATGAGCCTGTGTTGTAATTGACTTTACAGGCAAAGTCAATGTACTCAATCGGTTCGTAATGTTCACATTTTACGTACATTGAGATACATTTTATCAAACGGATGCAATAATCGATTGGTGAAATAAGCGAGTTTCACAAATTGATTAAACCGACAAAAATGCAAAAATGCAACAATGAATTATTGCAATTAAATATAATAACTTATAACCACTCCCGATCCAATCGATAGCTCACCATCGACGCTGATGTACAATAACGATGAATGTTTAGATTATTTGTAATCGAATGAAGATTGTTCAATTATTTGCTTCGAATCAAAAGTATCATCAACAATGATCCTTTTGGTCCTAGCAAAATAATGATCATCAAATCATATGTTATTATCCAAAGACTAAAAAGAACAACTTTTGAATCCCAACACAGGTGTCAAAAGCAGCTGTTTTTGAAGCAGTATGACGAAAAAATATGTTCAAAATACACATAAAACCTGCACATATAGGGCCGATAACCTTAACACGTTCCCTCCCACAGCTAAAGCAGCACCATGTACCCGGCACTGTGACGGCCGGTAGTCGTAGTCTACGTGTTAATTTAGGTACAACCCGCATTTACATCAGTCTAGTAGAACGGCCAGGGTCGCTGTCATTAGTTTTACAAAAGTTTTTTAGTATATAACTTTCCCACAAATTATGCCAATATGGGGTCGTCTCGAGCGTTTTCGAGTCAACGGGACACGTCGCTAAAAAACGGGACTGTCCCATTCAAAACGGGAAGTGTGGTCACCTTACTATCCAATAAATAGGTGGCCGTGGTTGACAGAAAAGCACTCTGTAGATAGCCTACCTAGGCCAAGACCAGATGGTGTTTGTATACACATGTATTCTTAACTACTCCAGGATGTTCTTGTTCTACAGTTTAGCGATTGGATTTAAATTATATATTTAAAACCATTTATTTGTCGTCTTCTTAAATAACAAAACGTGTCTTCTTCAAAACGTGTCAGCGCAGTTACAATTCATCTACTACTATTATCTGAGAAAACTTAATGCCTGCAAAAAACAAGCGGCAAACGCGCTACACCTACGTACTCCTGGCACTGACTGTACTTTGGGACATATGACATTGGGACATATGACAATACAGGTTTATATTAAATAAAATGTGTTGGGACATCTGAGATTGGGACAAATGATACTCTTGATATTTAATATTTATTGTAACTTATTTTAGGACAAATGAAGTTTGGGACAAAGGAAAATTTTAAAAATGTTATGTTTTTTAAACAGTTTGGGACAAATGAAATTGGGACATCTGACAAATTTTATTATTAAAATAATTTGGGACATATGATTTTGGGACAGATGAAAATTACAACTGAAGAGTAATTTTGGGACAAATGAAATTGGGACATATGACAATTCTTATGTTATAAGAATTTTGGGAAAAATGAAACGTGGGACAAATGAAAATGTTAATATTTTCACAGTTTGGGACATATGAAATTGGGACATATGCAACGTACCCAATAGTACTAGATGAATTGTAACTGCGCTGACACATGTTTTGAAGAAGACACGTTTTGTTATTTAAGGAGTCGACAAATAAATGGTTTTAAATATATAATTTAAATCTAACCGCTCCAACTGGTCGCTCCAACTGTTGAACAAGAACATCCTGGAGTAGTTAGTATGCCATCAGTGCAAGTTTGATTCGCGAAATACTGTACTGCGTGATTCATTTTGTGTTTAAAGCGATTGATAGAAAATAAATACATAGATGTTTACATAAAAGCACTTAATAAAAATTAATTTATTGATTTTTATTAAGTGCTTTTTTTTGTAAACATCTATGTATTTATTTTTTAAATAAATCCTATATTTAAAATGTGTCTTACACAAAAGTTCTAAACTTTCTAACTTTTTTTAATTTCACGATTTCCATATCATTGGCTATGTTTGCTTGATCGAGTGGTACCATGAACTAGTTAACCGATTGTTTATTAATATTTTCTGGTGGGTGGATGGATAAAAGAGGCTAAACAAAGATGAATAAATAATCATAAACTAACTTAACTTTTCGGCCTAAGGTATTATATAGAGTACAGTTTTGCGAAAAACTCTATACATTTTTTAAACATCATGAGGTTTTTTCTCAACAGCAAAAAGCATATTCGGTAAAAAACCTATTCATTAGCGAACCGAACCCCAAAGGATTTTAATTTTTAATTTGACATGCCTCATATAAGCTCATAAACTGAATAAGTTTAATTTTATTCAAATGAAAAATTAATTATATTGTATTATCGTACTAATACTATAAGTGTAAAAAATTTGTGAGTTTGTTTGTCATATTATGCAAATCAGTTTTAACAACGCACTCATTTGTTAAGATAACTAACAGCTGCACAATTTTAACAAATCTAAAAATTATTTCTTTATAAAAAATATTGAGAATATTTGCATGTACCAGTGTAAATTGAATCTTATTATGAAAATATCTTACTATCATTTTGAACGTGGGCGAAGCCACGGGAGTCATCTAGTTTATTGGTAAGGGTGTGAAGGGCATGGGTAATTGGGTATGGGTAATTTCTTCCTAAAAATAGTTAACATTTTCTTTTATGTATAATATTTGTTACGGTCAAACTTTCTTTATAGTAAAATAATTCTCCATATGTAAATATTTTCATAGTAATTTCTCAGTTTCCAGAATGGATTTTTCTGTATTTTAGGTTTTCATGAATGCTTTGACACAAGAGGTTAACTGCATTAAACGAGTACTGAGTAGGCTACTAATACTTCGTGTTGAATTTGAAGACAAAATATGTTTTACCAAAAACAGTTTTCATTTTATAAAAAAAATAGAAAATGAGGCCTCTGAAAATCTTTATGGCAGTATTTGTTCACGTCAAACTTGTTTTTCTTCATTTTACAAACAAGTAACACTTGCACTCTTGTTCGGAGTGACTTTTGAAATATTTGTTCAAATGGAGGGCTTAGAAAAATGTCACTACTGTCAATTCATGTGAGCTTTGTTTTTCTACTATTGTTTTCGATATTTTCCACAAAATTCAACATATACCAGACACAATTGACAGTGAGTGGCAGTGCAGCTGTTCTCCGAAGCATATGTACACTTTCGTTTGAATTGCAGCCTAACTTTTGCCTCTTTGAAAAATATGTTACGCGATTCGCACTATGAGAAAAGAATAACTTGACAAAATACCTCGTAACCATCTTAACCTACCGTACATATAACTCTTTATTACATGCCATCAGCATACATTAGGACTATAATTAATAAAATGTTTACCATTGTTAGCTTTCGCAATTGAGTTATCGACAACTTGTATACAATTGAGAATAATAGTAGAAAAATCATAAAATACATATGTATATATAACTAATTAACTGATTATTGATTCAGAGAAAAGTAAAATACAGATACCAAATCAGGTTATCCTATACACCCTTTAGCTCAGTTCTCTCCTTCCCTCCCTCGACTCACTCCTTCCCTCACTTTCAACTTCCCTTCCTACCGACCACATGGAAAAATAGCATGTAACTAGAGGACCCACGCTGCTCCGCAGCAGTAAATTTTGGTGCACCAAGTCAAATAAATCAACTCAAATCAAATAATTCTTCGTTTAAAAAATTATGTCACATGCAATGCAGCTTCACAACTTCAATGTGACTTGCCCAACACTTGCTTAAGTTGAAGAAGAGGTGCATATATAGCTGGGCTCGGTTATGTTGGAATTTCAAAACCAATTATACCACGATTTATTACCAAATTGGTAATAATTTATTCCACGAATGAAAAAGTAGGAATTTAATGAGATAATCTGTACTTAAGTTTTCGGGAGAACGACATGTCAGCCCAACACATGCGACTTTTCAAAATAACTATATACAATGCTAAAATACCCCCGTTGCAGACCTACATACTCAACGAATTTCTCATGCAAAAAAACATAGTTCAAGCCAACAAATATTGAGATTTGACATGTTTTTGTAAGCTCCATAAGAATAACATGGGGAATGAGTATGCAGGTTCGCTGCCACGAAAGTGGAAATATCGGGGATTTTAGACTATTGTACATTAGATCTCTCTAGATGAAGTCACAAACCAAGTTTTATCAAGACATGTTGAGAAATAAGCAAGATATATAATTTGACTTATTTCCCATAAGGTTAACATTGGGACAACGTACTGTGTTTACCACTATCAATATCTCGGTAACCAATGGACATAGAGCAGTGATTCAAAATACCAAATTGTTTGTTTTTAAGCTGAATTCAATGGTGCCAAAAAAAATAAAAATCGATAAATTTTATTTTTCTATGTAAAAAACTCAAAAACCCCAATTTTGGAGGTGTTTATCCCCCTTTACCCCCCCTTCCGGTTGTTCGATCGGGCTAGTTCAAGAATTTGTCCGATTGATTACCATTTTACATGTCTTTACTAAATTTCATTAAGATCAGATCATAAATGGACTTGGAAAAGAAAAACCTAACTCATAGATATATGATTTGTGTTGTTCGGAATTCAGCAGAGTGCTTCAGGTACCGATCATGATAATCAACAGCTCAAATGAAAGCTGGTATTTAACTGAAGGTTCTTAGACTAAAACATAAAGAATTATATAGTTAGAACTGGGGTAATATATCTTCAAATTAATTCAAAATTCGGGAAATAATCAAATTTATGATTTTTGGTCGAGTAATACAGTACATTAATGAATGCCGATGCTTGATGGCAAATCTGTGCATGCATACCTTTAATTTAAGACCTCAATTATGAAGATCGTTCGAGTAGAAGTGCCAAATGAACTCGGAAAATGATAACCATATTTAACTCCCATAAGAAATGTACAGGGAGGAAGTTGCTTTTGTGCATAACTCGAGAAACACGGCAGAAAAATGAATGCGGATGCTTGATGGCTAATCTGCTCGTGCATACCTTTAATTTAAGACTCAATTATGAAAATCATGAGTAGAAGAGCCGAACGGACACGGAAAAGAAAAAACAAAATTTTTTAATATATAGATGACAGCTATATATGGTGACAAATGTACAGTTCTGTTTTGTTATTCTATTACCACCATGACAACTCGTTAGACCAATGTTAATTTTTTTATTTTAAATTAAATTTTCTTTATGTTTAAAATACTAATTTGAATATTAATGGGATTGTGGTCACTACATATGGTGACAAATGTACAGTTCTGTTTTGTTATTCTATTACCACCATGACAACTCATTAGACCAATATTAATTTTTTTATTTTAAATTAAATTTTCTTTATTTTTAAAATACTAATTTGAATATTAATGGGATTGTGGTCATCTACAGGAAAATACAATTCTATCGGTGTGCTTGGATTTTCATTGGGCGTACATCATTTGCGCGGTATGCGGAGAGCCAGGTAGAAGGGTTGCGTGTTCTGCGCAGTGAGTTCCAGGGGGCTCTCAGGTATATGCATCATCTGCGCGGTGAGGGGTGGCGGAAGCGGCATTCAAACTACTAAATACGATATAGTTACAATCCATCTCGCAGTTTTACCAAAATCGTTTAGAAACAGCCCCCTGTTGTATCGATTCCCATGCCATAGAGTAATAAAACGTCAAAATGTCTTCCATTCCTCGGGATTATATTTCTTCTTTCGGCCCTTTTCCATGTGGCGAAGGTTTAATGATTGTATCCATAATTATTTCAATAATAAACTTAAAAATGCACTGATAGTAGCTGCAACCTTTCAGTAGGTCGAGATGTAAAAAAACTGAAAATCACGTATCATAAGCTGCGACACCATTGGTCGGCTGCAAAATGGCCAGTTTTGCAACCAACAGTCGCGATGAAAAAGGCGAGTTTTGCTACAACCGCTAAACTTTAACATAGTTTTTAAATAGAAAATAACAAGTTTTGACACAAAATGAGCACACAGTCTGATATATTGACTCCCATAGAGTAAGAAAACATCAAAATCTCAACTTCGAAAAAATGTCACTTAGCTAGTTTTGCTATGACCCGCCTCATGTGGTACGTGCGGGAGGGCGGCTGTTGCGAATTGTGGTCGGCAGGCTGAGGCTACCTGGACGGGACACCGCGCATATGATGTAAGGGGATTAGGCGACCCTTCAGAATATTTCACTGCAGGCTTACATACCGCGCAAATTATGAACGACCTTTTCAATATGTTGCACAGAGGCTGAGAAAAAGGGAGCACAAAAATCTTATGGAAAAAATCCTTGTCTAATATAATAAATATTATATTTTGTATACATTTGATACATGTCACAATATTGATGATGGTGACATCAACGATTATTGTCATTATTATATGATTGTCAATACTGCCATTTTTTAGCAGCCTTGATAAAGAATCTTCGCTCATAACCTCAATGTTTCGTTTTCATGTTTATCAAACAAATATTCAGATTTGAAATTATGTATAGGGTTTATTTCATTGTGTAGTGTAGTAGAAAAACGTTTTCACCAAAAGACGCTAGTCAGTACTTTAAAAGATCCCCAAAAGTAATATTGTTTCCGATACCTATTAGATAAGTTATTCTGAATCAAAAGAATAAATGGAAATTTGGTTAATGCAAAAATCGTGATTTAAAAAACTTAACTCGCTTCATGAATAAGACGGAATAAGTTAAGTCATTGGAAACTTGTGCTTGAACTGTAACTGACTGGTCATTGTAATACAGTTTACTGAAACTTTTAATCATGCTTTACGTTTTAATCCCTTTATGAAATAGTATTTTTCGCACCTGGGACCGAAAGAGCTTTGCAGCTCTCGATCGTTTCTAGTTCTTGACTTTGCCTCGAATTTAAAACACGATGTCGAGCACGTTAAACCTAATTTTCTGACCTGGGTGCAGATTTTTGCATTATAAACGTTCCATTCATTGTTCTTAATGTAGAATAACTTTTATGAAAAATATTGGAAACACTATTCCTTTGGAGATCTTTTGGTGTACTCACACGAAACCTCTCTATCAGAACTTGAAACCCTGTGATTGATAATAATTATCGATTGTTTATTTCCAATATGTTGTTAACTTCCGTTGTTAATAGGTTATTGCATTTACTTCTCCATCATATGCTTTAAATTATAAGGAGTTTGGAATAATACCCTGTTTTTTTTTTATTATTAATGAGCTTGGTCAGGGGTTCAGCAATTCTTTCTGCAACAAATTTTACATCTCTCATTCTTATGTTACCTATTCCTGGAGCTTTATCTATCCTCATTCCTTTGATTTTATTATTATTTTTTCAGGCGTTGCACTTGGTATGTATATATTATATTCCCTGGATCCAGCCTATCTCCCAAATTTAAAATATTCAGTTCGTTACATTTTTGTTTGATACTTTCAACCCCCTCTACAAAGTATTGAGCAACTCCATTTACTGTCTCCTCTTTTTTCATTGATTTCCCCATGGCCTCTCCTTTTGTGCAATCAATACTGGTCTTTTTTCCTCTTCCTAATAATTTGTTAACATTTTGCCTCATTTGTTTTGTTCTTCTCCTATAAATTGGCCAAGTGCCAAAATACCTATAATTACCTATATTTTGAAAATTATTTGTGACGTAATAGGAAGTGATATAAAGGTGGATCAAAATCTTGTCTTATGTAAAATTTTGCGAGGAATCCACTGGTTTAATCAGATTTTCAATATTCACTTCCGGTCTATAAGATAACATTTTTCACCGATTTCAAAGGGCTCCCATACAAATATGGTTAAGGTGATGGTGCCAGCTGACGAACTTGACCTAGATTTCTTAAAAATGAGCTTGCCTGCCAAATTTGGTCAGAATATTTCAAATCTTTCACGAGTTATGCGAGCGACATACATTTTTTTCCGAGTGAATTTTTGTCAATCATAAGGACTCACTTCGTTCATCCAATTATATATTTAAAATCAATGTATTTCGTTACTTAAGGCAGATTTGTCGTTTTTACACCTAAATCAGCTGATTAACATAGAAAACCGTATTTTTTTTATGAAAAAGTATATTTTGGCCCTTTAAGGGCCAAAATACATATATTTTGAAAATTATTTGTGACGTAATAGGAAGTGATAAAAGGGTGGTTCAAAATATTTTCTTGTGTAAGATTTTGCAAGGATTCCACTGGTTTAAACAGATTTCCAAAATCACTTCTGGTTTCGGAGATATAATTTTTCACCGATTTCAAAGGGCTCCCATACAAATATGGTTAAGGCGAGGTTGCCAGGTAAAGAACTACTTGACTTAGGGTTTTAAAAAATGAGCCTCCCTGCCAAATTTGGTCAATATATCTAAATTAGTCTTCGAGCAATGCAAGTGACAGCCATTTTTTCTGAGTGCATTTTTCTTATCCATAAGGCCTCATTTTGCAAATCTATTTAAATATTTAAAATCAATGTATTTCGATTATATAAATCAAAATTGTCGGTTTTAAACCTAAAACAGTCGGTTAGCATTGAAATCTGCATTGTAAAACGTAAAAGTACATTTTGGCCCTTTGAGGGCCAAAATACCAATTTTTTGAAAATTATTTGTGACGTAATAGGAAGTGATATAAAGATAGATTAAAATATTGTCTTATGTAAAATTTTGCGAGGAATCCACTGGTTTAATCAGATTTTCAATATTTACTTCCAATATATAACATAAATTTTTTTACCGATTTCAAAGGGCTCCCATAAAAATATGGTTAAGGTGATGGTGCCAGCTGACGAACTTGACCTAGATTTCTTAAAAATGAGCTTGCCTGCCAAATTTGGTCAGAATATTTCAAATCTTTCACGAGCTATGCGAGCGACATACATTTTTTCCGAGTGAATTTTTGTTAATCATAAGGACTCACTTCGTTCATCCAATAAATAAAGTGACTAAAAAACTTTAACGTTGAATAAATTGAATAAATATAAGCAATAAAAATGTATAAATTAATGATAAAATTGATACAATGAAACATCATTAGTTAGTTTTCAACACAACAGTGGTTTTATTAAACACAGATTAATATCTGAAGAGTTAAATTAATATTTAAAACTAAAATTATTAAGGGTCTAACATGTTTCAGTATTAGTCAGGTGCCTGCATAAAACTAACGGTAAACACGCTATACCCACTCACTCCTCGCACGGACTGTACTTTGGGACATATGAAAGTGGGACATGTGCAATGCAGGTCGTTATTAAAAAATTACATTTAGGACATCTGAAATTGGGACAAATGAAACTTTTGTTGTTTCATATTTACTGTAGCAGATTTTGGGACTATTGGACTTTGGGACATATGAAATTTCAAACATTTAGTGTTATTTTAGAGAGTTTGGGACATATGAAATTAGGACATTTGACAAATTTTATTACTGAAATAATTTGGGACATATGAATTTGGGACAAATGCATTTTTTTATACCTTCTATATTTTGTAAGATTTTTGGGACAAATGAAATTGGGACACGTGAAAATATTGTAATTGGGACAACTGAAATTGGGACAAGTGAAAATGTCAATAATGTCATAGTTTGGGACAAATGAAATTGGGACATTTGGCATGTTCCCGCTAATTTTGGGACTAATGAAGTTTGGGACATATGAAATTTTAAAAATTTAGTGTTATTTTAGAGAGTTTGGGACATATGAAATTGGGACATTAGACAAATTTTATTATTGAAATAATTTGGGACATATGAATTTGGGACAAATGCATTTTTTATACCTTCTATATTTCGTAAGATTTTTGGGACAAATGAAATTGGGACACGTGAAAATATTGTAATTGGGACAACTGAAATTGAGACAAGTGAAAATGTCAATATTATCATAGTTTGGGACAAATGAAATTGGGACATATGGCATGCTCCCGTACTATTATCTGAGAAAACTTAATGCCTGCATAAAACAAGCGGCAAATGCACTACACCTACTTACTCCTGGCACTGACTGTACTTTTGGACATATGACATTGGGACATATGACATTACAGGTTTTTATTAAATAAAATGTGTTGGGACATCTGAGATTGGGACAAATGAAACTCTTGATATTTAATATTTATTGTAACTTATTTTGGGACAAATGAAGTTTGGGACATATGAAAATTTAAAAAATTACGTTTTTTTAACAGTTTGGTACAAATGAAATTGGGACATTTGACAAATTTTATTATTGAAATAATTTAGGACATATAATTTTAGGACTGATGAAAATTACAACTGAAGAATAATTTGGGACAAATGAAATTGGGACATAAGACAATTCTGATGTTATAAGAATTTTGGGACAAATGAATCGTGGGACAAATGAAAATGTTAATATTTTCATAGTTTGGGACATATGATATTGGGACATTTGCAACGTACCCTTATTTTAGAGAGTTTGGGACATATGAAATTGGGACATTAGACAAGTTTTATTATTGAAATAATTTGGTACATATGAATTTGAGACAAATGCTTTTTTTATATACCTTCTATATTTCGTAAGATTTTTGGGACAAATGAAATTGGGACACGTGAAAATATTGTAATTGAGACAACTGAAATTGGGACAAGTGAAAATGTCAATATTATCATAGTTTGGGACAAATGAAATTGGGACATTTGGCATGCTCCCTATTAAATTTATTTTAAACATAGACTCGCTAGAACTCGCTTTCAGTCTTGTGGCTACTTCAGTGTTTATAAGTGTAAATAATGTATTCACTTTCAGTCTTGTGGCTGCTTCATTGTTTACAAGTGTAAATAATGTTTTACGCAATTCTATACATCGATGAATCTTTATAATAATCTTTATAATATATTTAGAATAATTAGATTTGTGTGGTAGCGATGCTGAGCGCGCTGGACCGCTCGGTGGGGGAGGTGGTGGGGGCGCTGCAGGCGCGAGGGATGCTGTGGAACTGCGTCGTCGTGTTCACCACTGACAACGGAGGACCTGCCGCCGGCTTCAACCAGAACGCCGCGTCCAACTGGCCGCTGCGAGGGGTAAACTCTTCAACCTGAATTTTTAATTATCTATATCGCGGTTATTACCCAACATATCTTGATAAAACTTGGCATGAGCATGGCTTTTTTGGTTCAGATTTACATGATATTGTTTTAAAACCACCAAAATTTTTGCATGACTGTTGCAGCAGACCTGTATGCTCATTCCCAATGTTATTCTTATTAACTTCCGCACTATTGAATACTGTGTTCATAGGACCGTCCTCATAATTAGACCAGTTCGTAAAACTGTTAACTGAGGAAATTGTGGTTCTGATTCCACGTTAAAATGTAGGTCCCTTAGTTGCCATTGGCTGTTGAGCTATTAATTAACAGTCCAGTCTAAGGAACATGTCGGCCTTAGTCAGTAACAAGACTACAAGATCGCGCCACAATCATCCGTCTCTAATCTGTCATTCATAAAAAAATACCTAACTGGGTAGGTCGCCATTTCAAGTAGTGTATCTAATGTATCTATGGTTCCGGACAGCCTTACTGGCGGGTGGCAGAATGTGGAAACTCTACAAATCATCTGCTAAAACTCACGATTGTGTCGATCTGTCAAAACACTGTTTATATTTTTAAGGCACATCAACACTACGAAATTGCAATACTTTACCGAAAGTTGTCTTGCACAATATGACACGTAATATTAAGTATTGCCACTACTAATGAGAATAAAACCTTTTCTTAGACTTGCGGCAAGCTCTGCGAGAACTTTTACCGTCATTTTACGTGTAAGTTTGGAATAGATTTCAACGAAACCTTGTTTAGATTTAATAGTTATTGCATATGAGCTTGCAGCATAAACTTTCATATTGTAAGTGCGTGTTTACTTAAACTTGTGATCATATGATTGATTGACAAAACAACACAAATGTTTCACGCCAATTCCGAATACAGTGCACTCACTCACCCGCCAGTAAGGCTGTCAACTATAATTATTGTTTATATTGGCAATACGATCGTTTTAGCGAATTTCCCCTATAGGGAAGAAGCTGTTACCGTAGGTCTCATGGTAAGACCTAAGCCTAAAACCATCATAACTTTTCTTTTTGAGGTACTCAGATGCCAAAAACACCATTCGTTCACTTTCATAAATATAAATATAAATATATATATATATATATATGTGCCTTTAAGCACGATAACTTGCGCAAAAATGGTCCAATCGGAATGAAATTTGGCATAGACGTGTAAAGTAGTAATTATTCGGACGAGTTCATAAACCAGCCCGATCGGACCACCGGAAGGGGGGGTAAAGGGGGGTAAACCCCCCAAAAATGGGTTTTTTGAGATTTTTACATAGAAAAATAAAATTATTGGCATTATTGAATTTAGCCCAAAAAAACAAACAATTTAGTATTTTGAATCATGGCTCTATGTCCATTGGTTGCCGAGATATTGAAAGTGGTAAACACAGTACATTGTCCCAATGTTAACCTTATGGGAAATAAGTAAATTTCTATATCTCGCTTATTTCTCAATATATCTTGATAAAACATGGTAAATGGCTTCTCCTAGTTCAGATCTACTAAATATTGAATTAAAACCACCCAGTTTTAATATACCTGTAGCAGCAAACCTCCATACTCATTCCCCATGTTATATGGAGCTTACAAAAACATGTCAAATCTCGCTACGTTGGATCGAAATATGTTGTTTTGCACTTGAAATTCGCTGAGTATGCAGGTCTGCTGCAACGGGGGTATTGTATAAATAATGCTTCTCAACTAACCCATAATTTTATATGGCATTTGATAGGTATTGTTATTCACATATACGCTATTGGTATTGATATGTAAATTTTACTCTGTGGTTAAAAATTAAACTATGTTTGACGTAATGTTTATTTCTTTTAAGAAGGCACACGAATACAAAAAAACCTTGATAATATTATTCACTATATACTAAATTTACATTATGTTTTTAGCTCCAAGGTAAGATCCATAAGAATCAATTGAAAAGCACATTTTACTGTTGTAGGTATTGTACATAAATTTGATGTAGTCTATTTTTTAAATGAAATTTGGAAATACATGAAGAAGAGCCATAAAAATGTCAAATTATATCAAACCCATAGCGAGGAAAGCACTGCTGACGGCACAGGGTTCAAGGTCATTAGATTACAAAATCGGACAAGAAAAACTTGAGCACACTTAAAAATTGCATACAATACCTATCTAGGGAATGAAAGAGCATATTTTTTTTCATATTCTCATAACACACTTCAATTAATGAGGTTATTAATAAGGTTAAAAATAGGAAAATTCTAAATTTATTATACTGAGGTTAATGGATTCTACATGCCACCCCTGAGTAGTATAGCAAAAATGGCATGCAGAGTAGTTCATTTCTTGCCATACATTGATGAAAGTGGCTGGAGTAATAGATTCCACAGCTAAAGCTCCAAATTATAACAGGCAATTTGCTGATTCGACAATGAGACTTCATTCTTTTCACTGTTCAATGCCATATAAATTATAATTGGTTGGTTAATGGGTTTCAAGTAATGCACATATAATTGTATAAGCTCTATCATTTTGAAACCGCCTGTAAATTCTAGGTAGAGTGTATTATCGAGGTAATGAAAACCAAGATGGCCTCAAGTTATGTTTTAAAGAAACGGTACACCTCTGATTATCGAGATTAATTTGGTAGAGATCCGATCCATATACTCCAAAGTTACTTAACAAATAAATAATGTTTGAGTAGTAAATTGTCTTCATAGTATTGACGTCATTGCCAGTACTGTCAGATTGTAGCAAACGACTCTCGTTATTGTGGTTCTCCGTGGTTAAAAAAAATTTTAATCGTAAAATATGAATATTGCAGTTTTCTTATGGCTTTGTATCTTGCACGATACAGTATCCATCTGACGATATATCATGGCAGTATGACAGGTGGCAAATCTCATCTACATTTGCATCAAATCTTTTCAAATTTATGATTCAACTGCCAATTAATGAGATTGAATTTTACCTGAAAGTTTGAATTCTATGTATCTTACATCATTATGTTGTCAAGTCTAAATGACAATATTTCAGTTGCGACTGAAAACATTATACTTTAAAGAAAATCCACTTTTTCACCATAATTATCTTCCTCAGCCTCTTCTGGATATTTCAGGATCTGGACAGTTTGAATCTGGATGGTTTGAAGTTATATCGGACATTACCCCGTTTATTTATTCTTCTCGTCACTGTATACTTTGTATTTCCTTAAAAAATTAACGGAAAAATGTATCAGAAAATGTGTTTGAATTTAAATTATAAGTGTAGAGATTCATTTTGGACCACCCTGAGCCCAGGAAAAATAATTCTGGTTTAGAATAACAACTTTAATATTTTGTTTTCCTATCACTTATTTCCCTCTACCCTAATATTGTTAAATGATTTCGACAAAATAACATTTTTTTAAAATTAAACAAAACACCTTCATTCCAAGTCAGTATTTTAAGTCAAGTTTGCCGCTAGGTGAAGAACACACTGTGGGAGGGAGGGGTGCGAGGTGCGGGGGTGGTGTGGAGCCCCCTCCTGCCCAGCGGCTGGATATCCACCGATCTCATGCACATCTCTGATTGGCTGCCTACCCTCCTCTCCGCAGCACAAGGGGACACCAGGTAAACTGGGCAACAGTGTATGAAATTTGATAGGCTTTCAAATTCTTTTTTTCTTTTTTCTTATAAAAAGACAACTTAAATAATTTTTTATTGAGCTATTTTCTAAGGTGGTTTTATGGGTTTTTAATTGAAGTAAATTAAGAAATTCAAACTCTAAACAGCTTTTCCCAGGAAACCTCACTCAAACAGTCGCTATAGAGGCCTTGAAAAATTATGTAAAACTTAAATCAGCCTCTCCCTTGTAATGGTACATAAATTCTCCCCCCCCCCCTTTGGAGTGTTACATAATCTATGGAGCCCTATAATGGTGAAAGATTTATATGAGTAAACAGTGTTGCATCGAGGCTGGAGCAGCACTCCGCTGGAGCTTCAACCGGTGCTGCCTAGAAATGCCTTGGCAAATGTCATAATATAGTATGTCGCGGCCAAAATTGAAGAAAAGCTGTCAAGAATTGAGACTGCTAGATTGCTGAGGTATACATTGTATACATTAACTTTTGAGCATATTTTTTTGGACAGAAGAGGTTCCAATCTTATGCATAATATTGGTATTTTTGAAAATGTTCAATAATTTGTCAAAGAAATTACATCTTACTTTAGAATAAGATGCGAAGCAATAAACAGTTTTATTCTCTGTTTTGATATAAAAATATTATTTGTTAAGAAAATAAACTATCACTTTCTTACAAATGAGCTACTAAGGCCTGATTTCACCAAACATCAGTTAAGGGTCGGTTAATAAACCGTTCGTTAAAGATAGGAAAACAGTATTAAACAGCTGATAAAATTAAACTAACCGAGCCTTAATGATGGTTTAAAGTTTGGTGAAATCAGGCCTAAAAGACAATGGTTGCTAAATACTAAAATATATTTACTTGTTGCAGCATTTTGAAAAACATTGATGGAATAAATCAATGGCCCAGTATGGCTCAGGGAGTCCCATCTAACCGAACAGAAGTTCTGCACAACATTGATGATATCTATGGGAGTTCTTCAATGACAGTTGGTGACTGGAAAATTGTCAAAGGTATGATCTCTCTTTGTATAAAATTCTTATACAGTCAATTCTCGCTAACTCGAATTATTTTAAATTCCATTGTAATAACCTGTTGTCTAAGTAAAACATAACCATACAAAGTTTTTATGGTGGTTTTAAAGTCTTCAAGTTGAAGATAGACAAAAATTACCTCCATAACTCAAGTTAAGTTGAATTCAACTTACAATTTAGCTCCACAAGTCGAAGTTTACCTATGTAACTCACAGTATTCTCAACAGACCTCTGTAAGTTGAAACTCTGGCATACCAGCTGCAATGTTCCAATCAGCGCGTTTTTTAATCATTCTTAATTTTTGAGGTTAAGTCATGTCCAGTCCAGTGACACGGTTCATTATTCTAATACTCAAATTTTAATTTGGTTTACCTTTATATCAAATTTAGCTCAAATAATCTCTGTAAGTTGAATTTAATCAATAATTAACATGCCTAATTTGAACCATGTAACTAAACTAAACTACTGTATATGTAACTCGAAGCAAAATTGTAGTCCTGTAAAATTTTGAGTCAGCAAGATTTGACTGTACCACTATCTTAACCTAACACAAACCCTCGATAACTAAATTGATATCCTCATTTGATCGGTTATGATAACCATAGCGAGTTCAAAAGTCGAATGTGAAGACCCATCAAAAGAGCAAAATACTCCGATTAGGGAAATGTTTTGAATAAAAATCTTATTTTCTTGCTTATCAACCCCTCTTTATTGCCTCTTATTTTCAACGACGCTAATATTAATATTCATTTTCTGAATATCTATGAGAAGAATTGTACAAAAATAAAACACACAATTTCTGGTAAATGGTCGGGTAATCTTAATAACATTTTGGAGGGTGAAGTAGATACCAGAGTGTATCGATTGTTGGTTGACAGGAACCAACTACGGAGGCCAGTGGGACGGGTGGTATGGTCCTAGCGGCCGTCCGGACAACCACACTCGGCCGTACGACGTCGGCGCAGTGATCGACAGTCCGGTCGGGCGAGCCGCGGCGACCCTGGGCCGCAGCATCTCTCCCGACAAGGTGCGTTCGTTGACGAGTAGGAATGTTTAGAGATAAGAGGAGACTGTTGGAATTTTTGAGGTTCTTGGAAAATATACATACCAGAAAATACTTTGATATATATTTTCTGGAAATGCTTAGGAAAATAACGATTACTGCTTAGTTATGTTTGGTAATCATTGTAGTGAAGTAGCAAGCCTTCAGAAGCAACAAGGCCTCGGTGATCATAAATGGCAACATCACACCAAAGGCTTTGAATAATTTTCTAATGGCCCCACCTGTTGTTTACTTTAAATCATCGAAGTTAGGGTTTTCTATAGTAGAACCTTTTTTAATCATTCTTAATAAGACAGGTACCTCATGGAGGACGTTACCCTGAATATGAGTGAAGTTTGAGTGTGATGATCGTGATGATTGTGGCGCGATCTTGTAGCCTTGTTACTGACTAAGGTTGGCATGTTCCTTAGACAGGATTGTTAATTAATAGCCCAACAACCAATGGCAGCTGGCTCAAGAAACAACCCTTCAAAAAGCTCCTAACTTTTATCGGGATCGATCCGGCTACCTACAAGTTTGTAGGCGGGCACTATAACCACTACACCAACCTTGATAAGAAGACCCTTAAGGGGATTCTGTAAAGAGTCTTGTCATCAAGGGTGTGTTCTTATCGAGGTTCTACTGTATTAAAAACCTTTGCAAAGTGATGTTGTCAGTTCAAAGATCGCCTTATTACTCAGGATGGCTATGGATGTATTCATTTACAGGTTTGCCTGAGGAAACAATTTACATACGTTTTTCAAAGAACCATCCATGAATTCGCAGAAAGCGATAGGATTTTTTAAACAGTCCCTTGAAACATACTTTGCAATGTTTCCTCAAGGAAAGATAACAACAAAGAGTTAATTTTTCATTGTTCCTCAAGTGATAATCTTTTTTAAAATTATAAATTTCTTGTTGCTAGATTTCACATTGAATGTGTCAAGTATGCCAAATGTGGTAAAAAATTAATTACAATTATCATGCCAAAGTGCTTTATCACAATAGTTTGTTAAAAATTACAAGCTTTTAAATTACAAGCGTTAAAAATTACAAGCGGTTTGGTTAATAACATCATTGTGCTTGTCAAATTTCTTAACAAATAAATGTTAAATTAATGGGATTGACCTGTTAAAATTAACGATACATTTAAGTTCAAGTTGAAAGATTTAATGGGCTGACCTTCCAAAGATTTGTGTTAGAAATATTACATGCTTACATGTCTTCAAATTGTTAAGTTCAATTTTAAATGTATAAAACAATTGTTACACACATATTTCCATACAATACAAGTTATTAAGAGATATTTTACATCTAATCAGTGCTTGATTTGTAAAAATTGAGGTACCGGAACTGTAATTTGACAATTTGTACATAACCCCCCCCTTTACCATTTTTTCCTTGGTAAAATATTGTTTGGCTATGTGATTAATTAGGCCGATTTAAAAAGTCACATTTTATCCCACTCAAATTTTTTGATAAGTGAATTAAAAACTAACATAGCATTATTTTCCTAAAAAATGAATTGTCTAAAAAATTCTAGGCCTAGTTTTTTATGGCCCCTTGTGAGAGTATTCAGGTCTTTTTGGCGTTTTCAAGATTCAGCTTAGCTCAAGAAAAAAGAGCATTAATCTCAGAGAGAGCGCTAATTTCAGGCCGAAATTCCGCGCGTAATTTCCGTACATTTCAAGCGATCGTTATTTTCGGTACTCCGGCCGGTTACACTTAATCCTCTCTTATAGCAAATTCTCCGACCGATCATACGCGATCGTCTTTTGCGGCAAATTCTCTGGCCGATTCACGCGATTGTCTTGTGCCGCGAATTCACCTGCTGATCATCCGCGATCGTCTTTTGCGGCAAATTCTCCGGCCGATTACACGTGATTGTCTAGTGCGGCAAAGTGTCCGTCCGATTACACGCGATCGTCTCTCGTGGCAAATTCTCCGGCCGATTACACACGATCGACACTTGCGGCAGAAAGAGGTCCCGGAACGCCGTTCCGCCACGTTCCGCCGCAAATCAAGCACTGCATCTAATAATTTTTCAAATAAATTTTCAGGCACTAAAACTCCGGAAGAAAATGGAGGTTAAATGTACAGGAGAAAAGTCAGTCTGTTTACCTCTGCAGAGCGCCTGCCTGTTCAACGTCAAAGCCGACCCCTGTGAAGAGAACAACTTGGCAAGCAGGCGAGTTAGAAATTTTTATTTTCATAAATAAACAATAATAACAATCCAACCTTTTTTGAACAGAAGAAATTACACTAAAGTTTGTCAATATTGGCACTGCATTGAAACTAGTCCTCCAAGATTAGGGTAACACTGTAACTTTTTTATGCTTTCCTCTGGGTATTTTTTGTCAATAATCTAGAAATACCAACCTTAAAAAGGTTTAAACTGTTTTTTGACTTTTCTTTTTGATATGTTCTAGTTTCTTTTAAACCAGCACTTTAATCTGAGTCGGCTCAGTGTAAGGTTAAAATATTTATAGTATATGTAAGATTGTCTTAGAATTTTGTAATTAAAGATTTTTTTGGTCAGGTATATTAGCGGGTGAATAAGTGCGCTTAGGGTTAAACATAAACATGTTACCTAGATAACACGGTTGGGATCACTTTCCTGTTGAATGCTCACATATAAAAAATAAATCTTATGGAAATTTGCTGAGTACGCAGGTCTGCTGTTATCTAGTATTATCTAGGCAACATGTTTAAGCAGTGACGGATCTACACTTACTGTCGCCCGGGGCAAAATCGGAGTTTGGCACCCCCCCCCCCCCCGGGCACTAAACACTAGAAATGTATTATATTTTTAATGTGCCTTTGATGTGATGGATGAGCAATTATCTCGTACCGTATATCATTATATGATTTTATCTTATGGTTCTTGTGATTTTTTACAACCAATGTTCATAGGCTACGATACAGTCTAACCAAAAGCTGTTATTGCCAATATGACCGGGAAATTCCAGCCGCTGTTAAACATCTGTAAAACCAAAGCAAGGTGTCTACCAGATTTCACATGAAACTTCCGACTTTTTTCTGACCTTTCCCAACTATTTCAACACAATTCCCAACCAGTGAAATCGCCCATGTTGCCTCCAAAAACGAATACTTGAGCTCAGCAATCTATGTAAAGTAAAATATTTGATGGCCGCAATGCGACCGAGAGATTTTTTGGCCGCGATACGTCCCAACATATTTAAAAGCCGCAATGAGACCAAGAGATTTACTGCGATCACAGAAACAGTGAGCGATTTTTTCCGACCGCAATACGACCGAGAGGTTTACCGGCCGTAGTTTATACGACCGCAATTTGTCAGCCGCGATGCGACTGCGAAAGGTGTAACAGGCCAAGAAAAAGGGCGAGCGGTAGTTTCAATGCGACAGATATGTGTTAGCCGTGCTCTAAACGACAGATTTTTCGGCTTGAATATGGTCTTGCAACAAAAATGACGACCCCAAAAATAGCGAAATATTGTCGGCAGTGAAACAACAAAGAAATATGCCTGCCAGCAATGACTGATTATCTGTTCAAGATATGGCTAATTGATGTGACGGCCGCGAAAAGAGCGGAAGAATTGTCGTCCATTATACGACCAAGAGATCTGCCGGCCGCAAAAGGCGATTTCCGGCTACGAAATTAGCGAGCGCTCTTTCGGCCGCGGGACGAGTGAGCTATTCTCCGTCCGCGAAACGAGCGAGCGGGTTTCTTGCCATGAAACAACGAGAAATGTGACGAAAACAGAGACAGGTTTGACGGCCGCTATGTGACAGAGATTTTCCTGCAGTGATGCTACTGAGAGATTTGCCGCCGCAAAACGAAAAAATTTACTTTAAATATTTTTTTTCAATTTTTACTCAACCGCAGCCAGCCAGTTGGGGCGCCGCTGGCGCCCCCTACTGGCCGGCGCCCGGGGCAGGTGCCCCCGCTGCCTCCCCCCTAGATCCGTCACTGTGTTTAAGTAAAGACGTTTTGTGGAGTATCCGCTTCCTGCCACCTGTCAGTACGACAGTCCAGAACTATAACTGACATTACCATTATCCAAATGCAATAAACTTGACCTCGATGAGTTCAACTGAGACCTCGCCTGCTTACCTAGGTATCCACAAGTGCTCCGTCACCTCGACTCTCTACTGAGTGCCCTCAACAAGACAGCCATGCCCCCGGGGAACCTCCCCCTCGACCCCCGCGGGGACCCCCAGCGCTGGGACCACACCTGGACCAACTTCGGCGACTTCCTCATAACCTCCAACGACATCAACAGATGAAGTCTACAATAACTTTCTCTAGCATAGGATTTTATATTTATTTTATAATTTGAATTTTAAGTGAACGAACCTCATCTTCTATGATCATGGATTTTCACTGGGAAAATTTCCTATTCCAAGTTTCAACTTAGAATGAACTTTTGACTTTGAGTAAAATCTGCCTACAGAAGGTTTCTCATTGCATAAATGAACAGGAAAAACATTGTTTTACGTCTTGCCCAAGTGCAGATCAATAATCAAAATAGTTATTTATGTATTTAAGAGCGAAAAGTAGATCTTTCTCACTTGAGCTATACCTTATGGGGTAATTTAAGCGACAGCGAAAGACACTTTAACACTTAAGAAATAAGATACATACAACATTTTTCCTACAACTGCATTTTTGGATTCTCAAACGATAAATACAATCACATCCATTGTAGCTGAATGTGCCATTATAATTTTGAGGTTATAAACAAGTCAAGCTCAGTCGCATCAAAACGGAAGCAGAAGCATTGGAGCCAACGACTGTGATTGGCTGGAGCGTGTAGACTAACAATGCAATCAGCTGGCGAGTGATAAAGGCATTATCGCTCACTATTCAGTACTGTCCCCAGTTCTGTTACTATTAACAGCTGTTTTCTGGTTGGGTTTCATCTTTTGATTTATTAATAAAGACACATTGCCAGTAGTTCAGTTTGTTTTTGTACTTTAAAAAGATCTCCAGATGGTTTGGACTATTATGATCAGATGAAGGTCTGATCCTGAGTTTTAATTAGAAGGAATCTACTTTAATGGCAATAAATAGTGTAATGGGTTAAAACTTCATTAGAATCAAATATAATCTATTATTTATTCCTACCACTGCAAGGAAATAATCACATTGCCACACCTGGAAACAGTATGCAAAACAGTTCATTTCGCTCGCTAAATCAGGGTTACTTGAAATGTAGAAAAGGTTAAGGTGGCAAACAAGACAGATAACTATGACGTCAAACACCACAGACCAGTTTCTATTGGTCAGAAATCCCATGACACTCACCGTATTCTAAATTCTAGTTGCCTTGTTCTGAATCAGCTGATTTCATTGTCACCGTTTCTATCTCAACTTCCGGCTCGTTCCAATAGAATACAAACATAACCTCAATGAACTTTGATGTACGGGTTAGTTAATAACTCAAACTGTTAATAAGTTTAAACTGTTTAAATAATGGTGATAGGAAAAATATTGTGTGTATTACGAGCACAAATAGTCATTGCCGCTCTTGTAATGTTTGGCCGCAATCAAGCCAACGCTTCGTGCAGCCATTTACAATTCTCGAGCGGAAATGACATACTCTGTGCTCTTCATACACAATAAGACCATACATTTTGTCTATGTCCAAATCTGAATTTTGGTTTGGCAGGTTTTATTTAAAAAGCCTAAGCTATAAGTTGTTATCAATTGATGTTTTTTAATAACTTCTGGGAAAATTGTAATTAGAAATAATGCTCCCCATAGTTTCAGTGTAATATTTTGTAATACAAGTATGTAAAATAAAGAACTACAAACTTTTTGTCTTTCATTTGATTAATCTTCATAGTTTGAAAGTAGCTATTATTTTTGTAAATATAAGATTAGAATAGAAAGGTTTTTTAGGTTTGTGGATGATAACTACTGGGCATTACCTGTAGAGACAAGATAAAACTATTTTCAGCCTTTACAGGGCCATGATTTCAGTCATTCATGAAATCATTATTTTTGAATGTTATAGCTAAAAAATGGCTTGATTTAAAACCTCAATTCACTCGAGTCCCATACGGAACCTTTTCACTTCCCATATGGAACGTGAAAACATAAACATAAGTCTGAACTAACCTTTGATAAACATTAATTTGCATAAAGTGGCGCAGAAATATCTGTAAGTGGTCTCACAATGCTTTGTATACTTTCAAAACCATTTATACAAATTGAAAAAAAGATTTTTGCAAAACTAGAGTGACGCGTAATTTTGTGACATCCTGTATGGAACCAGCTTTCTGTTTTTCAAAATATAACAACTTTACAATAAATCCAAAACATATAACGTATTGGTTTACTAATCAACATTCAAGTAAAAGTATATCTCATCCTATAGAACCAGTTTAAATATTTTTCTCAAGTCCATGTAGTAGTTGTAACCATAGTTAAATTGTCCTGTACGGAACTTACAATGGCTGTTCATCATGATTTACTTCCATCGTTTAACTAAAAGGACGAAAGTGGTGAGTGCATGACTTCCCAAGTAAATCAGTGATATTATAGCTGTCTTGGATATCTTTATCAAACAAAAGTAGAAGGACATATAATAAACAACGGCAATTATCAAGAGTCCGAAATTAACTGCAGTTCTCTGAAGTTTGTAAAAGGATACAGAGATAACCAAAAATACTAGGTATGCATCAATCTTGATCCAAAAAGTTATTTAGCTTTGCTTCTTTACCTCAATTTAGATAAATGTTTTGCTATGCCATTGTTCTTAAAAATAAGGACAAAAATAAACGCTTTAACACCATTTTCCTCTTCTAGGAACAAAATTCGTCCAGCCTACATGTTGTTATTTCTTAACTTTCAGTCAATGATTCTTAGCTCAAGAGTAAAGAAAGGATTCAAATGAAACAAACATTTGTAAAATTCCAAATATAAGGTGTAGGCTTTATTTATTTAAACAACACTGTGATACATTTATAAGTACAAATATTGTGTTTTTAGTGTGCGGTTATGTTCATTTCTAGATGTCTCCACTGTACAGTCCTACACCTATATATTGTTATTAGTTAATAGTATTTTTTTTAGACCAAAAAGCTTTCTTGCGTTATTGTTTATTCCACACTTTGACAAAACAACACGTAAGGTACAAAGATTCCTAATGGACTCCATCGACCGGATGCACGACACCTCAGACATTGTAGCTGCGGCTCAACTCAACGAAATAATACTTTCGGGTATAAAGCTCTCCCTATGTGGCTGCCGTTCTAAAGTTCTATCCGAAATAATCAAACTGTACCTACACTATACAAAAGTTACCGAACATCCGTTATTAACAAAATAATTTATTCTATACAATCGGTAAGTAGTAAACAAAATTACTCAACGATTCAAAAATGGAATGTATTACCGAGAGAAACGGAATAAAAAGGAGAATACACATTTATGAGGAGTGACAGTGTCGATACTACTCTAATATAGCACAGGTCTAAGATATCAAGCTAGGTGATGATATGCATAAAAATACATGTTTCTCTTACATACAAATAGGTTAGGACCTAAACGAAATAGCTCCAGCCTGGCAACAACCGTACAAGTAAAAAAATATCTTACAGCAATTTCAACATTGAGAACACATTTAAAACAAAACCGACGACTAAAATTTATTGTTATTTATTGCGAAACCAAGTGATTTTCAGTTATCTAGGCAGTTCTGTGCAATAATCTGTGTAACTACTATTAGTAACGTCTTTCCAACACTTCTAATTAACACTAAATTAAAATTAATACGATTATTGTTTTGTTCAGTATCGTAACCCGAGTATTAATTACCCTCGAACCGTAAGCCTATCTAAGATTATTAAAGAAATGGCACTTACAAAAATGAGAAAATAATAGATTTATGCTCTTAGCGTACTTTAATTTATATTCCACTTATATTTAGCCTACTGGCAAGAATTTTCAATACAAATTTACATAAATCACAATATAGTTTGTAGCATTTAATTTTGTATGAATGTCTATACATTTCATGTACTGATTAATAAGTTAAAGTTTAAAAATCATCCTGATTTTACATGTAATTTATACATATCCATATGAATAATTTAAATAAAAAATTAAATAATATCAATAATAAACAAGGTAAACTTGTAATACCTTCAAACACAAATAATACTGTTCAATACTTTGTAAAAAATAATAAATGCAAACAATAACTCATGGACCTAATATAAATTCTCAATTTCCGCTCGACCCTGTAATCACAATCGGGAAAATCGAAATCAGATATCAGGAAACCTCTACTATTTGTATAATATTTACAGATTAAGTAGTGATAATTTTGTTTATCGCGTCTGTCCGGCGGCGGTTTTTTTTTAAGTCAAAGCACCAGCCAATGATAACGGAAACCCAAGTGACAACAAGACGGATACGTGGGGACGAAGCGACTAAGGGTTTAGATGGCTAGGGTGGAGTTGTCCCACTCGAGGTCCTTGACTTTGCTGACGGCCGGACTCTCCTCCTCCTCGTCGCTGGAGTCAAGGTCGTCGTCGTGGTAACTCGAGTTGTCGTCGGACGAGTCGTCCTCGTCGGGCGCCACGTGCGACTGGCCGTGCACGCCGGGCTTCACGCCACGCGGGCTCTCGAGTTGCTGCGGACACACAGAAATATGACTCTCTAGTTGCTGCAGACACGCAGAAATATGAATCTCTATTTACTGTGGAAACAGAGAAATATGACTCTCTAGTTGCTGTGGGAACACAGAAATATAGCTCTCTAGTTGCTGCGGACACACACAAATGTGACTCTCTAGATACTGTGGAAACACAGAAATATGACTCTCTAGTTGCTGTGGAAACACAGAAATATGACTCTCTAGTTGCTGCGGACACACACAAATGTGTCTCTCTAGATACTGTGGAAACACAGAAATATGACTCTCTAGTTGCTGTGGAAACACAGAAATATGACTCTCTAGTTGCTGCGGATACACACAAATGTGACTCTCTAGTTACTGTGGGAACACAGAAATATGACTCTCTAGATGCTGTGGTAAAGAGGTATTTTTGAAACATATTTAATGTTTTTGAGTAAAAAATATGTTGGATTGAAATATGTGATTTCGGCTGATTTCAACATTGATACACTGCTAAAATCACAAGAGACAGAAACTTTTTTGAATTTATTACGTTCATTTGACATTTATTGGTTAAATGAGGAGCCTACTAGAGGTGATAAATGTTTAGATAATATTATGACAAATATTGACAGAACACTAGTTAAATGTAATGTTATAGAACCTCATTTATCTGATCATGCAGGAGTGTATGCTCAGTTTAAAGATTTGTTTAATGTAAGGGAAGAGGTACTTAACAAAGTTGCAACCAAGGTCATTAGAGAATTAACTCCCGTATCACTCACAAATTTTAAAAACAATCTGTCACATGTGGATTGGAAACTGGAAAATTTTAGTGATGTTAACGAAGCTTTTGGACATTTTAACTTGCTATTGACTAATTCATTTAATGAATGCTGTAGAGTTAAGGAAGTAAAAGTGAGTACTTTTAAAAGGCCAATAATAAAATGGTTTACACCTGTATTGCAGAAACTTTAAGTATATGTGTCAGTTTTTTATGATAGATATAAAAATAGTAAGGGTACCAGGAATGAGATAGTTTATAGAGAAGAATACTTAGATGTTAAAAGAAGGTATAAAAATAAGATAAACTATTGTAAGAAAATTGCTAATGAAAAGTACATTGAAAATTCCTCTAATAAATGTATAGCTGCATGGAATGTAATAAAAGCTGAATCAAATTGTATAACAAATACACCAGAAAAATTGATTGATTCAAATACTTTTAACAGCTATTTTGTTTATGTTGTAAATGATTTAATGTTACATACAAATAGGAACGTATCTACCAAAAATGCTGTAGAGTTTTTAGACAATTTTATTACTAGCAGGAGAAATGATAATCTTTTTAAGTGGCAGAGAATAAAATCCAGTGATATAGCTGAGTGAGTGTATAGTCTTAGTTCCTCATGCAGTGAGGACTATTATGGTTTATCTAATAAAGTCATGAAGGAAATTATTCTAGAGATAGTTGAGCCATTAACTTATCTGTTTAATAGGATGTTAGAACAGGGATTGTATCCACAAGCACTTAAGGTAACAAAGGTGATACCAGTTTATAAGAAAGGTGACCAAGCTATAGACCAATCTCACTTGTTCCTATAATTAGTAAAATTTTTGAAACATGCATTAAATCACAGTTGAATCATTTTTTCATTTCTAATAATTTGTTTTGTGACGAACAATTTGGTTTCATGCCAGGCAAAAATACTTGTAAAGCAGTTGAAAATTTGGTTGGTAATGTGTTAATAAACTTTGAGGATAAACTGCTCTCATCTGCACTATTGATTGATCTATCAAAAGCATTTGATTGTATAAGCCATGAACTTCTGATAGAAAAGTTGTCTCGGTATGGAATTAGGGGTAAGGAGCTTAAGTTATTAGAATCATACCTAAGCGATAGAGTGCAAATGGTAGTACAGGGTAAAGATAAATCTGACATTAAAAATATAAATATTGGTGTTCCACAGGGCTCAGTTCTTGGTCCCCTTCTTTTTGTTATCTGTGTTAATGATTTTGCTTTTAATGTTCCATGTTCATCTATCCTGTATGCAGATGACACAACACTTGTTAATTATAGTAATGATTATGATGAATTAATAAGAATTGAAAGACAAGCTTTACAATCTGCATTAAAATGGTTTCAGTCTAACTCTCTGATTGTTAATGATCAAAAGACTGAACAGATAATATTTTCACTTAATTATACTATTTATAAGGATTTTAAGTCTGTTAAATTGTTGGGTATTCACCTAGACAGTAGATTAAGTTGGGATTGTCACGTGGAACAATTGTGTAAAAAATTAGCTAGAGTCGTATATCTCCTTAGAACTCAAAATGTGTGTTACTGAAGATGCGCTTATTATGCTTTTTTCCATTCTCATTTGAATTACGGCATAATGCTTTGGGGAAACTCACCAAGTGCGAAAAATGCTTTTAAATGGCAAAAGAAAGCTTTAAGAGCTATTAAGAATATATCTGATAGAGAGTCCTGTGAGCCTGTTTTCAGTGAACTTAAAATAATGACCCTTTCAAATATGTACATATATACCCTTTCAAATATGTACATATATAGCTGTTTAATTGATGTCAAAGCGTCCCTGAATGTTTTAACCATAATGAAATCCAAACATGATTATCCTACCAGAAAAGGGTATCGTTTAGATCTAATATCTGTCAGATTAGAAAAAACCAAATGCAGTCATTTATTTATGAAAGTTAAACTGTTCAATAAAATGCCTGAAAATGCATGGTATGTCTCCCTAAACAAGTTTACTAGAGTAGTTAAAGCATGGTTAAAGGAAAATGTTTTCTATACGGTGGATGAGTATTTGGCCTGTGATACTAGCAATTTAAGGTTTTAGATTTAAATATAGAAAATTTAATTAATATGCTAGTTATATATTTTTGTAGTTTATTTATTTTTTAATCATAGTATTTATTTATTTATTGGCCTGTTATTTTATATTTATAAGATCAAATATGTACTCAATATTTATGGACTTTGTCAATTACACATGTACTGTGTTTAAAGACAATAAAAATTCTTGATTCTTGAAACACAGAAATATGACTCTCTAGTTGCTGTGGAAACACAAATATACTCTCCAGTTGCTGCGGAAACACAGAAATATGACTCTAGTTGCTGTGGAAACACCCAAGTATAACTCTCTAGTTGCTGCATATACACATAATATGAATCTCCAGTTGCTAGTTGCGGAAACATATAATACGATTCTAGTTGCTGCGGAACACAGAAATATGACTCTCTAGTTGCTATAGAAACACATAAATTTGACTCTCTAATTGCTGAAGAAATACAATACGACTCTCTGACTGCAGAAACACATAACATGATTCTCTAGTTGCTGTGGGACACATATGACTCTCTAGTTGCTGCAAAAACAAATAAATATGACTTTTAGTTGCCGCGGAAACAAATAATATGACTCTACAGTTGCTGCGGGATTACATAAATGACTTTAGTTGCTGTTGAAACACACAATATTTCACTCTCTAGTTCCTACTGACACAGTATTGACTCTCTGGCTGCTGCGGAAACACAGACACTGACACTCTAGTTGTTGCGGACACAGAAATGTGACTCTCTATTTTCTGCGGAAACATTGAAATGTGACTCTCTAGTTGCTGTGAAAACAAAAATTTGACTCGTCATTATGGAAACAGAAATATGACCCTCAGGTTGGTGCGGGAACTAAGAAATGCAGTTCTCTAGTTGGTGCAAAAACACAGAAATATTTAGTTGCTGCGGAACCATAGAAATATGATACTTCTAGTTGCTTCAGAAACACATAATATGACTCTAGTTCCTGCTAAAATACAGATATATGACTCTATAGTTGCTGCGGAAACACAGGAATATGACCAAGTAATAGGTGCTAATGTGACCAAGTAATTGAGGCTTGTTTTTCACCCCCCCCCTCCAATCTAAGTTTTTAAAAAACAACAAGATAGGTTTACAAGAAAAAGGTATACCAAAATAGGGTTTGTTATAGTTACACATAAATTACCTTGAGCTGTTTGAAAAAAACCAGACCCATGAGGTTATTATATTGGAGACTCTAATCTGCTAAAGTAAATTTGTTATGTCAAAGTAAATTCTGAAGAATAATCTCAGATGGAAAAATAAATATATTTTATCAGAGGTGAATAGTGGTAAATTCAGAAAAGACCACATTGAATGGACCCTGTATGGTAACAATTGTGGATGAAACTGAGTAGTAACTGCTTTGTTGTGCCACAAGGGACAAACAATGAGCTCTGTTATGATATTAACCACTAATAAATAAAAAAAGTAGATTCACTACATTTTGAGATATAAAATCAAATATACACACCAATTTATATACTGCAATCACAGCACTAACACCATTAAGGTTTGACAATCTTATGTTTGGTCTCATGACAGAACTAACTGTTCCAAATGAGTTTAACTCTGACCATCTAAAATTCTTACACCCGATTAATAAATAAGAATATGTGTTAAGGGAAGATATGAATTAATTTTCCTACCTCCATAGGGTTGACGGTGATTGTGAGGGCGGAATCGTCCCAAGCCATTTCGGTGTCTTGTATCTCCTCCTGGGTGGCTCGGTGGTGGGCGGCTCGGATCCGGACCACGCCCAACACGATCATGAACAGCAAGAACCCGACACACACCACGATAATGATGGTCACCGCATGGCCTGCCACAGAAAATTCTTACATCATCTGTTCTTAGTTTACAGACAAATCTTAGAAGGGGACATTAATATAGTTAAGTCATTGAACATGTAATTGCAAATAAAAATGTTATTTTTGTGTTTTGTTGCAAAGGTTGATTTACAAGTTTCTTTACAAAGGGGCAATGGTAGATTGTCAGATGAATGCTCACACACAAATACAAAAAAAAAATACAGATACTCACACAAGACAACACACACATTACTGTCACAACATGAGGTGGTCAGGCAAATAACCTAGCAAATAATTTGTCAAGGAACAATTTGTATCAGGTGTCATAACATTGGGATGGAAATTATTATGTTTATTGAAGCATATGAAATAAGAAATACCTCATTAGATCTGGTGGAAATACAGTTTTTTGTAGAAATAGTTCAAAATATACAAGTTTGGAGACTGCAAGTATTTCGAAAGTCTTTATCCTTCACAGGACAAAGACTCCTTGGGCCACCACCTCTACAACGAAAAGATCTGCTCATCCCTTCCCAGTCTATCATTCAATCTCACCCAAGAAAGTCAGCAATTTAGAAATTTATATAACGTTTAGTGGTACATACTGCTAGGAGCGACGACAGTCTGTGCGGTGTCCAGCTTGCCGCCATCGAGGTAGTGATCAACGATGGTGTGCACGGGCGACTTGACATGCTGTTGGCTCAACATGAGGTGGGCGGGCACCTGCTTCTCCACGACCAGGCTGTGGGCGGCCGGCTCAGTCGAGGGCGGCACACTCGCGGCCCTGGGCGGCGGCACCCGCGGGTGGATCACTGTCAGCTGCCACACACAACACACGTCAAAATTTTTATTGTAATATTCTACAGTAGACTCTCGCCAACTCAAAATACACCAGGAACACAATTTTATGGTTCAACTGGCAGAGATCAAGTCATAGAGGTAATTCTTGGTTGATTTCAACGTGAGGTGATTTGAGCTGAGGTAAACCCAATGAAAATTTGAGTTACAGAGGTTAAGAATTGCGATGTAGGACTGGTCCAGGTTGCAATGTGTCAATGAGCAATATTCAGATATTGCTCATTGACATATTGCAACCTGTAATCTGGGGTGTCAACTTACCGAGTCTGTTGAGTAAGAAATAGAAGTAACTTTGACTTATAAAGGTAAAGTACAAATTTTATTTGATTTATCTACTGAACAAGTAATAGAGGTAATGTTTGAATTGCTTCGACCTACAGAGATAAAGTATAATATTAAAATGTTTTTGAGATACGCATAATTTTTATTTTGCCTCAGACAGATTTTTTCTGGGAGATAAAAAATTATTCAAGTTATCTAATTTTTACATATCTAAAATTACTTCAGTTGAATTTCATTACGAAATTTACTAATTACACCTAAAGATGAGATCCTTAAATCTCATTTTCACATATGAATTGTTTTAATAAATCTTTTTACAGTTAAAATATTTGTATAATTTCTTCACTTTACACTTTTTTTGTCAATAAACTATGAAAACAATCCCAATACGTATTTTTATTTCCTGCGATTTTCCTCAGGCGATGGTTATGAAAAATTTCCTTTTCTTTGGTTCTGTTTCCTTTAAACACGAAGTTAACATGATTGGTAAAAAATAAAGTAAAATTCAATTCAATTGAGCAGTTCTTGTGTCATTAAATAAATCGGTTTCACGGATAACAGATAATATTTAACAGATAGAGGATTTACAGTCATCGAGAGTCGACTGAACTATGAAAGGGAAAAGCCATTTCACACTAATATGTAATATAAACTTTTAGTGTCCTTATTCTATTTTTAGACTATTGTCAGTAATGACGTACTAACTACTGTGATGTCGCTGACGTAAATAGTTGAGTATAACATTATTTGCAGGGGCTAATCATGAGTTAATTTTTTAAAATAATTAAATTAAAAATCTACTTGGGAACCGTATAAAATATTTCAATTTAGTAAAAAATACCCCCGTTGCAGCAGACCTGCATACTCAGCGAATTTCAAATGCAAAACAACATATCTCAATCCAACATAGCGAGATTTGACATGTTTTTGTAAGCTCCATAAGAATAACATGGGGAATGAGTATGCAGGTGTGCTGCTACAGGTATATTAAAACGGGTGGTTTTAATTCAATATTCAGTAGATCTGAACTAGAAGAAGCTATTTACCAAGTTTTATTAAGATATGTTGAGAAATAAGCGATATATAGAATTTTACTTATTTCCCATAAGGTTAACATTGGGACAACGTACTGTGTTTACCACTTTCAATATCTCGGTAACCAATGGACATAGAGCAGTGTTTCAAAATACCAAATTGTTTGTTTTTTTTAGCTGAATTCAATGGTGCCCACAAAAATTCGATAAATTTTATTTTTCTGTGTAAAAAATTCAAAAAACCCATTTTTGGGGGGTTTATCCCCCTTTACCCCCCCTTCCGGTGGTCCGATCGGGCTGGTTCACGAACTCGTCCAATTGATTACCACTTTACACGTCCGTACCAAATTTCATAAAGATCGGACCATTTTTGCGGCCGCTATCGTGCTAACAGACACATAGATATGTATATATATATATATATATATATATATATATAGATATATATATATATAAATTCAAACGAATAGTGTTTTTTGCTTCTGGGGGCCCCAAAACGAAAAGTTATAGTGGTCCCGAGCTTAAGTCTAACCATGAGACCTACGGTAATAGCTTCTTCCCTATAGGGGAAATTCGCTAAAACTTGTTATTTCTCCAAATATAGCTATTTAACACAAATTATTCTATTACGAAGATACTCACAGTTTGAACATATTCATTGCTGAGGAATCTTCCATTCATTTCTGAACAGATCAGTTTGAATACCCTGTTGAGGTAGTAAGCTGGCTTGCGGTTTGTGTACTGGATTTGGCGCAAAACCTGTGACAAATCAAAACAAATGGTTAAAAAATACCTCTTTAATGTGGCGAAGTTTTTTTCAATGACAAAATACTTAACACACAAAAACACCCTCAAAACTAGATTAGAGTATAATACATTTTTACAGAGATTACTTAATCTGTCACTAAAAGGAATAATTTATTACACAAGTTGAATTCTAACAAATGACAACTTTTCTAAATTGATCCAAGCATTTCATTAAACTACAACACCCACCTCCTCGTAGTTGTAAATGATATCGCTGCCGGACACAGTGGCGCCATCCTTGCTGATCTTCGCAGTGATGCCGAACTGTGTGAGCATGTTCTCCGGGAGAGTCAGACTCTCGTGGTCCGGGTTCAGGGAGGGGTAGACTGACACTATACACGAGTCCAGTTTCTTCTGTATGACACTCATCGGCTCGCCTAAAAACATTAACGAAGAAAAAATATCATTAAGAAAAATGATATCAGTATACCTATTTTACTTTGTGAGGTTCTATTTACTGACTTCAATGCTGTTACTCAGGTAAGCTAACTGAATGCTGCAACTTTGCCAAACAAAGTCCAACCCAAGTCTGAGGCTTAACCAAAAAAAAAACCTTTTCATATCCTCCCTCTAGCCCCCTTCTAACAGTAACACTTACCCTCTTCAAAAATTACTCAACACTGTACTATCACCCCAAATTTATCTCAATCCTGCCTCCAACCGCTAGCAAACTTTATCCTTAACCTCTAACCTTTAACTCCTAGCTGGCCTATGTGACTATTGCCACAACGGTACAGAAGACTCCCTCTTATTCGGACACCTTTTAACCCGACATCGGTTAAACCGGACGTGATCAGCAGGAAATGTACGTGTGTAATGTACTGTATTAACGATTCTCATGGGAAAGATTTGAGACCAGTAATCACAAGTCAGATTCTGAGTGGTAGTTTATACAGTATGCATTAGAATTATAACTTCATGTATGTTAGGGAATGTTGGTTTAACTGGAAAAACCATTGTCTGGACGGGTCTCTGTCCCAATGTGACCGGATAGGAGGGAGTCTACTGTACCTCATTGTTTCCAGATCAACCCATGGTGATGAGCAGTTGAAGTTTTTACTGAAATAAAAATTAACCAGACCTAGTTGAGTGCCCTCAAAGATTGGCCAAAAAAGTATTTTTGTAAGGGTGATTAGGTAGTCAGGGTTTTTTCACTCCACAGGAAAATCCTGTGAGGGTACTTCAGCCATTATTTTGACTTTTTGTACACCTACCGGAAAGGAAAGGAAGCTTCCCTTTCATTGTCCCTTAGGCTCCACAGCCTTTAGTAGATTAATACAGGGGAAGCAAAAGGAAAAAGGAATAGGTAGATGGAATAGGTTCGGCCAAGCTTAGACTGGGTGGGCAAAGGTATACATTTGTCGAATGGATGCTGGGGATAAGGGCCTCAAGGAATAAGGTGGCCCTCATATTGGCCCTCATCTTGGTCGCCAGTACACCCCCGTCAACCATGCCGTCAAGCCCAGCCTCACCTGGTGGGGAACTAAAGTTGTTCACTGAAAGACAGCAACAACACTGAGACAACTTCCGTTACTGTACCCAATATTGGTACCTAATCTAGCAAAAGCCAGTTGGGATCCCCCTGGGGGATTGTCCAGACTTAGTTGGGCGCGTTCAAAAATTGTCCAGACTTAGTCGCGAGCTCTCACCGTGCTTCCACATCTTGCCGGTGGGCTGGACGGAGATGTGCAGGTCGGTGAAGACGCGGACCCCGTTGCGGAAGTCCTGGTAGTCGCGAGCCAGGTTGCTCGTGCCGTTGATCTCTATGCTGGGCTGCTGCGGCTGCAGCACCATGATGTAACTCTCCACTGGCGGCACCTTGATGGGACGGCCCCGGTCGCACCTGTCAACAACACGAGTTATCTTGCTTTGCTCTAAAAGTACTGTCAAACTCAATTAATCAAAGTATTTTAAAAACAGTTTATTTTGCAATTTTTCAATCAAAACTTATTTATGGGTTGGTTATTTAGGGAAGTGCCTTATCTTAAAACTTTAATAGAATATTTCAAATTCAAAAAAGGGTCATAAGACTTTAGCATCATATTGCGGTTGATGAGCCCTGTCAGCATTTATTTCAAGAAACCAAATTATTAAAATTTTTCATGAAAAATAGAAGTCTTTTTGAAAATAACACAAATGCGTATAACACAAGACAAAATTTTATAATATACCCCTCTCACTCTACAGCAAAATTTGAAAAATCTCTTGACTATATGGTCCGCAAAGTAATAAACAGATTTTTACCGCTGGAAAAGGAAAATGTTTTTAACAAATTTTACTTAAAAAAAAAGTTAAACAATATTTATATGACAATGCATTTTATACCTCAAATGATTTTTTTAACAATAGTTCTTAGTTAGTTTAAGTTGTGAGATGACATTATAAAGATATTCCATGTGTGACCATTCTCTAAGTACATATTTGTATATTTATGGAGAAATAAAGTTCATCAATATAATGATGAAATATCCGATGGCTTAAATATAGAAGAAGGGGTACCTCAAGGATCATGCCTTGGACCACTTCTTTTTAATATATTTATCAATGATTTGCCAGAATCAATTCCAAAGGCAGATTATTCCACATACTTATATGCTGATGATTTAGGTATTAATATATTTGGAACAAATTCTCAGGAAATAATACAAAAGATGAAAATAGCTGAAAATCGCATAATGGAATGGTGCAATAGCAATAAATTAAGTTTGAATACAAATAAAACCCAAAAATTAGAAATTAATTTCTCAAATAAGCATCATCTACATAAGAATATATCTTCAATGAAATTCTTAGGTATAGTAATAGACTGTAAATTAAACTGGCAAAGTCATGTAATTCATATTTCTAAAAAAATTAGTAAAGGAATTTATATTTTAAGAAGATTAAAAGGCAATGTGGAATTAGAAGTCCTAAAAAATGCATATTATGCTTACATCCATAGTCAATTAAGTTATGGAACTATATTATGGGGAAATTCGAATGAAGCGAAAACAGTATTTAAAATTAAAAAAAAAAGCTGTGAGAATTTAAGCAGGAGTTAAGAATCAAACACAGTGCAAACCCATATTTAAAAATTTCAGAATTATGACATTAACATCAATTTATGTTCTTCAAAATATTTTATTTGTAAGAAAACACATGAATGATTTCAACCATAATCTTAATATACATCAACATTCAACAAGAAATAATTCAAAATTAACAATACCTTTTTGCAAATATTCAAGAAGTCAAATAAATTTACATACATGCATTAAATTATATAATAGCATACCTGAAAATGGACTTTATTATCGAACAGAACATTTCAAGAAAAAATTAAATGTATTCTTACTGAAAAATGCTCATATAAAATTCAAGAAGTTCAAGAAGAAAATTATTGGACTAATTAAAATGATAATATAAGTTATAATTATAAATAAGATTAATTTAGTATTGTCATGTATTTATATAATACCAACGACAATAAATGATGATTATTATTTAAGTTCTTAATCACTCCATGTCTTAAGAGTAGTAAATATATAACTTTCTGAGTTACACATTAAGTAATTAACTGTGGACATCCTATTACTTTAAACTGGCAATTCTTGTAAATACTATCTCAAAAACAGCTCTTGCAGATAAGTGTATATTTGATTTTTATTCATCAACGCAGTTGAACTTACTGTAAGAAAACAAAATATTTAAACAAAAATTAAATAAAAAGTTTTATCATAGGATCAGATGGGTTGTCATGTTTGTTACATAATAACAATGAAAATGCAAAAAGAATCTTCCTGATCTTCATAAACAAGCCACTAAAGACTGTTTTAGCACATTGCAAGTACAGTTAAAATAGATCTGCACTAATAAAATTGACAACAATATTACTGTTTTTCCTGAGCAAAGAATAGCCTACACTGTCATATGAACTAACAACAGTAAAAAATCTATTCCTCTTTTAAAATTATTTTGAAGGAAGGATATTTTTTAATAAAACAAAATCAATAAACCCCACATTAATAAATGGCCTTGACAGGAGTGTTTAAGATAATCCATTTTTCTGAATAATAAATGGTTGGTATTTTTTTTAGGATAAATATAGCAATATATGTGTATGTTTTCAAGTTTGTAAACTAAGTTTTCTTATTTGGAAACATGCGAATATTATGGAAAATGAAAAATATAAATTCTTTAAAAAACCCTGAATCTTTTCCATCTAGCTCACAAAAACTTTTGTTGATTGTTTTAGTTTTTACTGATTACTCTAAACTTGTAAATTCTCTCTTCTTCAATTGATAAAGAGGCCATCAGTGGTTCCAAAAATTCTTTCGCACTTTATTCATTCATTTTATTTGGTTTGCCATCATTTCCAAACATAATCCTGCTTGTCCCACCCGTAAGTACAGCGAAAAGCCCGTTCCAAGCGACACTGTACTCACATGACAGTGGTGGAGAGGTGCAGGTTGCGTCGGCCGGGAGTGGGGAACTCGCGGGAGTTGCTGTACCCGACCTTCCGGACCAACACTTCCAGGTTGGTCTTGTTGTCCCCTTCGATGCTTAGCTCCGTCAGATCTGCAAGAAAAGTCCAGCACTGAGTAGTCATACATTCCTGTAACGGTACAAGGAGGTTATAAATACCGACAAAAAGTTTTAGAGGAGAACATCCATCCATTACAGTTCCAACAAATGTTTTAAGTAATAGACAAATCTATCTTTTCAAATGTTATTACTATTGTCATATTACAATTTTTTGAAAACATTGTTAAAAAAATATGCTTCCAAGAGAAGAGTAAAAGTGTATTGTTCACTGATTAACACTTCCAATTGATGGTGCAATTATTGTTTGTTACAAAAAGACAGATGTGATGAGTTTATGTTAAGCTTTTGTGTTTTTCGGATACTCGGTAGGTGTCCTGTTCATATTGCTAGGTAGGTGTCCAGTACGTACCGCTAGGTAGGTTTCCAGTAAATACCGCTAGGTAGGTGTGTTTACTGCTAGGTAGGTGTCCGGTATGTACCGCTAGGTAGGTGTCCAGTAAATATCGCTAGGTAGGTGTGTGTTTACTGCTACGTAGGTGTCCGGTACGTACCGCGAGGAAGGTGTCCAGTAAATACCGCTAGGTAGGTGTGTGTTTACTGTTAGGTAGGTGTCCGGTACATACCGCTAGGTAGGTGTCCAGTAAATACCGCTAGGTAAGTGTGTGTTTACTGCTAGGTAGGTGTCCGGTACGTACTGCTAGTGTAGAGAGCACGAAATACAGCGGGCAACAAAAACTGTAAACTCATAAAATTTTCTGCTAAACATCAGCTGAAATGACTGAATGAAATGTTTTTGTTGAACTGTCAAAGCTTTGTTTACGTTTCTCAAGGTCTTTTACGTGTAAATTTGTGTTTACTTTACCATATGATGTTATATTTAATTAACAACCCAAACAAATAATAAACAATAATTCCGCCAACAGCGAACTCACTCGCCCGCCGTATTTGCTGCTCGCATTAGTAGGTAGATGTCTAGTACATATAGCTTGGTAGGTGTCCGGTATATACTGCTAGGTAGGTGTCTGGTACATACCACTAGGTAGGTGTCCCTGCCTAGGTAGGTGCACATCCTGCTGGTTAGGTATGTGCTTCTTACCGCTAAGTAGGTGTCCAGTACATCCTGCTAGGTAGATGTCTAGTACATACCGCTAGGTATGTGTCCGGTACATGCCAGTAGGTAGGTCTCCGGTACATACTGCTAGGTAGGTATCTGCTACATACTGCTAGGTATATGTCTGATACATACTGCTGGTTAGGTATGTGCTTCTTACTGCTAAGTAGGTGTCCGGTACATACTGCTGGTAAGGTATGTGTTACTTGGCGCTAAGTAGGCGTCCAGGACATCCTGCTAAGTAGATGTTTAGTTCATACCGGTAGGTAGGTGTCCAGTAAATACCGCTAGGTAGGTGTCCTGTACATACCGCTGTTGGTGAGCAGCTCCATGCCAGGTTCCAGTGGCTCCATGGCTGGCACCTCCAGGCTCTCATTACACTTGTGTAGACACGCCAGCACGATCGGCTAGGTAGGTGTCCGGTACATACCGCTTGGTAGGTATCTGCTACATACCGCTAGGTAAGTATCAGGTACGTACCGCTGTTGGTGAGCAGCTCCATGCCGGGTTCCAGCAGCTCCATGGCTGGCACCTCCAGGCTCTCCTTGCACTTGTGCAGACACGCCAGCACGGTCGGCTTTTCCAGTTTGTTCAACAGCACGGACAGTCCGGCCAGGTAGCCATTCAGGTGGTGCTTCATCTTGTTCTCCGATCCTGTCGAGCGAGAAATACAATTTTTAATTAGTAAAGCTGATAAGTTATGGCCATGATGGTTTCTCCAAAACTTTCTATAACTTTGATAATATTTCTGCTGAGAGAAAGACTAATACAGTAGACTCCCTACTATCGACACTCTAAGGAAGTGACATTTTTTCAACCGGATATTCTGATCAACACGTTGGTTTAACCGAATGAAATCAGCAGGAAATCATTGTTAAATTACTGACTGTTCTTTTGGGAAAACAATTTTAAACCAGTTATCATGTATATTGTATGTACCAATGATTAGAGTATTGGCTTATTCCGTATGCATTAGAGTAATAATTTAATGAGTTTTAGGGGATATTGGTTCACCCAGCAAAAAAACCCTATCTAGACAGGTCCGCGTCCCAAGTGTCCAAAGCTACTGCACAAGAAATTTACTAACGAATCACAGAAGTTTCTTGTTTGTTATTGCATTAGGCTTGTAGAGCAAACAAAGGAAAAGATGGTCCCATATTTGGGTCAAGTTTGTCCGGGCCTTTATCAAAGTAAAGAAAATAGTAAAGACTCTGGGGCTCCTCATTGGTTGCGTATTGTTGTGATGGTTACTTAACTCACAAGTGTAGTAGACCAGTTTGCTCTGTAATCCTAATTTAGTACCAAACATACAAGGCATTTTCTTCAAGAAAGAAGTGTCTAATTTGGAAAATTGTCAAGAAAGAGGCAACATCACTTTGAGTTCTAATACAACCTTTGTTCCAAACTTAATCCTGACTTAAAATTAAAATGAGCAGTCAAAAAAATTTACACTTCTTGTATTGAATGGAAACTTTTCACTTTTATAATGTAATGTTCTTGCGAGAAACGCAAACATGCTGCGTAAAAAGAATAAAATTCAAAAGAAGAAATGAATTTCCATTTTAATTTCCATTCCATTCCATTAATTACGCCGGACCGCTTTCCTAAGCCAGTGCCTAGCGTTAGTCATACCCGGCCCCAGCCAAGTTGGACACGTACCCTGCCAGCAGGCTCCGACCGTGAGCGTGGTGTTGATGCCCTTGGTGGGATGCAGCGGCCAGTCGTCGATGATCTCCGGGTTCTTCTTCTCGTTCTTGAACAGTGTTCCGTCGACGTACAGCTGCACCTCTGGGAATCGCACCAGGACCGCGTAGTGATGCCATTCGTTATCACAGACCTACAGCAGAGTGATGCCATTCATTATTCAGACCTACATTAACAATTTAAAACTACAACTGATTTTTTTAGGTAAATCTAGATTACCCCAGGGCATAAAAGTTGTTTTTATATTTATCATTGTGTTCTACATAGACTATAATTTTCCATATAAAAAGTGTGGTCGTAATTGGTATAAGAACCTCATGAAGAGTTGGTAGTTTGTATTAAATTGGGAATCATAACTTTTGGTGGGTTTGTGATGGGAATAAATAACACTAAGGACTCTTACACAGTCGAGTTACCTCATAGCCTGAGGGTCTGAGCTGGGTCCTGGTGCCATGTGTCACTGGGTATGAATCAATGATGTTATTTAACAGAAGTTGGCAGTTATAAAATAACAAGACATGGGTTTGAACCATTCTCAATCAAAATATTAAAAAATGACACAGGCATAGAAACACACAAAATAAAAACAACTGCATACTCTCTACTGATACAAAATACATTAACAAATTGTCTTAATTATGAAGTTGGGACAGAGGGATTGATAGGAGCGGGTTATTAAGGGAAAGGGGGAGGGTGTATGGGGAAGGATACATTTCAGTAAGAAGTCGATTACCTGAGGCAACTTCCACCTCCACTCAGCAGGTCGGAAGATGTTGAGGTCTCCTTCAGAAAAGTCTCGCCTCAGCAGCAAAATCAGTCTGCAATTACGTACGAACCAGGCGTAATGATGTCGGTTCATTTCTGAAAAGTAGAACATCTCTTGAATGGCTGAACAAACCAAGATTTTGTTTCAGTGATAGGTATTAAGAATAAATAGTTTGCAGAGTCTGAGTATCAAAAGTATTACAGTTAACTTTCGCTAACTCAAAATACCATGGGAATACAATTTTTCTTAGTTAGGCCTATGTATGGTTTGGCTTACACATAGTTTGAGTTATAGAGGTAATTCTTGGTTAATTTTGGCTTACATAGGTAAATAATAGATGTTGCACTGGATATGACTCATTGACATGTTTCAACCTGTACATCGAGGATTGACTAACAAAGGTCCGTTGAGTAAACTTTCGAGATATAGAGGTAAACCTTGACTTACAGAGGTAAAGTTTTAACTTAAGTTATCTACTAAACTTCTAAGTATGGTGGTAATTTTTGCACTGCTTCTGATTATAGAGGTAAAGTAGTATTAACAAACAAATTTCAAGATACACATAAACTTAATTGCTGGAAAACAATACAAGTACTGAATATCAACACATAATTCACACTGATTTAAATTTCAATTTGTTTAGAAAAAAATAAGCAGTTTTTAGAAATTTCAAAAAAGACCATGTTTTTTATTTAGACTTAGGCAGGTTTTTTTCAAGGGGTATTGAAAATAATTTGAGTTATTCAGGATTTCGAGTTTTGAGAGTCGACTGTATGTTTCAAGAGTGTCCAATTATTTAACACTCTTAAGCACACTTTTGGAAGGCAAGAAAATCGCTCACAAAAAATCCACGATTTACAAGCTAAGCCTAACACACAAACACCGGCGTAACGTACTGTGATCGTCGGCGCTGCACAGTATGTGCTCCTTGGTGTGCTTGTCCTGGTCGGCATGGGCCTTGTGTTTGAGCCAGGTGCTGAGGGTAAAGGTCCGGGCGAGGCCATGGTCCAACACCTCGCTGGGGATGGTGACCGCGGACGTGGCGCCGTCGAACTCGAACATCTGGTCGCTCTCGTGGCCCTCGTCGGTCGCCAGCGACTTGGTCCACTCCGGGCCAGATCCGGGCGTCGGGAGCAGGTCCACGCTCTCGCTGCTCGCTCCTGCAACAAGGCGAGATAAATACTCCATTAAGAATACTCTTTAAACAATCGTTTGGTTCGTTGGCAATAAAAAATATTAATTTGTGTTATAAAGAAAGAAAAACTCTTGGCTGGGATTTGATTGTTTAGAAAGGAGGGATACACAGCTAACTCTCCTGAAGTAGCATAGAACACAGGCAGATAATGAAACTCTTGTTACATCTCTATCAAAGACTTCCTCAGATGAGGGGGAGGGAAGAATTTATCGGTTACAACACAATTTGAATGTTCAGTGTTGCCAACACTAAATATTATTGTGTTTTGTCTACCTTTCTGTTTTCTATGACACTTAACACCAGATTTTCAGGTGAGATAGCTGTGTAGCCCTCCCTTCAAAACAAAGAATTAATCTTAAAGTTAGAGACAGTTGGAGTTCTACTGTGTTAGTAAATAATTTCAGAAGCAAAAAAGAAACTGACAACTTTAGAATGAAATTTTTCTGGCAGTTTTTTTAATAAACACCATGTGCTGGTAGTCTTTCTTATGACTCCCAAATTATAATTTAGTTTGAAGTCTCTAATTTCTCTAAATATATACAGTAGAGTCCCACAAAGCCGGACTAATGTGGACCGAACGGTGTCCGAGTTTGTGAAAATTCCAAGTTACACATCGAGAAACACGTAAAAATAAGATAAATAGGAATAGTTTCTGTTATTTCTATAAGAAATCACTTACTTATTGCATAGTAAAAAAATACAAAAACTACATTATCAGCTATAAAAAAACTTAAAGAAAAATCAAAACTGTTTTATATGTGTCACACCATGCTCTGGCCTTTGATCTCAGTGCACTTTATTGCTCTGACAGGCTCCCCAAGTTATCCAGACGGATCTTTTCCGTTTTACGTATACCACTATTCCAAATTTACCCTTCAAGCTTGGTTTTTGACCGAGCACCATAAACTAGGTCAAATAATTGTTATTAATTGTTTTTAAGTGGAAATTCCTTGTAAGAATTTTTTACCTGCGGTTTCGTTATCTTATCTACCGTTAACTTTGTCTAGACGCGATTATCCAGCGTCTAGCCGTCTAGCAGTCCCACTTGCAGTTGGTTAGGTTAGGTTAGGTTAGGTAAGGTTTGGTTATGTTATGTTATGTTAGGTTAGGTTAGGTTAGGTAACCTAACTTACCTAACCTAACGTATCCCAACCTAACTTACCAAAATCAAGCTTGAAAAACAAACCTGAAACAGTGGTATACGTATAACGGAAAAGATCCATCCAGAATTCCGGGTTATCGAAGTCCGGGTTTACGGGACTCTACTGTACCTTCCTTATCATGATTAACTACTAGTGGTTTGAATTACTTATTGAGAAATTAATAATATGTATGATAAAAAGCTATTGGCATTTTAAACCCGTGCCAAAGTCTATAATCAAAAATAGTTTTTCGAGAAATGTTAAATTATTGTTTACTTAAATCAACACAAGTTCACTTCAAATCATTTGTTTGTGACTATTAAATTAATAAACTCGGAAAAACAATCACAGATGAAACAATAAATATGAACTGTTTAATCCATTATCTGCATTCAATAGGTGTAAATGGGTCATTTTGCCTAATGGTGATGTAAATCTGTGTGTTTGTCAGGAGAAAATAGAGGCCAACAATGAACAGTTAATCAACTATTCATGACACCAACAACTGTACTTCTATTGTGCTCAATCCCTAGTTTTCCTAGTTTTATATACCAAACCAGACATTTTAGATTCTAACTTCTCTGAACTAAAAGACTAATAAATTCAACTTCAGAATTTTTTGAATTGTTTGGAGGAATCCCAGAAAAAATCTGTCAGAAAATCACATGAACATTAGTTTTTTACAGATTGATTCAAGGTGCTGGGCGCCTTGTCTGCGCATGCGCAGTGATGACTTTCCCCCACCACGGGACCTAATATAGTCAGCTCAAGAAACTGTCATTTGTCTGTCATCTGTCAAAACATAATGTTTTTATTATTGTGACTGTTTAGGTTATGTTATTTTGTTGATGTGTAAATATAGCAACGAGATTTTTTAACGAAAATGTTTCCAACATTTTAATAATTTCTTTTGGTGCAAAATGCTTGTAAATTTAATTACTTTGCATCCTTCATTAGTTTATTATTTTTGTTTTAGTTCCCTAACCTAAACGAAAAAGCGAACACCCGAAGAGACGCCCACCCGAAGTGATACCTATCATGTTTAAGTTCAAGGAAAGGAATATTGATTGGAAGACACTAACGAAAATATTATGAAGAATAGACAGTAAAAAAGAATAAACGTTTTGTTCCTGTATTTTAGGAGGTAGTTTGCAAATATGGTTTGATTACGCAATATTGGTGCCGTGCGATGTTGTTAAAAAACAGAAAATACGTAGAAACATAAAAATTTGCTTGAGAAGCCTTGCAATCGTACACAATTTAGGCCTATATTGGCGCGAATAAAGAGGGTGAGGCTAGCCTATATCAAGATTTCTTCTTTACCATAGTGACATTAGGAAGATAGAATGGAGATAACGGTAACGATTGAAGTATTGCTTTGCAGTCTGAACTGTTTCATCGTATGTGTTATTACAATTACCTGAACATATATTTTTAATAATCTTGAGACAAATGAGGAGTTTTAATGTGATACAGCAACCATAAACAATGTTCCAAACAATGTCTGTTTTTATACTGTGTTAATTAATAGCGTTTTTTACAAAAACTCTTGTTTTTCTTAGTATAAATCTGTTAGGTTGACATTGTAATACATAGTATATCTGCTTGTATTAGATTTTTTTAAATTGAATACTATGCAGCACGGTGGCGGCGCGCGGCGCCCGCGTTGGGCTCGGCGGCGCTTTCAGCCTAACATAGACTGTAGGTGCCTAAAGTCGTTGTAGGTGCCACCCAGACTAATCGCCACCTCGTAAAAATACTTTGAGCTATTGAATTTTCAATCTCACCAGCGAGTAAAGGCATGATTTTATCGGTGGTAAATGTGAGTAAAGATCACACGACACGGACGACGCCACAGAGCGGCATCGCCATAAAGCGACACCAGCACGATGAAGCCTACACACGTAACGGCAGGCTCATAAGGCCAATGTTGTAGACGACCAGTGACGGATCTAGGGGGGGGGGGCAGCGGGGGCACCTGCCCCGGACGCCGGCCAGTAGAGGGCGCCAGGGGCCAGGTTCGAATTATTTAAAGTCAAATTTTTCGTCTCGCGGCCGGCAAACCTATCAGTAGCATCTTTCATTCTTTCTATCAGTACAGCTTTCGGGGGAGGCGGCGCCAAACTCCGATTTTGCCCCAGGCGACAGTAAGTGTAGATCCGTCACTGTAGACGACACGACGTGCAATGCACGGCGTGCAAGGCACGTACGCGAATGGTCACCTAAAGGTCATGCCAAACAACCGTTGTGTCGCGTCCGTCCTTCCATCCACGCCCGCCGCGACTGTCTCAGTCTCAGACCCCATCACACTGCCAGATGCGCGTCAGTAGGCCTCGACGCATATCTCTAGGAAACGGAGGGAGTTCAGTACCTGGGGAGGTGGTATATGCGTATGCGCGATCCACCGTCCAACCGGCGACGTTTCTCAAGAGTCGCTCCAGCCGCGACTCTCGGTCGACGTCCACGGACGAGATGGACGCAGTGTGACATGGCCTTTTTGGCTTCTGGATAGGTTTATGATTTTTAAAACGTTGCTGGTGATTTATTTACTATTCTAATATTTATAGATTGCATATTTTGTAACAGTAAATAACATATGTATTTTAATTATAATTCTATATTTTAAAAAAACTTACATCGAATAAAAAACAATCCTTAAACATATAACACATTCTTTATAAATTTTGTTGTTTATGGATATGTTTTCGTTGGTCTGTGAAATTTGAAATCATTCAAATTTTCTTCAAAAGACAGCTGATTATTTTAGTGTTGACTGTACGCATTCGTTGTAGGGGAAAAGTGGTGGGGGATTCTCCATCTCTCTCGCACACTTCCCTCCCTACACGCCAGGCACTGAGAATCAATCTGTACAAGATTGTAACCTTCACTGTGGTAGATTAATTATATCCTGATCATTAATCCAGTAAGTTATGAGTAACAGGTTCTTTGCTATAGGTTGTTTGTTCCTAATTATACCCTTTGTGTGAGTCACAAGTAACCGGTTACTCGAGACAAAGTCAACATTTCCTGCACAATAAATCAGCTGAATGGGAAGCTAGAGCACTCTAGTTGCCATCACAGAAACTAAGACGACCTGGTTTTTTATTCTGCAGCTCAGGATTCGTTTATGATGTCATCCTTTGAAGAAAACATGAAAAAACTAAGAGCCGCAGTTAATTGTACACGTTATAATAATTGACAAATTCAATATTGAATGAAACAAGGAATGATAATAAGGTTGTTAATATTAACAATGACAGTATTAGTTTAGTAAATGTTTTGTAGGCAACCACAAAAGTTTAGAAATAGCTCTCAGCAAAACCTTAGTCAGCTGGCCTTTCTACCACATTAAGGAATTTTTTCAGGTGGCCATGTCTGAGTTCTCTTGATTTTAAACTAGGCTAATTCAACCATGATCGAAATAATGTAAGAATCTATTCTGCGATCATGTTTTATTGTGAGACATTGTGACATGATCTACTACTGTCCTATGTCCAATGACCGACAAAGAATCTTGAATCCCGAATCCAGACACTACGAGACATGGACTCACCGCACAGTTTGCGCTGGCTCTGCACGCTGTAGGTGTCGCGATCGCAGCCCTTGCCGATGTGCGACGTCGCGAGCGTCAGCTTGGTCTGGACGGAGTGTACGTTGCACGGCACGTCGCAAAGCTTCAGCTGCGCCGTGGGGAACAGGTCCTCACGACCCGAGCCCGGCGCGTAGTCCACCCTCTCGGGGATACCTGCAAACAACGACATCGCAAAGTCAAACGTTGAGTGGGGAATATTCCATACGGTTACATTTCAAATAATTAGAATGCTTGTTTTTCGAAAGACTTGAATAATTTGTTGTCATAAATTTAAAAGTCTATTCTAAAACCTTAGATTGAAAAACCTTGGAAAAATTATTTCTTAAAAATGATGGCTTAACAGTCTATATCAAATTTACTTTATGATGAGATCTTCTTGTAGAGGCAAAATAAACATGCACTGCATACTTGTCGAGTTTGCACTTCATGTCCTTCAGTTCCCTTTAACTTCATAAACTTGAAAAACCACCGTTACAGGCAATGAAAACTGATTTGTGTCCAAGTTGTACAAAAGCAAGTAAAGTGAGCACTTAGCAAAGCGAGGCTGAAGAATAGAAGGACTTAAAGAGTATGTGAAGCTTTACTTTAAAACAGCATATGAAACTGACTTTTAAAATTAATCAAAACAAATTTTTGCCTGTACCTAACATTAAGTAATAAAGGGCCTCAATTTACACCCAACGTCTAAAACTTAGGCATTAAATTCCTACATTGGTAAATAGGTATGGTCGCAACGGGTATGCTTGCCTTCAGATATCCACCTTACAATACACGTTAAGGAAAAACATTTGAACTATATGGTATTTCATGATAATAGATGACTTTTAATCTGTAATCATAAAACATCCCAAACTCTTTGTTTTATTTAACAACAAAGGTGTACAGTGAGGAATAGAATAGAATAAATAATAAGGTATACCTAATCTCCCCACCATCAACCCAGTGTCTATTACCTCAGCTTCATACCTGATACAAAGGCCTAATAACTATTTTTTTAAGCAAAGGAACTTTTTTTTATAAAAATCCCTATCAAAGACACCATTGATCCATAATGATGATGATGATGAATCCCAAATCACTCAAAAACATGATTGGTGACGTAATAAATGAGTCCCCAAAACAAACCAACCACAAATTAAAAATCCAAGTTTCATACAAACCACTACTACTCATGAAGGCTCTTCAACAAATTAGGACCATGGGAAAGAAAAATTATAATCCACCTAGAACACAATTTATAAATGTTGTCAAATATTTTTGTTGACTGTTTAATCGTACTTATCTTTAAGAAAATAATTAAAAGTTCCCAAGTGTCCTAATTTTATCAGCATAAAAACTATTAGTCATTTAAAGTAAATAAAATACAACATTTTTGCATTCCAATAAAAATGCATATGTAAAAAATCATATACAAATACAATTTAAAAACAAAATATTATTTTCTAGAATTTCAAAACAGCTTTTGGTCTAAGATCCGCCTTTAAATTTTCTGGTTGATTCCACTATAATTTTTTCTTGATCTTTTTATTGCATAAACATTTACTATGGATCAGAAAAAGTTATGTGAAAAACTGCATTTATCTACGACCATTGCAATAAGCACCAATTATGGTATTACAATAAACATTATAATGATATACATTAAAACACCAAAAACCAAGCAGTACTCTAATGACGACTTTAGAGTACTGGAGTCACTTTAGAGTACTGGTTCTAGACCAATGAGAGCTCGGCATTTGACGGAAGTAGTGTCATAATAACAATTACGCAATTCGCACATCAGCTGATTGTTGCATTACGATTCATGTTTGAGTTTAATTATCCCATCAGCTGATTGTTCCACAACGATTCATGGTTCAGTCTGCTTATTTGCCTAACCTCAAATTTTAGTTGACCTATTCCATCATTAGTAAAAGTCATGAGTTTTGTTTAACTTCGGGGGAAATTTTGTCGTATATTGTTGGTCGTAGATAAAATAGTGTATGCAACGATTGTATTATGCCTTTAAGCCACTCGTGAGATATTTAAAACACTCGCTTCGCTTGTGTTCTAACTTACATCTCACTCGTGGCTTAAAGGCATTCATTATACAATCGTTGCATAAACTACTATTTTATGTTAGGTCCTTCAAGGTAATGAATCATAAAAATTCCAAAATAAAGACCCTGTAAATCATACTGTTTTCCTTGAGAAATTTTACCAACATTGGTATTTTTGGCCTGTTTTCGGCACATAGGACCCCTTCAGCTTTCTTAGTTTACAATTAAAAAATTACAAAAATCCCCTGGCATTGTCTTAACATACATAACAAATGAAAAGGAAAAAATGGGAAAATGATTGTTGACCAAACACCCTTAAGTAACCCCCCCCCCCCCCCACCCCTATGTACCAATGGTTACATTTGGTCGATTAGGAGGACAAGCAAAAAGCCAATTCTTTATTCTGTATGTGTGTATTTTAGCGTAGTGTAGAAAAGTGTGTCATTTATAACTTGTACCGAAAGTGATTTTCTGGCACTTGCTCCAGTTGTTCCCCTTCTTGACTTCACCTCGTATATGAAACCATTGATTTTCCTCTTAATAGATGCAAAACCAAATGGTGATTCATGTGAGCAAAGACGCTAGAGCTACTGGCGAGAGCGGTCAGAAAACCGAGGTTGGTAAACAGTATTGTGCAGCTTGTCGCCAGTGAGCAATTGTTGAATCAGAGTGAATAAATCATACCGTTAACGCCAAAAATAATGTGCTCGACTCATCGACTCATCCCAATTATTTCTACTCATAAATAGAAGAAAGATACGCGGTTTATTTTCAAAAACCGGGTTAGAAAACTTATATATGGTACAGTTAAATTTTAGGTTCTCAGTAACTATCCATTGTTATGGTTATACAATGAGCTCCACGATAGCCTAAAAAGCTTAAGCTATGCTTATTTCAAAAGAAAAATAAAAGAATTGTTAATAGAGCATAGTTAAGTATAACCTATTTTTTATAAATGTGTTTTGTAAATTTTTTGTGATATTTTTCAATTGATTTGTCAAGTTGTTCTGAAAAGCTGGTGTACCAGAGAAACGCTTGTTTAATAAAGGCATTATTATTATTATTATTGTTTTAACTACACCCTGGCTGAATACATGTGTTACTGGTGGTGCTATCTAGTGAGAACTCTCAGAACTACGTCAAAACTTTGCGTCTATTCTTGTCCATTGAGCTAGCAGTCTAATACAGGTGTATTGTCAATGATGAAACTAATTTCTCATGCTCGGCTTCGCTTCACACGTGAAACTCGGTGTTCGCCTCACACATGGTACTTGAGCGCGCACCGAAAAATGCCACTTTCGGTACCAGGAATGAAATATACTATTTATCCATCCATTTAGGCCTTCCTAATATAACATTCTACTTACAACTATTCTTTGCAAACAAAATTATATCAGTAAATGTTTTCAACAAAATTAAAAAAAAATAGTTAAACTACAGAGGCCCTACCTAAGAAATATGTAGCATTTACGATACCTTTCCAGCCGAGCTTGCATATCCGGTTGACCTTGACGGTGACCATGACAGGGACGGACTGTTTCATGCCGCAGTCGTACGCGACCACGGAGAGGATGTGGTTGTGGCTGCGCTCGTAGTCCAGTGGCTCCGTGTTGCGGATCGCCCCTGCAACAAGCAAACCATGCAACTGTAACAGCCTCCACTCTCTTCCACTAGAAACTGTCACGATGCTGAGGCAAGAGGTTCCTTTCTAAAATGTGGGTAACATTGGGCGGGTGAAATTTCCTAACAACTGAACCACACGTCGCTGCTTGAAGAATCTGTTTACAAATAACAATCTTTTAAAATAACTAATACCTACATACAGTAAATATTAAATGGAACAGAAACATAAGACATCATTTCACAACTAATTCCAAAAAGTTAACAAAAATCTGTAGACGAGAGAGGGACAAATAACAAATAATCAGCAGAAGCTAGACCCACGGCGTTGCTGTAATTAAAAGCTTTTGTTAATTCATCACATTGTAGCTAAATACAGACTGCCCTCCGCGAACACTCCTTGATGGTTCTTTTTCATGTTCCACCGCCTCCCAAACCAGAAGGTGCTACCTCCAGCAGACACATCGCGGACTACCTCCACCACACATGGCTTGTCCACGTGATATCAGCCATAAATCTTCAGTGATTCGCGAGCTGTTGACGGCGTGCTGTGCTGAGCTTTGCCGTCCACACTGAAATAGCAGGAAATGATCACGAGTTAGGTGTCGACACTTCGATTTGTGAGATTCGACCACCTCAACGACGTTGTGAACTCATATTGGACTCCAGGTGTCAATTATATTTTAAATGAAGTGTTGGGAGTATTGTAATTAAGCACATAATATTGTGCTGCTAAATGATCGAGACATCCGTCACGCAACCAATGTAAACTTGGAAAACCAGCTTTGAACTTCAATAACTTTGTTTATATTTTTATGTGTTCTTTGAGAACCTGTTGCTCCAGTTTCAGAACAAGAGTGAGACACTGAGAAAAATCTTCAACTTCAGGGATCAATTATCATTAACTGTTTAAAAAAAATTAATATGTACATCTCTAAAATTGTAGCCTACAGTAAAACCTCACTAACTCGACTATTTGTGGACCCAGAGGTTGTCGAGTTTGGGCGTTGTCGAGTTATCCAGAAATTGGAATTGGTTTTAATACATGAATACAAAACAAATTTTAGTTTCACATATCAATTTATTACTTACATAAGTATTTTTATATACTGAGTAAACAATCTTTGAAGAAATGTCAAATACTCATCAGTTAAAACTAAATTTTCTGAAAAAAGCTTAATTGAAGATTCTCTGTCAGCTGTTTAAGTGTCGAGTTACACATACTGTCTAGTTAAGTGTCGAGTTAGTGAGGCTTTACTGTAATTACAAAAAAAATTCATTCATAATTTACATATTATTAAGCAAGTTAACTAGAGTCAATGTGAAGGGGCAAAATCAGGTTAAAAAATTAACTAAAAAACACAAACAGACACATGGAATTTGCTTATCACATGTCTTTGTTTCAGATTCTCGTCAACGAAAGTGGGCCACATTGTGGTTTGCTGGGGTCATCGCCATTTCATTCTCCTACCCTCCTGTTTCTTCTCTGCTCTGACAGGTATGGACGTGTCCTGTTCTGATTGGTGATATCTGTGATTTCTGAGTTATATTGTGTTCTTGTTTTGTTTCAGCATTAGTGTTTTTGACTCTTGTACAGTTTTCTGTTTTGGCTATGTTTTTCGTCCAGGTACTCCTGACTGTGAATTTCTAATCAGTGGTGTAGTGGTGCGGGAACGCGTGGGAACAGTGTCCCCACATTAATTTTCAGAAATCCGGGAAAATCTCAGTGCCCAGTTCAGGGAAAATAGCTAAAAATTCTATAATTCTAAACATTAAGTAAAGAATATAAAAATTAAAAATATATATATTTAAATAAAAAAAAATATATATAAATATATATATTAAAAAAATATATATATTAAAAATATATATATTAAAATATATATATGTAAATAATAAAATGCAATACTTACCGGTAACAAACATATTTGTAAACACGATTTTACTCTATCTGTTTCGAAAGATAACCTCACTCTCGCTTGAACTTTGGATTGTGCACCGAGTACAATTACGTACATAAAAGTAGTTATTAACTTAATTAATAACCTTTTCTAAAATAACTTCTTTTGTGAAATAATAAAGTTAGTTAAATACAAAAAGATAGACTACTGTTTTTATGTTTTGCCTTCCCAGAGTTTCTTGAAGCCTCAGTAAATTCATTGAGCCCAAAATACAACATATAGCCTAATACGCATCGTATACACATTCAGGGAAAAGGTATCTTAATTTGCAGGGAATTTGACAAATATATTAAGCGTTCCCACACTGGAAAATTTACCATTACACTACTGTTTCTAACCCTGTTATGCTCTAGGTTCTTTCTGACCTGAAGACAAGATCAGATTCTAGATCCCAAAAAGTCAAAACTGTTTTACTATTCGGTGATGGCAAATGACCGAAAAATTAAAACACAACATAAACTTGCCTCATCAAAAAACGAATTCCAATCAAAGAATACTGTTTAGTTCATTGAACAATTAATTTACTGATTACAAATATTACAAGAAATGACTTCTTTACCTTCAGGATAGTCATTTCACTTTAAAAGTTATAAGCTTAAAACTCCCAAATTTCTGAACTAAATATTTAAAAATAGGTAACCCAACTTCTAACAATACCAAATGAATGAACTGGCAAAATAACCAATATAAAGAAAAGCAAAACAAAATAAATGAAAACAAAAACAAAAGAAACAGACAAGTAGAGTAGACAATCACCTTCATTGTCGATGACAAAAGGCTGGTCGCTGGTGAGTATCTCGTACTTGCAGATGTCGCCGAACTTGGGTGTACAGTCCCGGTCGGAGGCCTCCACGCGGAGGATCTCCTGGTACAGTCGGCCCTCGTCCACCTGCCGCACGTACGACGGCTCCAGGAACGCCGGCGCGTACTCGTTGATGTCGACCACTGTGATGTGGACGGTGGCACTGGCAACATGAATGAACAAATGAATGAATGAACTAATGAATGAAATAATGCTTTATTAGAACATAAACATTATTACAAGGAACAAAAACAACTATTTTACATGAACTGAGCTATGTTACATTTAGAAACCTCACTCTCGCATTACATAGCTTGGTCATAGACCGTCAGCTAGAGTTGATAGCATAAACTAATAGTACAGTATTTACAATTATTTTTATTATTATTTATTTATATTATTATATTTTCTGAGTGCTCTGAACAACGGATTTAAATATCTTTATTATTATTATTACTATTACTTTTTTTACTTTCATTATTTTTTTCAGTGGAGGTATCACACTGAGGCCTTAGGAATTATATTCTTCCATCAAATTCAACCTAAACTGCCAAGCCTGTTGGAGAAATCGGGCAAGCTCCACCCAATCATACCCTTTTAGGTAAATTTTAAACAAATCGCGGGAAAACTCACGGGACCCAAACCAAGCAAATTTAAACTCACGCAACACCTGACAGCAAAATGGAAACAATCCTCCATTTCATTCAAATTATTATATAGTGAGCAATTCAAATTTTGATTTTAATTCCAAGGTTTATATAAAAAAAACACACATGTATTTTAAAATTCAAATTCAGTAATTCAAATTCAGTTTATTTGTATTGATATTTTTAAAACTGTGTGCAAATCACAATTAAATAAACTTGAAATAACCTAAGTAAAATATAAACATCATTTACCCTTGAGTGGGCACTTCACCGGTAAAATGGTAGAGGGCACATGGGAAGTTTTACCCCACAACACTAAATCGCACAAATTTAACCCTCTTTACTTGTTTTGTAACGAAATATTGTATTTTAATGTTGACAAACTTCAATAGGAATCAAATTCCATCACTGATACCGGTACCATTAATAGTTCGACTTAAAAGGTGTAATATTTCAATTGAACATTGTAAGTAATTTTCTAGCACAAAATAGGCATCACTGTCTGTGTAACGGGAGATGCTCTACAAACTGACACGGCATCACTGAATTGAAAATTACCTTATTACCACCCAGCCGTCGTTGGCCAGAGTTATCTGGATAGACTTTGTCACAAATACCAAATAACACAAATAACAAAGTACCAAGGGAGGGGTGGGGAGTATAAATAGCTTTAGGGGATTCCTGGAATGAAGCGTGTGATGTACGGAGATGGTTTTGGAGCGACTGCCAATACCCTTTATGCCTGTTTATTTTAATGAAAAAAAATATGAGGAGGACAACTACGCATGCGCCTGCTCGAGGATTAATAATGTTGGACTCAAATTCATTTAAGAGATGTTCTAGACATATCTTCTTTAATTGTAAAATCTCTTCTTAACTCTATTTTAACGCTTCTATTTTTTAAAATTTATTTTATAATGCTCACTACAAATAACTACTTAACAAATCATGACTTTAATAATTTTGGAAGCAAGTTAAAGATTCAAAAGAATTAAATTCAATTAAAGATAACTCAAAGGGTGAGCATCCTGGAGTTTTTATTAATACAAAAACTACAATTTCATAAGAAAGAACAACTGATTCTTACATGGACTATAAGCCTGATGGGCCATAGGCCCAGAGGTCCCTCAGTCCTCCAGCAAACTCCCCAGAATCCCAACTAAATAAAAAAACCCAACCTATTGTTAGCTGACCTACTTAAAGCCAGAGCTCTCAATTAGTCAGCATAACAAGAAACTGTTTTACAACAATTCCAGTCTACTCACACAACATGCCCAAATACCTCCACTTTACAAAGGTTGACGCCTGTTATCGTGATAATAGGAAAGTAAACAGGAAAAGGTAAAGTCAATTCAATAAACAAAATTCAAGGGACAAAGAGAGCTGAAGGTGAAAAAGGAATAAAAAAGTAAACTTATATGCATAATATTGGTATGAGTTTTGGGAAGTTTACTTCCTACATGTAAAATAATAGTCAGTAGTTAAGCATGAAACCAACAATTACAGGAAAAATCAGGGAATAAATTCTGTGTGGTAATAAATTTGAATCAAACTAGGCTACAGACTTCTTGATAGTGATTCATACATTCTTGGAAATCCTGTCCCTTATCAAACCTGTAATATCCTGACTAACGTATTATTGATGACAAATCACCCAGACTATGCAATGTAGCTGACAAAAATGTATAGGTTGTTTAATGTTGTTGACAAAACTTTATAAGTCATTAATTGTTACTGATAAATATTTAATGTTACTGATAACATCAAATTAAATTAGTACGTTTACATTTTATTCAGGAATACTTTTCAAAACAAAGTTTTATCCATTAGCGTGCCTAAAGGACAAATTGAGGAAACCCAAGTCAATATATAATCACAATCCTTGAACAGCTTATCCCCAAAGGAGGGGTCAGCAGGATTTATGTTATGAAGCATGGCAAAATCCAATAAATCATGAGGTCCAAAGTACGTCACCGTTGTTGGGACCTGCGTATTTTAACCGTGAAACCCTGAGTTATGAGTTGGCTCCACGTGATTTCTATTCCGTCCTACCGCAACGTACGAGAGTAAAGACCGTATATCTTGACTCACGTGTGCTGTATAGAAAGTTTTGAGGAAAAAGGTCTTGAAATCAAGGGAGGTCTAGCCAAGAAAGTCCGGGATGAGTAAATTGGAGAATATATAGTGGGATTTTCTCAAAGCAAGTCTTACTTGTCAGACTGTTCTCCGCTGCAAGAAACGGCAGCAATGTCAAACTTGTAGTTCTTGCGTTTCTCACAGTTGAGAACCCTGCGAGCTCTCAACTCTGCCTCACCTTCTCCCTTCAAAATTATCTGAAAAAGAAAATCTTAATAGTTTCTGTACAAATTAAGTGAATTATTAAATAATATGACAATACATAGTAATGTCACTAAATCTTGAAAAAATATATTGACAATGATGGGATTTATTAATCTGATTCTAATTCTGATTAATAAATCTAATTCTAAAAATGATTATCGAGTAAATAAATAAAAATTAAGTAAATAGTAAATGAAGTAAATAAATAGTAAAAAAATTAAGTAAATAGTAAAGAAATCAATAAATAAATTCTAATTCTGATTATCAAGCAAAATTTCACACAAAGTGAATAATAGGTATGTATAAAAAAAAAAAACAGAAAATTGTTCAAACATCCTAGAGGTGAGCAAAAAACCTTAGATCCTCAATATTATGTAATATGTAACAGCCAAAGTAACACCGTAAACCTTAAGGCTATTGAACTTAATGACAAATTCGCTGGTTGAGGTGATAAATTAATCACTTAAGCCAGTAATTATTCATAATGACTAGCACGTTTTGGCCAAAGTAATAATTAAGTAATAGGTGAAGGGAACTGTGCCATCAGGAATGGTTTGGATGGCTAAATCATTCCTAATAGTTGAAATGTAAATATCTTAACATGTTTTAGGCTATTTGTATATTATATATTAGGCTATATTATTTTCTTTTTAATTTCATATATTAGGATATTAATCGCTCTGGCCAGACATTGTGAATAATAGCTATCCAGGGTTAGTCAAAGTGATGATTCTCAGTGTTCTGGTCAGGTCGTCAGGTAAAGTTAGGTTAGGTTAAGGAAGATAAGGTTGGATAAGTAATAATCCACAGACCAAACTCATGTAGATATTATGCGTAGTTAGATATAGAGGTAAATTAAATCTAATTTATTACTTTGACCAAAATTGCTAGATATCATACATAATGGCTGGTTATTAACACTAGCTATTATAGCTGGATTATTTTCTAGCTGTAACAAATATAAAGTTAACTCGATTTCACCAACCTCAAACGGGGCTTCGCCGTGGTGTTTATTTACAATCCTGAAGCTGCAGATGTCGGCCCCCACGCCCCGGATCCTGGGGGTGACCTCGACCAGAGTCTCGTTCTCCTTCACCAGCCCGTGGTACCCGCTCTCCAGGCTCTCCAGGTCCAGGCGGGGCACTGCAAATCCAAACATAACATTCAAACATAGACGTCGAAAGAAAGAAAATACCGACAGTCCCTGGCACAGTACAGTCGACTCTCGATAACTCCAACTTCAATAAGTAGAAATCCTCGATAACTCTTAACTATTTTCGATTCCCTAAGAAAAAACTGTCCATGTCGAATTAAAAACTATTTGTGACACGAGATAATTTTAAGGTAACACTTTACTCTGCAAGTCAAAGCAACGCAAAAATTACATATGTAATTCAACGTTAGACCTACCGCTATGTCAAAGTTTTTTTTCATTTATTTTTTTAAAGAGGGTGGCGGCCTCTTTTTCACCTTGCCTTTACCCCGCCCACATAGACTACTGATCTGTACGTAGACGCTACCAAGCAAAGCCAAGGAGTGAGCCGGTACAGTACAACAGTGAACAGTGCTGCTAAATTTATGCGACAAGCTCGAGTCTCGAACCTGCGACGCTTCGAGGCCACAGTTCCGAGGCCGAGTGCGCTACCGACTGCGCTGCTGACTCACTAACCTCTTCATCTCTATATCTCAAGGGACCTCTGTGTATCAAAAGCCCTGTGTACAGAGGTCACTGTTATATATGCATAGGCTATAAGTTGGTCTATTTGGTTTTTCAATTGTGGCAGGATGCGCTCTATGTTTTTTGTACGACTTCCTGTTGGTCGCCCTCCCTCTCTTTGTAATGAAGCAATGGCTTATGATGTTTATGTTTATGTTTTGTACTTAATAAATCCACTAACATCAAGACAGAGTTTTAATTTAATAACACCTGCAGCCAAGAACAAAACATGGCGCTGCGAACAGTTTGTGTGGAAAGTGAATAATGGACATAATAAAAGTGATTGTCAAGGACAAAGTTGAACAGTGTGTAATAACCTCAAAACTTAAGAAAACGTGTTGTGATAACCCAAGATTATAGTGAAGATGGAATTTAAGACTCCAAGTCCTCTTTCCTTAAATGGAAATTTAAGTGAAAATTTCAAGAGGTTTAAGCAATCATTTAACATATACATGTAGGCATCTGGCCATGACAAAAATGACTCTTGGAAATTAAAACTGCAATCCTGCTAAATGTAATAGGGGAAGAGGCAGTGGATCTCTACAATACTTTCAACTTGAAGGATGAAGAAAGAAATGATTATGAAGCTGTACTAAAAGCCTTCGAAGAATATTCATGTCCTAAGTCTAATGTTGTTGTGGAGAGATTCAAATTTAACTTGAGGAACCAACATAAGGGTGAACCCTTTGAGAACTTTGTAGCTGACCTCAAGAAGTTAAAAAATCATGTGAGTTTGGGGATCAAGCGGACAGTCTCTTACGTGACAGAATAATACTTGGAGTGGAAGACAAGAATCTTCAGGAGAGGATGCTTCGTGAAACCAACTTATAGCCTATGCATATATAACATCTCCCTTTCCTTAAAAAAAATAATTTTTTAAATATCCACCTCAAAGTCTGGGAACCAGCCCAGATTATTCAAAAGTGTAATAAGAGAGGATAGTTAAATAATTAAATATTATCAAAATGTTGGAAAGAAACAGTTGAATTTCAATAATTTAGGCTGTTTTTAAAAAGCTAATTTGATAGCTTTTTTGGGTTTTACCAAAAATATTAGTAGAATATTTTTACCCAAAATTGAAGCTATTAAAATTAAAAAATTAAATGTATTTGAGGCAAAGAAAACAGTCTTAATTAAGTTTTCTAAATAATAATGATGTCTGTGCTGGGTAAAATTTATTGAAAAACATTTATTAAGTTAAATCTGATTCTATAATCATGTTATCTTCCTGGGCATGTTACAACTTATGGCGTTCCTCAAGGGTCAATTTTATGTCCACTCTGATTCTTAACATACATGTATTAATGTTTTATCTTCACATATTACAGTAGAGTCCCACAAACCCGGACGAATGTGGACCGAACGGTGTCCGGGTTTGTGAAATGTCCGAGTTATTGGGAAATAAGGAAAAATAAGACTAGTTTCTGTTATTTCTATGAGAAATAATTTATTCATTGCATGGTAAAAAATACAAAAACTATATTATAAATTACAAAAAAACTTAAAGAAAAACCAAAACTGTTTCATATGTGTCAAACCATGCCCTGGCCTGGAATCTCAGTGCACTGTATTGCTCTGGCAGGCTTTCCGAGTTATCCAGAACTCCGGGTTTGCGGGACTCTACTGTATATCAATTCAATTTTTTAATTTTTTTACCCTAAATGCAGACAATATTTATATGTCAGCTCTATGACTTCATGGAGTTGTTCACTTTTTTTTATTAAATGTTAACCCTAGGTGTGCCCCATAGGAACTTTCATAGTGGCAGGCCCGTGATCAGTGATTTTGCAGTGATTTTTTCAAAAAATCGTAGTGAATTGGATATTGGCCAAAATATAGGCAACTTTACATTAATTTTGATCACAAAACTCCAAAGAACAGTAATGGTTACTATGGTTTTCAATTTTAAGTGAAAATAAATAAATAATCACAAAAATTTCCCTGAAAACAAAAAAAGTGGAAAAAGTTTCAAAAGTAGACATCTGCCAACCTTAGAGAAGATTTTCTATAAGAGGTCCAAGAAATAAAAAACTTTGATATTCTATTTTCTTATGTAAAAATAAGCATCAAAGTAAAAAAAATGCAATTCCATTGATTGGTAGGAAATTGTTATAAGAAGTGCACATTTCTCAAATTTGCGCATGTTACAAAATTGGTAGGCCATATAAAAACCTAATACATCAAGGAAGATGAATAAAAAACATTTGGTACTTAGGAGAATAGGAACAGTGACCAAAAAGATTTTCAATACAGTACACCTCGGATTATCCGGACCCCACATTATCCGGATCCCGGATTATCCGGACCGGTCCATCCGAGAAATTGGAAAATTAAAATACATTACTGTACGCATTTGGAATCACATTAATTGAAGGAACCGCATTGCCTAAACAGCATTTTCGTGAACGTAGTTTTATATCAACAAAGGAGTAGCCTACTTCAATTTTGCGAGATTGTTTTTGCTGCCATTTTGATGTGTTATATTATTTCTTAAGAAGAGTTACTGTAATACATTTTGAGTTATTTTAAGTTTCGTCATGATTATTTCGTTTGTGTTATTTTGAGTCACGATTATTTAATTTTGATAAATTAAATATTTTAATCTGGCCTTTTATTCCAGACCTAAGCCCGTTAGGTCGGTAAAAGTTAACATTATACTCATATGATGATTAATAATGAAGTTCACATCTTAAATTTGTTTCAAAATTAAACCCTCGTTAAATCTGAAAGATTAACATATTGTACAGGATTAATACGCAGTTTGCAGCATCAATTTAGTAGGGGTTAAGGTATGCGATCACTATTTAGGTGATATTGTGATGACCTCGGATTATCCGGATTTTTCGTTATCCGGATTGGTGTTCCGCCACATTAATCCGGATAATCCGAGGTGTACTGTAGAAATAAAAAATTATATTATTTCTTTAACTGAAAAAATATGTTTCTTGAACTAATAAAACAACAGTAAAAAAAAACATCTTGGCAATATAAATCACATTACTGTGTAGGGAATTTCATTACCTTTAATTTGGTGCCAATAATTTATAGATAAGATAAAAAATAAAAAAGTTACAAGCGTTTTAGTGAATGAAAAAAATAATTTTCTAAAGTATTTCAAGCTGAGAGTGATTAATAAAAAAATTATTAATGGCACTCTTTAGTTCAGGGCTTGTAACAGTTCTTGAGGTTGAAAAAAATAAAAAAAATAACTCAAATAAGAAAAAAAATAACCAAAAAATAACCTTTTGTACACAAAAAATGCTGCTAAAAATTAGAAAACCGGTGTTATATTGGGGATAATACATTCTTAACCTTGGTAAAAAAGAAAATCTCGACAAACTAATCACAAATCTGCCTAGATTTGATGGTGAGACTTGGTTTTCACGCAACGAGACTTAGTTTTCACGCATTTTAGGATGATGAGATTCGTCTGCCGCGATGCTGCTACGAGATTGTCTGACAAACGAATACTGTAAACAGGGCTTGTAGCAGTTCTTGAGGTTGAAAAAAATATAAAAAAACCAAAATTCCAAAAAAATAACAAAAATAACCAAATTCCAAAAAAATAACAAAAAATAACCAAGAGCAAAAAAATAACAAAAAAATAAAAAAAAAACCTGTTACAAGCCTTGTAGTTAGATAAATGGTTAGCAAGTGATACTGGATTTTGAAAAAAAATGTTCTTGAAATACTGGAAATATACTGGAATTAAAAAATCAGATGTCTGTAGACACCCTGTATTTGTTTAGGCCTACTTAAAAATTTGCAATTTTACTGATAATTAACTGTAGAGCATGTATTTAAACATCACAAAGTCATCTGGAAAGATTGAATATTTTTTTTTAATAAAAAAATACATGTATTTTTTCAAAAATTATTTTCGTACTTTGGGGTATTTAGTGACTTTCCCCTATAGGGAAAAAGCAGACCTGTCAACCTGGAGGGAATTTCAGGCAGGAGTGACCCCCAGTAGAAAGGGTTCTCTGGGGGAGGGCCCTCTGAGGGCCATAGTTACTACTCTGGGCCCCCTAATCACTAAAAGCCCCAAAGTACAAAAATAATTTTTGAAAAAAATAGATGTATTTTTTTATTAAAAAAATATTCAATCTTTACAGATGACTTTGTGATGTTTAAATAAATAATCTACAGTTAATTACAGTAGAGCGCTGATTATCCGAACGTCGACCATCCGAACTGTTGGTTAACCGAACGCCGTAATAATTCATATTTTGAACATGATTGTTAAGCAATTCAAATTTGCGCGCCAACCGAAACTCCTGTCGCGCCAGGATATCCATTCTGAAATATTTCATAATAAAATTAAGTGAATAATTTTTGTTTGATAATTTTTTAGCCTTTTTACTAGGCCTACTAAGAATTACGTTACATATATAATTTTAAAATGTTGTCTTTTCATGTTCGGTTATCCGAATATTCAGCTATCCGAACACCCCTTGTCCCCAATTAGTTTTGATAGTCGGCCCTCTACTGTATCAGTAAATTGCAAATTTTCAAGTAAACAAATACAGGTTGTCTACTGACATCTGATTTTTTAATTCCAGTATATTTCCAGTATTTCAAGAACAATTTTTTCAAAATCCAGTATCACTTGCTAACCATTTATCTAACTAAAGAGTGCCAATAATAATTTTTTTATTAATCACTCTCAACTTGAAATACTTTAGAAAATTATTTTTTTCATTCACTCAAACGCTTGTAACTTTTTTATTTTTTATCTTATCAATAAATTATTGGCACCAAATTAAAGGTAATGAAATTCCCTACACAGTAATGTGATTTATATTGCCAAAATATTTTTTTTTACTGTTGTTTTATTAGTTCAAGAAACATATTTTTTTCAGTTCAAGAAATAACATAATTTTTTATTTCTATTGAAAATTTTTTTGGTCATTGTTCCTATTCTCCTAAGTAGGCTACCAAATGTTTTTTATTCATCTTCCTTGATGTATTTGGTTTTTATATGGCCTACCAATTTTGTAACATGCGCAAATTTGAGAAATGTGCACTTCTTATAACAATTTCCTACCAATCAATGAAATTTGCATTTTTTTTACTTTGATGCTTATTTTTGCGTAAGAAAATAGAATCAAAATTTTTTACTTCTTGGATCTCTTATAATAGAGAATCTTCTCTAAGGTTGGCAGATGTCTACTTTTGAATCTTTTTCCACTTTTTTTGTTTTCAGGGAAATTTTTGTGATTATTTATTTATTTTCACTTAAAATTGAAAACCATAGTAATTATTATTGTTCTTTGGAGTTTTGTGATCAAAATTAATGTAAAGTTGCCTATATTCGGGCCAATAGGCTATCCAATTCACTACGATTTTTGGAAAAAATCACTGCAAAATCATAAAATCACTAATCAAGGGCCTGCCACTATGAAAGTTCCTAAGGGGTGCCCCCTAGGGTTAACATTTAATAAAAAAAAGTGAACAACTCCATTAAGTCATTGAGCTGTCATATAAATATTGTCTGCATTTAGGGTAAAAAAAATTAAAAAATTGAATTGATATAATAAGTGAAGATAAAACATTAATACACGTATGTTAAGAATCAGAGTGGACATAAAATTGACCCTTGAGGAACACCATAAGTTGTAACATGCCCAAGAAGATAACATGATTATAGAATCAGATTTAACTCAATGGGCGCGTTCAGCCGCATTCCACCGGTGGGTAATATACTAACCTATAATAAGTGAACGGTAGTGGTGGACATACCATCTACCGATCATTGTTGTGCATCCACCGATGTTGTGTTTACGGTGGATTCGGTAAGTAACCGGTCATTGTTGATTGTCAAGATGCGGTGGATTTGCCTATTAGTGACTATGGTAATCGGTTACCCACCGGTGACTGCGGCTGAACGCGCCCAATAAATGTTTTTCAATAAATTTATACCCAGCACAGACATCATTATTATTTAGAAAACTTAATTAAGATCGTTTTCTTTGCCTCAAATACATTTAATTTTTTATTTTTATTTTTGATAAACATATTCTAATATTTTTGGTAAAACCCAAAAAAGCTATCAAGTTTGCTTTTTAACAGCCTAAATTATTAAAATTCAACTGTTTCTTTCCAAAATTTTGGTAATGTTTAATTATTTAATCATCCTCTCTTACAAGAAACTGAAATGCATTGGAGACCATAACTTATATAAGTTAAGTATCTAAGTTAAAAATGAACAAAACTTAAAACTTATCATAAATTAATTACCCCATCAGGCTGAGTATAAAGCACATTCATTTAGTATACTTAGTCTAATAAACCTATCCGAAAACATAATGTTATTTTCAAACAATTTTAAAGTATTTCATTAGCCTTATTCAAAGGAGACCACATAATGTATTAACTTATAGCCTAGCCCTGCTTAAGTAGAAAATGAACAGCACCATCATTGTGCTACATAGCCCATCAGAGAGTATGGATTAAATGCCTGAGTCATTCATCTGATAAACTTCCTCAAATAAAAAGGCAGCAAAAGGTGTAAATTGTTTAGTAAAATGTTGAAGGTGGGTCAATCTTAAGCACAGTCCATCATTAACTTGAAATGGTATAACAAATTTATTTGTTGGATCTAGGGAAATAGTTTTTGATTTATAACTCCCAACATTCAATGATTTTTGTCTAGAATTAAACATTTAAAACAAAAACTTCATTTGAAGCCCAAATATGGACTGAAAAATATAAGTTAAAATAGGACGGGGCTGAGTCACGAACCCTACCAACCCCCTATGTTAATTCCTCCTTTATCGGAAAATCAGTGCAGAACGACAAAATTACAGCGAAACTGTCTTCAGAGAACCCGCTGTACCCTCGCTAAATCAACCCTCGAGGGAATCATACACAATTATTGAAAACAAAACCAGTAATAACAGTAATAACTTGAAAATAAAATAAACAGAATTGACAAATTCTACTACTCCCTCTACGAGAACCCACCTCCATTTGCGAATGTTTCTAAGGTACCATTTGTTGTAGATGCTGCACATCCGAGGTAAACAGCGAGTAGTAAACACTTCTGGATCATTATACGACTCATCCTACATCAATTTAAAGTATATACCACCGGTTTAAATAAACTTAAAACATATCTGCATTCCCCAGGAAAGGCAGCACGACACAAACCGATTTCTCTTAGGTGTTGGTGTACTAACTAATCTGAGAACCTGACCTGCGTACAAAGGGTCTTGTACTGCGTAAAACTAGTTCTAGCGTTTCTCCGACAGAGTTCACTAGTAGTTATTAAAATAACTAAATCAAAATCCTCTTCTAATAATTATTTCGTCGAAACTAATGAACATTTGTTTGTTAAAAATGAATACCTAAAATAACATACAATTTTTTGGTCGTTTATAATCGTTAAATTAATAAATATACTTCATATCATTACGGAAATTGTGTTGTATTTCTCGTCATGTGCTGCTACCTGTGGAGGTTCTCTGAAACCTGGTGGATTGGATTGTCTGCTTATATTCTTTTCCTTCCAAGAAAATCTATTTCATATTAATTCTTTGCACCTGCGCACAAAGCAGGTAGTAGAAGTAATCTATTGACGAGAAGAATTCAGATTATGTTCTTTTTGGCGGGCCTGGTCTCATATTTGAAAAGCTGTAATTAATTAATTCTCTCATTAAAAAACTTTTTTGAAAAAGCTGTATTTTTCTGCAATGATTTAAACAAACTTAATTTGATGTGCTCTTGTGTTTCAAATTTCAAAATGCAGACAAGTATCTATAAGTTTCATCCCTTATAAAGATCCCGGCCTAAATCCACTGATGAGAGTAAATTAACAATTAATTTAATCGTAACATTGTAACTAAATTAATAGTAAATTAGATTTTCTAAAATCTCATCTCTTTAAATACATTCCTGTATAATATTTTATTAATGTTTTTATTCCCTCATAGTTATTTTTAGAGTGATATAAAAGCAGTGGTTTTTGATACAAAAAAATGAAGTTCAAAATCATGTATGCTGTGGCATCCACATCCATTGTTACGGCATGCAATTGCTTAAAATACTTAATTACTCATTGATTGTTTTAAAACTTCCTGATAACTTTTGGACCTATGGACATAATTTTACACTTATAGCAAAATACCATGTACCCTGTGTATTTTAATATTAAATGAAGGCTATGTGTAGGGTAGATAAATTCTATTTGTGTCTGGTTCACTTGAGTTTTTGATTTCACATTTAGTTTTTTCCACTAACTTTGTGACATTAAACAATTTTCAAAATTAATAATCTCAAATGCCTCTTGTTTTTTGGTCCTTATAATACGTTTTCACTTTGATATAATACCTTCATAATGGATATACATAAGGCTTTTTTGTGTTTGTATTTAAAAAAATCATAATCACAAACACTTGATTTTGAAATAAATTCAAGAAATTGGTACAGAGGGACCAGTTTACTCTTTACTCTTTATGTCTGCTCTTGGTAAATATATTGTTGTTATCAATGATCACTCAACAATTATTTTAATTGAAAAAGCTGATGAAAAAATAACCCAAATTTTTGAAAATCACAGTCCAAAGATGGTTCATTAACTATAACAAATTAAAGTTAGGTAAATGGGATGATACAGGAGTGAGTGGATTAAAACGTAGTTATTGCTACCACTCCAGTATTTTGGAGTTATAACTTCATTTTGTGTGATTTAAAAAGGTAGTTATATCTACTTGTAATATAACAAGTCGAGGAAAGATATGAAAAAAACCACCTACCCCTGAAAAAATTCCTATAAGGGAGATTTCTGCGTTTTTCTGTCATATTTTATGTGCTGAACAACATACTAAAAGTTTACTAAAGTTTGACCACCAGAAGTGCCTCATTTTCAAGATGGCGTCCAAGAAGGTGAAAATAGTATTATAGATATAGGAAACAAATGCCATAGGTGATGTATAAATGAATCTGGTGTCATAATACCACTGGCGATAATTGAAGGGAGGTATGAACTTCAGTTTTCGTAGGTAAAAGAAAACAGGCCGCCATCTTGGATCCGCCATATTGCACGAAAAAATTATTTTCAAATGTAAACATAGTGTTGTGAAACATCATTTTGAACTAGATTTTCACGCTGTTTACAATGCCGAAATCCATTTTTGAAAATCTTGACTCGTTTTCAAGATATACCCAAACAAAGATTATTCCCTATACAGTATAATCCTTATGGATGTTTCGAGCTTGGAATATTTTTTGGACTATTTTCCTTATAGCTCCAGATGTAATCAAAGTTCGTTGTTCGTTCTATTCATAAAATGCTCGGTAGTATTTTGGCTTCCATATAAGCAACTTATCAAATGATTCAGATTCATTAGGGATGAGCTATGATACCTTTATTAACCATAAGATGAGATTTTTCTAAAATTATACTGTCTATTTGACAGTATCATGAGTTTTTCAGTATCTGAGCTTTTGATTATAACTCAGGTTAGACCTGTCCGATTTTCAAGATCAATAGTTCAAATGAGAGCCAATCAATCACCAATTTATTTAAGACCTTAAAAAGGATTGTGTCTCTTTAAGAACTTGAGATATGATCTAAAATAATTATATTTTAATTTGAATAAAGGATTATTACTCTTCTTAGAATTGACTGATTTTCAAGATCAATAACTCAAAAGAAAGCCCATAGTTTACCATTTAATTTTATGTCTCACTTAGAGCTTGAGATATATGTCTCTTCAACTGAAGATTGAATGCAAAGAACGTTGAATTTTATGTTAAATAAAATAATATACCTCAGCTTAAAATTGAGCTATTTTCATGATCAATAGCTCAAACGAAAGCTAATATTTTACTGATCAGTTTAAGACCAGAAAGAAGTTCTGAGAATCTGATAGAATCTGAGATGTGTAATTTTTATTGAATATTAAATTTAGAAAAATCACATTTTATGGTTAATAAAGGTATCATAGCTCATCCCTTATGGATCTGAATCAATTGATAAGTTGCTTGTATGGAAGCCAAAATACTACCGAGTATTTTAAGACTAGAACGAACAACGAACTTTGATTACATATGGAGCTATAAGGAAAATAGTCCAAAAAAATCCCAAAAAATATTCCAAGCTCGAAACATCCATAAGGATTATACTGTATAGGAAATAATCTTTGTTTGGGTATATCTTGAAAACGAGTCAAGATTTTCAAAAATGGATTTCGGCATTGTAAACAGTGTGAAAATCTAGTTCAAAATGATGTGTCACAACACTATGTTTACATTTGAAAATAATTTCTTCATCCAATATGGCGGATCCAAGATGGCGGCCTGTTTTCTTTTACCTACGAAAACTGAAGTTCATACCTCCCTTCAATTATCGCCAGTGGTATTATGACACCAGATACATTTATACATCACCTATGGCATTTGTTTCCTATATCTTTAATGCTATTTTCACCTTCGTGAACACGATCTTGAAAATGAGGCACTTCCGGTGGTCAAACTTTGGTAAACTTTTAGTATGTTAATCAGCACATAAAATATGACGGAAAAATGCAGAAATCTCCCTTACAGCAATTTTTTCAGGGTATAACCAGGCCCGGACTGGCCATAAGGGCATTCGGGCAAATGCCCGGTGGGCCGCCACCTCCAGGGGCCGCTGGGCCGCTTGGGGGCCGGCCGCAGAGCCATCCCCCCCCGAGCAAATGCATAGGGGTCCGGTAACAGAAAAAGGTACTGAAATGCTGAAATGCCAATAAAAAGGTCGAAAACCAAACGTTCGAGAAAAAAAAAGGTCACCGCTTTTGGCGCGCCGGAAATTCTGTCGCTGGGCCTCTCCAAAGCCCCCCAGAGTGGGCCGGTGTAGAAATGCTGTGGGCCGGTACATCATATAAATGCCCGGGCCAAAATTCCTTCCCAGTCCATAACCTTATCTTTCCTAGACTAAACTTAGAATTTCCTAAATAGGAGTTATAACTAACTTTTTGTTGTGGTTAAAGTCTAAATAAAGCTACGCAACTGTAGTTATATCTTAATTATTTTGAAGTCTGGGGACAGGCACCCTCAACTTTTTTCAGACAGGTACCACTTAACTTCTGAATACCAAAGTAAATCATGTTAAGAGAATAATACCCCCGTTGCAGCAGACTTGCATACTAAGGCGGAAGAAAAACCATCTTCCGACTTATGAACTTATGGAAGTTGTTTTTTATGTCTGTAATTTTTTGACATCTTAATTTTTTTCTCCAAGTGTTTCATTTGTATCTTCCACAAATTACCTTAGCCTTAAACAGTGGCTATTTAGTGAAGACACAAACGCTGAGTGAAAGACAATCATGCCCTTCCACTGATCGCAAAAAGGCCCATTTATACACAATGTTTTGCACAGCCTGAGCAAAACATAAGATACTTTTGTGTGTAAACGGTGGGAAGTGAGGCAAATTACACTAGTTTCGACATAAAATACAAACAAATTTGCACAAGTATTTTATTGTTCAAACGCTCTGAAGTTTAAATCCAGGTCTAAAATATTTTATCTTATTTATTTTTAGAAATTTAATTTGGTTTGGATATTGTGAGATTAATCTTAAGACCTTAGCCTACAAACACCGTAATGTTTTAATACATAATGAAAAAACTAATAATTTCAGTAATGAATTAAAATGCCAAACAAAATTTCTATCGTCTAGTTACTTTTAAACAACAAGAAAGTAAACATCAAATAGGAGATACAACTATAGTTGAGTTATAATTATCTGTAGTTATATCTCCAGAATTTCATAGAATTTCCTGATCAGTGTATTTATAACTACGAAGTGTTAGCGTTTGTTTAATCACTCTGATTCAAGGTAAAGATATCAAGTGTCTACTATCCTACCTTTTAACGAATTTCCCCTATAGGGAAGAAGCTATTACCGTAGGTCTCATGGTAAGACCTAAGCCCGAGACCATGATTACTTTTCATTTTGGAGCCCGCAGAAGCAAAAAACACTAATATTTTGAATTTATATATATATATATATATATATGTGTCTGTAAGCACGATTCGTAAACCAGCCTGATCGGACCACCAGAAGGGGGGTAAAGGGGGGTAAACTTCCCCAAAAATGGGTTTTTTTTGCGTTTTTCACATAGAAAAAATTAAAGTGATTCAATTTTGGATTCCACCATTGAATTCGGCTTGAAAAAACAAACAATTTAGTATTTTGAATCATAGCTCTATGTCCATTGGTTACTGAGATATTGAAAGTGATAAACACAGTACATTGTCCCAATGTTAACCTTATGGGAAATAAGTAAATTTCTATATCTTGCTTATTTTCCAACATATCTTGATAAAACTTGGTAAATGGCCTTTTATAGTTCAGATCTACTATACTGAATTAAAACCACTCAGTTTTTATATACCTGTAGCAGCAAACCTGCATACTCAACTCATTCCCCATGTTATTCTTATGGAACTTACAAAAACATGTCAATCTTGTTGTGCTGGATTGAAATATGTTGTTTTGCATTTGAAATTCGCTGAGTATGCAGGACTGCTGCAACGGGGGTATTAATCACTTCACTCAGTGTAATACAAGTCAAATAAGTCTGGTCTACCCTTATTACTGATGTTAATTTTGGTATTGGGCTCACATCCAGCCTGGACCAGGTCATTTTAGAAGGACAATGCAAAGGGCCTAGTTGTTATTGTCTGATTTTCAGGAGGGTTTCCCCGAAATTTTGAGTGCACAGTATACCTTTTTAAATATGAAGGGTTTATTAATAAAACATCTTAAGTGAATATTAATTTTTATTATTTTGAAATCAAAAGTGGTTTTGTATAACCAAACCAGCAATAAAATTTTAAACTAAACACAATTTTTCGAACTTTATTTGGTTATATTTTATTATTGATTCAATTGCTAAAACTGTATTGGTTTAGGAGTGGTTCCACAGTCCACACTTTAAAACGTTTGCAAATGAAATATTGTAATTTTAACAGTTTGTTAAGGTAAAGGATAAAATTTTCCTGTACTATTTCGTTGATTTTTTAAAAATTTGAAATTTTTTGACAGTACTATACACACATTGCAGTGTTATAACTTGATAACTTTACACAGGGCTGTACCCAGCTTTGGCGGGCCCTGGTAAAGATATTAGGCCGGGCCCCTCATGTCCTGGTACTGCACCCGTTCCACTTAGAGCCGTAGCTGGTTACCGCCGGCAAGATTCCCAGCTCGTCAAAAGTAGTGACCTTTGGTGAACTTTTTTGTTTTTACTCACACGTATCGTTTTTGCCCCCTTTGTTGTCCTTTCGGGCCCTTTTTCCTTGTTCGGGGGGGGGGGGGGGGATTCCCCCCTTGGACCCACCCCGGGCCCTGGTAAAGTTGTCCCGGGAAGACCGGTCTGAGTACGACCCTGACTTTACAAGAGCCTAACAAATTTAATCTTAAGTATAATATTATGTTATTTTATAAAATTTTACTCATTTATAACAATTTAAATTATTGGGGTTGCCACTGCTCCCCTTGCCTCATCAGAATTGTGACCACTTACAAACCCCCCCCCCCCCCCCCCATTGACTGACCAATTTAGCGTTTCTGATGGGGGGTAGTGCACAGTCAAAGTTGTCTCTAGCTGATGTGAAGCTTGTTGCATAAAGTTTCATAAAATAGTTGCTAACATTTGTTTAGAGTTTAGGGCTTAAGCATATTTCTTACTCATCAGTGATTCATAAACTGAACATGACAGCTTAATGTTACAGGTTTTAAGGAAAACAAAATACATTCATAAATTGTTTTTATTACTTTATTTATCTCTTCCTACCACTAATTTCTAAGATTCCACTTATATAACAATGAATACATATCAAAATTAGTAAATGAGATCAGTTTTACACCTTCATTTGACATGTCTCCTAAAAGGTAACTTTTCCAGTACTGTAAAATCTATTCTAAACTAGTACATTTAAACATTAATAAATTGTTAACTTACATTAATAAAAACTGAATTAGATTTATATTAGGCTACTTAGGAAAATATCAAAAGATAATTCCTCAGTAGCCAGAAACAGTGAAAATCTTACGTGTATTTTCTAATGTAACCCTCAAGAGAGTAGAATACCCAAAGGTTCAAAGTATAAATTATAATAAATCTGAGCTTTACGCTTTAACAAAATTTTGGTACACTTTGCCATTGCTCTGCTTCATATCATTGCATGCTTCGACATTAGTTAACCCTTTACGATCATTAGGCCAGCAGGAGTGGCCATAACATAGTCGGCAATGAATTAATTTTAGTATGGCTTAGTTCCGACAGTAGGAAGGCCAGCTCTACTGGCCAAGCTCCACTCTGCGTTAGCTTGGCATTCATCATGGCAGCTCACTCTTGTCAACTCGGAATTGTTTTCACGCCCGGCAGCTCGGAATTGTTTTAATTAAAAACCTGCAATGTTATCATAGGGGATCTTTACGATTTAATGTTGCAAACCTAATTTAATTAAATAACTCCTCACTACGTTGCATCACTCTACAGGCATCATGCAAAATTTAGAAAAACAAACAAAATCATATGTTATTGGCATTTATTGGCCAGTCCTGCTGAACACCCGAGTGTTCATTGGATTTCAGTAGAGCTGGCCGCGCAATCGCTATGGAATAGCGGCAAAAATCCAATCCGGTCGCAAAGGGTTGTCTCTAGAAGGTCACTTCTTTCTATTCTTAAATGGAAATGATCAAAGTTAGACGTTATGTCAAAGCTTGCTATGATATGACCCGAGTATGTCAGCCAAAGTTATCACGATTCAAACTTCATAGTCGCTGATTCTTCAAACCTGTGTTGGAAACATTGCACAGAAAAATTTCAGTTTTATACAAATGAAGAAAATCTGGTGGACATGGGCTCTTAAATACTACTGATTGAGTATTTACAGTTATTTTCTTTTTCTCACAATTTCTGCAAACTTTTGCTATAAACTGATTTTTAGAAAACATTTAGTAAGGAAAACCCATTAAAAAATAAAAATAAAAATTTATAGATAATGAGCGTGTATTTTAATCAAAAACAGATTTATGGAAACCAAATCAATTGTAATTAAGGTATATATATCTCAAATGTTCCTTAACATTTTTATAAGCGTTTTCTTCAACATTATGAAAGAAATTATTTGAGTTGACTACTTGTATTCATTGCTCAATTTTACAAAAACGATCGTTAATAATTTGCCAACTTATTTTTTTCATGTTTAATGTTGACCTTTTTGTTATGTTACAAGGTCAAAATATAATTTAAGATATGAACCTTCCCCCCCCCTCCAAACTGAACAACTTATTTAGCACCAAGTCTTATCAGCCGTGTGTTAAGTTATTTTTACTTTACACCGATGACTTTTATTTCTAGTGTTCCTTCAGCCATAATTTTTTTTAAATAAATGAACAGAAGATAGGATGTACCAAATAGAATTGAAAAAGGCAAACTCTAAAGAATATGTCCAAGATGCAATAATAAGAAAAAAATGTATTAATTCAGAAGATTAAATTACACTTAAAAACATTCCTAAAAGCTTAATTGATAACAATCTCTGTATATATTCCTATATATATAAGTCCAACAATATATTATACTTCAAGTAAATAATATCTTCCCATGATTGTTTTAAACTACTTGGAAATGTTTCAAAGTTGCTTGGTAATGATTGTATGCTATATAAAATAGTTTATATTCTACAGTAAAAAGGTGTCATTTTAAATATATACATCTACGCTTTAGTGTTTTAATTATAATTATAGTACTACTGTGTTTACCTACATAGGTTATGAGGTGTACAGCACAAAGGTAACAGTACAAAGTATTCCCATAGAACACCTCAAGAATTAAAAAATTACCCTGACACTTTAAGGAGGTACACACCACTTTAGGTACAGAGACTAAGAAAGAATATAAGCTGTAATACAGCTGATTTCTCTAATCTCAGAGCTCAGGATCAGAGCACTGGGAAAACCAAGATGTAGAAAAAGGAAAACCAAAAAACAGGCGGGTGAATTTAGTGTTTATTAATGATTTATATGACATAAACGTGATGACATATATCTCATACGACATAAAGGTGGACAGCTTAAAACCTGACTCCAAGACAAAAAAGTTAAATGACACACTTGCTAGCCACAACATCACAAGACTCTCACTCCCTGCAACAAGAATAACATCCACATCGCAGACATCAACTGACTTTGTGTGCTCAAACTTGGAAAAAGAATACCTATCAGCAAAAGTTATAAGTACAGGAATATCTGACCATACAGTACAACTAACCACAGCACAAGTCGGCAAACCCCAAATATTAAATCAAAATAATGTATGCAGAATACCAAATAAAGGAAACCTTGATAATCTCAAGGAAATCCTTGAAAACCATAGTTGGGATGAGGTAACAAACACACAATGTGCAGACCAGCCGTACAGCAGCTTTCTCCACACCATCAAAACGGCAATGGATGCCTGCCCAACAAAGAAATTAAGACCAAAAAGGAAACACAAACCAAAATTCTTCGCAGATAATATAGCTTTTGCTCTTAAAACTGAGTTTCTGGAACTCCTCAATAGGTACAACCTGACTGGCAATGAAAATGATAAGCGTGCCATGATAAAAATGAAAACTGAATATGATCTACGGCTCAAAATGCTTAGACGTAAAGCATCATTAGACCACATTGAAAGGGCTGAAAATAAATCAAAGGCAGGTCATAAACAATGAAAAAAGAAATAACTCACCAGAAATTTCACAACCAACACTTGAATTAGATGGAATTAAAGTCAATGACCCAAAAAAACTGCCAATATTCTTAATGAATATTTCAGCAACATAGCACAACAGACCCTGAACACAAATCCACCAAGGAATGGAAAAATACAAGTTTTGCCCCCCACACCAAATGATCTCCTCTATCTACTCCCAACCGATGCAAATTATATAAGGAACATAATAAACACCCTCAAACCCAAAACATCTGCAGGTGCGGATGACATATCAGCCAAAATGTTAAAACATTGTGGCAACGCCCTAATTAAACCACTTGTCACAAATCTCTCGTTAACACAAGGACTTTTTCCAAGTGGCTTAAAAATGTCAAAGATCTACCTCAAGCACAAAAATGGCTCCAAATTAGAAATTAAAAACTACAGGCATATATCACTTGTGCCAACATTTTCCAAAGTGATTGAAAAAGTAATTCTGAGGAGATTGATAAATCACTGCAAACACCACAACAACCTCCCTGAGAATGGCTTCACCAAAGGAAAATCAACAGCAACAGCAATCATCGAGTTAATTGAGTTTGTAATAGACAATCTAGAAAAAAAGAACCTTGTTACAGCCATAATGCTAGATTTCAGCAAAGCCTTTGATTGCTTAGGCCATGACCTAATCCTTCACCAGCTGGAAAAAGTAGGTGTCAAAGGCCTGGCAAACGCCTGGTTCAATAGCTACCTTGAGGGGCAAGAACAAGTAGTAGAAATTAAACACATTCTTAATGGAACGACCCAAAATGTAACATCAAAACCAATGACGGTTAACAGAGGAGTGCCACAGGGATCTGTTCTAGGCCCTGTACTTTTTATCCTCTAGCCAAATGACCTGCCCCAACACCTGGAAGCCCACTGCTCAACCTTGATGTATGCTGACGCCACGGCCCTGGTAATTGCAGCAAAGACTCCAGAAGACTTGTCAGTGAACTCATTTATTGCACTCAATATGGCATATCAATTCTATCACAACAACGATCTAGCGGTAAACCTCAACAAAACAAAGCAATTAAGATTTGGCAATAAACAGGACGACCTGGAAAAAATGCCCGATGTGGAAGTTGAAGATTACACCAAGTTCCTTGGCGTAACAATTGACGGACAAATATCGTGGGATCATCACATTGACACGCTCTCCAACAAGCTCAACACCAGTCTCTATGTCCTGAAGAGAATAAAACACTCAAGTGATGAAGCCACCACAAAGACCGCATACCATGCCCTATTCGAGTCTCACTTGACATTTGGCCTTGGAGCCTGGGGAGAAACCACAGCTGGAAACCTAAAACGGATCCTTCTTCTTCAGAAAAGAGCTATCCAAACTATCAAAGGATTAGATTCAAGAGAAAGCTGCAGGCAATCTCTTACAGAACTTAACATACTGACAGTCGTTGCGCGATACATCAAGGAAGTGATTCTCTATGTGGATTGAAAACCTCTTCTAAAGAGGTCAGACATCCACCGCCATATCATCAGGCATGCTTCCAGGTACCAGTTACCGCATCATCTCAGCGCGCTGTACGGCAGTCACCGTCTTACAGTGGAAGGAAGTTCTGCAATGTTCTTCCAGAGGATGTCAGAAAACAACCAGGAAAAAATCTGAAGACCGCCCTCACCAACTGGTTGACAAGAAACCCTTTTTACTCCTTGGAAGAGTTCCTGAAATGGAAGGAAAACCTCCACGAACACTAATGAACCCTGACGCCATTACAAATCTTTATGTTTTGTCAATAAAGTTATTTTGATTTGATTTGATTTGATCTTATGTTAGAGTAAACACAAATTAAAGAGCTGGTAAAAGGCTCTAAAAACACAAAGTTTTGACAGTTCAACAAAAACATAACATTTAGACATTTTAGCTGAGGCTTAGCAGACGTTTTGATACGTTCACAGTTTTTGCCGCTCGCCTTATTTTGTGCTCCCAAATATACACAAAGAGTTCTTTTAGTCCAAAATCCATCAACTGACAGTCTTAGAGTGGATGAGAAAACGGAAAAATAGGAAACAATTATATTGTCAATAAGATGACACAATTTTTCTGGAGCATTACCAATTAAAAGACAGCTGAAATAAAAGACGGCTGGGATATGAAACTACACCATTAAGTTAAACTCAAAGATAAACTGCTCCAGTTAAATAGTATATTACTATATTACATTACTAGTCTGGGAAGTACTGTTTTCCCGGATGAGTATGATAGTTCTCGCACGAGTGGAAGCGAGTGTGAGATTTTCATGCGAGAAAGGTAAAACTTATTCCCCCCCCCCTCTCCGTGTAATGTACTATTCAGAAAAAACATACTTTCAATCATAACGGAGTCATTGCATAAACAAATACGTTTCTCAATCTTTCAAACCTAACCTATATAAAACAAAACAAACATTTGCTACTGCTGCCAGTGCTGCCACTACATTCCTCAAAAAAATAACCAATAAACAAGCATTAAACATCAGTTTGCTGCTTATCGGTTGATTGTTTACTTCCGTTTCCTGTAATCGCAGCCCGGTAAAACTTTAGCAGTCCAGGAAAAGTTTTTGCCGCACTAATATGGCAATGGGCAACTTTCGAGCCAACGAAAAGGAACAGATAACAAATATGTTTCTGTCAGTACGATGAAAACATTTCAAAACTCACTTATAGACATTTTTTTCGATTTTGAGATATTAGCATCACTGGATTCGTTGGAAAAATCTGCATCAACTTTTAACATTAAACCTTTCCAAAACACACTTTTTCTATATTTAATTCAATGTAGAAAACCAGGGATCTTTCCAAAACTAACTTATTTTAGGGGTCTTGTTGTTCCATAACTCACTCATTACAACAGCCAATAAAAATGCTTTATTTTCATGATGTTCACCTGAAATTGTCAAGCCACGTGACAATTTGAAGCAACATTATTGGCCAGATGGAAAGAGAAAGTTTTGGAAAAGCAGCAATAATTGCTGCTTTTCCAAAATATTAATAATAATAATAATCTATATTATTAAAAGAATTTCTGGGATTTTGTACAGAGCAAATTGACCTCTAGAAGTTAATTTTTCTACACATATTTGGTATCAAATTAAAGCTATTACTCTCTAGATGTTCCTTTTGCAGGTTTAGAAAACATCCCATGGAAAGCCTTTGCACAGGAGGCTTTTGAAATTCCAGTGAAAGTGCTACTATCTGTTTTAGAACCTGTGAACTTTTTCCAGTTCACATTTGTTTGTAACAAAACAGATGATCAAGATTTGAAATAGTTCCAAAGAATGCATGTCGAGCAAAAGTCAGTCAACATTCATCCACATTATGATTCTGATTTCTTAAAATATTGATGTTTTTTAAGACTACGGAAAATAAGGAAGAGTATTTTCCCTATTGAAACTAAGACCACCAGTCTGTAATCATCTAAATTTACTGTATTTATTTTCTTAAAAAGGGAACTTAAAATGGAACACAAGTAACTCAGGAGGTGCTCTGGAGATGGGATTTTCTAACAACCTATTGACAGTGAATACACATTGATACATTTAATGCTTCAAGACACTGACGAATGTTCAACGTTTAGAGTTTTAAAATAGCAATATTAGTAAAATATTAACCTAAAAAATAAAGTTTTAAAACGCTAAAACCTGTATTTTGTAAATGTACATGGAATGCGAAAGATATTGATGATTAGCCTGTCTATTTCGTTTGATTTTTAAATGTACCATTAACAACATGCCTATTTAATGAAAGTGTTTCATTGAAAGTTATGTTGTTTACTTAGGTACAAATTTGCCAAACATGTATTAAAGATGTGAAACAAAGAAGCGGACCAATAAAATAAAATAAATTCCTTCGCCATTTTGAGCGTTGAATTATTTGTTTTTACGGCGAATGGCTTTTTTATAAAAGTTCATTTAGAGATCATCTACAGATCAGTAGTTGTCCATCTTCTTACCATTTGTTGTTAAGACCTAACAAAGATGATTATAAGAAACTGACGCGTTGATGTTGTGTAGAATTAACATAAAGATTCAATACTCAAGAAATTTCTAAAACAGGGACCTGAAGATGCACCAAGCAGTGAAGATCCATGTAAACTAACCCCTTTTTGTGCAAAATGAACGTTATTGCACTATCGAAATTTTAAAGAGTAGAACTTATACATAGACACTTTTAAAGCAGATAAAATTAATGAACTTCTCAAATTCTGTGTGGAATTTCTTAACCACATTGAAGATTAAAGTCTAATGTAATAAGTTATTTTTTTTATTTTAAAGTTTGACCCAACAAGAAGTTCAATTACTGGCAACATTATTTCAGTGCTATGACACAAGGAATCGGTCTATAAAAAATCACAGAAATTCACACACTTCCTCTTTGAAAGGTATTTTGTGCTGCAAAACTCCATACATAATCAACATGAAACTAAAGCCTGTTTTACCAAGTTGTTTTTAAGTCATGAAGTGACACGGGCTGCTAGTAATAATAATAATAATTATTATTATTGAAGTGATCCAATAATGCTTCACCTGAAATTATTTCAGGAGAAGCATTGATTGGCTGTTGTAATGAGTGCGTTATGGAACAACAAGACCCCTAAGATAAGTCAGTTTTGGAAAGAAACCTGATTTTCTACTTTAAATTAAAAATAGAAAAAGTGAGTTTTGGAAAGGTTTAAGGTTAAAAGTCGATGGATATTTTTGCAATGAATCCAGTGATGCCAATATCTCAAAATCTAACACACTCTTTACAGCGCGTCATGCCAAAACTCACTCCCTGCAGATTTTGAAGCTCAATTTCAGGTAAACGGCTGATTGGCAATAGAAAACAAATGTTTCATAAGGTTCCAGAGGTAATGTATCACCAAATTAACCCTCAAACATCTGAAAAACATGACTGACAATTACAATCTAGAAATTTTTTTTTAGTCTATGTAAAGTTTGTCAAACTGCAATGAGTGAGTTTTGGAATGGAACGACTCAATGTCTACTGGTTTGTTTACCCATTTAGGTATTGTCATAGAGTGTAGGTTCGACAATGTTTCATGACAGTGTCCAATTTCAAGAAAGTCTGTGCATTCTTGTTTTCTTTTGCCTACTACTTCAGATCTTCTCAAACATGGCTCCGTATTATGCTAAGTTTTTAGGACTCCATGACTACACTGAACAACTTTGATATTATAATTTAAAGGGACATTACAGTAGTCCCTACTGTGACAATTTGTTTTCCTTTCAAATTGTGCTTTACCCTTCAATCTCAGTCTTTAAATCAACATTTCAATTAAAATTTTCATAACCAAAAGTTCATCATGACTTACACCTCTACGTAAATAAATATAAGGAAGTTTAGGATTAGGCCTGAGTGAGGTGAATAACAAAGTGAAACTTGCCTTGCGAAACTGTTGGAAGTACTTTTTTAAGCATCATTTAAAATCACAGACAACGGGGATGGCTAACAAGGTGGTCTACATTTCCCTTTGCACCAGCACATACTCTGTACGAGTGATGTCGTCCGGATTCCAACAGCTCTTTTGACACGAGAGGACGAGAACTGTTCCGAACTCGATGTGGCCAGTGCCACTACCTGCTAGCTGCAGTCGGGAGATCAGGGTCGGCAACAGCTGCAACTCGAACACGAGCTCGCCGTGGCAGTGCTGACAACATCGCGGCACTTCCCCCGGTGGGTACAGGAACAACGGGGAGCCTCCCTCCCTGATGTACCTGAAAAATTACAAAATATTCCTGAACAAATGAGGTATTTTTACATTTTATTTTTGAGGAAACGCTAATTTCCAAATTTTTACAAAGCTGATCAATCTCAACGAACTGTACAGTACACCGCAGATTATCCAGACCCCAAATTATCTGAATCCCGGATTATCCAGACCAATCCATCCGATAAATAAAAAAATTAAAATCATGACAAAAACGTGATTTTGGCGAGTTCGCGAGTGATATGTGCCTGGGATTTAATGAAACATTAAACCCGAGGAATTTTTTCTGTTTTTCACGGGTGAAACCCAGTTTATTAGTCAATTAATTATTACTGTAAAGTACACCTTGGATTATCCAGACCCCATTTGATCCGGATCCCAGATAATCCAGACCAGTCCATCTGAGAAGTTAAACAATTAAAATCACGGCAAAGACTTAATTTTAGCGAGTTCACGAGTCACCCCCTTCTAAAAGTAAAATGCAAAGGCAATACATTACTGTACGCATTTGGAATCACATTACATAGCTTAACGAGTCACATTGCCTAAACAGTAAATTACAGCATTTCCGTGAATGAGTTTTTTGGTTTGCTACTTGAGGCACTAGCAGTAATCAACAAAATCGTTGCCTATGGCAATTTAGCGACTTAACATAGTTTACTGCTGTCCCTTTATGGGTTAATAGTTGTGAACTCTTTGTGTGAACTAATACTGAATTTCAAGATGAGTGGTTAAAAAAGGAAAAAAGGGTTTTAACTTTAGAACAGAAACTGAATGCTGACAAAAGACTTGACACGGGAGAATCAGGTAAAAAATTAGCTAAAGAATTGGGTTGGGACAAGTACGATATTGACTGGAAGAAGAATCGAGCGCAGTTAGAAAAAGGGTATGCAGAACAAGCTTGAAAGACATGTTGTACAGTCTTGATGCGCTGTTTACACCATCAATTTAGCAGGGGCTAAGGTACGCGATTGCTATTTATATTGTAATGATCTCGGATTATCTGGATTTTTTGTCATCTGGATCGGTGTTCCGCCACAATAATCCGGATAATCCGAGGTGTACTGAATTTATGATGTGGGAATCCAAAACTGCAGTTGCAGTAAAATTTTGCATGTAGTTTGTATGCGAAGCATCTTTATTGTTATCGCCTGACTGACTATGCTGCGCTAAGCGTCATGTGGTAACTGTTTGGCTCAACCGATAAAGGCCCGCTATCGATGCACTAACCTCAAGATTTGCCCTGGATTTCTCTGTATCCTTGTGATGAACTGGTGGAACAGCTTGTCGCCGTGGGGGGGAAGGGTTTTCTCGTATTTCTCTCCCGTATCGCCGGCGTTCACTTCTGTCTCGGTCGTGGTCTTGTTGATGACTGAATTCACCTCCTCATCGACCATCATGTGTTGGTACACTTCGGCACTGACGGGGCTCACAGACTTGACAACGTCCTCTTCACTTACACTCATGAAGAAGCTTACGAACTGTAAAGACTCTGACGGGACCTGGAACAAGAGATGTCAAATTTTATGTGTCCTGCATTTCAAGCAGAGTTTGCTTGAATCGTCTTAGTGAGAAAGATATTACCAACAAAGAGGGTGAAGCTAGATAGGTTAGCAATTTAGCTAGGTCAGAAGTTTTGTTCCTTCAGCTTTATACAAATTTTTTCTAATTGAATTTTGAGAGATAAAAAGGTTTTTAATGTTTGACCTTTTTGCAGACCACTAAAAAAAGAATTTTTGCACCAGAGTTTATTTTTTACTTAATAGTTCATATTAATAATACACTAGATAACTAAATACCACAGGAAATTGCATCAACTCCATGTGCTTTACTCATTAAGTAATAGTTAGTTCTTTTGAGCTCAGCCTTTTGAGTGTTTGGGCTTTTTTCTTTCCTTAAAAAAACCCCTCAACTTCCCGTCACCATGCCTATCGGCGATCTAAAGCCTATCGGCGATCTAAAGCCTATCGGCGATCTAAAGACAGCAAGGTACTGTACTGGCAGTAGTCACATAGGCCAGCCAGACTGCTCAAGATGGAACAGGAGTCACCTGCTGCTGGGATTGAACCTTCGACATTTTAAACAGAGAGCCAGCGCTTTACCTCTAAGCTACCGCTTCAGAAAGATTACATGAGTAAAAAAGTTGAGAAGCAAGCTCTGTTTTGCTGATTAAACTTTTAATAGGTTTAACAAAAAAATGAACATCAATACAATACAACACAACTGAACACAAATTACCTGCGGTACTGGTTTGACCTTGTCGAACAGCGCAATGACGTCTGTCTGCGCAGTGGTGGGTGTATCGATAGTCACCACCTCCCCCTCGTCCCCCTCTATCTCGGCCGTCGCCAAGTAGCTGAGGGGGTTACATGTCGCACCGGCCGCCGACACCTCCTCTCCCCCCTCCTCGCCCCCTCCCGCCACGCACAACCCCTCCATCCTGCTGCTCAGATTGCCGTTGATCACGCTGGGATCGTTGTTCACTCCCTGGATGAAGTTTCCGTTCTCTTCGTCCTCCCAATTATCGGCACCCTCGCACCAATCAAAGTTCTGTACGGTCGTCTCTTGTCTGTCCGATTCAGAAGTTTCCACCGACTTCATATCCAAGACTTGACTTCTGAGGCATACCCAGCTAAAACACACGTAAATTGATAATGACGTGACAGGAAGCGTGGAACCTGCATATACAAATATTTTTGTCTATGTCAAGGAAATCGATTGTTAAAAAAATTAGTTTTCTGAATGACATGGTTTGTTTTTTTTGTGAGGTATCTTTAATATTTTCAATTATATTTCGTGGGCATCACTCACCTAATTGGTTGAAGAGTACACGGCCAGGTCTAAAGTTCACGACACGAACACAAAAACACACTCACAAATCAACCCATTCTATACTCACGATGAGTCGTGGTTAGAAGATCGGACCGCTTACGGTTACTAAGGGAAAACCTTGATAACGCCGCACGGAAACACCTAGGTGCGGCGAAACGTCGGTTTAAAAGACTGTACATAGAACGGGTTGATTTGTGTGTGTGTTTTTGTGTTCGTGTTGTGAACTTTAGACAAGACCTGGCCGTGTACTCTTCAACCAATTAGGTGAGTGATGCCCACGAAATATAATTGAAAATATTAAAAAATTAGTTATTAACATTAAACCTTTTATTTTACTGGATAACAGGATTTAATGTACCAGTGCCCACTTTCAGGTTAATCTCAACAGTTTGCTTACATAACATTGAAACTACACAAAATCACACTCATTAACACAAAAAAATTAAATTATATATTGTAAAGAAAGGTTAAATTAGTTAAATTTTTAATCCAACATGTAACGGAATAAAAGGTAATCTAAACTTTATAACTCCAAAGAAGTGAAGTATTTGTGATTCTAATGGAAATAGAGAGATTTTTTGAAATAATAGATGTAGTATGTTGGTGTATTTTTGATTTGTGTATCTTCATTTATTTAAATCTACTTTATATTTGTCAAATACCCCCATTAAAAATTCCCTCAGGGCTACGCCCTATGATACATCAAAGTTTCTATGTTAAAGTGTAGAAAAGCTCATGTAGTTGTCATGGCAACCTTAACATTGAATCTGAAATCCAAGGAAGTTTTTCTGTTTTTCCACGGGTAAAAACGTTTTGATCAGCTAGTGTTTCATAAATCTACTTGTTCTTGAAAGAACTAAAAATTTAAGATCACTAATATTTATTAATTAAGTTTTAGAGTAAACAAATCTAAGGTTTTTGTAGGCCTTACAATTACAATATTTTATTTGTTTATAATAAAATTCTTTCCTAATGACTCTGAAAAAACAAGAGACTTTCAAGTACGTGGGGAGCTTCTAAAGAGCCTGGTAAAGTTTTTGAACATTGTTTTGCTCAATGTACTTTAGATTTAATCCAAATGACAGCAGAGAAGATCCCCAGTCATCATTGATCCAAGTCTGTAAGGGTTGAATTAATCCTTAAATCTCAAAGGGGGTAGTCAAATCATTAAGGGTTGTTCTTGTTCTTATAATCTCCAAGTACCTGGTCAACCGAGCCTTGCTCGGTGTTACTTCATGTATACCAGTTCATCCAATTGCTAAAATACTTCAATTTCATAAAATTAATAAATAGAAACCCTTTTTATTGTTCCAAGAACTCTTCATTCCACTCCCTGTATTTTTCCTTCATGGCTGTAGATTCCAAACAGCTGTTATGATTAAGTTCTTCAATTGTTTACACTTCCCGTGTTTATTTCGTTGTTATCATGTCCAACTCATAAGGCCAATGTTAAAATTTTACAAATTTTACAAGTTATTAGATTTTCTCTGGACAAGTAATCTGCATAAAACACGTTTTTGAGTCATAAATTACTTATTTTCAGACTTTGAAAGAAATCCTCGGAGCCAATTTTGAGATGATTGTGTAAACAAGCAACCAAGCAAGCAAGCAAACACGCATGTGTTGTACCCAAGATAAATTGCTCGTATAAGACTATAGGATTTTTATCAATGATGACAATTATGTATCTAATGTACCTATCTAATGAATCTAATGCTGTTATTTGAATTACAACCAAAGTAAATTGAGTAAAACAATATTCAACATCTTAGATACCATCCTCTTGATAAGCTCCCTACACACTTCAACACGGTTCACTACGTCATGGGTTGCTCGTGCCGGTTATTGCCTACAGCTGACCAGCTGAAATCAACGACCATTCCCTGGGTGTGTTTTGCATATAGTATTTCGTTTATTTGTAATGCGATGCTGTAAATGTTATATCCCCAAATTTGTAATTTTTCAGAGAATTTAATTTTATTGTTAACTCTACAGGAGTAACCAGTTACTCATGTCGCACTGTGGGTATTTATGTAACATTAAATTTAGTTTTTTGTTGTTATCATTCTATAAAACAAAATACATTTGATTGAACTTTTGAAATATAAATTTGTTATTTAAATTGTTTGTATCATTAACTATTGAATTCGTCAATTTTTAAATCCTGTACAAACGAATACGATTATTAGTTTTTTAGTATTTCTTTTGTGGGATCCTGAGCTGCAATATGATAAACAAGGTAGTTTTAGTTTCTATAAGGCGACTAGATTGGTCTATCTTCATCCTCAGCTGATATATCGCGCGGGAAATGTTAGTTTTGCAACGACTAAATTGGTTATGTGTGACACACTAACAGGTACAGAAGAACCTGTTACTCGTGACACACTAGAATAAAGATTAGGCCATAATCCTACCGCAGAGAAGTGTTACATGGCAAAATAATAGAAAAATATATAAATCACACAACATAAAATAAATAACAAATTCCTAAAAAGTAAAAGCCTACCTTTCTTTCTGATTCCAACAATTTGGATTTATACAACCAAATATGTATAGAGTTCGGTGGTAAGGAGATTTGTCAAGTGGAGCATAAACCTGAACAATCAGGGGCAAAGACAATCCACATAGCTGACACAACGGATTGGCGGTAGGCTTGTTTTCAATCCAATCCTAAAATTAATAGCACCAGATTAATCCTCATAAATATAAAAGAAGAACGTAAATTAGTCTCTTAAAACTAAACGATAACCTTAATAAAATTGCAACACTACGGTAGCGTTGTTTTTGGGGAATCTGTAAAAAGAATGTGCTTTTTAACATATCCAGTTTTGGCCCACAGGAAATTCACTAGCCTAATTAAAAACATGTATCAAAATTGTGGGTTTTTCCAACATTACCAAAAACATTGTTAAAAAATTTTATTGTCAACGACTTGGAAATTTTATTGGAACAGTCGATTGTCAAGGACTTGGCCTAGCTGCAAATTTCCCACAAATTTGGCTGCTAGGAATTTGGCCAGACCACAAATTTGCTTTCTCTAAAAGCTTGGCCGCTGCTTCGGCCCCGGCGCCACAAAAGGCTGTACCAGTCAGTCACTGGTGACGCCCACGGAGCCGGACGGCACCATGGCGCCACTCAGGGCAGCACAAAAACGGGTACCACCAAATAAACGGGCACCAGTAAAAGTTATTCACTTTTTCACATAATTATTTGCTATTTCGGGCACGGTTATTATTTCCTTTCATTTCACAAGGTGTTAGCGATCATTGAATTACGGCAGAGGCTGTAAGTGTTGTGCATTACAGAGCCGATGCAGGTTCACCCGAAAACTCTTCGAATCAATATATTGGTATGTGCAATCTGTAGAACTATCGGTATATTGTTCGTATGAGGTGTTCGACTATCAATAGTTCCCCACCCGATAACCCCGATTCCCACAGAGTCCTCTAGATAGAGAGACGAAGCGTGCACCTTCTGCGGAACTTCTACCTGATAATATTTAATATACTGTAATCCATTATGGAAATTGGGGGGATTGATAAGGGTCTCTGAGAAAAAAAATTAATTTGAGATTGGTCTACCACACTAAATAGCAAAACATTAGCAATTTTATAAGGTTTTTTAAGGTAGGGCAGTATAACATCCTACTTTTCAACAATACCCTTCAGTAATAATGTATTGCAACGGATTTCTCATAAAAACAGAAGTAGTACTATCTAAACATTATGTGACCTTACAGCATAACATCGTAAATCAATAAAACTTAACCTTAGGGTAGAACTTACAGGCTTTCCACCAACTTTATTCGTCATAAAATTAACGACAGACTTGTATTTCTGGGTGATTTGTTCATCCTCAAAACCCAAAAATATCCTGGATTTATTACTTGCCATTCTTTTGGCTAGATAAACAATTAAATATCAACCATTCAGCAATTCAGTACTAGGTGCAGTAGTACGCGATCCTTATATATGCAGACGACAGACGACATTTACAACACCTGCAACGCCTGCAACCAGCACAGTGTTGTCAACTCAACAGGCGCTTATTATCGTACGAGCGGTTGAAAGCTATAGTGTTTTTAGGCGAAAATATCGTATGTGTTGTAGCATAGATAAAAAATAATTTTTTATCTATGGTTGTTGTTGTTTAAAAATATAAGTTATGTAATGCTAAACAGCTTATACCAGCGGTCTCTCCCACTAAAAGAGTGACTATTTTGGTAAAATCACATTATGTAGTATGCAGTTTTTAAAAATCACCATGTGGGACCAGTGACGGATCTAGGGGGGCAGCGGGAACGCCGGCCAGTAGGGGCGCCAGCGGCGCCCCACTGGCTGGCTCCGATTAAGTTAAAAAAAATAATAGTTTAAAGTCAAATTTTTCGTTTCGCGGCTGGCAAATCTCTCAGTAGCATCACTACCGGAAAATCTCTGTCGTATAGCGGCCGTTAAGCCTGTCTCTTTTTTCGTGATCGTCACATTTATTTCTCGTAGTTTGATGGCAAGAAAACCGCTCGCTCGTTCCGCGGACGGAGAATAGCTCACTCGTCCCGTGGCCGGAAAATCGCTCACTCATTTCGTGGTCGGAAAATCGCGCCTACTTGTTTTGCGGCCGGCAGATCTCTTTGGTAGCCCAAAAACGCACGGCACGTCCGGCGTGCTTCAAGAACTTCAAAGTGCAAAGCAAGTTTAAAATATCGGTCTCTTATTCTCTTCGGCTGGTTGGGCTATTGACAAATATTCCTGTCTAAGGAAAATTTAAGCGTTCAGGTGACCGTTCCCGCACGGACACCGTATGTCCGTCTAGACATCACATGAAGTGCAATGCACGGTGTGCGGGGCACGAGCGAGAATGATCACCTGTAGTCAGTTAGTACGGTAACAAGACCACAAGACTGCGCTACAGTTTTCCTACTCTCATCTGTCATTCATACTTGATTTGGCTTAAAATACCTACCAGGGTAGGCTATAATTTCAAGAAAATTATAAATGGACTGATTTCTTTTGGTTTTATTAGCCTAAAATCCCATATTTTTACATGTATCATCTCTATGACATAGAGATGATATATGAGTATTAAATTGTAATACTCATGGGAAATAATTAAAATTCGATTCTTGACATACACTGATTGAATTTGGTATATAGGCCTATATGGCTGCTTCTGATTTAGTTTTACTGGATATTAATTTAATTCAACCAATTTTCACATGACTGCATACTCATCCTCAATGTATGCACTTTAAGAGGAAATAAAAAATTGTCATAGTGTTGTATCTTTGTTGGGTTGAAATATAAATATTTAATTCGCTGAGTATCCAGGTCTGCTGAGTATTTAAGCGTTCAGTGGCATCTTGTGTTTCCAATACTGTACAACCTTCAAAGCTCCATTGTTTCCAGAGACTTTTGAGTCAAGTCAACATTCTGGTCTGAGAGGCAAAATAAAAACAGAGAAATAACTTGGATGATTAAATTAGCACACATAGGTGATCTAGGGGAGGACAGGTATCCTCTTAAATTCACTAATAAAACTAGTGTTCAGACAATTAAATAACAATAATTTTTATTTCATCTCAGATTCAAACTAACTCTAAAAAATAAATACATGTCAAATCAAAAAAATATTTAAATAATTTGAAGATCAGCCTCATAGGCTGACATGCAAAAAAATAAAATTATATTTCCCAGTAAACCTCTGTTTATTTTTGCAGTAAAATGTGTTTCCGCAAACAATGAGTGGATCTTCAATTGACCCCGACATACTTTAGAAATAAGTGGACCACTTCTGAGCTAGCACATCCGATAGTGTCAAGATTCTTCTTACAGGATAAATAATGCTATTACTTTTTACTCATTCACTTACTTTTTATTCATTCATTTATAATATTTACTTATTCATCAGAATCAGTCATATCATATGACTTATGTTTCAATCACTTAAAAATGCATGGCAGGGATACAATGAAATACAAAATAGTACTTTCTGTTTTATTAACGATTTTAATACAGTTTAAATACATAAGTACCCAACAAACAATACAGGTTAAGTAAGATACATAATGTCTTATTTGAACAAAAGGACAAAAGGAAATGGTATGTTTACATCAAAGGGAAGTGGTGTGTTTCGATTTCTAAGAGTACAAACAAATTAGCTATCTAGGATGATTTGTAGTGTCTTTTAATATTTTGAAAGCAAAATATTTTTCATCAACCACACTTCCCGATCAAACAATGTGAAGTTATTCTCTCAGATGTGTTTTTATTACCATTCTTTTGGGTGGTTACTGTTATTGAAAATGGTTGTTAAAAACATTTTAAACTGCAGACCTTTTAACTGTTGTGCTTCATTGACAATTTGTACCATACTGATTGACACAGTTATTTTAAAATGTCAGTAAGAAAGTTTTAATCTAGCGTGCAATCACTGGATGAAAATATGGCACACGAATCATATATCAAGAAATCTATACATTTTTATAGATCTATGTACATTTATAAATTACATTCTGGTGAGCTTCTATCACATTATCCTATGATGCCTAAATTTACATATTTAGAAACCTTTCGAATTAATCCAAACATAAAAGTAAGGATTTTGTTCAAAATTACCAATTAAATAATAATTTGCAGCAATAAAACTTTTTATGAACTTTTTTCAGGGGTCCCGATGGAAAATATAGTTTGAGCGTTAAATTAAAGTGTCTAAAGTACAACTCAGCTGATATACTGGTTTCTACTTATAAGTCTCTACTAAAGAAAATGTGAATCTTTTAATATTTCTACCTTTTAAATTATTTTAAACTATACTTTATGTATGCAACTTTCATTTCACCTATTTATGTAAATTCAAGAAAGAATGAAAAATTCCATACTTTTTAAGAGCTACTTAGAGAAGTTTATTAACATTGCTGTGCAAAGGTAATACTTTTCTGAGGAGTAATCAGTCTTCTAGGAAGATCACGAGGAAATTGAACTACACTACGGTACTCTATTAAGATCAGTAAACATTTGTTTTAGAGTCACAACTAGAAACAAATGATTACCACACTAACAATTATTTACAGTTGTGAATCTTGTAGCTGTGAATCATGGATGATTTAAAGTTCATCATGAGATGATGAATAGCGCTTGACAAACTCAATAAAATCTTCCAAAACTCTAGAACCATTGTATTCAGAGATTTTAACACCATTCTTGTACAGAAATAGAGTAGGATATCCCTCGACCTACAAAATAAATTAAACTGTCAGAAATAAGACTACAAAGATAAACAATAGTTAATTGAAAGCTAACTAAGCTTACAAACACCAAATATTAGTTTGGAATAGCAGCAAACAAATTTGAACATCAATTTTGGCTTCTTCCAAGTTAAGGCAATCAATGTTGGAATCAAATTACCTATATATATTGCTCACTACACAAGACCAGGTATCTAAATGAATAAGGAAAGAGTAATCACACAGCATGCTGTCATGACGAAGCAAAATTAAATTTCAGGGTTTAATTTGTTTATTTTAGACCCAAAATGCCCAACCCCCAATGTGGGGAGGCTTTATGCTCCCCTAAAATGAAAGTAGGGGGCTTTTGATTTATTTCCAGCCAATCTGATCATAAGAAATAATATTTATACCAAATTTAAAGTGAATCGGATGAAAATTGTGGCTGCTAAGGTGCAAAATCCACTTCTGACAATGTAATACCTGTAGTAAATTCACATTTTCGTTAATAATCAATTATTTTTGGTGCTATGGCGTTAAAAGAGGGCTTAGAATTTTCTATTTTTATTTTCTTAAGTAAAATATACATAATAATAACATTTAGAGCTTACAGTACTCTTTTTCGGCCGAAAAACCAAAAAGTGCATTTATCCTCTAAAAGTGGGGTTAGGGTGGGTGTCTAAGGGTGGGACAATATTTTTGCCCAACAACCTTGATCTCTATATTATAGAGTGGAATTTTCAAACCAAATTTGAAGAAAATTGGGCAAATGTTGCGACCGCTAGAGAGCATACACACAATATACATACAGTTTTTAATAGATGGTGTTTTTGGCATAAAGGGGTCCCACAATGAAAAGTGGCCTCAGAGCCACTATGCGGGCGATGCCAATAGCTCACTATTCCATAGAAAATTCACCAAAAATTAAATCTGTTGAAGTGAAATTGTGTTTTGTATCTAAAGGAATTATGTAGAAGACTAATCCAAACATATATCAGTACATGAGTAATTGCAACATACCTCTTGATCATTACAAAGTTCTTTGTTTTCTTCCAGCGTGCAGTCGACATGAGCTATTTTCACTTTTCTTTCATCTGAAAACGTTTTAGCCAACTCTTCCCATGTTGGTGCCAGCCTTTTGCAATGTCCGCACCTTTCAAAGAAATTAACTCATCACTAATACATTCAAATTATCCTAACCTATATAAAAAATTGCTTTACTTACTTGTAATATAAAATAAAAAATTTTGAGTCTTTTTTATTGGTATTGTTGCTTCTTTTAAGTGGATTCCTAAGCTGAATGCAAAGAAAATTCTCATCAGTGAAGACCTTATGCAGTCAATGGAATAAATCAATAACCTTATTATAAATCAAGCCCTTAACCCTTTGACAAACCTTTTTTTTATTTCTCAAGTTTTAATTTTAATATGTTAATTTTGTCCGAATTTGGTCTAATATTTTGGTTATGTCCTTTTTGATTGTTTATATGTATTGACAACATGCTAAACTGATTAATAAAAAATATTTTAAAAAGTGTCCTCCTCCTCTATACAAGGGTAAATACCCCCAGTTGCAGCAGACCTGCATACTCAGCGAATTTCAAGTGCAAAACAACATATTTCAATCCAACATAGTGAGATTTGACATGTTTTGGTCAGCTCCAAAAGAATAACATGGGGAATGAGTATGCAGATTTGCTGCTACAGGTATATTAAAACTGAGTGGTTTTAGTTCATTATTTGGTAGATCTGAACTAGAAGACGCTATTTACCAAGTTTTATCTAGATATGTTGAGAAATAACAGAGATATAGAATTTTATTTATTTCCCATAAGGTTAACATTGGGACAACGTACTGTGTTTACCACTTTCAATATCTCGGTAACCAATGAACATAGAGCAGTGATTCAAAATACTAATTTTTTTTTCAGCCGAATTCAATGGTACTAATAAAAATCGGAATATTTATATTTTTCTTTGCAAACCTAATAGGGATTGCGTATGGTTGGGAATCGAACTCACGCACCTCCAAACGACTTCAACGCTATACTTGTCAGTATGGCACCTTAACTGTCTCAGCCATCGGTGCCACCGTCAGCCAGGATAACGATTGGCACATAAAGCCAATTGTTCAGCGGAACTGTTCAGCGGAATTGTTCAACGGAACTGTTCAGTCAAAGTATGCCAATGGGTTAAGTATTATGATGTATTTCACAATATCACTTTTATCAATTAGCATAGGTGGTGAGATTTTGGACTTCATAAATACTACTAAAAATAATATATTTAGAATTGAAAATACAAACTACAGCAGGCTACTAATAGTGCAGTACATAAATGCTCATTAGTGATTCAATTCTGTACAGTTAATCATGCAACTAATTTCAATTTAATGAAAAAGTTTAAGACAAGATATTATGAAAACATCCTTGGTTGCCTAGGAATATTTTAATAAATTTGAGCTGTTGTAGATTTTGAGTTATCGAGAGTTGACTATACTCAACGTATTTGCCTTGTAAAGTTACATTGAGAAACACCAATATTTTAAATAATTTCATTTTGTGAGGCCTTTCACCAGCTATGATGGCATCATCAGACACATCACAAACTGTATTTGCGTTTGTTTGTGATGTGTCTGATGATGCCAGCATAGCTGGTGAAAGGCCTCACAAAATAAAATTATTTTAAATATTGGTGTTTCTCAATGTAAAATTATATAATATCCAATATTAATTTCATCAACAAGTATTTACCATGCACGATGAAACAATTACCTATCTACAATGTACATGCTATGACGTATGGTGTTATAATTCTGGCCCTGGACAGCCTTACGGAGGGGGGGGAGGTGAGTGAGTGTGCTGTTGTCGTGTTTAATATCTGCAATGTTTAGGTAATAAATCACATGGTCATTTCTTTATATAAAGTTACTTTACACAAAAAATATTTTGCTGCAACCGCACATACAATTAATGTTAAAAGCATGCAATGTCAACCCAATTCATGAAATACAACAACAAAAGATTCCTTAGAGAATTTCAGTATGCCACCGGTCTAAAGCAAGGAGGTTATAATGTTATTCAACATTATTTATACGATGAACCATTGAATTTACTTTAGTTTGGGAGCCCGAGGATAGTTCATGAATCACTAGATTAGTTTGATGTTATGGTTTAAGTAATATCTACAGGATATAATTCTAATAGTTGGTCGTTTGAGATACGAGTTACTCAGAATTATCGACTGAAGAACGAAATATTCTCTCCTCAACAAAGAAAGACAGCACGATGCGACAGAAAAACTCATGTTGGATGGGTATAACAACAAAAATGGATACTCCAATGAAGTTAGTTTATTACTCCAACTTCTTCACAATCTTAGTCGAAGTTAGTATTTAGATAGGAGAAAGATAAAAACACAAATCTAGACTACAATTGTTTTTGTCTTACAGAAAATATTGTCAAATCTCCTTTATTTTTGGAAGCATACGGAAATATGTTCTTAAACATTGCCAAAACAAACCAGCTGATGCTCTGCAAGAATATGTTACAGACATTTTTATATCGTAAGAAAACCCTCGACGAAATATTGCAGGACATACTGTTGTAATGTAAATGAAACAAAATCTAAACAAGGTTTTGGTAGTTTGACCAAAACGTGTTTTTCAGCAGACACTTTGGGAGATTACAATTCTCGCCACCCACCAGTAAGGCTGTCCAGAACTATAATAGATAACGAAGTATAGTAGAATATTTAGGTTCAAATAAACCATGCATTAATTTTCATTTGAATATCACACTTAAGATGTCTCACCAAGGGGCGAAAAACTTAACGAAGGTAACGCCGCTTTCTATACTGCGGTAAAAACTATCCTCGGTAAGAGCAACCACAGACTTTTCAGGATCGACTGTTTCTTCGATCTTCTCCGTTTTCCTCTGTTCATTCGGCTTTAACATCTGAGTGACGTATTCTTGTAAACTGTCAAGAGATCGATCTCCCTGGTAGACATCCACCTGAAATAAAATTATTTTCAACACAATGTACCCTAACTTGTTTTTTGTAAGGTCAGGCAATCAATTAATTGTATTCTAAATGCAATAGTAGAATAAATTACTATCAGCAGTCAGACACTAATTTTTAGGCAAATAAATAGACTACAACACACATTGTGGTGGCAACCATATGGATCTGGTGGACAATAATTAGCTTGCAACCTGTCTACAAATTAATATACCAATGAAAAGAAATAAAATGGCTAATTTGTACATTGCCTTCTGAGTGATGAGTGGTTCAAAGTGAAGTTTTTTATCCGTGCAAAAATTTAATCATAATAACCTTTGTAATTTCACAAGAAATCAAAGTAAAAGGAGTATAAAAAATGAATATATGAGGAATTCTCAAAAGATTAACACTACTGCTGTGAGCTCACGAGTGTGAGTCTGAGATTTGTAGGTGCTCAGCAGCTACAAATCTCATTACGGGCAGCTATCATTACGGGGGTGCTCTGCGGGTTGCATCGTTTCAGTCCCACAAACATGAGCTCAATACAATTCAGGGTTCCCACTCAAACTGAATTTTAAAATTCACGCTCTTTCACGGTTTTTAAAGTCCGAAAATAATGAAATTTACGGTCTAAATATAGGAAAACATTTTGCCGCCCGCACAGTTTCACAGAGAATAACAGGGTGGCTGGGGGGGGTAGCGGGGGGGGGGGGGAGGTAGCAAGGGAAAACTCGGCAGACGCATAGCGCCGGCGGCGGCGGCACCAGCACAACGGAGAAGTAATTGCTGTACCAATATAATTAAACTGTATAATATTGTAGGGAAACCAACCTATACTTGACGGAAAAATAATTTTAAATACAATGCAATTGAATAAATTACAACTATTTCACAAAATACTATGTGATTTTAACATTATTGATTACTTGAGAAAACAGAAAACGTTGTACTGGCGATTGCGGAACATGCACGCAGCTTAAATATTTTTAATTTTTAACGCCATCCTCTCTTTCTTCCTTCCTCTCTTCCTTTCTTTCTGCTTTCTATCCGCCCACACAATGCGCAGAGTCCAGTGCGCACTGTCGCACTGTATGTTGCTATGACAACCGTGTGTCGTCATAGCAACGAGCCAATCACGCACTGCGTTTTAAGACAACAGCCGTGTAGTGAAAGACAATATGATAGCCTGCGCTTGGGTATGTTGCCAACCTTCCGATGAATATTCGATAAGTTCATTTATTGCGTCTTGACCGAGTTGAATTCGTGATTATCAACTCTCTAATCATCAACAACTCGAAATATGATCTATATAACACGCATTAAAATAATGTTGTGTTTTTTTTTTATTAATATCAAGTTATTAAACACACTTCAATTACTTTTTTTGTAAAATAGATTTTTTGCGAAAGTTAAAAGTAAACGTATTTAAAAATAATTCTTGTTGCCAGTTTTGGACACCGGTTAGGCGCGTCGCCTGGTTAATATGCCTCTGGATAATCATTGTTCTACTGTCCGCAAATGTTAGTTAATGGCACAACGTTGGTCGCCTGCAGGCATGTTTTCCAGCGGCCGAAGTTAGGGCCTTGTTGTTGTAATTCAAACAGTGCAATGGTAGTGAGTGATAAGTAGAGGTCTGCGGGTACCCGAAAATTCGGGTAGCTTCGGGTAATTACGTGAACCCGAGTGGTCGGGCGGGTTCGATACGTCTCGGGCTTAATTCGGGCGGGTTTTTATTAGACGTCGGGTAGGGCGGGTACCTACTACCCGAAAGAAATCGGGTTGACGATACCCGACACACTACCTGATAGAAACCCGAAACTTTAAAAATGTCCAACAATAAATAATTTGCGCCAAGCTTTTGACTTACGGCGTCCACGCAATATTATAACGACACGAACAAGGATGTTCGCGATCGCGATGTCAAACTTAGAAGCGATCTTCACTATACGTCTCAGTCAGACAACCAGCCGTCTCCTTGCCGACTCAAAATTATCGTATGCTTACTGCTTAATATCGTATCCTCGTATCCTATACTCTTATACGAGCAGTGTTATCTTGTATGCTTATATGCTTGCTTGCTTGAACAACGATCTCAAAAACGGCTCCAAGGATTTCCTTCAAAGTCTGGAAATAAGTAATTTATGACTCAAAAACGTCTTTTATGCAGATTACTTGGCCAGAGAAAATCTAAGAACGTAATAATTCGAATTTTAAAGTTCTAAAATTTTAACATTAGCCTTATGGGTTGCCGTGATAGCAACAAAAATAAACAAGGAAAGTGTAAACAAATGAAGTAATCATAACAGCTGTTTGGAATCTACAGCCAACAAGGGAAAATACAGCAAATGGGATGAAGATTCCATGGAGCAATAAAAAAGGTTTCTATTTATCAATTTTATGACATTGAAATATTTTATAGTAACTGGATGAACTGATAAACATGAAATAACACCGAGCAAGGCTCGGTCCACCAGGTACTAACAACTTAAAGGACCGTTGCTCCTTTTGACGCAATGAAATAGTACTAACACTAAACAGCTTTGAATAAGGTTGAATTTCTAGCCGAGCTTATGATACGAGAAGTCTTATCGAGAAGATAATTTTTGTGATCTATTTTTGGACACGTTAAACCGGAAGAGCGTGTCCTTCCCACGAAAAACGTACACAAACAATAATCCTGAGTGATAAGGAAAAGGCGTTGACAGGTGAAAAAAAATTATCTCCAATTAGATGGAATTCGGAGTTTCTGCTATATTTAGTTGACCTTGGAGAACGACAAAATATACACCAGTCTATTGTTTGTTTGATCATAGAATTTCTCTTGAACGTCAAGAGATAAAAATTTCATTTTTGTCTCAATCGACTTATAATAATTAGACAAAAAATATTAGCCGGCATATGTTGTAGGGCAAGTCGTTTGGATTTTCGCATATAGAAACCAAACTACGCAACAAAGACGTTCGTTCTGGCGTCATTTTTAAAGAGTTTATTTATTGTCACAAACATCTTGAACGATGATACAAAAAACAGAAAATGATCAGAAACAAGCAGCGGAGACATCGATGCATTAATCGGTAATTGAAAACCGATGAATCGTACAATAGAAGGAATGTAAAGAATAAGAAAAAAAAATTAATTAAGGAAGAAAGAAATTCCCGTATTTATTTGCCGCTAAAACGTACATCAATGAGCGTGCGTCTTCAGCTATCTAGTCTTCTCTCTCTTCACCTTTCCATCCTTCCCTCCCCCCTCCAAGGCAACCGATCGCCTTCCGCCATTACCTCCCCAGTCTCCACCCCTCCTTCCATAGCCACAGTGGAATCTCAATCTCAGTTTAGCAGGCCCTACTAGCCCTGTACGTACAATCTACGTCTTAAAGTACACAATTGCTGTCTTCGTCTTGGGACTGTGAATCATTTTAGTGTCTCTAATAAATTTATACAAATATTTCTCTATAATTTAATAAAAATATTGGCTATTTTAAAATTGGCTGATTTTAAAGGTCTGATGACGAAATTCACAGCTCTTTCCAGTTTTTTTCATGGTTTGCCAAATTCACGGCTTATTCACGGTTTTTACGGTTTCACGGTTGAGTGGGAACCCTGCAATTGCAAGTAACTGATAGTAAGATAGTATGGTAACCCGACTAGAAATAGTAACTTATGGTAGCAAGAATGTGATTGAATTATAAAAAATATAAATGACAAACCTGCTCCCCATCTTGTATCCACAGCAGAGTAGGGTAAGACATGACGTTATAGATGGAGCATACTTTCTGACTTTGAGTACAATCTATCTTTGCGATAGATACATCACCTTTCACATTGTCAGCCAATTTATGCCATGTCGGAGCTAGAGTCTGTAAAATATTTGAACAAAAAGTAATTAATTTGTGAAAAATGAACAAAAGGACATTGGTATTTACATCTGAATTCAAACAGTGAAGCAAAAAGCCTGAGAAGTTTCATACAGCCTCAGATGAAACATTAATACAGATTGAAAATGTATTCGCACCTGTTTTTGCAGGTGGCATCAAGTTTGCTGGGTGTTTTGTCGCTCATACTGTAATGGTATCGAGGGAAATTTTGTCAAAATAAAATCTTCAGGTCCCAATGAACAGATATTACTTTGATACCCATTGCAATTTGGGTGGAAAACAGCCCCACAAACTTGATACCACAAGAAAAAATGAGCAACAAAAAATGCACGAGGTTGCTAATCTTTATAGGTCTTCATCTGTGATGTAACTGTTGATGGTAGACTTACTATTGGGAACAAACCCATAAGTTCACATACATCAACACACACTATGAAAATAACCTGTTTCTGAAGGCTGATTGGTGACACTCTTCCACAAAAAAAAAAAAAAACCAAATAACAACTAAAATATTGAACTATTTTGTGAAAATCCTATAGAACTTCAGATGAAATCAAAATGAGATTGAAGACTACAAACTCCCTAATAAATTAAAACTTGGTTTTATCTGATTTGAGGCTTCATTTAACGATTTATTTAAGATTTTGGAATTCGCTGACTATGCAGGTCTGCTGCAATTGCTATTTAGATTTTCTGTATATGACAACACATTTTCTTACCTGACAATGGCTACACCAGGGAGCATAGAATTTAACAAAATGGTTTCCTTGTGAAACATGATCAGAGAATGTGTCGTCAGTCAATTCCAACGGTCCTTCGATGACACTTTCAGTAGTTGTTGGGGGTATCTATAAAACAATAACATTTATTTTATCATCAAGTGAAAAATACAAATCTTGAAGTTTTTTTGTATCAAATCCCACTGACATGGCTATTGGTAGAGGTGGGCGTTACAGCAACTCCAACAGATTGAATATGAATTCAATGGCAGTGAACAAAATTTACCCTTTCGCTTTGTCCCAGTGTCGGTTTTACAGTCGTACTAACCAAGCCGAGCCAATATCTGCAGATTCGAGATATTACATCTGTAAGATTTAGCAGCTTTGTTTCGGCTTAGCATCTTGTAGGTAGAACCTCGATAAAAAGACAATCCAAGGGATTCAGAAAACTTTATCCCATGAGGGATTCTTCTTACCACGATTTATGCCATAAATACATTAAGTAATTACGGCAATTTCAAGTGGATTAAAAAAAAGTGCTCTTGTTACAGAATGACTCGACGGTTTCAAAGATAAGTTAGGATCTTGTCTAAGATAAGATTAAACTTATCTAAATAAGTTTAATCTTAGTAATTCAAATTTTCAATGCTTTTCTGGAGACTTGGTTTTAAGATTTTTACTGAATGATACAAACTCACTTCAGCTTCAACTCCCAATTCTTCACTTATAAATCTCTTTAGTGTGGGAACGTCCCTACTCCCCTTGAACTTTTTTCCTTCAGTCTCCCCAGTTTTGTACAGTTTTAACCTGAAAACAGAAAAATATATATATATATATCGTGCTCACAAACTTTGTTAAAAATACCAAATATGCTTTAAAAAATCTATATTTTTTTATATCAACACGTATTCAGCCAATGTGCAAACCAAAAACTCAACAAACTTTATATAATGAGCTCTTCATAATATAAAGCAACAAAACTCCATGTTCATTGAATTTGTTTTTCTATAACTAGATTACAGTTAAAACCTTAGGTTTTAAATTTTCAAGATCTTTGCAGTTTGCCTACCTTTTTTTCTCATTTTAATTCTCAACAAAACAAAACTCGGAATCTTTTTTAAAACCTTGTATGTGATTTTATTCATTAGGCTTAAAAATAAAAAAGCTTATGCTGTTATGAGGAAAAACTAAGGAGGACAATTATGATGACCTTTCTTAAACATAGTAGACTATACACAATCTAATTTACTAACACGTGTATAAAAATGGTGGTGGAAGTAAATTCGAGTTTACTAGATTGCTCTAAAATGTGGAAGGGACTAACTATTTTACTCTCGCAAAACAAAGGTCAATCAGAGTCCTTTGAGCTGATGGAAAATCAATTAGACTTATCTAGTGAATCCTTCTAGCAGGGAGCCTCCCCCCCCCCCCCCCCAAACTAATTCAGAAAACGCCCCTGATAGTGGTATCTGTGTTTTATAAAAGGCCAATGACACTTGATATTTGTAGGAATAACATGATTAAATACAAACTGTTAACATTTTTTAAGCTTACGTTGGGTATCCAGTGATGTCTTGATTGGAACACAGTTCCGTATGAATTGTACAATCAACTTTGGCAACAGCTATATTTGAACTGTCACTCAAATCTTTCGCTAGGTCATCCCACACTGGTGAAAACTTTTTACAGTGAGAACACCTAATTGACAGATAAAAAGTATTAGTTAAAAAACAATATAATAAAGTAGCCTACAAAAATAACATTGGAATATAACGCACAATCTAACATGTAATAAGGATTCACAAATAGGGCCTTTATCAGCTAATCTCTAAGTACTGGTATTTATTTACAGACTGTCAAGGTCAAGAGTGACTCAAACAAATAGACCTAGTAGTGTTACGGTCACATTAAAAATATAAGAAACTATACCACTCTGTCCAAACCAATTAACAAAATGCAATGAATGCTAAATGAGCTAAATATTCTTTTGCAACAGCACCTATTGATACAGTAAGTTACCCTTATGAGCTTAAGAGTACAGAAATATTTTATTTAATCAAAATTTTTAACTTATAAATTTTTAATTAGTACCCAGTAAGAGTTCAGCAGTAGGGTTACATCCAGGCTATCTTGGGGGCGCAGTGGGAACAAGGGTTGTCGAATATAGAAGTAACTATCAATAGCCATTAAATGGAATTTTTTTCGATAAGACACGGTGACGGGTCTGTCATGTGTAGCGCTTTGGTGCCGCTGCCGTAATCAGCAGAACCGCAACGGTGAATGAAACCAAAGGAGAAATAATTCCCACCCAAAATGAATGGAAAATAATGAAGTAAAAACACAATAGAAAAGATACATAAATGAATTACGAAAAACAATTGCAGATAGAATAGTGTTCCTAACGATATTTAATATTTATATATCAATGTGTTTTAATTATATTCGCGGCCTGTTTTTAGACCCCATTTATTTGGCGTCTTTAGGTGCCGTGGGCATCACCAGTGGCCGACTGCTACATCCTTTTGGCATGATTTTAGTGAAAGGATACTTGTAGTCTGGTCAAATTACAATTAGGGAAAATTGCAGCCTAGCAAAATCCCATTGTCTATTTGTGAACAACCCTGGTTTCCTCCGAATCCCCTTGATAGTACTTTGACACAAATCGGTGAGATATTGATTGCTGCGAATATTGATACATCATTCGTATGAAGAGGTTGATTATCGATTGTTCCTCACCCAAAACCCCAGCTCCCAACGAGTTCCCTTGATAGTGAGGTGAAGTGTGACCCTTCCGGAGAACTATAGCCTACCTACCCTTAAGCTTATGAGTACAGGTAATATTTGTCATGATCAGTGGCGTACGCAGGATTTATTTTCAGGGGGGATACACCGGGGGCCGGGGGGTACACCTGAAGGGAGGGGGGTCCGAGAGCCCTCCCCCGGGAAATTTTAATAAATTACAACTGTAAATTCGCGTTTTTAGGCAGTCTAGAGGAGTAACAACAAACAGAATAACTCCCGAAATTTGAACTAATTTAAGGCTGCTCTCAGATTAAATTCTGAAAATTTTAGATCACATTAGAATTTTAGCAAAATGTTTTTTACACAATCAAAGAAATAACAAATCTATATAGAAGGACTAACATTAAAAGGCAGATGAGAAAGTAATTCAAGAATTATACGTTCTTAACCTTTAAAACTAAATGTTTTTTCTATTTAATTTCAAAGTAAAAACTATTTTTCACATTCTCATTTATTACACGCCTCGGACCTGAAGTATTAATTCGGATCCTAGATTATCCGAGCGAGGTTGATGAATAGAATTAGAAAATGCAGGTTTTCTCACTTATGTAGTTTTTCTTAAGTCCCAGAACGCAACCACAAAGATATTATGATGTACACGCAAGCATCGAAGGCTAGTAATAATCACATAATAGCGGTACGTCGAGTTTGACAGACTTATTACAAACCTGCCTAGATTTGACTGCGAGACTTGGTCTTCACGCAACGTAGGCAGACGATTTTCGTCTGCCGCGATGCTGCTACGAGATCGTCCGACAGACGAATAGAGTAAAGTACACGGTCGTGAGAAAACGACAATATTCATATGCCGCATTTAAACATCGTGATTTTTTACCATGAATATTTAACGTAATATGATAAGTCTTTTGCCGCATTTGACGACGATGGCGATATGGCAGCAATATCGCGGACACCATTACGAGTAATGGCCACTGACTGTTGTCATCAGGAGTGTTTGCTTGCCTTATGTTCTTATTGGCCTACTCCCGCCAATTACTCACGATAATCGCTACAGGTAAAAATACCCTATCCAATACTCCCCTAATCAATTATCTTTAAAATAATAGAATTTAATTATTTAAAACCCTTATAAAAGTTTAGTGATACCACCACCTTCATTATGAACAGGATATTAATCTTCCCAAAAAGGGGGGGGGGTTATCCCCCCCCCTGGGTACGCCCCTGGTCATGATACTGACACAGAATTATATTTTTCCTTCCAAATTGAAGCCTAGACACTTATATCAATTAAATAATGATTTTTTTACTTTTGATGGTTAGCCTTAAGGTGTCAATGATTTTTTCTGGGCAATACGTTTCACATCAATGGCGACGCATCTTCAGTTGCATAGCACACAGGTTAACACAGCTCACATGAGTGTTTGTCAGAGTTTATAATAAAACCACGAACACGAATGCAGACATATTCACAATGACGGACACAACAGTTAACACATAAAATTGACATAATAACGGATGACATGTCTGGGCCCACATATTGCCCAGAAAAAATCATTGACACCTTGAGGCTACCACGAAAGGAAAAAAAGTCATTGAAGATCTTTTTCTGTTCCTTTTTGTTGGCATAAAAGCTACACATTGCTGATACCAGTGCAAAAAAAATTCCTGGCCTAGGCTGGAAAGATTTTTGGACTCCGATCGCGGGAAACAGAAGTAAACAATCAGCTGATTTGCAGCAAACTGACTTTTAATGTTTTAATCAACATTTTAAACTCATCAAATTTTCATATTTTTCAGATTCTTATAATATGGTAGTGATGGGGCAAACGGCATGGAACAACAATTAATTGAGTGGTCGACTGGCTGTTTTTAATCAAGTGAAAAACCCCCTGAAATTTCTCTGATCAGACACGTGGTGAGCTTTTCCCTTCCAAGGCGAAGCCATACAAAAACTTAAGGTTTGTCAAGCAGACAGTTCTAAAACAACTCAGTGCTTTCAATCTAATCTAGATTAACTATCAACTGACGTTTTTACACAACATCTTCTGATTGAATGTTTCAATCAGCTGTTTCAATCGGATCTTTTCCATTAGGATCACAACATCTAATGGTGGATATCATAAACAAGATGCTCGGTATGCCACTCCATCAAAAAGCATTGGTATCCCAAATAACGCCAAAGCTGCATCTCAATTCTGATTGACGGAAATAGGCCTACCAGTTTCATATCTGATTAGGAGTGATGCTATTTAGGAGATTGCCTCACCCACGCAACTTAATCTTTCTAGGCCTAGTCATTGTGATTGAGCAGAAGGGAGTTAAAGAACTCACCTAGGCCTATGGCCAAACCAAAAATTATGAAATTTAAATATTAGGCATGTTGAATGACCTATAGCTTAATGGTCGAAATAAAACACACTAACAAATAATAAAACTTACCAAGGGGCAAAAAACATAACAAAGTTATTTTGTTTGTTGAGTTCACTTAAAAAGGTTTCCTTTGAATAAGTTTTAACGAAATCTTCATTTTGAGCAATGCAAGATAAAAAAATTGAAGTGAACGAGAATGTGCCAATGATTTTGTGTAAATTGCTGAATTTAATCATCGTTGTGTGTTTAGACTATTTACTCAATATAGCAAAATAATTATAACTATACTGTTACTAATTGTCTTTAGAGGGTATCGAAATGAGGTTAGAATCTATTTAGGTGGAAAATGACAGGACGGGACAGGGACAGACCGGAATGAATGACAGGCTAAGTGACTCAGTGTTGTCAACTTATCGGGCGCTTATTATCGCACGAACCGTTTCATGTGTCCTCTGTCCACATCCACAAAAAGTTGAGACAATTTTCGTCACCAGCAAAGCTTTAGGCCCAATTCACACAAACAGGCGTGAGGCAGAGGCGCTTCAGGGTTATTTCTATGTAGATTACACGCCCAGTACAGAAGCGGTGTGACGCGGGCGGAATCACCCTTTCGCCACCACAACACATCTTCCTTCTGTCTTGTACGCAGACGATACTACTATTCTTGATACTGATGTAAATATTGATAATTTATTTGTTGAACAAACTTGACGTTTCAATGGAGCGTTGTAAAGAGTGGTATAATGCAAATTATTTGGCCCTTAATGAAAATAAAACAGAACGCATTCTGTTTACACTAAGAAGTCGTTTGAGTAAAAAATTTTTATCGTGCCCTTTTAGAAAAACATTTACGAAAATTTTTTCTTTTTTTCAAAACGTTTTCGATATTTTTTATCGATTGACATATGAAGATTCATAAATCAGCCAAGGTAACGCAAAATCTTGTGTGTATATTCAATGATACAGCATCTTTCATGAAAGAACACGAATTTTTGTCACTGACCGTAACCAACATAAAAATGAAGATTAAAAATATTTAATGTGGTTTGATAAATATGTTTTGCCGTAAATAAATTTAGTTTTAGGGCAATATTGCAATAATCAGCTCATTAAGCCTTTAGTAAATTTGGTATTTCCAAAAAAAATTTATAAAACTAAAAAAATCTAAAGATGCAAAAAAATCTCTCAAGGTTTGTCTAGCTCCAAGCAATCGTTCCTGTTATATAAAAAACCTTTATTTCCTCATAGGGGCGTCTGTTTTGTCGTGATTATATAGTTTTATATGATGATATATCAATTTTTGTATTTTTTATAACCCAAATCATGATAGATACGGTCAGGGACAAGGGGTACGGTCTGGGACAAACGAGAATCGCCGGTCGATTTACTCAATTTATTTAATGCCTTTGTTTTAAATTGTCATTTTAAATTATCTTTTGGGCCGATAGCCTAGTTATTTGGGAGTTGACTGTACTCTATTCCACAAAAATTTATAATAAAATATAAGCATTACATTCATTATTTACATGTTTCAAAAACTACAATTTTACTTTTTTATAAATCCTTCAATTATACTGTTATAAGATAAAATTGTCTTTCACTTCAACTGAATAGTGCAATTTACAACGAAATTTATAATGATTGTCACGACCGTACCCCCGTACAATCGATAAGGCTATCGTGGTCGTGACAAAAATGGTTTCGGTCGTGACAAATACAGTCAGTGACATTACAATTATTTGTCCCTGTTCTGGTGGTAGCCCTGCACCTCGTGTTTGAGAAGACAAAGTGGACTTCTAGGTTACCGTAGCAATTAAAATATCATATCAACAAAAATTAACACCATGTCTACTGTAACAAACGACTAGTACGGTCTTGGACACATCAAAATTACCACAAACACAAACTTACCTTTATCAACCTTTATCAGTTTAAAAACAAAGAAAAATCTCTGGAGCAACGTAAAACACTCCCGTTCACCTCTGTCTCTTCAAACCAACTGATTCTATCACCACCAGGCTCACCACTGTGGTGTTCCAAAGTTCCAAATTTTGCCGTTACAGTCAGGACTTAAAATCGAGGGACAGACTTATTTTGTCGTAATACTCAGTTCGCAATAAATGAAAAATTATTAAATACTCTTTTATTGTAAGTTTAATAATTAGTGATGATATAAAAAAATAGCATTATTTATTTAAGCACGCATAATTGTTCTAAACATAGCATGAAAGTTGAAGAATGGACCCTAGGGACAAGTTACGGTCGTGACATTCGTGACTTTGAAAATACGGAAAAAATACCTAGAACCCATTAACAACCAAATAAATATTTGCAAAATGTTGTCCCCGTCCCAAAAAATATTAAAACACATAATATGATACTAAAAAAACAGTATCTACGAAATAAGAGGCCAGGGACATCAAAGGGCACGATAAAAAATTTCACTCATTTAAGTATCGAACATGAAAAATTCTTAAATCCTGTCAAACTATTGGGCATGGTATGAGATAGTAAGCTGAGCTGGAGCTCTCATATTGATTATATATGTAAGAAACTTGCAAGAGTTACTTATTTAATTAGGAAATTAAAGTACTGTGTCAGTCCTGAAGTATTGTTATTAGCCTATTATGGTCTTTTCAACTCACAATTGTGCTATGGCCTACGCCTATGGGGAAATAGTACCGAAGTAAATAGAGTATTTGTTTGGCAAAAAAAAAGTTGTTCGATGTATTGCTGGACTAAAAAATCAAGAATCTTGTAAAAATAGTTTTATTGATCTTAAGATTATGACATTACCTTGTCTGTACATATATTGTAATTTAGTCAATGTCAAAGAAAATCTTGTAAATTTTAGTAAACAGTATCAACACCTTGACTATAACACCAGAAATAAGCAAAATCTTGTAATACCTTACATTCGCCTTCATAAGTCTTTTAAAAGCCATAGTTACCAACAGTTTCTTCTATTCAATAAGTTGCCGCTGGCTATAAAAAATGTACCTATTAAGAAATTCAAAGAACTTGTATCCAACTGGCTTAAGCAGCAAGCATTCTATAGTATTGTTGAATATTTAAATTATATAGAATGAAACTTAGTATGATAACCTGACGAAGCCTATTGTATATTAATGTATTTTGACTGTACATTGTACTTAATGGCAAATAAATTCTTGATTCTTGATTCTTGATTCCTTACTACTAGTGACGACCGGGTACCGACTTGCCTTTGGCGCGCCGGTTCCCGATCGCCACTAGTAGCATGGCGTGGGTTGTATCGCCCAATCGACACTAGTTTTTATCGTAGCCGGGAAACTCGGTTGTATCATAGTGGACGTACTCGTTAAATATATTGGTGGTATCGAAACCTCTCAGCTGTAAAACTGTTGGTAAAACCTTTGGACATTTCGCGGCCGTAACTTCGCTTATATTTTAGACAAAACTCATATCGCCCTCCCCACCCCTCCCTCTTATGATCCAATTCGACAATTAACCCGAATAATGACCGACTCAGTGCCAGCGCCCAGGCCAAAACTCGCCTTGATAACATCATTACATCGACTGCCGCCCTTCCGCGCAGTGACGCACTTCGCAAAATAATAGTGTTGTCTAATATAAACAGCTATCTGATGTACTCAAATTTTTTTTTCGGACTATTTATAGTTTCAATTAGCGTATTAGTATGAGTGGAAACAAAACCGCTGCATAAAACGCTCTACATTATTTTAGAAAAATGTTAACCGGCCTTTAAAATTTGCCGCCCTTAAACATTCACCGCACTGGGCCAACGCCCTCCTAGGATGTGTTCCTTAGGCCGGGGCCCATGCCTTAATCCGGCCCTGCCTGGATGTCACCGAATATGATTTATAAATAAATATATTCCTGCATTCGTACTTCATTCAGTAGAAAAGTGCTTCACGTTGGCTACTCTTCATCCTTTTCCGATTACGATGCACGTTCACTTCAACGTTTACTTCTTTTCTCTCTTATTCTGCTGTTGAGCAAGCCGTTTCCGTGTTGGAAACTTCAATTACCTGATTTTTCAGTTTACGTTTACAAAATGGTAAGGAAAAATTATACTAATAACTATAGAAGTATATACACAAGGAAGGTGTCAAACGGATTTTAATGACTGGAAACACTCATAGGCTACTTGAGTTGGTTTCATGACACGTGTATTTTTGGGTTATGTTTCTATTCGTTGTTTGAGGGTTGAATCGGTTGAGCAGCCCCAATTAAGAAACCTCCTTGTGTTACTCGCACAGGATATCATTAGCGGCTGGTGGGTTAACTGTAAGGAATACTTACTCTTGAATAGTTTAGGTTAGAATAGTAGGCCATCCCAGAATATTGATATGGCAAGTAGGGGCTGAGCATGCTGATGTGTGTCTTGTACATATTATCGGCATGGGAATTTGGTGGAAAGAACAAATACACGATAAGGCTACAGTTCCGTAGAAGGGACAAGCTTCGCCTTACTATCTAGGAGACTCGGTGGGAATCGGGGTTGTCGGGTGAGGAACTAAAAATTGATAGTCAAACACCCATACGAACGATATTTAGATATTTGCAATTGATATTTCATTGATCAACTTAACATCATCTATGGGATTCGGTTGGAACCGTGATTGATGGGTAGGGAACAATCGATTCCCCACAAATGGGGTTACTTTGAACAAATAAATAAAACCAAATTGCTGAATGTAAACCATTAATTGCTGGGGATTGTTTGGTATACTTTGTTGAAAAGAGGGGGTTTCAATGAACATTTTAATATAACTTCATTTTAGTTATTTAAATTAATTAGTTATTAAAAAAAGTTTCTTTTTAAGTACGGAAGGCCTATGCACCGTATTTTGACATGAAGGTTTCTATACTTTGTAAACTTATACACTAGATCCATAAAAAATAAACGTTTTCCAATGTTCTATACATTTTTATTAAGGAAAAACCACCAAATTATTTTCTCAATCAAAAATTCAAATTTTCAAAACAATCCAAAATTTATTTATTTAAGTTAAAAAATATCTAACTAGCCTACGCTTATTAGCGTTTATATTAAATTTCATGTTTTCTTCCTTCTTTTTCCAACGAATGTTAGTCCATCAAAGGAGAGGCCAACAAACCTATTAATACCTCTGTTTTTGATTTTAGGTTCTGTTAAGACCTTGATAATGTAATTTGAGTCGATGATATCACAATCTTCCTTCTTAGACCAGTGAAATCAGCTGTTCACAGCAACCCCATTTTCCAGAAAAAATGACATGCAATTTTCAAAAAATAAAAAGAATATATAGAAATGATATAAATTTTAATTTCTATATGCAGGGCTTGAAGTAATGGGTTATTTTTTGTATTGTTTTGTTATTTTTTCGCTCTTGGTTATTTTTGTTATTTTTTTTTTTTTGGAATGTTGGTTATTTTTTTCAACCTCAAGAACTGCTGAAAGCCCTGTTCACACTATTCGTCTGTCAGACGATATCGTAGCAGCATCGCGGCAGACAAATCTCATCATCCTACATTGCGTGAAAACCAAGTCTCGCCGTCAAATCTAGGCAGATTTGTGATTAGTCTATCGAGATTTTCTTTTTTATCAAGGTTAAGAAGGTATTATCCCCAATATAACGCCGGTTTTCTAATTTTTAGCAATATTTTTTGTTTTCAATAGGTTATTTTTTGGTTATTTTTTCTTATTTTAGTTTTTTTTCAACCTCAAGAACTGTTACAAGCAGCCCTGTATATATGAAGGTCAGGTTCTTGAGCTCTGTCGCACAAGAGGGAGTGCTTGATTATCGCCAACAGAGATTGTAGGAACAGGGACTTTTCACCACTGGCTACATTTTCAACAGAGTGTCTGGGAACGAGGATTTTCACCACTGGCTACATTTTCGTCAGTGCACTCTGAAGTATGATTCTTAGGAGAGTATCTTATCAAATCTCCCTTAAGTCCAGGAGCTGGCGCAGGATGCCTAGTTGTTATTGTCGTTTCTCTGCCAACTGGTAGTTTAACGTGGGCACAGTCAGAATTCCGTCCAACATGTTGAACATGTCTTTTCATGAAAGCTGGACCTGGGTTTCATGAGCCATGTAGAGATTCCATTGCTGGGTCTATTTGGATGTATAAACATTCTCTTGTGAGGGGAGCAATTAATTGTGGTGCATAGAAGAGGTCTTGGGTCTTGTAAGGCGTCATCTAATACCAACTCCCAATTTGTAATATCTAAATTTCTGCTTTTTAGTGCCATCCCTTTTTGTTTTCCACAGTATTCCATTGTAGCGCTCAACCTGACCATTGCCTTGAGGGTCGAAAGGCGTGGTCCGACGATTGGCAACACCAGTTCATATTCCTTGAGACAAAAACGTTCCTCGATCAGAATGTATGAACTCACTGGAATTATTAGGTTTGTTGTTTGTGTAGGTGTTGTTTGTGTGTGTTCCTGAAAATATTTAATGTGTAGCCTTTTTATTATTTTAATTTTTGATTGTTATATCCTATCAAGGAAACAAATAGCCTACCTAACAATATCGGGTGTCCAGCCTAAAGTTTTTCAATAGCTAACTTTTTTGTTGTAAATCTGACAAATAACCTTCTTAAGGGTGACTTCCCTTTATTTCTAACGTACTTTTTGGCATACCTACCAACTCTCCCGCAATCTGACGTCCACTCCCGCTCTCCCGCTTTCAGTAGAAAAACTCCCGCATATCCGATAGGCCTATCATACTTTTTATACATACACTTATAGGGGTTTTTTTTTGGAAATGGGGAATTTTTTTATCACATTAATGTTATGTTGGTATAGCTCTGCCGCCTGGGAGTCAGCAACTACATGAAAACAAATGTAGTTTAATGTTACTTTCCTGACTTGCTTACAGGTTTGCAATTTACAGTAATGTTTGTACCTTTGGATGATCTGTAATGGAAAAAAAAATTTTAAACCCTTCACATGTCGATAAAAATGCTTGAAACTCATTTTCAGGCTTTAATTTTCAAAATGTGTCTGGGGGGAGCCTTCAGACCCCCCTTTCAGCTGGGGGGTCACTCCCACCTGAAATTCCTTCCAGGTTGACAGGTCTGTTTTTGGAGTCACTTCAAAACTTAAAAATATGGCCGCCATTTTCCAGTATGGCAGACAACTTTGATTTTTCTTATGGAACACCCTATATTTTAACGACGTCTTAGGGTTCTACGCTTAGTTTTAAGAACGTTTTATATCCTTATTTTTTCCTAAAATCAATGGCTCAGGAGATATGAGCAGTCAAAGTTTGATTTTTCCCCCATTCATAATGCATTGTGTCCATTTGACTGTGTCATTCCATGTATTCGTTATGGAGAAAAAGCATAGGCCTATTCAAAAGAATACATTTCCACGAGTGAATCTCTACTAGAAATTATTTTATGATTAAGTCTCTACTGAACTCACATCTTTAAGCACTTTACTCTTTGGTATTTTTTATTAAACCCAACCGTTTTCGATATACAGACTACCAACAATTTCCCGATGCAATTTAAAGGGTGGAAAATCAAACTTAACTGTTCATACCTCCTGAACCATAGAGTTTAGGAAAAAATAAGGAAATATAAAAAGTTTTTAAAACTAAGCTTAGAATCCAAAAACGCCATAAAATATACTTAGGGTGTTCCATAAGAAAAATCAAAGTTGTCCGACTTACTGGAAAATGGCGGCCATATTTTTAAATTTCGAAGTGACTCCAAAAGCAGCATTAAAAATATTGGTAAGTCCCCCGTAAGAAGTTTTTTGTCAGATTTATAATATTAAAGTTAGCTATTGGCAAACTTTAGGCTGGACACCCGGTATAAATGCATTTTTACAAATATTATGGTATAGGCCTTTGTATTTATAATGCAGCCTCAGCCATGTTAATGAATGTACCTAATGAAAAGGTTTTATTTACAGACTAAGAAGCGAAGGAATGGAGGAAGATCTAAACATGGTCGTGGCCATGTCAATCCTGTCAGATGCACTAACTGCGCTCGTTGTGTGCCAAAAGATAAGGCCATCAAGAAATTTGTCATTCGTAATATAGTTGAGGCGGCGGCTGTCAGAGATATCACTGAAGCCAGTGTTTATACTTGTAAGTTTTTTTTTACATCTTTATTTCTCATAAATTATACATTTGTTCAAGGAGGCTGCTTAAAATTATTTGAAACTAATCATCACAAAGGTTTAAACCTGTGTGTAATGATGAGTCCGGTTTTGCTTAGTTTGCTCCCGCCTTTATTTATTTATTCATATTTATGTATTGATTGGTTGCCACTTGATACATTTCAAGTACAGACGGACGAACCCCCCTCCCCCCTCCCTCTCCCCACCCTCCCCCCTCCCCCCCGAAAATATTCGTTACATTAGTTAGCTCATAATTCAGATATAGCCTCATAGTTATTTTTAATTTGCGCTTAAGAGAGGGCTAAAAGCCATCTGGTGTCGCCCTCGTGGGAGAGATACGTATTAAACATTACTTCGCGATGATAGTGGGAAAGGGTAGTGCGATGTAGTAAACAGCCAGTTTTTCTAAAATCAATTGTGGTCTTAAATAGCATATAAAGTACTCTTTGTAAATATGAGAATAAGTCATGTATCATAACAAAAAGAAATTAATTATTCCTCACAATAAACAATTTTTATCTTTCTGATATTTATTTATTTATTTATTTATTTATTTATTTTCTTACATCACACTACGCCTTAATGAGTACGTTTGCTCGTAGGCAGGTGAATTGTCATATAAACTAAAACTACAATGTTAATTATAACTAAAACAATTTAGCAAAAATACAATAAAAAAGAATATCTTCAATTATAAATTTAGGATTCTGCAATTGACATGGCTAAAAATTCCTCAGTACTGTAAAACATTTCTCAATTAAGAAGGAAAACAGGTTCAAGCGATATTTTTTACTAGAAATTTCATTTTTAATTAAAGAAGGTAATTTATTATAAAACCGGAGACCCATATAAAATGTACTTTTTTCATATGCTGTAGTTCTATGTATAGGGTATTGTAATACAAAACTGCTTGGTCTAAAATGATATCTGCTGTTGGTTTTGAATGCTTCAAACTGAGTAATATGCTTCTTTACAAATAATAATAAATGAAATATATACATGCAGGGTAATGGTAGAATATTTAATTGTTTGAACAAACTTCGACAAGAAGTTCTTGGACTGACTTGTGCAATTACTCTTATAATTCGTTTTTGGATAAGAAATATTCTTTTACTTGTTGTACAATTTCCCCAAATCTCTATACCATAAGCCATATTAGAGTAGGTGTAAGCAAAATAGACCATTTTTAAAGTTTTTGTATCCACAATTTTTGACAAACTTAAGATGGCATAAAAAGATTTGTTCAGTTTGGACTCTAGTTGTTTTGTGTGATCTATCCATGTGAGAGATTTATCAATGTTTATCCCTAAAAGATTACATGACAAAATTTTTGGAATCAAGCCTTCAAGAGGACTGTAATTACTATGCATAGAATTGATGTTATTTGAATGAAAATTAATTAGAGAAGTTTTAGTTTGATTAAACTTTAAATTGTTAGCCATGAACCACTCACTCATTAATTTGAAGTCATGGGACAGTTGAGTTTTTAAAACTTGTGGATTGTCATTTTTCAGAACCGCTGTTGTATTGTCAGCATACATAACCAATTTTGAATTTAAATTTTGAACCAACAAGTCATCTATATAGATAAGGAACAGAAGAGGGCCGAGTGTAGACCCCTGAGGGACTCCTTCATTAACAATCTGAAAATTTGAGTGAACATTAGGATTCAGCACAACTTTTTGATTTCGGTTCGATAAATATGATTTCAATATTCCTAATGCATTTCCTCTAAGTCCATAATATTTTAGTTTGTGCAACAAAAGCTCATAATTGACACAATCAAAAGCCTTTGACAAATCGCAGAAGAGGCCTACAGCATACTGCGATCTGTCAATAGCACCCACTATTTCTTTTGTTATGGCAAAGACCGCATCAGTAGTGCTACATCCTTTTTTGAAACCAAATTGATTTTCACTAGGAATGTTATTCGGGGCTAAATGAGAAACTAATCTTTTGAAAATAACCTTTTCAAATATTTTGGATACAACTGGTAACAATGATATTGGCCTAAAATTATTAATTAAATTTTGGTCACCTTTTTTGTGAATCGGACGTACTAAGCTATATTTTAAAAGATCTGGGAAAATTCCCTTCATTAATGCCATGTTAATGATGTGAGAGAGAGGTAGACTGATAAAGTCTTTACAAGATTTTAAAATAACAGAAGGGATGCCATCCCAACCAGCAGATTTAGAATTTTTTAATTCTTTGATGATAGAGTCTATTTCTTTTGGATTAACTGAAACAAAGCTATTTATTTCATTTATATGATCTCTATTCACCTTACTTAGAAAATGTTTTGCTTTACCTAAGTTTGGCTGTAAATCTAGTTGTTCACTAGTATTTAAGAAAAAAGCATTGAAAGCCTCTGCAATTTTTGTAGGTTGACAGATTAAATTATCAGATTTTTTTATTACATTTATTCCACATGATTGTTTTTTTGTACTTGTTTCTTCCTTTACAACAGACCAAGCAGCTTTTGTTTTGTTGACAGAATTTTGTATTTTTTCATCATAAAATTTCTTTTTAGCGGCTTGAACTACTTTTTTAAAAACCCTTTTATATGTTTTTACATACTGAATGAAATCAACATCACCAGACAATTTACACAACCTATGCAATTCTCTCTTTTTATTACTTGCTATTATTATACCAGGAGTTACCCAATTTTTATTTTTTTGACAATGATTTTTATACTTAACTAATGGAAATGATAGCTCAAAGTAGTACATAAAAGTAGATAGGAAATTTTTATATAACATGTTTGGATCACTGCTTTCATTATGATAGACTGAATGCCAGTTTTCAGTACTTATTAAATTTTTAAAATTGGAAATATTTTTTGTACTAAAACTTCTTTTTTTGTATGTTACAATTTTTTTATCAGGAGGATTATGCAAGTTTGCTGTTAAAATCTGATAAGTATGATCTGAGATATCTGAATCAACAACTATAGTTTTAGTTTCTTCAAGAGGAATATTAACATAAATGTTATCAATACAAGTTTCTGAATTTGCTGTAATCCTAGTTGCTTGAGATATAGAAGCAGTAAAGTTGTAAGACTCCATTAAGGACTTAAAACGCAATGTGGCAGTGTCTTGTTTTAATAAATCAAAATTAAAATCTCCTGTCATAAACCAGCAATACTTTGAAAATTTTTTTGTTAAATGAAGTAAAATAGAATTTAAAGTATTAAAAAAAGTATTCAGGATCTTTTTATCCGTGTGTGGTGGTCTGTACAAACATATTATTATAACTGGTTGTTTTAGAGTTATTTCTACAGCACAACATTCAATTACAGACTCAATACTGAAAGAACAAAAATCAGTTATTTCCTTGGTTCTAAATTTCATGCTAGACAAAATACAGACACCACCTCTCTTATGACTCTTTCTTAAAAAATTTGCCGAAACTTCGTAATCATTCAGTTTATGCATTTTGAATTCATTTTGAGGGTTAAGCCAATGTTCTGTTAGGCAAATAATATTTGTTTTTTTTTGCATTGACTGAATTAATAAATTAAATTCATCAATTTTTAACTCTTGTTCCAAACCTTGAATATTACAGTGGAAAATGCTAAAATCATAGTTACCTAGTCTAAAAAACTATTTACAGGATTATTATTGAAAGAATCACAATCTTGGCTAAAACTATTTACATGCTGATAACAGCCACTGACACTGATATTTTCATCACTGGGCACACAACTTTCACTCCCACTCCCACGACTGCTCATTTCCCCATCACTGGACACCGGCGGTGGCTGCTGTGGTGGTGTTAGTTGTGGCAGGGATGGGGAGGCACAGGCCTCGGACAGTGGAGATTTGGATGTAACTGGACCGTACAAGTCGACCTCAGTTGTCTCAGTTGTGGTATTAGTCAAGAGCCTTGAGGTGTCTTCACTTTGAGACAATTCATTTCCTTTGAAATAATGGTTGACAATTAACTGCTGCATGCAATTCAAGAAAGTTGTGTAAGGTAGACCACTATAGAGAGTTCTAGGAGATGATTCTTTTTTTATAATGATAAACACTGAGGCTTTAGTTCTTTTCTTGAATTCCCATAAGTTAGATATGAAGTGTGAAAGTGAAAGTCGATCTCTGACACAACCCAATGGAGAGCATATCAGTGTGTTCAGGTTCCGAGTCAAGAAATCTTCAGTCATTTCAGAAAATGCCTTGTTATAGTCTGCTTTGTAGTTAGAATAGTTATTAGAATTTAAGTAGTATTTAGGTTTAGTTATTAAACTGTATAATAATGCCCCGTCTGTAGTTTTTTGACAAGTCAGATTTGTGCCGCAGTAATCATCAGCGCAAGGTTTTCCAAATTTTTTCTTGAAGGTAACTGCCACTCCTTGACTCATGTTTTTTTTGTCATTGTCAAAGTCACTAGAAACACAATGCGCAAACCCTACATCTGGCTGGTTGCAGTACTGGTCAATAATTTGTGTCATGTCTGCCTCAATTACTTTCATTGTGGTATGCGCTTCCATAATTGATTGCTTGATGCTCAGCTGGAGGTTTATAGCAAAATTAGCGATTCTTCGACATAACACCTGCTTCCCCCACTTATTAAGGTGCTGTTTCACTTTTAAGATTCGCCCCACGTAATGTGTGTAGAAATTTCTTTTAAAATCACTTATATCAATGATTCTTAGATTGGGTTGCTGTTTTAGCTCATAGTTCAATTTGTAAATAGCTTTATTTATTTCACAGTCCCACGGTAAGTCGTGGCGATGCAGCTGAGTAACAAATACAACATTTGTGTGACTATTATCAGATGCAAACTTGATAAATGACTCGAGAATATCTGTTGATGGATTTTGATGTTCTTCAGTCGTATCGCACACATTGTTTGCTCCCACTATAACAACAACTGTGTCCTCATTTGTAAAATTTGTTATTTTTTCACCAGCTTTCTCCAAAACATGTTCAACAGTTCCGCCAGAACTGGCAAATACATAAGATTCCATATTCCTTGGCAGTACTGCTCCCAGTGCATTACCAAGATTATTACCATGACTGTCAGCATAAACGTGTACTTTGTTTTTTTTCTGTTCGTTTCCACAGTTAGGTGTTTTATTATAGATTACTTTTGCATGATGTTCATTTTTCCTAGAAGCAACTTTGAAGGTATTAGGGCGAAGTTTTACTTGCTCATTAGCTGCTTGCTGATGTTTTTTGGGTAAGTAGACTGTATTATTCGAGTTAGTGTCCATTATAGAGTTGTCTTCATTGTAAAAGTCGCTAAGAGGTAAAAATCTATTTGATAGAGTTACTGGAGACTCATTTAGGACCATGGTGCATTGTTGAGCAACTGATCTTGTTGTTTTCTTAACTGTAATAAAATCATTTTGATGAGAAACTAGTGGGGGACACGCATGCAAGCATGGCCCTGTAGTCGATTCCAGTGCATTTGTAGAGGGAGTGTGTACGGGTGTCCTATGCAACATATCAGTGATTGTGTCAGGACTTAGTGCAGTGAATTTGTTGTTAAGTAGTAACAAGGCCAGCTGTGCCCGCTTGGTAAGTACACTACTTTCCTTTATGTCAGGCCAGAAGTTCCTGACATTGCCGTTTATTTCTTTAATTCTTCCTGTACTGATGTGCTGAATAAGAATGTCTGTGAAAATTAGCATAAATACACCACAATCTACTCCGTTTGGTTGTTGAGGTACTTGCACATTATGTATGGGAACCAGCTCCTTTATTTCCAAATATTGTAATACTTTTTCCATTATTTGTTGTGCATGTTTAAGGTTGTAGTTTTTATTTGAATCCAAGTGAAAAAACGCCTGCTGATTTCTGTCATATAACAGTAAGCTCCAGTGGGATCCTCCTACCTTATCACAAACTTGAGAGTCATTTATTGGGAAGAAGATAAACGATTTTTCCCCCATATCTAAAGGTTTGACTAATAAATCAATGTCTTTTGACAATTTAATAGCCTGAACCACTGTAGGGTTGATCAGGAGAGTATCCTTATTGACTACTTTAGAAGTGAGCATATCATAGTACAGCCTAATTGTATCATCGGTTATCCATTTACACTCCAGCACAGATAAACAGGTGGAATGATCTGGATCCGGGGCACTGACATTAATATCTGTACTAGGCACATGAGATTGAAGGTTTAAGTTGACACTCTGAGTTTGAGCATTTTTTTCTACACTCAACGGTATATTAGGTGAGTTTATAGTTGCTGGACCTTTTTTTTCTTTGGATTTACTTCTTTTATTTTTGGAGGCTAACAGAGATTTACCTGTTATGTCTGACTTCATTTTTGGTGTTTTATTAACAGTAGGTGACATCACAGAATATTTAGAGGAGGTTTTTGAGTCGAGTTTATTATTACCTTGAGGATAATCAAACTTTGATGCTTCGTCCAGAGCTTTTTTTAGGAGGACGTTTTTTGATTTGGAGTTTCCAAATTTTGTCACATTTTCCGCATAATTAAAAATGGATGTCGCTGAGCAAATACCGTAATCATAGGAACCAAAGAAATAAACATGATAAACAGTCTTTTTATTCTTTTCTTCTAATTTTTCAACAACTCCAGGCCATGCTGGGTATCCTTTGATGGTTACAAATACTTTATCTCCTGGCTCAAACAATTGTTTTTTGTTTAGATCAGTCATAATTTTAAGTCCAGGTTTTCAAAATCCAGTCAATAATGTTTTTGTCAAACTAGTAAAATAATTTAATTGCCAAAAAATAAATAATAGATCAGAAGTCCTATAATGCAAAATATTTCTCTTAGTCCTAATTATTTTAAGTAACCAATTCTTTAGTATTCATTCAGTATTTATTTAGGCTGACTTTCAAAAAGTAAACAAATCATTAATTATTGTGGTAAGCTCAGTCAGTTATCAGCAGTGTCCAGATAACTTTGCCCCAGTACCCTGACCTTGCAACTGCTCAGTATCCTTGTCTTATCTTGTTGATTCCCAGATTTACGATGGTACTATCAAAGTTTGTGTTACCTGTAGTGAGTGTTTATACTTTCTTGAATAAGTCACTTTTATAAATGAAAGGTATGTTGGAAAAAATTGTCATAACTTAAAACACCCTAAATTTGAACTAAAATCATCATAAATTAAACTATTTTAGGAGCACTTTAACAGATTACTTGTACTGTCCGCCATCTTGGATCAACCAAAGATATCATGAAAATATAAGAATAATTGGCATTCGAGTTCAAATACAGGGTTTTAGCTATTTGGTATTTTGAGCTAAAATAACTTGGAATAAAAAGTAAAATGAAAAATCTACTTCACGAACCAATTGTTAAATTTATTTGTCTTCATGGTGCAATAAAATTATTTTCGCTAAATTAAAATATATTGCTGTAATTTGCTACTAATTTGACTCATATATGAAGGAGCGACAAGATTATATCAGCCTCTGAAGCTATATTTTGGACATAAAAAGTGTAAAAGAATATGTTCTATATGCTGGTTAAGACCATAGTTTAGACAAACTGGTTATTTACGTCACACTACACTTTTCCATTATTAACGTGGAGTAATGTTAGTACATATCTCAACTGCGAGGGGGAGACCAAATCGTCTTTAACCCCCTCTTAAGTAGGCCTACATAGAAATTTAGTGGTCGAGAGTAGTGATATTTACATTAATATCAGGAATTAGTTAATATTTAGGCCTAAGCATGGACGGTAGAAGAAAATATATATCTTACTTTCCATTTGTTTCTTACTCTTCAGTATGTTGTCAAGGAAAAACTATAACTGATTTTCCTGAGAGCTATAACTGTTTTTTTTTGTTTTATGAGATTTTACTGTAACCTAATTTTTTGGCCAGGTTTGGAGGTTGGGACAGTTTTACCCGTGTCTGCTATATGACTTTACCATAACATGACATATCTGAAGTTCATTATGCTGTCGCTGTCAGTTTTACACCAATGAAATGTGCCCTCAACTCAAAGTCTTTTCAACCTACAGTAGACGCCTTCTAGTTTGGCCACCTCGGGACTGGACCACCGGCCGGACTACAAGATAGCCGAACCAAAATAGTTTACTTCTACAGCTGGAAACTAAACATTTAGGATAAATCCTGTCGAAGGTCATTCCGCCGCATTGGGGCGTGGCAGTATGACGGATATGATTCACCCTCCTAGGACTGGGCTGCAGCCGATCCAACCGAAGCCGAACTAAAGGGTGTCTACTGTATTCTAGTCTTGCCTTGAGTCAAGTTTTTGTGTTTTCTCAATAGCTTACCAACTGCCGAAGTTGTATGCCAAGCTGCATTATTGCGTCTCGTGTGCTATCCATTCCAAGGTCGTGAGGAACAGATCCAAAGCCGACAGGAAGATCCGAACTCCTCCTGCCCGTAACTTCCCCAGGGTAAGTGTCTGATCATCTGTAGTGGCACAAGTGTCTTATGAACTAGGCTGAAATGTAAAAAAATTATGAAATGGAATTTTGAACGGGTATTTTTTGTTATTCAATGACTAAGAACCTAACATGTTCGGTAGTATTTATTAAAAATAACTAAACTATATTTCAAAAGTGGCCTTACATGGATGTGCCTGGTTTGCTTTGAAGAGCAGAATAATAGTTGAATTTTAAGTTAGAGAAAGAAAAAAAATGTTTGGTCCACTGTTTCCCAGTACTGTAATGTAATTATTTGTAAATAAATGATTTAAGATATAAATATTTGTAATTTAAGATATAAATCACACTAACTACAATAAGGCCTTTCAACTGTAGCCTAATTATTTAAAGTTGTACTCCAGATCAAATGGGTAATTCTGTTTCTAATAACCTCTTTTCCTTAAGAACCTGTTTGAAATTGATCATTTTATAAAAATACTTTTCTCTTACATCCTCTTCCTACATTCTAAGTAAATAAACTCTGTCTCTTGGTTTCCAAGGTTTAAATCCTATGTATTTTTACAGGACATGATGCGCCAGGGTGGCCAGCAAGTTAGGAAGTAATTTTATTTTGTAATGTTGATAATCAATAACAAAAATTGATTTAAAATTGTGTTTTTACTTTTCCTGCCACCTTATTCCTCTTCCTCTTTTGCTTCCAGAATCCTGCATGACCTCTTGACCCTTAAAATGATGAGTGAATATCATCAAGAAACCAAAAGTTTTGCTAATACTCGAAGATTTTTTTTCCTCTGTTAAAGTAACTATAATAAAATAAGATTCAGCTGAAATCGTGTCTTTCATTGGTTTGAGATAGTAATGTGTCTGTACAGCATAGTCTTGTTGAATTTTTTTCTTGCTAGATGGATGCAAATTGGGACTTACTTTGTATCTCCAACTAAGTTGATAACAGGAATGGTTTTGCTTTTGTAAGTGACATAAATTATGAGCATTGAATAATTTGTTTTTATGGCAAATGGCTATTTTACAATTGTTATATAGAGATTAGTTCATCAGTAGATCAGTGGTTTGTCCATCTTCTTATTGTTTGTTGTCAAGACCTAACCAATATGAATGCAAGAAACTGACATGCAGATGTTTTGTAGAGTTAACATAAAGATTCGATACTTAAGAAAAGAAAATCAAAAACAGAGACATGGGGTGCGCCAAGCAATCACGGAGCTTACCAGCAGCCAGCTTTGTTGGTTTGGTGGTTTATTGTTATTCGTTTCTATGGTCCTGTGTATCCATTTAACCTAACCCCCATTTTATGCAAAATTAAAAGTGTAGGACTTGAAAGGTAGAAAGGTTCACATTGAAAAGTATTTTACGCTGCAAAACTCCAACTCCATACATAGTCAGCATGAAACTAAACCCTATCTTACCGAGTTGTTTTTAAGTCACAAAGTGACATGGGCTGCTAGTGTAATTTAACCCGCGAGGACTGACTTACCTGTCTAAAAGACCGGGTTAGTAGTTTTTTTTTATAAAAATTATATTTTTTGGGTTTTGGTAGGGCTGGCCATCACTACACCTCTCGTACGTCTTTCCAGGAACATCATGAATCACTTCCCGTCATTCTCTAACCCTTACAGTCAGTTCAATTAAAGTTTCATTAGAGGTCTGGTGTTTTCGACCGTGAGTCAGCTAAGGCTTCATGTTACGTATAAGTATTTTGTGTGCACATATTTCTTGTATAAAATATTCAAAACACTAATGTACAATACTTTTGTGGGGTTTTTGTCAGTATAAACACGTTGTTGCACTACATACGGACGTTTTTAACCCAATAACAATAATTATTGAAGTACCTACTGCAATTCAAAATACATATTTTTTATATTACATAAATATTTTGTATGCATATATATCCTACATAAAGTAGTCACAAAACTAATATAAAAGGCTTTAGTGGAGTTTTTGTGCAAATAAACTCATCATTTTTCAATATACTAACTTTTATATAAAACCTGGTCCAAAAGACCGTGAGTCAGTCATCGCGTTTTCAAATCAGAGTCAGTACTGCCGGGTTAAAAATATTTATAACAAGTGGTGTGATCATTCCTCTATCAAAGAGCGCTGGCCTACCCTGTGCCCACAGCAGCGACCACATAGTACAAATAGATAGAGCATAGCTATCTTACTTGCATTACAGCAAATGAAGCCTGGGCCACCATATTGTCTAGGTATAGAACATAAAATGACGTCTAAAACGTAGTAATCTGAAAGTGCTCATGTTTCAAATAACTTGTAGTTAATACCATTTAGAATTGAAGCTTAAGGTTGAAATTTTGCATGTGGAGAGTCCTTAAGTTTTAAACAGCAATAGTATCAATCATATTACCAAAATAAGTTTTGTTCTATTTTAAAAAATGATAAAAATTCACAAGTTGTTATTCAACTTTTAAACATGACATAAAAAGTAGTCGGCCGCTACTTTTATTATTTTTTGGTCAGGTAAAATAAAAAACAGTGGAAATAGTTGGTAAAGAGTTGAATTTTTTAAATAATATTTTTTGAAAAAATTAGCTGCCATAGTTTGGTTGATAACTTAGTTATTGTGGGAGAGTTTATCCATGCGGCGCCTGCATAAAAATAAAATCAATCCTAATCTGCTGTTTACAAAAATATAGTTGACTACAAAAATACCAATGTGGTATCATATTAAAGGTCTGAATCTCACAAATACTATGGTACCAATTATAAATGGTTTAGAAGCAGTTTACACATTATGTGAATGTTACAGTTGCGTTCCATGGCGGCATCTTCTCTCAAAAAATTCAGGACAAGCTTCTAGATTATTAGTGTTTACGATGTGTAAACTACCTGTAAACCACTACAGGTCGCTATGATATTTGGTATCATAGTGATTCTGAGATTCAGACCTTTACTGAGATACCACATTTGTAATTTTCTACGTACTTTGTTTTTTTTCATGCATAGGAACTAGAAGCAAATTTATGCTTCAATTCGCTGTTCAAATGCTCCGTCTATCTCTACTATGTGGTCGCTGGCCCACAGGTAATAGTTCAAATGTATATGGCCTGAAGTAATTCTGAGGGGAGTTCTGTGCTGAGTTCAGCACTTTGAGTCGTAATTATTTTGTGAAAATACTGAAGTTTCATTTTGGAACAGTCCCAAGTGCATGTTCCGACCAGTGCTAAAGCCACAAACTGCAGCAGCTTCCACACAATGCATAATGTCAGATGGACACTGACTGAGTTGGGTAGGGCAGTCTGTTCACCAAAGCACTTGGAGAAGGTGTGGCGGGCGTCGTGTTGGCACTTCGTACACCAAGGAGAGTAGATCCTGCTCATTCAGTTAACCTCTTAAAGTCCAAGTAATTTGGGATCCCTGTAAACCCCCAGTCTGGGGTTTTTTTTTAAGAATTACCTTGCAGTATTTACAAACTAACACTCAACTCACAATTTCCTCGATCTATTTCATCGTCACTTTCACTATCTGTGTTGTCCAGAAAATCACCTAGGCCACTAATTTCAGAGTATTCGCTAATTTCACGGTCACTCTAAAGTTTCCAGTCCGCCATTGCGCAATTTTTACGAACACGGGCCAGCTGTCAACAAAGCAGCATGTAGAATTTCAATGATGCAGACTGCTAATACGCAAAACAAAATATCCCAGAGACAACCTGACTATTCCTGAATGTTACCGAAGTAAATCGAAGCATTCTGACTTCTCCCGTAGCGGAAAGAGCTAGTTTGAATCAAGGCCACGATCCCGCTTATACCCGGGCTTGGCCCAGCAGCGGGGTTTGGATGTCCTGCGTATATGCGAGCGTGGACTTAAAGAGGTTAAGGTACAGACGGAACTACCGTTACCTGTCAGGAACTGGGCGATGTAAAAGTTAACCACCCAGAGATCGCGGCGAACCCTTTGTGATGAGGCGACATATCAACCCTCTTGTTGCGACTTGGCCACTTTGACAGATACATTCAATATGAACATGGTAGCACTTACTATGTGCCCTAAGTTCCAGACTATGTTTTATAACTTGTTTTAAGTGGTAAGATGGCCTTCTAAAAATTGATTTCAATGTTAACTGATATCGCATTATCCAACGATTTGACTACGCCTCTCTTCGGCGGAGCCCACATTGAACAGGTTTGTCAATTTCAGTCATTCTTATTTAACTTGCTTATGGATAGGCTCATAATATGCACCGGCAAAACACTTTTTTAGTACTGAACTATTTGAAGGGGGTCAATGACTCCGTTGAGGACACTATCGTGCACCGGCTTTGCCAGCGCTCTCTCCTTGTTGGCGCCCAATGTGGCCGCATGTGCTTAGCATGAATTAATTTTTTTATTTTAGCTCTAGTGTGCCCCATGCGCTAGAAAATTATTGGGAAATCTGCACTATTATTGGGAAATCTGACCCTAAGGTTCTACGGCCACATTTAGTCCTTGATAGTTGTTAGTAAAAAAATATACTTTGAACTAAACAGAAATTTGCCGAATAATACTGTTTATAATTTTTCTTTTTCAAATGAGTAAAATTTCAAATTAGCATTTGTTTGGCTAAGTTCCTTTGTGTAATTAGAGAAGATTAATGTTGATACCCACCAGCATATATTACAAAAATCAAGAGCTACGCAAAAATATGAAGAATCACAAAAAACTCTTAATACTTCCATGTACACGCATATATTACATACATTTTTTTCATTAAAAATTGTCTTTGACTGGAAATACAAGCTTGATATACCAAGCTTGGTAAATAATTTAGCCATTGCTTGTGCAATACGATTTATTACAAAATGCCCAGGTCTATCCATGTAAAAGGCATAATGCCAATTTGCAAACATTTAAAAAACGACAATAATTGTCAACTTTAATTTCAAATATTGATATTTTTATCAGTCTTTATCAAGAACCCAAAAATGTAAGCCAATTAATCAGCTCAGTAAATAATGAGCTGGTATTGGTTAAAATCAAACGATTTAGGAATAAAATTTTATATTTGTACCAGTTTCAACACCAGATATTGGTTTAAATTATTGAAAACTTAACAGTTCTCGATGACGGTTGAACACCCAACCTCTATTCATTGAAAAAATTACATATACATCCATGCTGATTTTATTTAAAACAAAAAAAATCAGGGTAGGATAGGGGAATCAGCAGGCTTACCTGGGGGTTAAAACTGCTGAAGAGCACACAAAAAACATAAACAAAATATTAATTTTCAAAGCCACTACAGTAGAACCTGGATAATTCGAACCTCAAGGGACCAGATAAAAACTTCGAATTATCCATAAATTCGAATTAAAGAAGTTCTAAAGAATGAGGCCAAGACATTAAAAGTTCACATTGTGAATTTAACCTCTTTATCAAATTGACACTCTAAAAGAATAAATTCATCAACAAACGCTAATTATAAGGGTTCAAAAACAGTAATCATAAAACAGAAATAACTACCCTAAAGTATAAACTGCGTACGACGCGACGTACGATAATGCAAAGAAACATTTCTGTTAGAAAAAATACGCTAAGGTCTGCTACGTCTGAACTTTATTCAGGCTACCAACTTAATTTCGTGTAACATTGACAATTGCACGCTCATTGACTTTCCGCTAAAGTGAGTGTTTTATAGGTCAGAGATTTTGTCGAAATGATCACTACACTTATTTAATGTTACGTAAAAACTTTTAACACTTAAAAACAAGACACTGCACAAATAAAAAAACACTTTGTTTGAAGGACGATCGAAAACAACGGATTGCTGCACTTGAATTCGCAAGTTAGTTTGGCTGGTGGGGGGGAGGGAAGGGGGTCGCAGTGTTGAGTAGCCTTTGTGTCGACATAGAAAACTGCGCATCAGGTCTGGCGCATGGCTTGTCTGCCGGGAGCCGTTCTGCACAGAATCAAGCGCGAAAAGACTAGTGGCGCTGCCACGGCGAGCGCAACCCTTTTCCGAACTCAGTCAGCGTTCTGTACTGTTTTAGTTTACATTATTAGTGTCGAGTTACAAGCGATGTTGGGGCAGGGTGGGAAGCCTGGGAGGTGGACGGGATGAGTCATTTGACCATAACCTGACACGCCATCAGTCTGGCGTTAAATTTTTATTGAACGTCGTAGTAAAACAGTGTTTTCCAATGAATTTGTAACTATTTCCAGCCGTGGAATCAAACTGATGTACCTTAATTTGGCACTTAAAAATTCGAATTATCCAAAATAAAATTCGAATTATCCACGATTTTTTAGCATTGTTTAGATATAAAATGCCAGGGACCAAGAAAAATATTCGAATTAAAGAAGATTTCGAATTATACAAGTTCGAATTATCCAGGTTCCACTCTATTTCCTTCTTCAGATAGTAGGGAGTTCATTTGTATACGAGGAAGGAAGAGAAAGAACAGTTTCCTCCTTCCAGAATCCAAAGAGCACTAACTTGCCGATGATTGTATTACACTATATACTCTCACAGAGCCTGTTGATAGGATAGGGAGGGGAAAGTTATCTAATGTTGAGGTTTGGGGGTTCCCTGGATTTTGTCATCCACTGGTGGGCCAGCCCCCATCTTTTAGTTCAGAGAAATTACAGGTAGGGGGAGGACTTAAGGAATTTGAGTGGTGTTACAACTGTTACAGTCTTTGTTGTTGTGGCTGGCAGCATGTTGCACTACAGGTTTGTCTTCAAACTGATTTTTGACACTTGTCTATGCCCATTCATTCTTGTTCTCAGTTCAAAGACAAACCTGTAGTGCACATGCTGTCAGCCACAACAACATAGACTTCAACAGTGAAATCGGTGCATGTGTGACATGACTAGTCGACATGCTGCTCTGCAGTTTTGTGTTTTTTTTAAGAGATTTATGATAAAAAGTTATTATTATCAGCTGCTCCATAAAATTCCAGTTCCCATATTAAATCTTCAACAAATAGGAAACTTCGAGGTCCTTTAGAGCTATTTCCTTCAGTATTAACTTCATAAATTTTATTTCCTGCACAACTTCACATCATTACCAATGGTACCTAAATTTTTAAAAAATCAGTCCAGAAATGTAAAAGTCTTGATCACTGGAAACCACTTAAAATGAGAATGTATTAAATAAGACTGAATTTAAATTTAGTGTATGAGACCGCAAAACACTCTGTTGCGCCTCAAACATTGCACTTGCAACTGGTGTCACGCATGTGAGTCACAATTTCCTGTGCATGCAAAGATCAATGTCTCCTCTCATGCTACAAAAAAAAGAAAAAAACCACTTCAATTTTGAATCGTTAAGTTGTCTGTTATGGTTTTGAGACATCAGCTGTTCAAAATACCGGCATTGTTTTTCAGAGTTCTTGAACTTACTGCTAAACTATCTTTGGAAATACCATACACGAACGTCTTCAGATTAGGGTTTTGAGCGCAAGGCTCTTTTGGGTGTTTAGAGCAGTATCCGTTTTAAATTACTTTTTAGGTCATCCAATCTAGGCCCGGGCCGAATTAGGAGAGTTGAAAGGGTTGCAGTATTCTGCTTTAGAAAAGTATATGTAATAGGTATGCAGATTTTATTCTTTTTTCAGTTACTGAGAAGTTATGTAAAATCTTCAATATTCGTGATAAGGAAATGGGAAAAATAAAGAAGGGAGAGGTAAGAAAATTTTAAATAAAACTAAACATTTCTCATTTCTGTGATTTTATTCTAGGTCGTCCTAAATAGATTCCAATCCATCTCAACTGAATATCACAGAGTTAATATCATACAATTAGTCTAACTATATCAACAACTAACTAACTAACTATTAAAAATACATTATATATTACAACTAACAACCAAAACGTTACATACTAAAATCTACAGTCAAGCTCGGGAGGAATGGAAAGACAAGTTCCGAGATAAACAGCGAGAAACTTAATCAACAGGTGAGATTCAAAAATGGATTTAACTAACAATAATTAGGTCACAATAGCTGCTCCAGTCATGTAACAGGATTAAACTTCTAATGTCTTTAACAACAATAATTAACTATTTTAAAATAGTAATATATCTTATATTCATCTGAATAAATACTTGGCAGCTTTGTGATTTCAAGTAGTTAAAACAATCCAAGAGGAATATGCAGCATGAAAGAATTTTAGGGATGGACACAAAAATGGACGGAGCTGACTCCTGTAATAATCCAAACTGTAAAGACATTTTGTAACATTGTGTAGACACATATTGTAATATTTATAAAAATATTAAATTCACAACTTTTTAACTTGTGCATGTCACATTAAATGTCACAAACCCGTAAAACAATTCCTCATGGTTTTTATTATTTGTAATTAAGGCACTTATTTACATAGTTCACTAGTTAATAATATGATTGTGATGCACTGTAAAGCCTTCAAAACATTCAAGATAAAAAACCATGAGTTTGCAAAGTTCATGGTTTTAAATTGCCAAACTCAATCAATTTTTCATTGAATAATCAAAAGTTATTATTTCCTGATAATACCACACATATATATATAACAGGATGTGATACTTGGTAAAAGAGAATTTTTTAACATCTAGGGAAATTGATTAAAAAGATTGAGATTGAGCCCTAAAACATTGCACCAATTAGTGAGCGTAACATGATGGACAATAATGCTGTTTCAAAAATTAAAAAGTTTTCCTTTTTAGAAAGTAATAATGATGTGAATGCAAAGTTTTTGTATCGGGAAGACAATAGGTTGTGGGAAGCACTTTATTTAAGACAAGTCAACACCAACATTGTAACAACCCAGATTAATAGCTTAAAATAACATAAAAAATCTACATCAACATTGCTACTTTTAGCCTGTAAACTATGAACTGTTTCCCTAAGTTGGTCATTGGTAACACTTTTTCTACAATGAAAACATACGAAATAGAAAAGTACAAAAGCTCGAGTATCAAAACCCTAATTTGTGTAACAAGAAATACTGAGTATATAAAAAATACTGTTTGTAAAGGTCAATACAAAAAACACAATGTGTTTGAAATATTGTACCTATCAAAATCTGTTCTTAAACAATTTTGATTCATAAATCTCTATAAGCACTATTAAAATTTACCACCTAAATAATAATCTTACTTAACATCATTGTCAACAATCGATAATTAACTAGCTCATAAAAGACAATTTAAAATGCAAATCTGGATATAAAGCTAGCTAAATGTTTGCTTGGTAGGAAAAATTTACAAGAAACATTTGACACATAAGATGTTGTGTTAAGGCACGTTCAGTGTTGTACCTGATATACAAGTTATTGTCCTGCAGGTGTTGATCAGGTCACATTCCCGATTCGGCGATTCCTTCGTCGTCTGAAACAGAATGAGCAGGATTCTTCTTAACTTCTTCAATAATGTATGACAATCATTATTTTCTTAATTTTTATAATAGCAACTGGTTGGTCTTGTGAACAAATATACGTGATTACATCACACTAGTTCAGGAATGCCAATCCTCAGACATCAAATGAATTTTAAAAGCCTTAATAGACGTTTTTTACAGAAAAGTTATGATGGTCTTGGACTTGGGTTTTACCGTGAAACCTGCAACAATACTGTCCAATACATTGTCTGTAAGGGATTTTGCACTCTATACCCTGATTATCGAAAGAAGGTGAGCGGTGGAGCGAGCGCGCGGCAGTAAAAACATTCTTCTTCAAAACGCTGTAGAAACGTAAAAAACGGTATTAAAAATTTGCAGTCAACTTAATTCCAATGACCAGTTAATTACGTTACCAGCACTGTTTTCAAATAATTTTTTACGTATATCATTTAGTTTATACTATGAGTTATATTACTGAAAACATGATTTACGAATTAAAAAAGTAAATTCTTTGTGTTTGATTTATGATAACTCTGCTTAGAAACATCAGGGAAAAAATTCCTAAGAGAACCTTTAGTCGACTTTCTTTGGAACAATATATCAAAATTTGAGAGTCTTGTGATTAATATTTATGTTGTTATTAATTTATTTCTAAAGTACTGTTATCTCACCTATTAAACTACTTTGATGAATGAAATTCAGTAAACATTGTCTTTAAAATAAATATAAGTTAATTCCGTCGCAGTTTTATGTTTTTATTGGAATGATTTGTCATAATAGATTAATATATAAACGATTGTATCACTGCGAGGCAGAGCGCAACAATGACTGTTGAAGTACAGTCTGGACCTAGTGGACCCACTTTATTCGCACGCCACTGTATGTCTCAGTTTTTCTCTTATAAACAACACCTGCTTCTAGATGTAGAATTCATTGTAAAAACAATGCCGATTTACCAAAATTAAACATTAAGGAGCCTTTCAGTTCCTCCGAACTGCATTTGCTGTGTATGTTGGAAGCATGTGCTCCGTTGTTGTTGCCCAGTTGCTGTGCCTCGTCTGGATCGCGCTCGCCCGAGCAAGGTTGGACATTAATTTCAATTATCAACTGATTACGGATTTATCTAGTAGTATTGAAGTAATTGTTTAGGTGAATACGTATTGTGGAAACTATCTAACGTCATTAAAGGAAAAATGAAATTAAAACCTCAGTTAACAAAAGAGTTAACAGTTCTTTAGGAATAAATTAAGAACGACATAAATATTTATCTCAGGACTCTCAAATTTTGATATATTGTTCCAGAGAAAGTCGACTAAAGGTTCTATACAGGCATATTTTTTCCGATGCTTCTAAGCAGAGTTATAATAAATCAAACAAAAAGGATTGACTTTTTTAATTCATAAATAGTGTTTTTAGTAATATAACTCACAGTATAAACTAAACGATATACGTTAAAAAATATTTTAAAACAGTGCTGATAAGGTAATTAACTGATCATTGGAATAAAGTGGATTGCAAATTTTTAACAGCTTTTTTTACGTTTCTACAGCGTTATGAATAAGAATGTTTTTAATGCCGCACGTTCGCTCTGCCGCTCACCTTCTTTCGATAATCAGGGTATAGGAAAGGTAAGACTTTCTAGCAAATTAACCGATTTCTTTCATATTTGGTAGGGATATAATTTTGTACGACCTTAAAGTTGGGGCAATAAATTGGAACATCGCATCGCTATTTTAGGGGGTGCAAACCCCTAAATTCAGGGTCTTGGTCTAAAATGAGCAATTTAAGCACCGATATATAAATTCGCTCCCTTATGACAGCAAGCTGTGTGAGTCCTCATTAACAGTATTTATGTTGATTTCAAATAAGAAATGGAAGGGAAGTAAAGATTTATACTGAATTTGTTCACTAAACATGCATTAACAAGTATTGACAGAACAAATATTTTGTTAGTTTTATTTTTTATGTAAAAAAGGATGCATTTATAGGACAAACTGATGTTATCTCAGTTAAATGTAATTAGGAGGAATAACATACACAAACCGACTGTTAGCGACAAGATGCAAAAACACTAACACATTAAATCACATACTACGTAAGAAACTCTGAGCGTCCTTTATACACAACTATAAGAACAAAGACTTTTCTAACAGAAACAAAGTTTGAATATTTTTACTTAATAGAAGTTTAACAATTAATTTAGCCTCTAGAGAAAACAAAAAAAATTCAATCTTTAGAACCTTTTGTAAAGATTATCTTTGAGTCAATACATTGAGAAACAAGTTGTTATAAACAGAAATACTAAATAAGTAAGTGATTAAGTGATTAATTGGCCTACAAAAAGCAGTGTTACAAACTAATAACAGATCCAAACCAAACGCTCTGTCATTGAAGAATACAAGAAATGCGGTGAGTATCTTATTTTTTCAAACTTATAACATTATTAAAAAAAAATACTGGAATGGTGAAGGACTGCCAGACTTCTTGAACGTAGAGTGATTGGACAGGAGACTTTATGTACAACTACAGTGCAATAACAAGACAACAGACAAAATATATCGAGTCACATAATTTTTACCCCGTCACCGTTGTTTTTCCTCATCAGGCAATTTTTCTAATGCTTCTGACTTCCGTTTACCTACAATCCACACCAAAAAAACTTACCACAAGACACATTACAGTCCTCCACATGTAGGTTCATTGAAAAACATTACTGGCACTTTATGATAACTATTTGGTAATAAAACAATCTTTAATTTGCTTAATATTGTACTTTATTGTCCATTGGCAGGTTTGATTTGTAAATTTGAAGCAACATTAGACACTTATTGAAAATCGTAAAGATTGAAATACATTCTCATATCATTCATATTGTTTAAACCTTTTTCAGTTAATTTAAGTTATTAGTGTGTTAAATAAACGCTAATCTAATATGGAAATTTCTATATAAATCTGTGCTAATCTCAAAATAAAAAATGCAATAAAAAGCCATTAAAAATTAATTAAAAAGTGTTTTTTGGTTGAACAGCATAAAAATCCAAACTAGTTTTCAAGTTGTTTAAAACATGTTTAAGTTGTATGAAAACACTAATAGATTGCTTAGGTTTATTTAAAAGGAAAAAAGTGCATTTTGTATAATTATTGGACTTCAATGTTTTATGTCAGCACAGTTCATTTCAATGTTATTTGAAGTTATTTTCTCATAAAATTGTTGGCAGCATATTTCAGGTTATTATTTGTTTGAAATATTCTTCAGGTTAGTTTACAACAAAACAAGTTAGGCTATCAATTTTTATTTTGTACATTATCAAACCAGGCTTCCAACACCCTCTAGCACTGAGTTGAAAAAGACAACTATTACGCACAGCAAGTGTTTTTAGACATTTTCATGATTGAACATTTTAGATAAATTTGAATTCTCTTAAGGGACTGGTATACCTCTCTTACTAAGTTAAAAGAAGGGTAAAAAAAGAGAAAGGTGCTTCTATTCTCAAGGTTCTTATACACTTGTTATAATGTTGAAAGTGTGCATCATGACCCAAAAGAAAAGTGTTTGGTAGATCTAATTACTTCTTTCTGTTACCTAAAACAGACCTTGGTATTTTTTTGGCTTATTTTGAAAGGTTGTGGAACAATTTAGTAAAAACATTAGACAATACATAAGTACACAACACTTTTTTAATCATACAGTCATTTATTCATACGGTCCCTCTTATTTTGGCACCTGTTTTCCGGACATCGGTTTAATGAGAGTGAAATATTTTTAACCGGATGATTTTTATCAACACACATTTGTTTAACTATATGTGATTGGCACGAAATTCACACAACAATTCTTGTGGAAAAGATTTTAGACCAAATTACAAGTCTAAATCAGAGTATTGGCTTTTATAGTATGAACAAGAATTATACTTAAACACATTTTAAGGAACATCGATTTAACTGGAAAAACTGTCGTCTGACGGATCTCAATCCCAAAGTATCTGATTTCAAGAAGTATACTGTAATTACAGCTTTAAAAGATACCAAATATTATTATTATTTTTCTTTGAGGAATAATAAAAGAACTTCAATAATCATTCCAGCACGTTCTTTTAAACCTGGTACATCAAATCTTACAGGTACACCAGCCCCTCAACAACCCTGACACAGACTCCCACATCGCACCACAACCCTCCTGCCCTCACCTTCCAACCCGTGGTTGTGATGTATCGCGGGTGTTGCCACCACCACAAAATCGCAAACCTTGCAATTTTATATGCTTAATTTGAAAGCTTATGAAACAAATTTGCAAAACAAATCCAAAGTCGTTCTCACCTTCGAAGCCCTGGTTGTGATGTATCTCGCGGGTATTGCCGCCGCCCTCGTCGCCCTCCAGCACGGCCAGGAGACACTGGTGGATGCAGATGTACTGCTGCTCCGTCTGCACCATCCACACCCGCTCCTTCCGCATCTGCCACACGATGCCGAACACGTCCACCGAGTCGCACTTGTTGATCTGCTGGAGGATGCGGTCCAGGGCGATCAGAGTGCCGGATCTACCCACGCCGGCGCTGCGTAACACGACAAAGTGTTAGTTACAACAGTTGTATATCACGACAAAACATTATTCACAAAAATTAGATGTTTGCCCCAACATGCCCCTGCCAGCACTGGACATCACGATTAAGTATAGTTACGATGCCATTTACTATTCTTGAAGTTGTAACCAATGTCCAAGTTCCTGAATAAGTCTTGTCAAACTCTTATTTTACCAAAGAGACACAACTCTGAATTAAAAAAAATAAAAAAACTATAAATACTACTTTTTGTGATGGCCAATTCCAGAGTGTTAGGAATTTAAAAAATCCTTTCCTAAAGTTTCTTCTTGAACTGCAGTGTGTCCATCCGGCTGGAAGATTATTGAACATCCTGTACAATAAAACTGGATAGTTGTCCTTGGTCTTGTTGAGCATTCAACAGAGAATGTAAAAATTTTACTTCTGGAACTAAACGAAACAAACCTCCAAAAGTATATGTAGTAGACGTTTCGACAAAGAAAACAACCTTGCCCAAACCCATCCGAGGCTGTGATAAGATAATAAAACTGTTTGAAATAGTTGTCTACCTCCATAAACAAATGTCATGCGAGCAATGGTCAGTAGCCTCAAACCAAAAATGGCAGATCCAGAAACAAAGCGAACCAAAAGATACAAGGAAGCATGCTCTATACTAGGCACTTCGAAAATGAATGAACATTCCCTGTCTGTGGCCAAGTTCACAATAAAACATTACTAAGTTGGTGAAAGTGCATATCCCAAAGTAAATTTCAGACCCAGATTAATGCGAAAATGGATTTCACTAATCAGTAAATAAAAAGGGACCTAGTTGTAATTAACATTTGACGTTTCCCTTGACAGCATATTACGTACCTGCAGTGGACCACGATAGGCCTCTGGTCCGGAGGCACCTTCTCCCTGAAGGCTCGCACGAACCGCACCAGAGTCTGCGGCGGGTTTGGAACCCCGAAGTCCGGCCACGTCGTGAAGTGGAAGTGTCTGATCACACGAGACTGGTCCCCCTGCAGCAAACAATTACTCAGTGCAAATCAGAGTTATTATGACTACCTGGCAGTGTAATACACCTGACGGTGCAACTACCTGACAGTGCAATATACGAGGTACAGTCAAAAAGTTCCCGGAATGAATTTTTGTAGACATTTAGCGCGATCGCCAGAAGGAAATTCAACTTGCATTAGTTGGTACGACTCCTGGGGAGGGCATATCGGTAGTGGGGGTATAGCTAACTTTCCGTAGTGCAGCACTGGAAAGCCCTTTTCGTGTTCCTGCAAGTCTACATTGTCGAATTTTGAAAAATGGTATTTCATGACCAGCGCGCGAACATTAAGTTCTGTATTTAACCTAAAAATCACATAATGAGACTCTTGAGTTGTTAATTCAAGCTAATGTAAAGAGGCGATGAAGAAAAGTCAAGTTTAGGAGTGTCACAAACGGTTCCGTGAAGGCCGTGAAAGCATTGAGGATGACCCTCGTAGTGGACGACCTTCAAACATCAGTTAATGACGAAAACATTGAGCGAGTACGACAAGTTGTGCATGAAACTCGGAAATTAACAATCGATGAAATTGCATTTCAGGTAAATTTATCACATGGAAGTGTTTCTTTATGATCATTTGAACATGCATCGAATTTGTTCACATAACAAAGAAATCTGACATTTTGGATATGCAGGTACACAAAAAGCGCTTTCCAGTGCTGCACTACGGCAAGTCAGCTATACCCAAATTACTGATATGCCCTCCCCAGGAGTCGTACCAACTACTGCAAGGCGAATTTCCCGCTGGCGATCGCGCTAAAAGTCTACAAAAATTCATTCCCCGGGAACTTTTTGACTGTACCTCGTATTAGTGTATCTCTTTATATTTGTACTATCAAACAAACTAATACTTTTCCTAGGATTTTCTCACCGATACCTTTCATCCAAGTTAAGGGTTGATTTGGGAGTCATTCTTATGGTTTTTCTCAAAAGTTACGGTTAGTTTGGGCTTTAAATTTAGATATCAGAAACTTTAGTATTATGAAAAAATAAAATAAATCTCAAAAAGAAAAATAATAGTTTATTTAGACTCAATTTACCTAATCATGCCCCAAGAATTTTTATTCACGCCAATTTCCAATGACTGTATATCTCAACATGTTTCAAAACATGTACATTAATGTAGTTAAATGCAACGTCATTTGATTTAATTTAGAAATAATTGAGATGTAAGATTAAAAAGAAATTTTTTTTGTAAAGGGTTGTGGTCCTAATATTTTGTTGTTTTCTGAATATACTTCTTAAATTGTTCATTTAGTATGATTGAAAAAAACTTATTAAAAAGTAAAATTATTGTTTATCATTTATTTATTTATTTATTTATTTATTTATTTATTCATTTATTTATTTATTCATTTATTTATTTACTTACCCTGCACATGACCATTTCTGTGATGCTCCAGTCAGGGTAATGACTGTCGTTGAGAATCGTGACGGAAATATCTCCGTAGAACGTTCGCATGGTGTCGTATGGCCAGTAGTGGTCACACTTTTCTCGGCCCTGAAAAACATTCGTAATAAGCAACTGATAACTTTTCACAGTCGATTTTCATTCTCAAGAATATAACTGGCCAAAGGATGTGCTCGAAACATTAACAAAAATTCAGTTTAGATGAACTTCAATGAAATTTAAAATTCAGATTAAATGAAAGTGACTTATCAAATGCTTGGCTGGATTATTTCCTTCCACATAAATTTTGACACATTTTTGTGTTCAGTTATAGGGTAATGTATATCTACTTAATTTTGACAAATTATGTGTTCAATAAAAGGGTATTGTACATCTAGTTTGTTTTAATGTGGTTCACTTATAAAAACCGACTTTCGCTAAAGTTATATAAACGTAGTGATAAAGGTGACTAAGAAATATTTTTAAATGTCCTTAACTTATTGTGGTTACGTCTGAAAGTTCACTGAAACCTTCCACATACCTTCTCGATGCAGCGAGTCAGCATGATAATGGCACGTGAGTTGCTTTCCCAGCACATTCGCCAGAAGTCATCTCTTGTCGAGTGCAAAGGTCCCTGTGTTACGATAAACTCCCTCGGAGAGTTGTAACCCTAGGAAAAAGAACATGGTTAAAAGAGGAGAAATCTTTACGAAAGTCTATAAGTAGTGATAAAAGATGCATGCGAACATCTGGAATAAACCCGAATTCCATCTTACTTCTCACATTTTTTCATCTGTCGTCCAAAAAGGCTTGTGGATAGCGCAAGATGCTCATAGAGTCAACAGTTAAAAAGAATCATTCATAATTCTTTATTATTTCAAGTTAAGAGGAAATCTGTCCTTAAACCAACAGGTCTGCACTATCCTCCAATTTAACAAAACAACAAAAATGTTTTTTAATACAATACTAATTTGTAAATATAAATACTAGACACAGTTTAGATATTTAAATTATTGAAAAACTCCTTATAACTAGATCCAAAGAAACATAGATTGACACTCATTAATATGTTGTGAAAAATTGTTCTACATGTGCAGTAAATATCTGCTACAACTATGGACAGCTCATTAACGTCTCATGACAGATGGTTCTAAATGTAGGGCCTGATAAAACTAAAACACTCAGGTCCACAACTCTGTGAAGCAATCTTATATATCATCATTATAAAACATCGGTTCCAAATTCCTTATCGAGCTTAATTGATAGTGATAATCACAAGCTAAAGCGAACAAACAAATTTGCTTAAAAACTTTTAACCCCTTAACCGTGATGCACAAGTTATACCGTGGAAGTATTCTCTACACGCTATATGGTGACGCATGAGATATTTCATGCAAAACCCTTGTTTCGTTAACCACGACGCTAGAGAATACTCAGATTTGTCGTTTTCAGCTGATTTATTTTGTTATTTTGTTGGTACAACTGTTCTGCTAGTTTTTGTCATGCTAGGACTGTACAGTTGGCCCTGATAAGTGGCAGAGCGTTTGGTGCTGCACTCTAGTGTATTTTCCTGGAGCTGCGTCCATGCCACGAGCTCTGCAGTATCAAATGTAGTTGTTTTCGTCGCGTTGAGACGAAAGCCCCGCGTGTTCGTGTTGATCATGTAATTAAACTCCACGCCACTGATCACGTCAAAACCACGGGGGGGGGCCAACTTACGGGTTAATCTATTTCCTTTTAAAACTTAATTTGTATATTAATACGCAAGGTGTTTTCTTTTTGAACTCATAAGCCGACAACAGCTGGACGGATTTTAACGTTTCAGGTGTCAAATTAAATGTATATTTTTATAGTTTTATCTAATAGTGGCGCTATCTGTTGACACCAGACCAAACTTAATTTACTTTTTACTACTTAAAATATTCAATTCAATTCAATTCAAAGTTCTTTATTCATGACATATGTAAATATATACAAGAATGGTGTCACTAGAGAATATATCTTAATTAAGCCTACTGAACAATTTCCAAAATATAGGCTAGTAAATAATAATTAAAAAATATACATATATCCTAAATGTCTTAGCAGAGCATTAAAATCAAGTTCATCCAGGGAGTACAACGCCTTATTGATGAGAAATGTTTTTAGTCTTCTTTTAAATGCTGAACATGATTACATGAACATGGCTTGAAAATAGTTCTTAAGGTCAACCATACATTACAGTATTTGCAAGTGAAGCTGCAACCGAGTCGAGGTCTGTAGAGAAGAGGAGAAGAGAAGAATAATAGCACTCAGGTTATCTCAGCCAAAAATGTAAACAAATCGTGATATTTTTTGTATGCTGGAAACCTAATCTCCAGCTGGGAAAAAAATTTTCAATCTTGACCAATCAGAGGAAGCATACTACTGATTCCAAGTTCGAGGATATATTTTTACCCAATATGCTAAAAGAGCTTGCTTAGAACTAGATATTGGGTCTACGATTGACGTCACAAGCTTTGGTTCCACAGGCCATGTGAGAGTTAGGCAACCCCACATTATAAGTATAATAATATTATTATTCTCTTCTAATCTACAGACCTTGCAACAGAGTAAACCAGCACCAAATTATATTTAAAAAACCAAAGAAATATCAGTTACCGGAACGTAATTGGCATTGATATAGTCGGAGCCCTCTTCGTCGTCGACCGGTTGCAGTTTGAACCGCGAGTGGTCGTAGGGCAGGATGTTGGTGAACCGGTTCTTGGGCCGGTTGCAAGGGAGGTCAGCCGCGGTGCACGGTTGGTCCCGGCCCACGTGCTTCAGCTCCTCAAACTCCTCCGAGAACCGGAAATCCGAGTCTGCGGACATCAGTCGGTAGTGCTCGGCGAACTTCTCCAACGGCACTGGCCTGCTGTAAACGAATTCTCGAGGTTGAAAATTGTACAAGCAAAAGATATTGAAACAAAAATTTTTTGGGGGAAATTTAATTTGACAAATTATAGGGAAGTATTAAAAGAAAGTAAGAAGCAAAAATTTATAAAGTTATAACATTTATCAACTTCTGAGTTTAAACGTTAATAAGCTCACTTAACTTACAAACATTTTAGTGACTCATAAATTTATTTTACAAATTCAAGGATCTCTCACAGTGTTAAAAGATCAGAAAAAATATCATCTACAGAACCTGTGATATTCAATTAGCTAAAGATATGCTTGATAAACTGTAAAAACTAAAAAAAAACTGTAAAAGCTCTGGACAGCCTTACTGGCGGGTGAGTGAGTGCGCTTTTGTCGTAATTAGTGTTTAATATCTGCAATGTTTTGGTAATAAATCACATGGTCATTTGTTTATGTAAGGGTACCTTACACAAGAAAATATGTTGCTGCAACCGCAAGTGCAACTAATTTTAAATGCTTGCAAGCTCAACACAATTCATGAAGTACGACGACAAAAGTGCGGAAACACATTCTTAAATGTAAACAAATAATTTAAGATGAAAGGTTGCCGAAACAAAAAGAGAGCTGATGCATTGCGCAAATATTTTCCAGAAATTTTAATTGCGTAAGAAATCTCTCGGTGAAATATTACAGGGCATTCTTTTGTAGTGTAAATGAGGTGGAACGTAAACAAAGTTTTGACAGTTCTACCAAAACATGTGTTTATTTAGCAGACATTTTGGAAGATTGCAATTTTCGCCACCCGCCAGTAAGGCTGTCCAGAGCTATAGCAGTTAATTTTTTTTAACCGCGATAATTTAATTTTATTTATCAGAACAAACTTCTACCACTAAAGGACTTATTAGACAGTGATCATCACCTAACACAATTCTATCACAATAACAATAATTCTGTTTTTGATATTGTTGTACTTCACGACGATTTACTGTAGGCTACTAGGATTATGATCTATGAGAACATAATAGAGATATCCACTAAAGAAATAATTCTAGTAAAACAGCACCCCAGAGATCCAATTGACCATTAACAGCTGTCATTTACAATATTTAGATTTTTCATGTTCTGAAAGTTGGTCAATGACTTTCTTCCGCCTGTACCTGGTCTCGATGATGCTGTCAGGCAGTGACATGTTGTCGCTGACCCTGTTCTCTGTGGCGCGACGCGCCATGTTCTTGCGTCTCCGCAGCAACACGACAGTCAGTAGCAGCACGAGCAGCAGCAACAGCGGGATACCCAGGCCCATGAACATCGCTGTGTTGTCCGTGTCTGTGAGACAAATAAGCAACAAACTTACGGTATTTTAAATTGTATATTTTAAAAGTCTATCAAAAATGTATTAACATTTTTATGAAGAGTATTAAGTGTGACTTTGGATTTTACAGCAAAGGGCAGATCATTAATATAGATTAGAAAGAGCAGTGATCCCAGGACAGGACCTTGTGGGACACCCCAGTTTACTTATACCTCATCAGACCGCTCCCCATTAACCAAAACAGATTAGATTTCCCTCGTCTAAACCCAAACTTACCTTTGCTCAAAATGTTATTGTATTCTAAAAATGAACAAATTTGGTCATAGATTAATATTTCCATAAGTTTTCCTAACACTGGTATGACAAAGATTGGACGGTAACTATTTGGTCGATTTTTAAGGGCCTTTTTTGTATATTGGACAAACCCTATATATTTTTTAACTATTTGGGAAAACCCCTTCATTTAATAAACAATTAAAACAGTAGGCGAGAGGTCTGGCTAACCCTTGAATTATGTTTTTTAGCAAATTATTAGACAAATTAATTGTCTTTAATTTAAACATCAAGTCTTTCTGACCTATTCATTTTTTTAGCAGCATTCAAAACATCTTTTTCTGTAAATTTACTCCAAGAGAAAGAAATATAACTTGTACCCTTGATATCATTCATATATTCAGCACATGATTTATGTGGTGTAGATTTTTTGTCAATTTCTTTTTTAATTTCATCCACACAATTAACATAGTAATTATTGAAAGTATCAGGCTCTATTTCTAACAAAACTTGTTTTCTACATCAGCATTTTTTCTTATTATACTCCAGGCTGCTTTACACTTATTTTTACTTTGTTCTATGTACTTGACATTACTAGATAATTTTTCATAGCATTAGAATAGGTTTTTTTAACTCCTTGTACTTATTGATAAGCTCAAAATTATTGCTACTTTTTGTGGACTTATTAAGAAACAAAAGCCTATCTTTCATAGTAGCCAACTCATCAGAATACCATTTTTGTTGTTTTTGCTTAAAATTTGGTTTATTTTTGTGAATTTCAATAAAATAATATAAGTTGATTGTTACAGTATTAAAAAGGAATTCAAACATTTCTTCAGAGCCCGCATGATCAAAATTAGATAGCTAGAAAATCCAATCGTAGCAGGCTAACCTGTTGGCCAGGGCCTCAACCTTCCTTTGAGGCATGAAGAGCTTAACTTGGTTTTCCATACGTTTACTATCTTCAATAATTTTATCATTAGCCTTTTTAATACAAGAAAAGTTGAGTAAAACACCATCATGATCAGAGTATGGGATTAAAAGAATATTTAGCTCTCTCAACTTAACTCAAAGCTCTGAATGTTCAGAGAGTTTAGAAAATACAATGAGTTGGCTAATAATTCTTCTAATGAAATAAAATGTACTTCAACAGAAAAAAATACAGCTTTTAATATGAACACCACAACGACTCAAACTGAAAACTGCACTCTGCTGATCACAACCTGTGCGGAACTATTGAGCAAACAATGCCTCACTGACCAAACCATGCATGTTTATTTAGATATATTAAATGTCAAAATATTCTCCAGCCAAGATATAAAACTGTGGTCATAAATCCTGCTGTTTTGTATGGAAAAGTACTAAATGACTATAACCATCTGCTGAATCATGCTGATTTTGTAAACAACAATTTTTTATAATGCCATTAAATTATGCTAACCATTTGAATGATTGTGAAGGATCACAGTGGAGTGTTTTATTTTTTGACCAGGAGGAAAATAAATACTATCACTATAACCCCCCCCCCCCTTCAGTAACCATAACATTGGCCATGCACGAGTTGTTATACAGAAATTAACAACTTATCTTGAATTAACAAAACAAACACCAGAACTACAAACAATAGCCTGTTTAAAGCAGGTTAAAAATTATGACTGCGGAATTTATTCCATAATGGCAACAGAACAATAATCAATAAAAATAAACAACAATAAACAATAAAATATGGACAAGGAATACCATCTGATTTAATTAGCAAGCAGTGCGATGAAGCTAAGCTGACACGTAAGAGAGCTTGCCTGGCCTACGTGATAAATAATAGAGCAACATCAAATCATGAAACCATTCTTTCGCTGATATATGAAAGAGGGGAACCTGCATTGTCTGCTGAGCCTGAAAAGTTGGAAAAGACAACACAGTGCAATTTGTGGACCGACGTAAGAAGGAGTAATTCAAAAACATATGCTTTACAGGATACTGAAAAAATAGCTTTCAAGATCCCCAGCAACAACCGATATACTAACAGAAGTCGATGTACTACTGCGGTTCGATGTACTATCAGAAGTCGCTAAAAGGCAGAAAAAGGCCCAGTTGTCATATCAGGAGCACATGACTTGGTGAGGAATAACATGCAAGAAATGTATTGTAACCTTGAAAGTAATCTAAAACAAATTACCAAAACTAAACAAATACTAATAACAAATACAAAATTAGAATATCACAAAAATCCTACACATATGGATTAGGACATAGCTTTCACTGAGTTGACAAATGAGTTTAAAAGAAAAGGGTTAAAAATAGAGGTGTGCGGATAGTGAATTTTTGGATCGGATCAGATTTGGATCGGATAGCTTATGTTCGGATCGGTTTCGGATCGGATAACAACAGGTTCGGATCGGATAATACCGGATTCGGATATTACAGCGCGGCGTAATGAGCAGATTTAAGTTTTCTCATAAGCCTAAGGTAGTTGCAAGGAACTACCATATTATCCTAATGTGTAAGGTAAGATTTGCCTTGATAGGGTTGTGTTGTTGATTGTTGTGATATATTGTTTCCATTATAGGCCAAATGTCAATTATAAAGTATGCAAAGGTTCATCTAAATATCTGTTAAGAATTTAGAAATTCATTGATTCCCCTTAAGCATAGGTAGTATATAATAAGATTACTAGGCCTAAATCAATTTCAGGATTTGCAACTTAAAAAATCCTTTTTCAATGTAACCTAAATTTGTCCACTATTAGGCCTCTGCCTTTTTTTGTTCTTTTCCTTATTTGATCAGGGACTAGGCCTAAGTGACTAGACAAAAGAATTAAATATAAAACTTGATTCACCAATCACCTCATATTTGAAGAAAGCTTTACATTTTTATTTATGCATTGATGCCTGACAACCTAGATTTTGATTCACTACCCAATAATACTAAAAAAACAAAATAAGTCTGAGCAGTAAACTTAACCTAAATTTCAAGATAAGTTTAAAATGTTATAAGTTTCCGTATTAAAGCTTGGTCATTTAATTAGAACAAAGGTCTATTTGTTTTATACCACAAACAACAAGCAAACTCACTAATTATTTTCATAGATGTAGGTTGTAAAGTCACATTGTACTGTTATCTAAGAATGTCCATTTTAATCACGTATTGAAAATACGGCCGGCCGGCTTTGACGAGGCTTAAATCGTCAAAGATCAATATTACAGCAAAATAAAAACTTATTTGTGATCGTTCAACTTTCTATTTCAAGGTAGGTAATCGTTTAATTGATAAATAAAGTAATTTGGCGATTGAATGAAAGACGTTCTTGAGTTAATTCAGCTTTTAAGCAGACGACATTCAAAAATGAAGTGAGATGGAAAGACAAAACAATGAATGAACAGGTTCGCCAAATCGTTGACAGCCCAAAATTATTGGAGGCTTTTTATTTTATCGTATCAACAGGCCACTTAAGATATTTACGGCCTGAAATAGTCGTACGAAACATCAACACAACTATTTATTTATGGGGTATTTAACGGGATATTTCGTTTTCGAAATTCAAGACGACTGTTGGACACTGTCGACACTGCCATCAATGGCGAACACTGATTTGTCTTGATTGCGATCCTTCCTCTTACCAATCGATGTTTCGTTGGTAACGAATACTAATCGAGACAGAACTGTTACAGGATGTACTACTCTTTGTTAACTGATTTAATGCTAAGATACAAGAATTTATCTTAAGAAAATGTTTGTTATCGTGTCGGGTATTGCGCAGTAATCTGATCTTATACAACGATCTCGATCTAATCATGAGTATTCACGAGTCGCAACATCGGCAACCGAAATACATCGCTTGATGCATACCACTACATAATCGCATCGTGTTGAGGCGTTGTTCTAGCCGCTATCGCAACCGTCGCATTTCAAAGCGTCGTCTTAGCTCCGCGATGTTTTCTGTCACTAATGTACTTTCGTCGGCAGTGACTTCTTTTGTTTGGAAGACTTTCCTTACTTGAAAATTTGATCTTTCTTTACAATTTACCCCAAAAAATGCAGTCTATCCGATAGAGTCGGATATCTAGTCAGTCTTACCAGATAGTTATAAAACCCTCGGATCGGATTCGGATATCCGATCCGATCCGAATCCGATCCGAGTTTTCGGATATCCGCACACCTCTAGTTAAAAAACTGGTGTGTTCAGCTATGGGTTGCATTAGGGACTGGATTTCACCTCAGCACTTCGTAAAAATTTAACACATTTCCAAAAGCAAACAGGAGCTGTTATAGAAATAATAAGCCTGGACCAAAATGAGAAGAGGGTATTGAGGGAATGGAATACCACATCAATACTTGGTTAGACATCTGCCATTAGACAATTTGTTAGAACATAACATGTCATCTGAGGTGTTACAGAGATTTAATTTAGATGGTTACAAGTTAAGTTCATTTTATGCTCGACAAAATATAGAAATGGGGGTGTTCCAATAATGTCAAAACTTGGTTTAAAGTTGAAGCAGGTGAACTGTTGTAAAATTGAATTGTTAAAAGAAGAGAAATTGTTTGAGTTTTGTTGTTCACATTATATTATTGAAAGGGAAGATATAGTAATAGTTGGTGTATATAGGTCCCCTAGCAATGATGTAGGAGAATTTTTAAGTAGATTGGGTATTCTTTGTGAATTTTTACTGTCAAAAAATATAAAAATTGTCATAGCAGGAGATATAAATATAAACATATTGGAAAATAATGCAAATAGTAGGGATTTTATGAATACATTGAAATCTTGTGGATTGAAATATTTGGTAACAGCAATATCAGAAACTGCTATTGACAATATTTTAACAAACATTTCAACAGAGGAGTTAAAAATTACAGGAATTATAACCAAGCTCTCAGACCATGATGGACAGGTGCTAGAAATTTATATTTGCAAAAAAGCATTAAATAACAAACATATATTTTTAAAAAACTAAAAACTTTTCAGAAGAAAACTTAAATCTATTTCATAAAATGCTTCAAAAAGAAAATTGGATTGAAGTATATATGGCGTCAGTTGAACAAAAATTCAGTACGTTTCATAATAGGTTGATGTATTACTTTAACATGTGTTTTGAGGAAAAATACAGTATGTACAGTAGACTCTCGATAACTTGAACCTCAATAACTGAAATTATTTTTGATTTTGATTTCCTTTGGTAAAATCTGTCTAAGTCAAAATAAAAACCATGAGTAACTCAGAATAATTTTACGGTAAAACTTTACTGCTGTAATTAGAAGAAATGCAAAAATTACTTTTATAACTTGAAGTTCAGGGGATAACTCAAATTAATCCTAACAGATCTCTGTAAGTTGTACAGGTCATAACGTGTCAATGAGTCGTAGCCGGTCAGACATCACTATTCTTTAGCTCTTTGACTCAAATTTTCGTTTTGTTTACCTCTATATCTCATATTCATCTCAAATTACTTCTGTAAGGCAATATTAACCAATTATTACTTCTACAACTCAAACTATAAGTTAAACTAGATGTAACTTGACGAAAAATCTTACTCCCATGATATTTCGAGTTAGCGAGAATCTATTGTAATTAAATATTTTTAAGAACATTAGATTTACCCGTGGTGATGGGGAACGAGTAGTAGGTGTCGGTGAACTTGTCCGGAGTGGTGAAGGCTCTGATCTTGACGCGGTACGTGGTCCCGGGCTTGAGCGGTCCGTTGCAGTATCCGGCCGGGATGCCCTCACAGTTCTCCTCTCCTATCGTAAGGTCTTCCACTGACGAGTTCTTGAACGGATTGTACGGTTCCATAACCTACAAAGTTTGTAAATTAAAACACAACTCACATGAAATAGTTGCTACAATTTCTACTTTTTCAGGAGCAGTAATTTAATTTATGATTGAATAGCCTCTGGATATTGGTAAATATTAGCAAAAATGGTTTTAAGTACCTTGCTTTGGTCAAGTAATCATCAATTTATCGCCTTATTTATCCTTATTATCGCACTACCACTGTTTCGTACCATTTTAGGTTAATTTTAAAGAGTTACAATATATAAAGCAGTCATCTTCAAATCAGGATGAGGTTCAGGGCCGGCTCCACCGGTAACAGTAACATTTTTTTACACCAGTTTCAAGGAATAAAGCAAATTCTGATTTGATTTGATTTTTGAAAAACAGTAAAACATGTACGAGCTGGAAATTTATAGTTATTGTATAATTACTTGTAGTTCAAGAGCCCACGACTGCCAGATCTTCGTTATTTTATAGAAGCTGAAAGTTTCTCTGAGCAATGTTCCGGGTACAGGTAACAAGAATCAGCAACTATGAAGTTTGGCTGGTGGTTGCTTTGCCTGATATTCACTGATTCATATCATTGCAACCTTTGAAATTACTTAAACAGCTGGAACTTCCATTTAAAATACAAGGCAGTGAACAGCTGTTTAAGTAATGTTGAAGCTTGCAATGGTATGACTCAGATAAAATGTGAATGAATTAGCTCAGTTTACTTCATATTTTCTTTGAAATAATAATATAAATCATGCCATTCACTGCCAGACATTTAGCACTGTTACAACCTGTTTTTCCTCACATCTTTTAATGTTTTATGGGGGGTAATTAATTATACTAACTTTATAGTAGGCTATAAAACCTGGATTTTATGTATGATATATAGTAGGCTATAAAACCTGGATTTTACGTATGATACATGGGGGAATATCATAATATGTTTCCTCAGTAGCAAAACAGTTCCGATGGGTTTAACATCTCGCCAGACAACTCTGCAAATCTGAGGTATACTTGTTAATATGCTTGCTAATTAAATTTTCTTGTTTTCTTGTAGTAAACCTTTTCTTAAATTATTTTTTTTAGTACTAAGGCCTTTTGACTGAGGAAAAATAAAATTCCCCATTTTCGGGCGGGATTTTTATTCACTTCAGAAAATTTTCGGGAAGGGATCATTTTAGCGATCACAACTAAACAGCAAGTGTAGCTTCGCAAAGCTCGCGATCGGCCGCGGAAAACGATCTCGCGTATTTGCCGATCGCAAATAAACAACAAATGCAGCTTTGCAAATTCCGTGATCGGCCGTGAAAACCAGCGCACGTATTTGCCAGTCGCGGATGAACGGCAAAAATAGCTTTGTGCTATTCGCGAACGGCCGCTATCACCGTGTATGGACATAGTCACCTGGTACGGGGGCCAGACGCTGTAGGCCTGCACGTCTCTCCAGCTCGGCATCTCCAGTCCCGAGGCATTCTTGGTGTCATCCTCAGCCACTATCACTGTGTAGGCCATTACCTGCCACAATCATTGAGGTTACAGTATACATTTTTACACCGTTTTGGAATAAAACTCTTTGCAATAAAGAGAGATTAAAGGTAAGAAAATATTTATAAATATGAAATCGAGCTTCTTTGAGTTTAGATTATCTACTAAGTTTAATCTTTAAAATAGAAAAATTAAATTCCCAATCAACTCATCTATTTTTGCATTTTCATTTTCGTTATTGCCTCTAGACCATGGTTGGATCTTGGGATGTGTCGATAGCACTTTTTCAAAATCGGTACCGGTACCGGTTCTTGTAGAGATCTCACTTCTCGGTACTTGTAATAGTGTTTGTTACTATGAGTTGTATGTTGTTATGTACAACAAACCTTACAGGCAATCTGTTGTATATTATTGTTTTGTAAAATGTTTTAATTTTCAGGTAAAAGTTTCACCAAGTCTTAAATCACTGTTTATTTTAATTACTTAACCTTCCCTTACAGGCAAGACATAAAAATAATATAGGCTCCTACTACATGAAAAAAGAATGGAATCCAAATCTATTTCCATTAATTATCCTACAATTATCATAAAAAATAACCCATTCCAATTAATTTTAAAAATTAGAGTAAAACAGTATATTAAGATTCAAAAAATTTAAAATGAATTTGGAGTCTAAAATAAATTTATTAACATCATCGACTTCCAATAACAGTATGCAGAGGCATTTGAAATTGGTGATGTACCATGCGATTAATCGTCTTATGTACCATCAGTCCTACCAATCACCAGGGTTTCTGAAGTTCTGGAAATGACATTTTGACATCAGTTCTTGGTGCCGGTTCTTATCCAAAGAAATGCTAATACCGAGAACCGTTTTAAGGTACCAACACATCCCTAGTTGGCACCCTGGTCTCTGCTTGAACGTGAGAAATTTAATTCTAAAGTAATATAGGTTTTCTTACAGGTTTGTATTACATTAAAACAGAGTATACGTACAACACCATTGACATCGGAAAAGTAATTTTTGCGGAACCGGATCTGTATTGTTGTGGAGGAACGACACACTTCCGTAGGCACAACTTGGCTGCTGGGTTTGGGTGGAGCTGCAAAACACAAAATTAATTTACTTCCAGTATTGTTATAAGAGTAATAATAATTACAATGACTTAATTTTTTGTAGGGGTGTGCGAATAGTGATTTTTGAACTCGAGCCAAGCCGAGCCGAGCTTTTTAAAAAGTTTTCGAGCTCGAGCTTTTTCGAGCCGAGCTTTTTAACGATCACCAAATTATTAAAAGAAATTATGAAGCTTGATTTTAATTTTTAAAGATACAATAGACTAATGTTTGCATACCTTAAGTGACCGCCAGCTCAAAAATAGAAAGCTTATCCCCAAAACAAGTGAATTATCTGATAGGTTCATCAGTATTTTGTATTTTGTTACATAAAATTAATCAAACTGGCTCAACAAATAATTTATGAAGAAAAATACCAAATTTAAAATCTACATTTATCTACATTATATTTAAGTAATAACCAATCCCAAAATACTTTACTTTAAAATAAATAGTTAAAACTACATAATTAGACTAGTTACATATAGGTACTACAAAATTTAATTTCAAGAGTAGAAAGAAGTAGTTGAAAGGTTTTAAAATAGTTATATCTAGTAAAAACATCACACATTTACACTTAGTCAGACACAAGATTGATTTTTTTATGTTCACTAAGTAAGATGATAAAAAATTAAATAGCAGTCCCAATTGTGGCATAATATTCATGGCTAAACTTATTATTTCAGAATATAATATATTAATGAAATAATATTTAATAACAACAACAATTTATTGAAATCCTAAAATTAGTTGCATTTCTAAACTTTTGTGAAGAAAATAATGTACAATTAAGAAGAAGAAAGATCATAAATAAATAAGGACGGAATAGAGAGAAAGAAAGAAACAGCTACCTCTCTCTCTTTCCTTATCAGTGGCCAGGGTGAGGGGGGGGTGGAGGTTGTTTACTTCAAGCCCCTTCCCTGTTTTTTGCTCTTGTCTAATTCAGTGGGTGAGTTAATTAGGAGATAAGGAATCCTTACTATAAAATGCAAAAATACAAACTACTTGTCATACAACTATAAATGACGGCTCATATTTTTTGTCTTATTTTTACCAAGGTCAACTAAATATAGCTCCGATTTCCGTCTAAATGGAGATACTATTTCTTGTTACCTGTCAATGTCCTTTCCTTATCACTAGGGAATGTTTTTTGCTTGTTTTTCGTGGGTGGGAAACATTCTTCCGGTTTAAGGTGTCCAAAAATAGATTGCAATAATTTTCTTTCCGATAAGAACTCTCTTGTCAAAAGCTCGGCTCGAGTGTCGAGCTTTTTAGAAAAAAGTCGAGCCGAGCCGAATACTGAAAAGCTCGACCTAAAAGCTCGACCGGTCGAATACTCGCACACCCCTCATTTTTTGTTAAGATGTTTTATATTCATGATCAAATGATAAAATGAAAATATGTACTATATGTATTCATAGTTAAATGTACTATGATTAGCAAATCTTATCATGTCTGGCATTTGTAATACAAATATATTGAATGTCAATTGTAAAATAAAGAATATTAAGTTTTAATTTAACCCTCTAAGCCCTTTGATCAATGAGAGTTGGTTTCAGGAGCAAACCTTCAAAAGTCTTGACACCGTTCTCGGTTCCATAGTTATCATAGAGTAGAGGCGCCATTCCATTTTGACGAGCCATTTAACGTCACTGCTGAATCATCATGTTATGATCATTTTAAACGTCTAGTAACTCTTAAACAACCTATTAAAATACAAGAGTTATGGGCAATTCCTCCTTGCAAGGTCATTGTGGAAGCAAGTAAGTAGTTGTCACAGTTAATCGTCGTTAAAATTAATGCAATGCAGTAAATATGATATTTCTTAAATAAGGTATATTTCCACTATAAATTTATATTTATATATTAAAATTCTCAAGTTTTAATGTTTAAAACTTAAGCTGTTGCTGTAGAAAAATCAAAAAGGTCATAATTATCAAAGCTATCGACTACATATAAATGTTTTCAATAAATACTTAAAAAGCTGAAATTACTTTGAAAAATTAAAAACTCCCAACGAAAACACAATTAATTTTTAAACCCCAAATTCATAGGATATTGGCACTTTAATTATTAGAAACTCATTGCCTATTCTAACGATTACACTTCATTTAAAAAAATGTTACTAAAATCAATTCTGTCTTACCTAAAATTGGCATTTTCTCTTTCCATATTGCCTCTGGACCGTATCCAACCCTGGTCTCTGCTTGGATGCGGAAAATGTAAGTTTTCCCGGGGATCAGGCCCTTGATGGATCCTTTGAACTCCCAAGGTTTGAAATCTTTGTGTTGCGTATGTGTTGATCCCTGTAAAACAAATTGTTAGGGCTTGTTTCATTGAATGAAAATAAAAATCATTGTTTAATATATTATACAGGATTTGATTTTTACTACGAGAGACACATAAAAGGTAAAATGTACAAGGTATTTAAGCGCCTATATAAGGCAGAATAAATAGAAAAAAATATTTTCACGATAAATAAAATCGGGATAGAGTACTGATTATAACAAAGATAAGATTGCTAACCTCAAGTCCATAAGTGATAGTAAACTTTCTAATCACTCCATTCTGTTCTGTGTTCGGCAGAGACCACTCAAACAAAATATCACCAGGCTGAATATCTATAGGCTGGAATTTCTCCACCTGAAAAGTAAAATTCAATCAGTAAGCATCAGAGAAATAAACATGAAAAAAATAAAAAATTAATGTTCTTAAAATATAAAAGAAAATATAGGTACGTACTCTTACTGATAAAATCCACAATGCAATTAAAGCTTCTTTGAAAAAAGAATTTGCATACATTTCTTCCACCTATATTGTAAATTAATTCATTATGTAGAACACTGAATATACTTCTAAGCTAGCAAAAGAATAAACTGATCAAATAAAAAAATAACAATATAAATCACAAAAATGTGGTAGAGTGATTGAATGCCAAATGTGATACTTCATAAGAACATTAAGAACATTCAGAGTTGGAGTGGCTCTCGTGTATGTACAAAGCTTCTGGAGAAGGAAATGAGGAGAGACCTATGATGTTTGGTAACTAATCAACTGCATCAGCTGACTTGTCAAAACATCAAGTTCTTAATGTTTGTTAAAAATTGTACACACAACTGAGATGTATTGACAGTGGTTTTTTGTTTAGCACTATACAGAATCAAGTCAAGAAATTCTGTTGAGACAGAAATCTGTGTTATCTTTTCTTTAATTTTGTTTGTTAGTTTAGCTCTAATAATAGGCCATTTATAAAAGGCAACACCCTGATAGATATATATCACTAATTCCCACTCACTCCAACTTTCTAATTTCTAACTTCTCCAACTTTCCATGTAGGTAGAGAGCTGAAATTTTTCATACTGATTCTTTAGGTCTTAAATAGGACAACCAAGTGGTTTTCATGCTGGTATCTCCAGAGGAAGATTTTGAGTTGGTGTTTATGAAAAATACTTTATTTTGATATTGTTTGACAGTTGTCTGCTATTTAATGTAAATCAACAGCCGTTATTTAATGTAAATACCCAGCGAAGCAGGAAACTATCAGCTAGTAGTAAATAAAATCAGGAAAGGCACCGATATTAGTTTTGCTTATTGCTATATACATAGTAAAATTCAGGAACTTTGTTTCTCAAACAATCTATGTCATTTTTGCTAAAAGTTTTTTATGAAGTTCAGTTCTGATCAGGCTTAGAAAAATTAAAGCATTTAAGAACCTGAAATCATTGCAGGTTCTGAATGAAATAGCTAATGGATAATAATTTACCAAGTAAGCTATTATGGTTTCAACATAGATTTTATTTCACATTAGCTAGACAGCATTAAATGTGAGCATTTGGGAATTATTAGCATTTGCTTGAGAGTGTTAAAAGTGTTTTTATTTTGATTTTTGCAATTATTTGCCATCTTTGGTGTTAGTACTATGACGATACATGATATTTGTTACATGGCTATGTAAACAGAGAATGAATATGAATATCACTGTTTAGTAAAAACCAGTTTCATGAAATTTTGGGATCTGGAATTTGATCCCGTCTTCAGGTAGAAAACAATCAAGAACATAACAAGATTATTCTCATTGTTCATAAATGACTTACCAGACGTCATTGGGGGTGGTTTTATTTTTAGTGGGCGCAGAGTGAATGTGTTAATGTACGCGGATGATTTAGTTCTGTTAGCGCCAACGCCTACAGTCTTGCAACAAATGATAAATGAATTGGAATTATATTGTAGTGATTGGAACTTAAAAGTAAATCTTGAAAAATCCAAAATTATGATTTTTAGAAAAGGAGGGAGGCTAAAGCGTAACGAAAATTGGTGGTACAAAAGAGAAAAAATTGAGGTAGTTAAAAAATATAAATACTTGGGTGTAACTTTTACGTCAACGTTAAATTGGGAAACACATTTTTCTGATAAATCTAGGACTGCAAAATTGGCGATTAATACTATTTGGAATCATATAATCAACAACAACAAAATTAATTTAAATGCAAAGTTTTCTTGTTTTTATTCAGTAATTAGAGCAATCGTAAGTTACGGAGCACAAGTTTGGGGTTGTAAAGAGAGTGAATATGTTGAATCTGTACAGAAATTATTTTTAAAACGCCTTTTTAAATTGCCTGTTAACACTCCTAACTACTCGCTTTATTTGGAAACTGGTATCGAAAAATTACATTTCTACAATTTGCAGCTAAATGTAAAATACTTGTCCAAAGTGCTAGAGCTGGAGCCAAATCGGCTTCCTAAGATTTTAATGCAAGAAGTAATAGATAAACAAGTGGGATTTTACAAGGAATGGGATTTAATGGCTAGGAAAAATGACATCGTTTTAGACTGGATGGTAAGGGGAGGGGAGGGGCTCCAGCAACAGCTGATGGCCCTGGTGGACAAGGCGCGGGTCACGTGGTGGAGCGAGATGGAGGGACGAGCGCGGATCTCGCTATATCATCAAAATTATCTGAGGTTAGACCTTCACCTAGGAGATAAGAGCGTGTTTGCCGATGATAGGAACGACCTGAAAATCATATCCTGGGCGATAAAAGCGAGGGCAGAACTGGTCGATTTGAACTACAAGCCATGGATGGAGGGGATAAATTACAACTGTTCCTTATGTAATTTAAATGTTAGGGAAGATATTTTTCATTTTATAGCAATTTGTCCTATATTTTCAGACATCAGAAACCATTTTTTCAATAAAAGCCCAATTAACGAAATTGAATTTTTTGATTACCTAAATGGGAAGAATTGGCAAATATTAGGAAAATTTATGGGGGAGGCTTGGAAACGCCGTTACCATTGGATAATGGAATTTAATTACTAATTTGAAAAGGAAAGATAACTGCATATTTCGCAATATTGTGGAGATTCACCTTCATGCTATTGTTTTTTTTTTGTTTGTTTATGGTATAGTTTTTTATGGCAATATATTTTTTCTTTTTCTTGTAATAATTTCTAAACATTTACAGGTTTTTTTAACTGTGATGGCTATAATTAATTAGAATTAAAACAGTGTGTGCCAACCAAACCGACGGCCTTAGAGGCCAGTGTTTAGGTGCTGTGTTTTGACTTTTGACAGATAAGAAAAAAAATGAAAATGAAATAAAAACTGTCAAATCAATGATATTGAAACATATTGCATTTAAAGTAAAAGTGGTAGGCTATTCTAATTGTAATAATTATGAATTTTGAATGTAAATAAAGCACTGTTTCATTTCATTTCATTTCATTTCATTTCATAACAAGATTATTAACACACAACCAAGAGAATCCAGACAAACAAAAAAACTGATTGGGTGTGGATGTGATCTGCTGTGATATTTGTGATTTCTGTGTTATATTGTGTTCTGTTTTGTTTTCAGCATCAGTGTTTAGTCTGCTTTTACAGTTCTCTGGTTTGGCTTTGTTGTTTGTACAGGTTCTCCTGGCTGTGTGTTCCTTGTCTTGTTATGTTCTAGGTTCTTTTCCACCTGAAAACAGGATAAGACTTCAAATCCTGAACATCGTGAAACTTTGATTACATTTTCATTAATTAAATTAAAATAATTTAATTTAAAATTATAATGATAGAGATAGAATGATTTAAAATTAAAATGATTTAATTAAAATCAAATGAACGTAAACATCAAAACACATACTCACCATCACCAACATTTAATTCCAAACAAAGAAGCGGTAACATTTCTTTGTTAAAATGTTTACCTCATAAAATGATCCAGATTCCTATTTATAATGAATGGGTCAGTACCTAGGCCTTTTACAAATCATTTGTTCAGACTCATTCAAACTTTGTGTGGAATTTTTCTACTTTAATCCTTTGAGAGCTGAAATTTCAGCTCTCTACCTACATGGAAAGTTGGAGAAGTTAGAAATTAGAAAGTTGGAGTGATGAGTGAGTGGGAATTAGTGATCTATATCTATCAGGGTGTTGCCTTTTATAAATGGCCTATTATTAGAGCTAAACTAACAAACAATGTAAAATGTTTACCTTGCCAGGGAAGGACTCCTCCGTGGTGAATATCGCTGACACAGGGAGAGAGCTGCGCAATATTGAGGACTCAGTGCCGGAGCGGACGACCACTGTGAACGTGTAGTTGCGATGCGGCTTCAGATCCGAGATGGTGATCACGTTCTGTACAGTCAGGTTCTGCAGCAGTCGCCCCTCGGTGTTCAGGTACTGGACCTGTGTCGACAATAAAAAGAGTTAAAAATCGTATCAATAAAGCTCCAGAACTGCAACTTGATAAAATATCAAGGATAAAACAGCCATCGGGAGTTCAGAGCTGGTAAGATGTCTTAAATATGCAGCTATGTTCTTTCACTGAATCTTTTAAGAACACATCACTGAACTTACATGATGAATGTTCCTACTATATTGTGAGAGATGAAATAAATTATACAAGATAACAAATTTACATGTGAGAAATGAATGTTTTCATGGATAAAGATTCTATAGATCTATAATTTATGTGGTTCAATTTAGTATGATAGTTGTGGTTCGCAAATGAAAAGCCTATGAGATTTACAAAATATTTTGCCTTGATTCACTGAAGTAATACTTTGAAGGTACTTTAATTGTAAATTTTCATTTGCTTTCTCAAAGATTATGTATATATTTTTAAATGTTGCGTAAATTTCAATTACTGCATGTGTTGCTAAACTAATCATCTGTCTAGGAAATTAATTTAAAGTACTGGTGTAAATAAATAAATACATCTATGGATTAAAAGTACAACAAGTATCCAGAGAGTTTGGAAACACTCTGCATAGAGATTAGTCTACGCGCAAGCCAAAAATCAGCTTCAACATTTCAAACAACTTGAAATTGGTATTATTCTACACTTACTTTCTAGTTACTCTATTAATTTTATAGTAACTAAATACAAAAAAATTCAACAAATTGTTTTGCAGATTTAGAACTTTTTTTTAATTTTTGATCAGTTATAAATTTAGCCAGTACATAATTTCGACCATGCTCTTTGCCCTTGCTGTGTACAGATTGTTTACCAAGACTTTTCAGACCTGTAGACACCAGAGTGGCATGGCGTGTTACGGCGTTGCACCTATATAATTAATAGGGGAGATGCATCAAATGGGCACATCTCCAAATCAGCTGATTTGAGATATAAATCTATGCTATTTGACTAATTCTGTGCCACACAGTGCTATGCCACTTCACTCTGGTGTGTAGAGGGCCTCAGACATGGTTTTCCTTGGAGAGCAAAAATAATTCAAGATGTCAGATTTCGAGTAATCAAGGTTCAAATTATCGACTGCAAGTTGGACTGACCTCGAAGGCGTTGTACTCGCCGCGCGGCGTGTCCCACGTGAGCGTGACGCTGGTGTCGGTGATCTCAGTGGCGTTGATGGCCGTGATCGGCTCTGGGTACAGTCGGTCCTGGCGCTGCAGCGGCTGTGACGCCACGTCGTGCGACACCGTCCACATCGTGATGTTGTACAGCCGGCCGGGAACTAAGTTGGTGAACGTCACCTGCGGAACACAACAGTTCGTTTGTATTGTCGGACAAAAGACAATACAAACGGCTCGTTCTCGTTCTCGTTCTGGGTTGTTTGTTAAATAGACTTTGGAGGAATGAAAGCCCCAGCATAGCCAGCTAGGCACACCTCCCTAGGGATATTGTGCAGCTTATGGGAGGAAGGGATTGTCAGGACGGGAAAGGTATGATATGGTCAATCAAGCTTGCCCCTGAAGGAAGAGAGACAGATTTCCAACCCATCCTCCAGACTTTTCCGGGGACGACTCACCCTCTATCCAAAGACCTCCCAAGCATCCCCAGACAAGAACCTCCACCTGGGAGCTCTCCTTGTTGTGAAGAGTCTCACCCAGGTCGGTTCGCCCTCCAGACTAGCAGAAGTTTAGAAGTTTGTCGGATAAGGGTGCCTCATCCCTCCAAAATGGACAGGCCAGGACGATCCGCAACTCCCAACAGGGCTCAGACCTGTCTGGGTATCCAAGCTCTGCTGGAAATCAAAGTTCCCAGAGAGACAAGGAGGAATCGAGGTGAACTAGAAGCTGGTCAATTTGGACAGCCTGTAGACTTACCAGAACAATGACAGCTTATAATTACTGTACCCATTGTCGACCTCTGTATTGGTATACAGAGACCAGACCAGAGAGCCAACTAAGGCCAAAACTTCAGATTAAGGCTCGTTTTCACGATGCCAGCTGAAGAGCCAACCACCACAAGACAGTCCTACTGCAAAAATCTATTTGTAGAGTCTGAACACTTCAGCTGTGTTTATAAAATGTCAAAAAATTTTAAAAATTATTATAAGATCAATTTATAGTTATTTTTTTAATATTCATTTAAAAATATTGGGGCAGAAGTGTACACACGCTAAAAATAGGTTTTTGGCATTGGATTGGTTTAAGACAATTAATTGGCCCTTCGGCTGGCATTGTGAAAACAGGCCTTTAGGATTAGAAGGCCACAAGAAATCTGGTGCACCGCTTCCATTATTTTGAAATATTGCACAGTCACTGGAAAAAGAATAAATGGGAATGGATAGGCAGGAATAGATAGTCTGGCCTACCCGGGGGAAATTTTTCTAACCTCAAACCTGTCCAGTTAATCCCAGTTACATGCCTTGGGGGGAGCGAACTGGACAAACATGAAGGTTCCACCAACACAGGAATGATGACCAACCCCATAATGATTTCTTATTGTAATAGTTGTACAAATTCCTTAAGGAAATTTTTTTTTATCTTACCCTTGCTTTTATTGTGAACCTATTTTGATGATTGAGGTGTCAAATAACTAAAATTTTAAAATTTTCATAAATATTTCTAGGATATAGTTTGTTATTTGTTAGGGTCAAAGGGATTTGCCCCCTTCGGAATGTATTTTAAATCAAATTTGACATGCATTTCTTATTGGAGAGGTATTAGAAATACATTTAAAAAAATTAATGATGTCAGCATTTTTTAAAGTTTTTTTTGTACATGATTAGGCTTACACTCATATTTTTGGAAATTTTATCTTCTACAAAAAGTGATTTATTATTTTTTTATCTCTTACGGTTTCTTGTGTAAATTCATGAAATTTACTGAAAAACACGGAACGGAAATGGTTTTTTCAAGCTGGCGGCTGAAGCACAGCAGAGATTTTTCTGGGAAATTAGGGGATATTATAGTTTGAATCAAGATACAAGGCCCACGCCGTCCATAAGCCCAATGCTAAAATGAACATTAGACTTATGGACGGACTGGGCCTTATAATTTGAATCAGCCTGTAATAAGGGAGGGTTACATAACACGTAGCCTCAACTTGGTCAGCATCTGTTAGGTAGATTTTCCAAAAATTCCAGGACTATTGCTAAGGCTTATTCCAGGCTTGGTTATAATGCTAAAATTAACATTACTCTTATGGACGGACTGGGCCTTAAAATTTGAATCAGCCCAGGGAAGTTTTACATAACACATGTACGAAGCCTCAACTTGGTCTGGATAGATTTTCCAAAAATCTTTGGACTATTAGGCTCGTTTGAAATTCATTGTTGATGATGGTGGTTTTATATTTTGATTAGGATTTTTGCGGACATTTGCCATCACTGATTAGTAGAAAACAAGTTTCACGACGTTTGAGGATCTGGAATCTGATCCCGTCTTCAGGTGGAACAAAACCTAGAACATAACAGGATTCAAAAACATATAGGTTTTCAGGACATAGGTTTTGTTCCACCTGAAGACGGGATCAGATTCCAGATCCCGAAACGTCGTGAAGTTTGTTTTTTAATAATCAGTGAGGACAAATGTCCGCAAAAATCGTAATCAAAATATTAGGCTCGGTGGCATACCTTGGGCTCGGTGTCGTTGGCCAGTTTCTCCTGCGGCGGGCTGGTGTCGGAGAGGGCAAAGCGGTACAGGTCGAAGTGCGAGTGGGACTGCGGAGTCGGCGTGTAGCGCAGCGTCACCGAGTCCGTGTGCTGCTGGTTGTTCACCACCAGCACCTCCGACAGGATCAGCGGCACTGCACGGAAAACGGCATTTGAGATGGTAAAATTGTCGTACAGTGGAATCCCGGAAATCCGAAATAATTAAGACCGGACCCGATTCAGATTGGTGAATACAGTAGAATCCCGCTTATCCGGACACCTTTCAAGCGGATGACTCTCAGAGGAACTGACATCTTTTTAACTGGACAATATTTACCAAAACATCGTTTAACCAGACGTGATAGGCAGGAAATGGACGATATTGTATCGACGATTCTTGTGAGAGAATATTTGAGACCAGTAATGACGTGTCTAAATACTACGCTCTCTTCAGTTTCAGTTAAATAAGTTAAGTTTTTGAGTGATTGAGGAGCGATATTGACAATTCCTGTGGGGAATATAATATAGTGAACAAATCATCGTAAAATACCTAATTTTTAATTTTTGGATTTAATAATCAATTTTAGGAAACATCAGTTTAACCAGAAAACCTGTTATTTGGACAGTCTCAGTCCTGAGGGGTCCAGATAAAAGGGAGTCTACTGTATTTCGGATTAACCCATTGGCCTTTTAATTATTGTGCATGTGGGCAACACTGGTTTATTCGAATAAAATAGGGTAAAGTGCTAAGTTTTAGAAAAACCTTTAGATAAATATTATTTATTCTAATAAACCAGTAAATGTTATGTTTTTCTGAAAGTACATTTAATTTTCTAAGATTAAATCTAATTTTTGTTATGTGACAGAGTTTTATTTATTTTTATTTACCAAAAAAACAAAAAAAGAAGTATTTTTTGAAAGCAAAGTAATTTTTTTGTGCTAAAATATTTTTTATTCTGAAAGATGTTCTTTAGACCATTTAGACAATTTAATTCCCTACATAAAAATGTCAATAGCTTAAATTTCACTGAAAAATGTTATTATAAGGTTTTATAACCTCATAAAAGCATTACGCCTTGGCCTATTTCTGTTTGACATCGTATGTCTGCAGTTTCTGACATATATAAACCCTGGTGAATATCCTCAGAAACACTTACGCGTGCGGACGGAGAGCGCCGTGATGTCGCTGTGGAGGTCGTACGACACCGTGTGGATCTCGAAGTTGTACATCACTCCGGGCATGAGGTCGTCCACCACCACCCGCACCCGCTCATCGTCCTTGTGCTGCAGTCCCGACATGTTCTTGTGTTTGGGCGGCAGCACCTACGCAGACAACGATACCCGTTAACATCTTCGTTTGGTAATTATACAGCATTGAATAGTCATATTAATTACCGAGGTGTTAGCTCAGAGATGAAGCAAAGAGATAGTACGTCAAACGTCACTGGTTCGATCCCAGCGGCGGGCAACTCCTGTTCTTATGAGCCGTTACCTCTGGCTATATGAATATTGCCACTAAAGTACCTTGCTATCTTTAATTGCAGCACAGGCTTATTGGTCCAATCGAGCACTGCTAACGGGAATAATAAATTTCTTGAGAAGGTCCAAGATACTAGCTGGATTAATTAGACAAATGCTACCAAATCCACTACCTCCATTACTCATCTGTCATTCATACTTGTCTTAAAATACCTACTTGGGTAGGTTGCCATTTCAAAGTAATGAATCTAATGTATCTAATGTATGCTCAAGCCAAATAAGAGCAAACTATGATTCCCTGTCTGAGGAAAGAGCCTAATTCTTCAATAATTCTGAGAGAAGAAAAGTGTCTAGTTGAGTCGGTGGCGCAGTCAGTAGCATGCCAGACCTTTGAATCTCGGCAGCAGAATTTGGTTTCGAGTACCGTCTGCCGCCAGTATCTTATAACAGTAATGTTCATTCTTGTACTGCACCAGCTCACTCCTTGCTTTGCTTATTAACGTCCACGCACAGATCAGTAGTCAATGTAGGCAGGGCGAAAGCAAGATAAAAAATTCAACTCCTTTTAAAAAAAAATTTGTACAATGGCTTAAGTTCTTTTTTTGGACGAAAAAGGCCTTAAAATTATTTCTTACGCTTATGTTCAATCCTATTTGCAATATGGTTTAATTGCTTGGGGAGGTAGTTTTCAATCAGTTCTTGAGCCATTAAATGTTATCCAATGGTCTATTATTAAAGCAGCATTCAAAAAGACAGCGTGTTTCCTGACTCTACAGCTTTATAAAGAGTCTAGGCTTTTATCAGTAAGACAGTTATTCATAAAGAGCTTATTAACGTTTTGTTACAATGATCCAAACCTGATAGTGGCTTCTGTAACTCACAGTTACCGTACCCGTAGCGCGGTGGGCGTGGTCCTGCAGGTTCCTTGAGTAGTTAAATCTATTAACCTAATTCCTTTTACATAGCAAATTTTTTGTTACAGAAAATATCTCTAGGAATACGAAGCCTGCAGGTTCCACTCAGTGCCTACAAGAGGGTCGTGGCGGTCTGGCTGGCAGAGATAGGCCCAGTTATCGCTGAGTCGCTTATCGTCCCAAAATATCTTACGTGACCTTAATGCAATTCTACTTTCACAAAAAAACCCCATGCCTCACACACATTTTCATAAAATTCAAATTAATATTTATTTTCTCCATTACATGAAATCCTACCTAATTTATGTTAAACGTTATCAGCAGCTGTTCAAGAAATAAGTCTTAAGTACTAATTTTTTTATAACTATCATTGATTTTACTTCTTGTGGTTTTGAATATACAATTATTGTCTAGTTTCTTTATGTAATATTAACACAGCTATGGACTTGAACTTGCCACACCCACAAGTCTTTGATCCCTGTGAGGTTTTTTTTAAAAACTTTGTTATTACAACGCTGATTTTGAAATATTTCTGGAAATAAAGAATCATTTGATTTGATATGCTTCTAGACTCACCTCGCCAGCGTCAGTGACCTCGGCCCAGCTGATCTCGTAGCGCTCGATGCGACCCTCGGGGCGCGGGAACTCCATCGTCAAGTTGGACGAGCCGACCAGTGGCGCGATGTCCGATACCGGCTTGGGGTCTGCAACGTGACAAAGTGTTCTTCAACTATCAGAGTAGGGTATGTGCTAATCAATGTATCAATTACTTGTGTATAGCGTCCTCTTTGGAAAATAAACACACTAATTCAGAGGGCACTAATTCACTAATTTTTGTCTTGCAGTAATTCTAAGGTTCAATTAAATAAAAATGCAACAGACATAATTAATTACTTACTACCTAATGGATGTGCTTTGGTATGATCTCGTATTTTACTTTCTCCCCCAACACATTTTTAATGAAAAATTTTGAAATTCGAGTTGTTATTGGAAATATTTGGTTCAATTCACACTGAATCCAAAAAGTTATTATTTCAGGAATGTTACAAAATTGTACTTCTCCTTTCTTTACCATCCATTTTTGATCAAACATTTCAATTTCTTTAAATGTTGTAAGGATTATTTATTAATATTTTGAAGTGTGTTCATAACATTTTTTTATTTAAATATAAAGGGTAGTTATTTTTCCCCAAAATAAACCCTTAAGATATAACTAGTTTTTAAAAATGGCTCAAACAATTTATGTCAAAATTTGATAGCTTACAAACCTAAATAATTGACACCACCTACACAGGTCTTTTGAAATTCAAGTTAAAATTATGAATAAAAACCATTATAAAATTTGGTAACATAAAATTAAGGAAGTCAGATTTATGATACCTTTTATTTTGTTTGTGATTAAATTCCATTCCAGCTAACCTCTGGAAGTGGCTGTTCAAGCTACCGATGTTTGAGTTTCAATACTTCTTTAGAGCAAAGATTAATAACTATACATTTTAAAAATATAATTCTTCCGAATGTAATAGTTGAGGATTAAATTAGAGCTCAAAGAAGAACATCAAATTGAGCCTTAGCATCTTCTCCAAGACTGCATCTTCTGATTGGTGATATTTTGTGATTTCTGTGTTATATTGTATTCTTGTTTTGTTTCAGCTTTAGTGTTTTGTCTGCTTTTAAAATTCTCTATTTAACCATGTTTTTTGTCCAGGTATGCCTGGCAGTGTGTTACCAATCTTGTTATGTTCTAGCTCTTTTCCTCCTGAAAACGGGATCAGAGTCCAGATCCCGAAATGTCATGAATCTTGTTTTTACTAATCAGTGATGGAAAATGTCTACAAAAATCAAAACAAAAAAAAACTGAAGCGTTACTCACGGACGGTGTGGTTGGCCTGTAGCGGGTGCTTGCTTTCCACGCCGTAGCTGACGGTGTTCACCTGTATCGTGTACCGCTCGCCGGCCGTCATGTCGTACAGATCCACCTCGTTGTCGGTCGCGTTCACCATCTCTTTCTTCCATTCTACTCCGGTTGTCGTATGTCTGGAAACATCACAAAACAGTTGTATTAAGCAGTAACTTCCTTAGTAACAGGTGTAAAGATCAGGTAAAAGGAAGGGGATTATCAGGGGAATGAGGGGATTATAAGGGGATAAGGAAGGGGATTATCAGGGGAAGTTATCTTACCTGGTAAAGATGAGCACAGGAGAAGAACAGAACATAACCAAAAGAACACACACAAATTCTTGATGTTTCGTCCCTCTTGGACTTCATCAGAAGAAAGATAATGAGAAAGTTAATATAGGACTTAACTTTAGTCCCGTGACAGAACTTTCTCATTCTCTCTCTTCTGATGAAATTGAAAAGGGATGAAATCTCAAGAATTGTGTTCTTTTGGTTTTGTTCTGTGTTCCACCTGTTTTCATCTTTTCCAGGTAAGCTAGCTGTCTATTACCTCCTTTTTTAACTGATATTTACAGCCAGCGCTTATCAAAATGAACCTTATTGACAGGTGTACAATGTAATGGTTCTTTTATTTCCAGTTGTTTATTCAAAGAAATTACTCTAAGTCCTCTTTAGAGATTTCTTATGAGCTTGCTAAATAATCAAACTACAAAGTAGACCTAGTTAACAAATACCTAATTATTATTAGTTATTCAAATCATGATTACACTGCATTGTCCGAAAAATACTTTGATAGATATTTTTAAACATGAAATTATTCCTCTATTTAAGAACAATATTATCAAATTGTCAAGAATGAAATTATGATGTACTTACTTTATGACAAAATTTGAAAACACCGATCCTACAGGTCCCTTCCACTTTACAATGACAGAATTGCTGGTCTTCTTTTCTATTGTGAGATTCTTTGGTGGTAGAGGATCTGAAAATCAAAACATAATGCAAATTAAGTCAAAGTGATCTAGACAATATATTCCACAATAAATAAATTAAAATATGCAAAGAAACATAACACAGGTATTTCAATCAAAGATACAAAATTCCACTTCTTTACAGACGCTAGTATAGGCAAAAAATATTTACAAAAATTATATGCCTACTTATCCCCTCAAATTCACTCCATATATCTTAAAGGCCTGGGCTTGGAAAGTCTCGTGGTAAATTCAGCACTGCATCAGGTCAAAAAAGTCCAAGAACTTTGGTACTATCTTAGGTATGATGTTTGCTTGAGGAAAACCAAAAAAACTCTGAATACATTTAATACAATGATGACCCACCTTCGTTGCAGACGTTCTTGATTTCAAATTGTGTTATTGAACATGAAACAGCTGTAGTCGCATAACTACAAATCGAATCTTTCGACGGATACAGGTATTTTAAACCTTCTTTACTGTATAAATCGGTGATTCAGAGGCTACCAAAAATGAAAGATTCTTTGTCTATCGTCCATCGACTCACAAACAGCCTAGAAGTAATCGTGGGGCTCGCTGTGCAGGTTGTGGCTGATGGGTTGTGACTGTCTCTATATCGTAAGACAGTGAGGAGCAGTCAGCTGTAGGAAGTAGGAAAGTAGGAAGTAGTAGTGGGTGTCTACTCACAGACGGCCTGGAAGTAGTCGTGGGGCTCGCTGAGCAGGTTGTGGCTGATGGGTTGTGACTGTCTCTATATCGTAAGACAGTTAGGAGCAGTCAGCAGTAGGAAGTAGGAAAGTAGGAAGTAGTAGTGGATGTCTACTCACAGACGGCCTGGAAGTAGTCGTGGGGCTCACTGAGCAGGTTGTGGCTGATGGGTTGTGACTGTCTCTATATCGTAAGACAGTGAGGAGCAGTCAGCAGTAGGGAGATGGAAAGTAGGGGATGTCTACTCACAGACGGCCTGGAAGTAGTCGTGGGGCTCGCTGAGCAGGTTGTGGCTGATGGCGAACACCTGCAGCTGGTACCCGGAGCCGGGGAACAGTCCGTCCTGCGACAGCTTGTACTCGGTCGTCACCCGCTGTATCACCGCGTTCCCTACAGGTGACAGTGTCCATTAAACTCTGAGGTGTCCACCACATCAAATGCAGTAAAAACGAGGACTTTTGACCTCACTTTGAGCCCCAACATGATTTTGGAGGACCTGGCGACATTTCTTTGCGTGGGGTTTTTTATGAAATATATCGTAGTGATTCAATAAAAACAATAATCTTAAGCAACTGATCTATAATCTGATTTACCAATGATTATCTCTCAAGTGTTCTCAAAAACTAGTAAAGTGAACGTCGTCTAATGGCACCAATTCCATAGCTGTACATTTGTTACATCCCAAAAGGCAAATAAAAATACAAGACATTTAAAAATTTACAATTTTTTGGAAAAATTTTAGGTCTGTCAGCTCAAAAAGCAGATGTTTGGAGGACTTTTTTCTCAAAAGGAGGACTTTTGGAGGACTTGGAGGATTTACAAGACCGGTAGAAATCCTGAACTCAAGCCTCACTGGGTATTTAAGGTACTGACCAGGCAAGATTTTGGCCGTTATTAACTGGACGAAATTTTATTAGTGGGAGACATGGGATAAATCATAACTTGTTGCCAATATTCACTTGACCAGACTTGGAAATTGTCGCATTGAGAGCTGGATGACTTTCTTGACAGGTTATTGTGATCACTATGAAAACTAAATGCCCAAACCACAAGTTTTAAAAAGATTGTTGATTGTAAAATTATTGACACCTGTGTTTTCAAGGCATCTCATAAAAATTACTTTAAATTTGAATATTTAAATTAAAATTCATGAAAGGGGCACAATAAAAACTTAACTACAATTTCAAGGCACATTCATTTCAGGTTACATTCAATATCAACAGTAAAAAATTTTGAATACTTTCACACTCATATGAGACCTACTTATTGCTGTTATTAATGTTATTATAAGCTGGGTCTTCCTAGTATTTCAAATAGAGTAAACAATTTTTTTAAAGAAAAATTAGTTTTCCTACAGTTACCTAACAATGTACATGTTCTCTCACTGATTTGAGAAAGCAAAGTGGCCAATTCGCTCATAAGTGAGACAATGTTAACATTGTCTCACGCTAATTACTTTGGCTCACTCCAGATTTTCAACGTGAAGGCACGAAATAGTGAGCGCGTAACATGCAGACAAGGTCGTATGCGCGCAAAATACGTTGGCAGCACTGGCTGTAAATGAGCTGGTCAGCTGTTGTACTGTTGTATTTGTCACAACACTTCCGGTCACGGCAGAAGCCACCATTTCATTGATTTGCCATTTGCAAACATTGAAGGTGGTTTTGCTGTCGCAAAATGGACGTTAGTGTTATTTATCTTTCTATAAGTAATTCTTTGGTTAACAATTCTTTCAGGGTGTTTGTGTTCATTTTCAAGGATATTATTTTTTGTTTATAATTTTGTTTCTGATTTATTAATGCTACTTTCACATTAAATGTCATATTAAAAGTTCACTTTAGTGTAAAAATATGTTACGTTTCTTTACCAATTTATTTGTTTTATGGTAACTGTAGGAAAAATATAATGTGCAACTCGAGTGCAAAGTGCAATTGCCTCACTCGAGAAACATTCCTCACTCGCCTACGGCTCGTGAGTAAGGATTTCTCTAGAGTGAGGCAATTGCTCACTTTGCTCACTAGTTGCACAAATAACTATTACTCTCAACGATATGTTGTACAGAAGCAATAATGTTTCTGGATCAATTGAAGGGGTCCCCCGTAAAATGTTGTAAGCGACAAAATTTCAAAATCGGAGATATTCAGTGAAAAAAGTTCTCCAGGACATGAGCTACACCATGGTATATTTTGTTTTGAAGATATTTGAGTTGGTAGCCCTGATTTCGTCTGTCAAAGTTGGCGTGCGACTGCACAGACTTTCTGGGGAATAACGTTCTATTCGCCGAAAGATGGAATCCCCGCCGGTCGTTGCGCTGTCACCCAAGGACCAAAATCGCGTAAATAAAAATAAAAGACGTGAAGTAAATATTGGAATGTGGAAGGATAAGACCAGGATTGAATATAGAAAAGTTGGATTACCCTATATTTAAAAAAATAAGAAGCCAAGGCCTGGAAATTGCCCCCAAAAGAGGTGGGTAGAATAACGTTTTAAGCACCACATGTGGATATCTTTTAGCAAAATGATGTATCACGTTTTATTAACAACATTACGTTTTTGTACTTTTACATCAATAAAATTGTTTTATATTCAGTTTTATTTTTATTTCTGTTGGTATTCCTACTCTCCCTCATGTTTTCTTCCAAAGTAGAAGAGCAGTCCGTCAGAAAACGTTCCAAGCGCCAATCATTTAGAATGTTATAACCCCTAAAAAAACATGTTAAATGTATTAAAATGCTTGATGGCAAGTACAAATTCAATATAATGCTACATTACGATGTTATAAATAGGGTGTTAAAAGACTATACATGATAATAAGTTCTAACCTTAAAAAAAACGTAAATTTTAGAATTCAACTTTCAACCCTTGATTACTCAAAACTAGGTTTTTGTTGTTTAGAACGTTTTATGGGGGACCTCTTCAATTGATAATTTAAGTCCATGTAATCTTACTTTACCACCGTTTAAGTAAATAATCCCACAAAATTTCACCGCATTATCCTCTTCACTTGTCAATAATTAAAAATATATTACAGTGCAAAAGTAAGATATAACTTAGGCTTACCTCTTGTAAAATTTAATTCTTCCTCCAAGTTGTTGACAAAGAGATAGCTGGAATGAGCTCCTTCTGTGTAATCCTTGGGATGCTTTCCTCCCAGAATCAGCAATCCTGGTAAAAGAATAAAAATTAATTAGGAATATTGTTAAAATACTGATTAAAATCTGCATAAAATCTTTGTTTCTGCAATCGAGATGGATTTAATATCGAGACATTCCCTTTCCAATCAACACTAGTTCATCAAGTAAGACAACGGAACAACCAAGATGCTCAATACAACAATTCTTAGAATGGAACACAATATTTTTAGGAGGGCTTTCTTAACTGCCTTTGTCACTTAAATCTGAAGATGATCTTTCATCTACGTAAAAGATTTAACTTGACTTTATATTATACTTACCGGTATCATTTCTCTGGATGACCACCTCGAATTTCTCCTGCCTCGAATTGACATCAGACTTCCAAGATATGTTCAGGCCAAACTCCACCGGCCGGAGGTCTTCGATGATTGGTGAAGATGGTCCTGAACAAATGCAAAGATAATGAGAATGATTAAGTATTTAAAATTACAAATAAAAAGTAGTCTGACAATTCAAATCTGAGGAATCATTCAGCAATTTTCAATATAATTCTGAACGTGGGCAAAGCCATGGGTAACATCTAGTAATAAATAAATTATTAAGATTAGGTAAAACACTGCCTCAAAAAATAAAAGACGATAACAGAGAAGACACTGGCAAACGTTAAGACTTAAGCTAGAAGTTTCCTATGAAGGTCTAGAATAGGGACACGACTAAAGCAAAAAACTAAATTGAGGATAAACTTAGTTCGGAAAGACACGATATCTTTCTATTTCAATAGCATGTCAGAGCTTCTTTATTTTGTTGTTGTTTAGCTATCAGCTTTTCTCTCGATTTTCTTCTGGTGGCTTGGTACACAGTGGTCATCAGTGTTACTCACAGGGCTGCCTAGTATACTGTGATCAACGCTACTCACTGTTGGCCTGGTTCATTGTGATCATCAGTGTTACTCACAGGCTGCCTAGTATACTGTGATGAATGTTACTCACAGTGGCCTGATAGACTGTGATGTTAATGCTGCAATCCGGGTACACTGTGATCACTTTTGTTACTCAATGGTGGCCTGGTACACTGTGATCATTTTTGTTACTCACTGGTGGCCTGAGAGACTGTGATGTTAATGCTTCAATCCGGGTACACTGTGATCTCTTTTGTTACTCAATGGTGGCCTGGTACAATGTGATCATTTTTGTTACTCACTGGTGGCCTGGTACAATGTGATCATTTTTGTTACTCACTGGTGGCCTGGTACACTGTGATAATTTTTGTTACTCACTGGTGGCCTGGTACACTGTGATCATCTTTTTAACACATCTCGCGCGAGTGACGGGCGCGCCCGTCATACGCAGTTGGCTCACCAGGCGTTTGGCGGGCGCGCCCGTCATGTTGGCATAGCAACAACCTTCGTTCAGTGTGAGCTTAGCCGCGGTGGCGGACGATTGTGTTTGTTTCCCGCGCTTTTAGGGAAGTCTTCCACAGTTTTTGGCGCGCTTAGTTTTCGCTTCGGCCATTTCATTTTTTCGGGTGTGTAGTATATAGTATACAGGGTGTCCCGAAATTATGGTAAAATATTTTAGTATATGATAGTACAGGTAAAAATAAGAAAAAAAGTTCATATAAACATAGGTCCAAAAGTGCTTCGTTTTCCGTCTGTGTGTCTGTTTGTGATTTTTACATATTTAATCATATCTCATGAACCTCTTAACGTACAAACTTCAAACTTGGTACATGGATGAATACTATTAAGACCTATTTTTGTATGTAGTATCAAATTTCTACTCTGTACCATTTCAAAATGGCGACTGTGTTTTGTTTTCAAAGCTAAATATCTTAAAAACCGTAAATTTTAGAAAAATTATACAAGAGACAAAAAAGTTGTGAAATTTAATCCAATTAACGCTGATATTAAGATTATGATGATCGGATTACTAATAACGGAGAAATATTAACTTTTCTGAATAAAAACATGGTCCTTTAGAACAAACTGTCAGAAATTTCCATGTTTTTATTTGGAAAAATTAAAATTTCTCCGTTATTCGTGATCCGATCATCATAATTTTAATATCAGCGTTAATTGGATTAAATTTCACAGCTTTTGTGTCTCTTGTATAATTTTTCTAAAATTTACGGTTTTTAATATATTTAGCTTTGAAAACAAAAAACAGTCGCCATTTTGAAATGGTACAAAGTAGAAATTTGATACTACATACAAAAATAGGTCTTAATAGTGGTCATCCATGTACCAAGTTTGAAGTTTGTACGTTAAGAGGTTCATGAGATATGATTAAATATGTAAAAATCACAAACAGACACACAGACGGAAAACGAAGCACTTTTGGACCTATGTTTATATGAACTTTTTTTCTTATTTTTACCTGTACTTTCATATACTAAAATATTTTACCATAATTTCGGGACACCCTGTATAGTATATACTAATTATATATATATATATAGTATATAATGTATATAGTAGTGTGTAAAGTAATATTATTTTTTAGTTATAGACTTTGTTATTTTCAAACAAAATATCTCTTTTTACATGTTTTCCTAAATTGTTGTAAACATTTTGTGTCTGAACTAAAACACTTGATACAATGGTTTAGAAAGGGGTTGTAAATATATTTTTTCTCAAAATTATGATTATATACAAATTGTCGACTACAGAATTTGAATATATTGTGTTACTGTGGCCTTCTGGGACTATTTTTGTGATGTGCTGACGGCAAGGACGGGCGCCAGGAGCGGATGACGGGCATGCCCGTCACGGAAATGACGTCACGTAACTCAACCAAAATGGACCCTGGACAACTGGAAATACCATTTGGGATATCCTGACATCATTTCTGAGTAATTAATCACAAAATATTTTTAAGCTTCTCAGATCCGCAATTATGATAATTATCAGCACTGAATTGTTAACTGATCATGGCCAGGTACATTGTGAGCATCTTTGTTACTCACTGGTGGCCAGGTACACTGTGATCAACTTTGTTACTCACTGGTGGCCAGGTACACTGTGATCAACTTTGTTACTCACTGGTGGCCAGGTACACTGTGGTCATCAATGTTACTCACTGGTGGCCTGGTTCACTGTGTTCACCACGGAAAATGATACCGAGTATGTCGCAAGATTGGTACTCAGGAGGGAAAGAGTAAGAAATGAAAAAATGAATGTATGAATGAATGTGATCATCAGTGTTACTCACTGGTGGCCAGGATCACTGTGATCATTTTTGTCACTCACTTGTGGCCTGGTACCCTGTGATCATTTTTTTAACTCACCGGTGGCCTGGTACACTGTGATAATTTTTGTTACTCACTGGTGGCCTGGTACTCTGTGATCATCTTTTTTACTCACAAGTGGCCTGGTATTCTGTGATCATCTTTGTTACTCACTAGTGGCCTGGTGCACTGTAGTCATCAATGTTACTCACTGGTGGCCTGGTACACTGTGATCATCTTTGTTACTTACTGGTGGCCTGGCACACTGTGATCATCAATGTTACTTACTGGTGGCCTGGTAGTGTGCAGCAATGTTACTCACTGGTGGCCTGGTAAACTGTGGTCACCAATGTAACTCCACTGGTGGCCAGGTACACTGTAATCATTTTTGTTACCCACTGCTCGCCTGGTACACTGTAGTTATCAATGTTACTCACTGGTGGCCTGGTAGACGGTGCTCTCGTTGCTCTCCATGCCGTTACTCACGGCCTGCACTGTGATGGAGTAGTTGCGTCCCGGAAGCAGTGTGTCCAGTGTGTACTGAGTGTTGGTCGTCGTCTGCGAGTTGCTGTCCCCGTTCAGTATCTCCACCTCCGAGTAGCTCACCTTAACAACGAAGAACAGTGATAATATTTTTGTGCAACGGATGAAAAGGGACTCTTATAATTCTGTTTTAGCGGGCAGGTTCCCGCTTCGCTAGGAAAAAGCAAAAAAAATTGTATATAAAAACAAATGCATCCGCTTTTCAGCAGTTTTTCTTTAAATTTCTGCCGTTAGGAAATATTTGATCAAAAAACTTTAATTTTTCCTGGTATTTCCTCTTCGAGACCTTGTGTTCAAATATGGGGTTGGTGGGTGTCAGACTTATGGTTTTCTCAAAAGTTATAGTTAGTCTGGGCTTTATATATAGATAAAAGTATATCCATTGTTTCATATCAAAACAATTGAATGCAGCATTGATACTATCACTATAAAGAACAAGAGCAAATATTGCTAAGCAGGCTTACGACAAACTGTAGCAAATTTAAAAATCATCTACTGGAAATTGTAAGTTACGACTCTGGTCGATCAAATGACAGAGAAACTTTATATTAATTAACTCTGGCAATAAATACCACCGAGTCTATAGGTTTCCACATAAAACATAAAAAAATTGTAGAACCACTTTAGTTATAAACTACAGGATAACACATTTATTATACCTTAAATTTATTATACAACTCCTCCTGTAAGCAAGAGTTGACAGAATACTGAATAACACACTTGTTCCACCTTACCTTATACTCCTCCTGGAAGCTGGAGTTGTCGGGTTGCCATGACAGCACGACGGCTCCGGTGGCGTCGTTGGCGACCGCTCTCAGGTTGACCACCGGCAGCGGCTCTGGAAAGGTGCAATTGTATTAAAAGTTGCACAAATAAAAATAAAATAATTAATGTAATTTTAGGAAAAAGTTCCATTTACGATTGCCACAGAACTCTAGGGGCATTACTTCCTGACTTTTATTGACATTTTTCCTCATTTTTGTTACAGTGATATTTTTAAAAACTGTAACTGCTTTATGTTCATCAGGTGATTTCGCTGCTCCGATTACATTGGTAGTTAATTTGAGCAATCTCAATTAGGACATCAAAACCAGATTTAGCCAGTTTGAAATTAGATAAAAATTAAATGAGTGGCAAAACAGCCAAACAAACCCAAAACCCAAAAATTCAATTCAATTCAATTCAAAAATGCTTTATTCATATTTTGTACACTGTACATAGAATGGTGCCAATTTTAGAATAATTACATTCAATTCACAAAGTAAACAAATATAGTGCATTCGACATTGTAAATTACAAAAACTTTTTCACAGTAATGAAATATAAATTAAAATAAACATTTTTCAACTCTGCGCCAGGAACTCAGAAAAAGAGTAAAGGGACAAGCTTATTAAATATTTTTTTAAATTTGGTCTTAAAACTGTTTATTTCCTGCTAAGACTTAATAGGTATTGGCATCATATTATAATATTCCGAGCCTGTATATTTAGCTTTCTTGCAAAAAAAAATTCAAGTCTATCAAATAAAAAACCATCCAATAAAGTCCATGAATTTATACAAATTGTGTTACCAATCTGTACTCATGCTTCATCTTTGGTGGTGATAGGGGCATCATCGCTCTTGGGAAAAATTGAATATAAATTGCAAGAACTTGATCAGTTGAAAGTTGAAATATACTTTCTATATATTTTACAGTAATTTTGCAAACAAAATCAAAACTACAATAATACACAGATCCTAAATACCCCGTTGCAGCAGACCTGCATACTCAGCGAATTTCAAGTGCAAAACAACATATTTCAATCCAAGATAGCGAGATTCGACATGTTTTAGTAAGCTCCATAAGAATAACATGGGGAATGAGAAAGCAGGTTTGCTGCTACGGGTATATTAAAAATTGGTGATTTTAATTCAATATTTAGTAGATGTGAACTAGAAGAAGCCATTTACCATGTTTTATCAAGATATGTTGAGGAATAAGCGAGATCTAGAATTTTACTTACTTCCCATAAGGTTAACATTGGGACAACGTACTGTGTTTACCACTTTCAATATCTCGGTAACCAATGGACACAGAGCAGTGATTCAAAATACTAAATTGTTTGTTTTTTGGAGCAGAATTCAATGGTGCTATCAAAAATTGGGTTATTTTAATTTTTCTATGTAAAAAATTTTAAAAAACCCATTTTTGGGGGGTTTACCCCCTTTAACCCCCCTTCCGGTAGCCCAATCGGGCAGGTTTACGAACTCATCCAAATAATTACTACTTTACATGTCTGTGCCAAATATCATTGATATCGGACAATTTTTACGCGAGTTATCATGCGTCACTTATCGAGACACTCACTGACGGTGACGTTGACGGCGGCCGGCCAGCTGGTGACCTTGCCGCTGACAGTCTTGATGAGCACGTGGTACGTGCGGCCCGGCTCCAGGTTCTCCTTGAACTCCCACTCGGTCGGCTCGTCTCTGTTCCGCATGATCGGCGCCATCGAGCCCTGCCGCCGCACGTTGATCACCACCTGGTACTTGTCGAACTCGCTGCAACAACGGTGATACGAATACGGTGACATACGGTGACTGCATACGGTGACACGAATATTACAGTCACAGGCAGTTCTCAAGAAGAAATTGAACTTAAATCTTTTTTGAATCTTTTGTCAGTTAAAGAATTCCTAAATAACCAAAATCTCCTAATAAATTCTCAAAAATCAAATTTTTTATCATTTTGTACAAAACAAACAAGATTTAAATTAGAACCGAATGTTTACCTCGATGATTCAAATTTAAACAAATTGGAGTACACCAAATTTCTTGGACTATTATTGGATCAGCATTTAACCTGGGATAATCATGTTGATCATGTGATAAGTAAAATGTCATCTGGTCTATATGCGTTGCGACAAATGTCAAAGATTTGTAGTATTAAAACTTTAAAAACTATATATTTTGCCTTAATAAATTCACATATGTCTTATGGCATAGCAATTTATGGCGGTACCAGTAAAAAGAACTTGGACAGGATTCTTCGTCAGCAAAAAAAAAAGCACTAAGGATTATTTTCAACCTCAAAAATCGACAAACAGTAAAGCCATACTTTTCAAAACTAGGTATTATGACCATATATAGCTTATACATATTTGAAACCATACTACATGTAAAAAAATCAAACTATCGAACCGGTAATCCAAATCTACATAGTTATAATTTAAGAAACAATAGATATGTTGAACAGCACAAATTAGAATTCTATGAGAAAAAAACTAGTTTCACTGGCACTAAGTTTTTATTTGGTTTACCCGAAAATATTTTCCGTGAGAATAATTTTGATGTTTTTAGGAAACTTTTAAAAGAGTATTTGTTGACATTGTCCCTGTATTCATTTGATAATTTTTGGAATGCAAGAAGAAATTAAGGTAACTATTTGATACCTTAACATTAAAAAATGTACAAAAGAAACAATAAATTGGAAGGAAAATGTAATTAATTAAAATTGTATGTATCTAATTTGGAGATATTTTAGTGTTATTACGCTGGATATGTTCTTCTCTTGACACTATTCGATGTATCTTTGTATATATTGTAAATGAATAAAGATGATTTGATTTGATTTGATAATACAGTAGACGCCCTCTAGTTCGGCCACCTCAGGACCGGACCACCGGCCGGACTACAAAAAGGCCGATCTATCCGGATGTACAATCGAAATATAAAATAACCCTATTTAATTCGTTACCTATGCTTAAAAATAAACAAAACATGTTTTCAGTGCTTAATTGCCACAGAAAATATTTTGACATCTCTAGGTTGAACTGTCATATTGCGTCACTCGTGGATAGGTACGTTTTTACTGATACTGTACTGAGGATATAAAGTGAACAGAAAAACTCAGTAGGTACTGTAAAAACACACGAGAAATGTATTTGAATTTTAACGTATTACTTGAATCATAACCTATAAAAATTCAAAGAAATCTGTTATTTCATTTGTTTTGCAAATGAAATCCCAGATCAAATCTAACTGTACAGTCCTTATATTGAAATAATAACAACAATGTTTGTTGGTTGAGGTCAAGTGTGACCATCAATTACAAGCTTGCCCGTAAACTAAACTGACACAAATAGTTTAAGGCCTACAGTTCTTCTATGGCCAGAAACTAAACATTCAGGATAGTCCTGTCGAAGGTCCTTCCCCTGCGGTGCGGCAAATGACAAATATGAGTCACCCTCCTAGGACCGGCCGGACCATCCGGCGGCCAATCCAACCGAAGCCACAATAGAGGGCGTCTACTGTAGCATCAAATGCAACTAATATATTATAAGCCCTATAAAAAATTAGAAAACTTCTTGATTAGCATGATACATGTTGTTGTGGCATGTTCACTGAATGTAAATAAAAAAGTCTTACAACACTTGAAATGTTCTAAGTACAATAAGACGTTTTTTATTTACATCCAACAAAAATTAGGTACATGGTTAAGAAAATCAAGCTTCTAAGAATCTATATTGAATAAAAAAAATGCTGAGTTAGTGAAGGAATGCCCAAACCTCTCACACTGGGCATTCGCTGCATGAAACTTTTCACAACAGATACAAGTTATATAATTAATTAATCCCTTGTTAACATGAAGGTAAAATGTTAATGATAACAAGGTATTTAATTTCCATCCATAAGAATGACAGATATGGATCAATTTCTTATTGATAACGTGGGTATTGATTTTCCCAAAAATATAAAATGGCTTTAAGTAATGATACCAATTATTAATGATGAAAAAAATTCTAAAATCTTCCAAAAATAAATGAATAACCCAAGGTCAACAATAAGTATTCAACTAAGAAACTTGTAAATGCCATGCATTAGAAAAAATTTGATCAAAAAATTATATAATTAATTTCAAACTGACAGAAAATTGAAGATGGTCACATTGCACTACAGAAAATCTAGAAAATAAGGTCAACTTGTTTATTATACAAAACATATTTTCCTCCAAAAAAATATATCAAATCTTGTCCACCATTTCATAGAGACCAGCACAGTAAAACCAATCAAAAAAATAATCACAAGAAATATATTCAAAAACATCCATCATGTCACACCCCAAGCATAAAACATAAATTGCGCTTTTGTTTTAGTGCATATGAATGACACGTTTTATACTGATATCAGTAACAACATATAACATACGCGGTCTCATTTTGGAGAGGCAACCGGTCTAGGCAGAACCACAACGTAAACATCTGTACACAAACAGGAGTAAAGTCCACGGTGGAAGGTGATGCTGTCGGAAACATCTTCACTCTGTCACTAGTCACACGGTTGTGTGGGCATGACCTCGCATTCATTCAATCACTGATCTACTCGAGAATATTGGTGCTCATTTAAAAGCCCACCTTAGTGTCAACTGTTAATGTACTGATGCGTAGAAACAAATAATCTGTCTGAATCGGACAGTCCTATGATTAGATAAATTAGATTTGATTATATAAGATGCTGACCACAAGTATGGGGTGTTTTTAGGCATATAATGCAGTAGGGGTGAGCGAGTAGTGGATTTTGAATTAGAGTCGAGTCTGGTCGAGTATTGAGCCAACTACTCCAGTATTGAGTCGAGTTGAGTAATTGTTGTTGGAAAGTAATGTAAAGTTCATTTTTTTAAAGTAATTAGGTCTTAGAATTACAATTAATTCAAACCAATTGCTTTATCTTAACCAATGAACTCCACAATTTTCTCCTCATTTTTACAATCAAATGAAGCAAAAATGAAGGCTGTGTATTATTCAACATATAAACTATAAATACAAATTTAAGGTGTAAAATGCAAGGTCAGAGCTAAATATAGCTATAAGTTTTCAATTTCTGAATTCTGAGAGATGGCATTTCTAGATAACTGTTGAAATCCATTCTTTAATTGAGTTAAAGAAATACTGTTGAGGTTACTGTTACAAAAAACTCATGGACGGCTGTGAAAAACGATAGCGCGTATCTATCAATCGCGGATAAATGGCAGATGTAGCTTTTCGAAACTCGCGATCTGCCGTGAAATACGATCGCGCGTATTTGCCGATCACCGATGTCGGCAAATGTAGCTTTAATCGCGGTCCGCCACAAAAACAACCGCGTGTATTTTCCGTTTGTAAATAAACAAAATGCAACTTAGCGAAACAAGCGATCAGCCGTAAAAAAATGGTTGCGCTTATTTGCCCGCCACAAATGAACAGAAAATGCTGCTTATCTGTGAAACTAGCGAGCGCCCGCAATAGAGAATCTGTTGGTTGAGGATAAACGGCAATTGTAGCTTTGAGTAACTCGCGACTTTGCGTATCCGCTGTAAACTTTGATCGTGCACACGTAAATCGCACGTAATTTTGATCGCACGTAAACGGCGGGAGTAACTAACTACTCGACTCGTTTTTTTTCGGTAGTAGGAGCTACCCGACTCGTGCTCGAGTAGTTGGAAAATTTCGGGTAATTTCTCAACCTTCGGGTACTCGCCCACCCTTATAATGCAGTAAAGATGAGTTGATAACATAAATGTATGGTTTTAATTTTTAATTATATGTATATTGTATTAATAATATGGTAATATAATTTTATTCAGAATCATTGATTAAAAACCCAATAGTGCTACACTGGATAACTTGATGATGTTGCTTGATGTGTCTGGTACCTAAGTGGTATTTGATAAATGAATAATTAGTGTCCTTATAATTTTTGTAAATTTAATTAAATTTTACATCTTTTTTGTCTCAACTCAATTTTATATAACCCTACAATAAACAGTATTGAAAAAAAGGACTCGTAGTGCTTAACAGCTTTAAGTTTTTGTTAATTCTGCGGTTAAACATTGTTTTGCAGGGTGTTTTTTTAAAACGCAGCCGAAAACTTTGTTTTATCAGTGTAGAATTATCACCCCCAGGATCCCCGGATTTGACTCCACTATATCATTTTCCTTGTGTTTACATAAAAAATAAGGCCTACGAAAACAATTCACAGGATATTCAGCACCTCAAAACAAACATAACAAATCTAATGCAAGAAATTCAAAGAAGTACCTTGCAACACATGTTCAGAAATTTGATGCAGAGAGCACAACTTTACACAAACGCCAATGGTAGATTTTTGAACACATAATGTAAACTAAATGTGACCAAACTTAAAAGATAGGTTGTATAAAATGAAAAATCAACCAAACCATTCTTGTTTCACATTTATATTTGCATTATTCAATCTTAAAAATAGGTTGCATTAAAAAAAAACATCCTGTATAATCAGCTGTTCCTTGACATTTCTATACCTGTTGCCGCTGGGAGGCTCCCAATGGACCTTGAAGCTGTGAGACGTGATGGAGTTCTTGTCACAGACCAGTGACAGTGGCCGCAGGGGGATGGTGCGGTACTGGGCAGTGGTGGGGGTCGACGTCTCGTCTTCACTGACTGTTTGGACTGAAATGTTGTATGCTCGACCTGCACAAAGAGGATTTAACTGTGAAATTGTTTGTGATAATACACTTAGTTTGTGGGCATTAAGTGTAAGCCATATTTTCAAAATGAAATTACACTCATTTTAGAAGAGGAATATAATTTCTGTCAGGGAAATTTCTTATAGAAATTATTATTAGTTTGTCAGAAAGTCTTAGTTATACAGGTTAAATTATAAATCCTCCAAGAAATCAGGAATTTTAATTCAGTTGTTAGGTATGGTCCTCAACCTAAAACAGAATAATGCTGGTATATTGGTCAGATCAGTCACAAACTAGGCCTTTTTTACTGGTTTAAATCTCTAACTATGGAAATAGGTTACGTTGCCAGTGTTGCACAACCACAAATCCTACAAAGCCTGTACAGACCATTCCCGTACTGTCCCAGTTAAAATGTATTTATTTCAGTTAGGGGTGTGCGAGTACTCGAGAATCGAGCTTTTTTCGAGCCGAGTATACACTACTCGGCTCGACTCGAATTATTGCAAATTACTCGAAAGTTCGAGTCGAGTAGTTACTCCCGCCGTTTACCCGAAATCGGTACGTGCGAAAGAATATTACGGCCATTTTTCACAATGTTAATCCATCTTTGACGAATATAACTGAAACCTCGTTTGTTATAAACTTGAAGTAAAAAGTTCTTTTTAGTTATTAAAGACACATCAATTTGGATATCACTCTTATCTTTTCTAGTTTGAGGTTAGTTATTAATAAATCTTGTAAAAAAATTATTTTTGTTATATTTTAGAAACCATTCCAAATAAATAAAAACTTAGTTTTTTGTTGACAGTTACATCAATAAAAATGTACCTGTGTGAATAACTCAAAGGAAATTCTTTGTTTGAAATTCATTGTTGGTGATGGTGATTTTATATTTTGATTAGGATTTTTGCGGACATTTGCCATCACTGATTAGTAAAAAACAAATTTCACGACGTTTCGGGATCTGGAATCTGATCCCGTCTTCAGGAAGAAAATTTCTTCCACCTGAAGACGGGATCAGATTCCAGATCCCGAAACGTCGTGAAACTTGTTTTTTACTGATCAGTAAAACACTGATCAAACTGATGGCAAATGTCCGCAAAAATCCTAATCAAAGGAAATATTTTAATCATGAATTGAGTCATGTAATTGGTCACGGCTTATAATTAGAGTTTTCCAAACCCCAGGTAAGCATTAAACAAAATTTAGGCTTGAAAAATATATCAAATAAAGAGTTATTGTAAGTTTAAGTAAAAGGTTTTCTTTCTTTTGTTTTGGTATCATTTATTTGCATATCTGCTCTTAGTTCAATAACTATTTTAAGTTTAATTAGCCTACCTCGAAATTGTAATTTGTATTTGAGTAATGGTAATAATTTTTTACCATTATGTAGAAACATGATGACTATTATATTATAAACTTAAAAAAAAAACTCGACTCGAAAAAAGCTCGAAACTCGCGGGTATTTTTCAAAACTCGGCTCGGCTCGACTCGACTTCAAAAATCACTACTCGCATAACCCTAATTTCAGTGTTATGTTTTTGATCAACTCGGGCATTATTGTAAAATCTGACTTAATATCTCTTTCCATCTTTTTGTGTGTATTCATGGAAACTAGTTGTCACGTCTAAAAACTACATCTTGATGTCATGGAAACTCGTCATGTCTATTAACTAGGTGTTGATGTCATGGAAACTTTTCATATCTAGAAACTAAATTTCGGTGTCATAAAAAGTAGTTGAAATGTCTAGAAACTATATGTTGGAGTCATGGAAACTCGTTGTCATGTCTAGAAACTACGTGTCAATGTCATAGAAACATATTGCCATGCTAGAAACAAGATATTAGTGTCATGGAAATGGAAACTAGTTATCAGGTATAGAAACTATATTTCGGTGTCATTGAAACTAGTTGCCATGTCTATAAACTACGCATTGGAGTCATGGAAACTCGTTGTCATGTCTAGAAACTATGTGTTGGAGTCACGGAAACTCATTTTTATGTCTAGAAACTAAATTTCAGTGTCATGGAAACTAGTTGCCATATCTAGAAAATAGTTGACAGTGTCATGGGAACTCGTTGTTATGTCTAGAAACTAGGTGTCGGTGTCACGGAATATCGTTGTAATGTCTAGAAACTAGCTATCAAGAGTAGGCAGTAGGCACTAGTGTCATGGAAATGGCAGGTGTCATGTCTCACAGTCACTCACCAGGCGTGAGGTTCTTGAACGCTGCCTGTGCCGGGCCGGGCGGCTCACCCTCCTTCTCCACATACAGCACACTCTCCTGGGCGTCGGGCGGATCTATCGACACCTTGTAGTGCGTGTAGATGCTGGCGGGATAGGACGGCTGCCACAGGACCAGAAGTGTCGTCTCGTTGCGGAACCACACGATGAACTTGCCCGGAGTGTTGGGCTCTGTGACAGAATACAGAAGTTAGTACAGCAGCTCTCCTGGATCGAGCGGGTCTATCGACACCTTGTAGTGCATAAAGTTAGTTCGCCACAGTAAAGCTAGATGTCTGCCAGAAACACATATTGGCAAATTACTAAAACACTGCACTAGTCCAGTGATCGGGCCACCAGGCGGCTCAACCTACCTATGCCCACCTGATCAGACCGATGTGGCAGTTAATTAGAAAAAAATGTTTTACACTTGACTCTCGCTAATTGGAAATATCTCTGAAATAAGATTTTTTATCCAGCTATGTATAGTTCAACTTAGGCATAGTTCAACTTATAGAAGTAATTCTTGGTTAATTTCAGCTTGCAGAGGTAATTTGAGCTTAATTCAATATAAACCTAACGGTGGGGTTTCGACTTAGAGGTCCATTGAGTAAACCTTGAGATACAGAGGAAAACTTCACCTTATACATGAAGTGATTAAGTTAAATTTGAGTTATCTACCAAACTAAGACTTAAGAGGTAATATTTTAGTTGTTTTGATTTAAAAAGGTGAATTATTACCGTCAAATTATTTTGATTTACGCAAGGTTTTTATTTAAACTCAGACAGGTTTTTTCCTAGGGAAATCAAAAATAATTTGAGTTATCGAGGATTTCCAGTTATTGGGGTTTTAAGTTATTGAGAGTCAACTATAGTAAAACTTATACTCACTCGTGGTAAAGTTGCGCGATATGTAGGCCACGCTCTCCTTGTTGTCGTAGACGGTGTAGAGCTGTATCTGGTACGACCCGCCGGGCGTCAGGTCCCGCAGAGTGTACGGACTCGCGTTCTCTGTCAGGTTGATCAGTCTGGGCGGTGGCGGCGGCTTGTCCAGGAAACTTATCACCTGCCACGGGTTAGAGAGAGATTTGTTGCGGCATTCTTGAAGAATTAATTAATGATCTTCTTTAAATGTAGGAGTTTACGAATTATTATCAAAGCACTAAATTACTTTCTGGATTGCCGAAGTAATTCCAGTACAGTTAAAGGCTGATATGAATCAAATGAGGGGTTGAAGTGTGCAGCCTTGTTACTTTACGAGATCGAGATCAAGTGCTTTATTACCAGAACACGGTTTTTTATCACTACAGGGCTTTCAACAGTTTTTGGGGTTAAAACAGTAAAAACGTTACTCCAATGAGTAAAAAAAATCATTAGAAAAAACCTTGTCATAAATTAACTAAAAATAAGCAGAAAAAAAGGAATTAAATCTGGATGATAAAAAATCTCAGACAACAAGTATATCCTATATGGTTTTTTCATAGGTAAAATTGACTTTTGTTTGAACTTTATATTTTTGGCTCGTGATGAGAATTTTAAATTTCTTTCTGCATAAATTTTAATCAAAAATGTGTGCAACATAATAATAAAATTAAAATAAAAAAAGTACAAAAATAACCAAATTCTGCAAAAAATTCCAAGACCGTAATTATAACTAAAAAAAATAAAAAAAATATTGAGACAACCTTTAAGTATGAGATTTGGTAAAGGAATGAACCTGGTTAGGGAATGAACAACAGTCAGCAATCAAAGGCTATATGTACCGAAATTTCAAATTAAATTATAAAGAATTCTAACTGATTAGTTCATCAGAATCAATAAAAATACCAAATTATGAAGCCTAAGTAGTTTTTTTTACTTTCCCTTAAAATTTAGTCTCATTTACTCAGACTGCTTTTTAGATGACTCATTCATTCAAATCAAACATGCACATTCCCAGAATCTACTTTTAAATTTAGGCGATTAAAAAACTACATACAGCAGATATTTAATACCTTTTGAATGTTCTTAAATATTATTTTTCATTAAATTAACTGGAAAATAATCCTTAAACTCGACATATATTACTGAAATAGCAGATCCACCTTAGAAGCATTGTAGAGGTAGTGAGGTATGAGAAGAAGCTTGAGTTTGAAGTTTCAACAGAGGAGGGGAAGAAATCATTGATGACATGGAACAAAGCCATGTGATTACGCTACTAGTCTGGTAGATAAAAAATACTAAACCAAACAAAATATGGGTTGATATTAGAAACAATGTTTTGCTCTTTGAATAACAAACAATAAACAGGTGACATGTTTTTTGTTTAGCATGTAACACATGACTGAAACAAGAAATTTGTTGTTGAATCAATTGATCATATGTAAATATTTATTTCCCCTCCTGGGAAAATCCAAGTTCATCTGGGTTTGTTTGTAAACACCCAAGCTTCTTCTCACACCTCACTACAGTTTGCGCATTATATCTCCGGCTATGACTGAGTCAGCTGATTGTAAGGTGCGGGGGGGAGAGGGGGTACTTTTCTGAAAACATTTTCTAAAACACCGCTAACTGTCAAATGCTGTGTTTACCAATATCATATGTTAAAAATATCATATGACACGGTTAGTAGCCCAGTGGTCATAGCCGGAGATATAATGCGCGAACTGTACCTCTATTTAGTTATAAGTTTAATGTTTAAAATGCAAAGGATTTTTTACCTTCATTTTGAAGCCCGAATAGTGGCCGAGAGCTGGTGGGTTCCACGACACTATCGCAGACTTGCCTCCCCTCACAATGATTGACAGGTTAGCAGCCGGGTCGGGGGCTAAAATATGGAAAGGAAACGTCTTACTTATAAAACTCATTGGTCTCCTCCTTCTTATTCCTTTGGGATAACAATCTCGGCCCTTATAAAAAGTTTAGCAAGTAATGTCATCAGCAGTAGCCTTAACTCCTCGTACACCTTTAAATTTAGATTTTTTGTATTCTCCAAATGTATTTAGTCTCCTTTAATCAAACATGACTATGATTTATCTAAGACATGTTCAATAATTCAATTAAATTTATCTAAAAATACGACTAGGGATTGAAGGCCTCACAAGACAGTATCGTGGAAACACATGCATTTTTTGTCATAAATAATTATGGTTTACTGAATTCAGCAGAAGTATAGCTTTACTGTCATTTTTAAAACGGACAATTTTTTCTATTTAACTGAAAGAAGCAATATTTTATTTTTCATTATGTCTTAAATATCACAGTTATCATAGTTATGATGTAAATGTAACAAAACATAGGGGTCCAATTTTAAAATTTTTCATTTTACAAATAAAATATGCCTGAGATTTATTGATCACAAAATACCTCATCCTCATTATTGCTTTGCATAATCCTTTAGATATTGTTATTTAAAAATTACTTAAATTACTTACATTATTTTAATTGTTATTGCTTTATCACTGTTATTTAAAAATTATTTAAAAAATATAATATTTATAAACTAAAACTGAAAAACTGATGTACTGGTATATCAATTGGCAGCCACAACCAAAATTAAATCATATCACTGCACACTTACACATTAAAATCTGAGTTAATTGGTTTTGTATTTACTTAACACAAAAAATATTGAGTTAATTGGTATTGTGTTTATTTTGCAATATAACCAAATCAATTACTTTAAAGTAAAACCTGGTTAAGAATAGATATAAAAAGAGTAAAGAATCTAAAGAGTTATGGGTACTGATATCGAATGACAGTAAGTAAATAAACGACACCACAAGTTAGTACAAGGTCTGCCGCAGTGTTTACTAAACAAACAAGCACTCACTGATGCTGTCGCCAGAGTTCATAGCCTACCATGAAGGCTGCTGATGCTATAAACAATGGTCGCTCATGGGAATGGTTTGTAAACAAACAAACCCTAATATATATTTTTAATTAAAAATGTTTTTAAAGTTCCACTACTTCTTCGTTTAATTTCATGCCAAGAGCATCAAAATTCTAAAGAATAAAAAATACTAAACAATGCATTTAGTCTAACAATTGGAAGCAGTTAATTGTATAAAAAGTCTAGAAAACAAAAAACTTTGAGTCAATTACTGCGACGAAGAGAGATTAATTAGAACATAAGACAATCGATACAATGCACTAAAGTTGAAGGAGAACATTAAGTGAATTATTAACACAGGTGTTTCCAAGGTCAAAAACCTAACATCAATTGACGCACGATCAATTTTCAATAAATTATGATTGGCACTCAAGTTATTAATGAGTTCTCTACTTTATGCACAACAATTAAGTATTGGTTGCAGATATACTCTAAGGACAATTATTCATGAAGTTGAGGGATGGTCAAAATATTCTTTACAAATTAGGCATCATCATGTTTTAACAAAAATGTATTAGTTTTTGATGCAGAGCCTCTAAGTTTTTTTGATGATTCTTAAGGCCTTATTATTTATATTTTACTCAAAATGTATTAGTCTTGTAAGAGGAGCCCCTCATTATTTTTAAGATTTTTAGCAAAGGATTTTTTTGTTTGAGACTGATGTGGTATGTAACATAATGTTGTAGAATGACTGTCCACCTGGGAACTGTGAAAATTAGGACTCCATGTCAATCTACAGTGCAAACTAGATTAACAACTCTAGCACATCTCCAATGCTTTCCTCTGACATTTTACAATATGGCGGATATCTTTAATTTTTTTGTGGAACACCCCGTATTTTATGACGTTTTGCTTCAGTTAATGCAGAGGTGCACTGAAGTAATATATGGTATTTCTAATTAAAATCAAGATATGATATAAAAACGTGAAAGTTTATTTGTCCCCCATTAAAAATACATGATGGATTGTACGAGGGTTGTCCAGAAAGTAAAGAAAGTTTTGTCACTCCATCTAGCTATATCTACTGTTGTCCTCTTTCCGCGACTGATAGTGAGGCCTCAACGTCCACTCCTGGTCTCAATTTGAGCCAAATCTCGTTGCCGACAAATCACAAAATTCATTCCTACATCGTTTTAAAATGGCTATGTTAACTGAAAATTTGGTCGAGTAGATTTGACCTGAAAATTTTGCTTCTTTTGGTTCCTTACAAATTGCAAACACTTACCTGCCCAAAAATTTTCTTAATCACGTAGGGTCAGATAGGGATTATACAGGATTTGTCTGAATATGTCCCACTTCAGGCGTCAAAATTCTGGGAAATTACTGCGAGGGAGTGGGCTGCATGATGGTGTGTGGTCATGGATCAGGAACCCCCTTGTAAGCGATGGGATTTTTCCACATCACTTGTTTTGTATGGCATGCCAAGTTATTGTGGGTCTCACAATTGATTAAGAATCATTATCTTCTCTTTTAGGAATAAATTATATATGCAGTATACTTTTTCGGATGCGCCACTGCAATCAGTTCATTTGGATTCGGCGGGATTTACAATGGGCACCGCCATTTTAAAATGCTGAAGAATGAAATCGGCAACGGGATTTGGCTCTAATTGAGATAGCGACAGGAGGTTTAGATCACAGAGATGGGACAACAGGACTAGATTTAATGAAGAAACATTCTTTACTTTCTGAATGACCCTCGTAACCACTGAGACAATGAATGACCTGTAGTGATGCTGGCGGTCCACGTGAGCCAGTCGTGCAGTGTCGAGTTGCTGTAGTAGAGCCAGAACTCGTACTTGGTGCCCGGCAGCCCCTTGCTGAACTGTATGACATCGCCGATGTCGCGCGAGGCGATCGTCGTGTTGGGCGGAGGCACGCCGTGCGGCGGCGAGTAGTCCAGGCGGTACGAGCTGTTGTCCTGACTGAGGTTCCCGGGAATGCGGATGACCAGGTCGGCTCCATGGCACAGCTGCAACAAACGAGTGATCGAGTAAAGTATAAATAAAGTACAGTAGACTCTCGGAGACTCACGGAGGCACGCCGTGCGGCGGCGTGTTGTCCTGGCTCAGGTTCCCGGGAATGCAGATGACCAGGTCGGCTCCATGGCACAGCTGCAACAAACGAGTGATCGAGTAAAGTATAAATAAAGTAGAGTAGAACCTCGATCAACCGTCCCTCTTTTAACCATCACTCTCTGTTATCTGTCACCACTACTGTACTTTTGACGTGTTGTAATGGACACCACAAAAACAGTAATAAAGTATACCTCACAGTAAAGCATTTCATCAGTTTTACTCTTGTATGTATGTAATTTAATCACAAAATTGTTTTATCCACTCGTAAAAAGTATCATTTCTTCCAAAACCTTTTAAATCTACACTTATTATACGGGTTTATAGTTAAATTTCTGTGATCCGTCTATTCTCTTAACCGTCACACTCTCGGTCCCAAGGGTGACGGTTAACAGAGGTTCCACTGTACAGTAGACTCTCGATAGTTCGACATTTAGTGGACTTTGGAGGTGTTGAAGTATTGAAATGTCAAACTATAAGGATTTTATACTAATAGAAGCATTAAATATAAAGGTTGTACCTTTACATCTCCTAAATGAATTAAATATCAACATCCTAAATCATTGAACAATTAATTTATTAACGTGTAATATAATATAGACCCAAATAAATACCAATGAAGAAAATGTTTGGTAGACCTAGTCTTCTGTTGTTCATTGAGTGTCAGATTGTGTCTAACTGTACACAGTGTTGAAGTATCGAGCGTCAAACTATCGAGAGCCTACTGAATTGGTGAAGTTGAAGAGAGTGTTTTCAAGTAGTTAAGAGTCTTTATCACCCACGTAAGAATTCCGTACATACTTCCTGATTTACTTCAAACAATTCTAGTATAGTCAGTTTAGAAATTAAAGGGTGAGGGGCGAGCAGTGGGTGCTTTTCTAACAACACAATCATTGTTGACGTCACAACTGCGGTAAGATATTGAGCACGTGTGTGTCTTACCTCAGTGTAAATTAAGTGCCTTGAGTATAGTAACTACATATTATCAGCATATTCAACTGAATTAGTATTTAATAATTTGATAACTAAAAAAATTATGGGTCATCCTAGTTTATTCCTATAGCAAAAATGGCATTGTACATGAAGGAAACCCAGGAAGCTCATGCGGTTGGACCAGGTGGGCTTGGGCCCTCAATGTTTTAGAGAATTTTAATTAGTTCAATTAGCTCTCTTAATAATTTTATTATTTTAGTTTTTCTAAAAAAGGAATGCCGCGAGGTTCTGCAGTATACGGATGGTATAATTGTGCTGATGACCACACAATAAAAGCAGTATGAATTTTACTCTTTTAGTATTAAGTGGTGTACCGTAACATCTGGTTTACACTGTCTGATATCAAACAAACTGTTTCCACTGATTTTTTGATAAATTTTTGCGCTGAAATTTTGGGCATTTGGCAAGTTACAGGATGTGGGAGAGGGCTCAAATTAAAGGTCTCGACGCCAGAGATTCAGGAAAAATAATGAAATTGCTTGAAATTCACTAGAAATCAGGAAATAATGTTTAATATCTGCCATTTAGAAAGCAATGGGATCTAAAGACGTCTGTTTTGTTTACATAAAACATGTTATGCTGATAAAATTGATTGAAAACCATGTCCTAGATAATTACATACGGTGGCTTTAAAGGGCCGTTTACTACGAAGGTATTTTGTATTATATAAAGAAGGAGTGTTTTCTAGAAGAGAACTCATGCCTTATGATAAGGGGCCCCTTCAAGCCACTAGTGCGATGATAATTGACCTTAGTAAAAAGACAAAAGTTTCTCTTGCCTTTTAAATAATAAAAGAGTACCCAATAAAACCTTACATGGATTTGAGTAAAGGCATTGAAACAAATATAATGTTTGAATTTCAGGGAAAATTTTAATTTTTTAAGAAAAAAACTCCTGAGCCAATACAAAATAAAATTAAGCAGGCGTTAAAGTTATAGTAAAGTGACTGATATTACAAGGTGCAGAAATTTAAAAGAACGAACACAGTACAGTAATGATTTCCGCACGACAGCAAAGGGACTCAAACTTAATGATGATTACACAAGCAAGTTGTCATGGGAAAAGCTCACTAATTCCCTCATTTGTTTGGTTTGTGAATAGTTTCCAAAGAGAACCAACTCAAGAGCCATAAGGAATTAACTCATAAACTGATAGAACCATACTATGTTTCCCCAAACCACATTAATCATTAATGTGATATGAATTATTTATATCAGGTTACAACTAACTTATTATGCTCAATAATAGTTGAGATTAAGATGGTGCATTTTAATAAATTTTGTAAGATCTCGTTATTACTTACACTATCAACTTTTGATATGATAGTTGGCTGAAAAATGGCAATAAGTAATGAAACCTTTACTGTATAAAATAATTTTGCTATAACAATTCAAATGTGATTCAATTAAATTAAATTTTACGCAACAGTATCAGCATGGTTTAGGACTTCTTTGGATCAGTAACTAATTGTTGTGATCAATTGATTAAAAGAAAAAAGTTTCACATACAAAATGTTTTGCTGATTTTTATGCAGATGAGTGAAGTAAAAATTATAAGATGATAGTTTAACATAAGGGCAATAAACTTTGTTGTTATACCACAAAACAACACAACATGAATATTATCTTGATTAATGTCACAGTTTAATGACATTCTCTTCACTTCTTCATTGAAAACAATAGGAAAATAAATCTTCATCATGGCAGTAGATATGAAAGTCAGTAATAAACAAGACTGGAACTGTGGTTGGAACAGTTGAATTATGGCTCAATCTTGGCAAAGAAAACGGTAAAATCATGCTGTAAATTTTAAAAGTCAATTGTAACTGCTGATAATAAAAATGTTCCATTATACTTGAAACAACAAAAAAGGTTCCATAGTTCTCCTATTGAAGACATTAGCTAGCTTTTTGTACTCTTAGTTTATGTTGCTCCATGTCAAGTTAAGGATTTTACAACTTAAATATTCTCTGTTTGATTGAAATATATCAAATTAAGTTTAAGATTAAGATTAGTTTGAAGCACTAAACAAATTAAATTACTTTTGTGTTACTAATGATCACAAAAATTTAATTTTGAATAATTGATTGTTGTTTTTACCAAATTTAGGGAAATTGTTGCTTTTTTCAGAGGTAAAGTCAATATTATGTCAATACCAATGAAAACAATTACTTAACAGAAATCACACTTAAAAAATTAACCGCAATGTTTGCTTCTTTCAATGTCAGAAACTCACGTGATTCCTGGATAAATTATCATTAATTGATACAACCACGATCAATCAACCATCAAAAAATGATTACATTTACTATTTACTATTTAGTTAATGTTAAACAAGCACAAGTGCAAAGCACATGCATCCGGTTTAAGATACACTCAATTCAATTTGTTCGTTCTTCAATTAAAAATTGTGAGTAATGTACTTTTTTTTATAAGAATATTCACTGACACCTAATATTCTTGTTTACCTTCTTGCCTCTAGCCTGGAATTCCACAAATGAGACATCCATAGGAGTGGAAAAACACAAACATGACAGATAAACCAAAGGGGCCATAGAGAGAATGTTTGAAATCAGTATGGAAAATTCTGTACTAAGATTTTATGATAAAATATTCATTAAAATGATAAGTTTTTTGTTTTTTTTGGAGGGGGTGGGTGTTTCGAGCTCCGCAGTTACAGGAAGAGAAACAAATAACTTTCTAACTTTTCATTTTAACGCAGTTTCAACATTTTCGGGAGCCTTTCGACCCCCTGACCCCCCCCCTTGGCTAAGGCCTTGATTATGTAACTACAAGAATGCTATCGCTGGTTGAACTATTGTAAGCAGAAAAACTTCAGTTTACCTATAGTTTTTCGTTGGTATATAAAATTGCCATTAGCGTTCAAACACGAATAAAAATTAAAAACCCCTGTAAGTTTAAACTAAACATACATCTCGAAAAAATCTTAGATTCTGACGTAGCGCTCATTGGCTCATACATAAATACGACTACTCTCTACAACAACTACTTTTTCGCACCCCAAACCCAAGGACTGACGTCTGTGACGTACCGTAGACCCGTCGGCTGCATCGCTTTTGCTCCACGGTTAAGGGTCATTTTGGAAACATCGCTTTTGCTCCATGGGTCGGCAGGTAGATTTCAGAACCGCCCAAAACATCGCTTTTGCTCCACGGGAGAGGGGCTTGCGCTCCCTCTCCCCCACATTCTCTCTTTCGCTCACCTCCAGGTTCTTACTTGAAAAATGACATTTAAACGTAATACTAACTTTCCTTTTTTGCCTAATTGCAAATATTGATATTCGAAAGAATGTTTAACTTCTTCAACTGTAAGAGATTTTATGCAAAAAAATAGATTACATAATAAAATGTGTGACTATTTAATAATCATCCACATTTCATTTATTTACAATATTTCACTATTAGAAACAGAGAAGCCTTTTACACAATATAAAGATTTCAGGCATGAGCATGGAGCAGACAAGCACGTTTGAGCCGTAAGAGTATATTTTCGACGGGCATCAGACACTATTTAAATAACCTAATTACAGCACTAAATTTAAGCTTAGTATAGTTGTCTTCCTTCTCGATCTGCTGTTACTCTGTTTAATATTAATAAAGCTGTTTTGTGACCAAAAATTGAAGGTACAAGGTCACATTATTTTTTCAAGCTAAATGGTTTATTTAAAAAATACCCCCGTTGCAGCAGACCTGCATACTCAGCGAATTTCAAGTGCAAAACAACATATTTCGATCCAACATAGCGAGATTTGACATGTTTTTGTAAGCTCCATAAGAATAACATGGGGAATGAGTATGGAGGTTTGCTGCTACAGGTATATTAAAACTTTAGTTTAAAACTGGGTAGTTTTAATTCAATATTTAGTAGATCTGAACTACAAGAAGCCATTTACCAAGTTTTATCAAGATATGTTGAGAAATAAGCAAGATATAGAATTTTACTTATTCCCCATAAGGTTAACATTGGGACAACGTACTGTGTTTACCACTTTCAATATCTCGGCAACCAATGGACATAGAGCCATGATTCAAAATACTAAATTGTTTGTTTTTTTGGGCTGAATTCAATGGTGCCAATAAAAAATTGAAAAATTTTATTTTTTTATGTAAAAGTCTCAAAAAACCCATTTTTGGGGGGGTTTATCCCCCTTTACCCCCCCTTCCGGTGGTCCGATCGGGCTGGTTTACGAACTCGTCCGAATAATTACTACTTTACATGTCTATGCCAAATTTCATTCCGATTGGACCATTTTTGCGCAAGTTATCGTGCTTAAAGACACACACACACACATATATATATATATATATATATAGATATATATATATAGATATATATATATAAATATATATATATATATTTATGAAAGTGAACCAGTGGCGGCTGGTGGGTTAAATGAACAGGAGGACTCACTTACTACTAACTACTAAAAGAGCATTAAGGATTTTGTGTATTACACTTACCTTTGATTGCTATTCACAATTTCATGGTCTACCAATATCCGCTGAATTCACTATTAAAATAATAACAATCAATTATCACCAACCCTGGTTACCGACTCATTGGAGTAAAAGAGACACATGAAACACAGAATGTAAACAAATAACCTCACTTTAGCTCCCATCCCTCAACGTTTAGGTTACGAGGTTAGAGAGATTGGTAGGTTGCTATGGTTACTAAAACGAATAAACAACAGTTGCACCAACATGAATCGTGCAATCATAACGGCAACAAAGGTTCAGCTTCTTAATGCCCCAAACAGATTGTGGTGGCTGCACTGATTACTGATGTGCGCGCGCATCTTCGGACGCTGCCCCAGGCTGCGTATAACACAACACGGCAATGACGTCAGAGCACCCTATCCACTGTCTGCTAGATTTGCCATAAGATAGCATGCGTTAGGATTGGGACGCTCTGGGCAGCGTCCGCGAGATAAACGCGCAACAGCAGTTGACTCCTAAATACTTTTGCAAAATATTTCGATGCTTATAGTTGAAATGAATTCATCATTAATGGTCAGTATAATGAAAATTAGTGGTTTTTCACTCTTTGTCGGATACATATGTAAATTAATTTAATTCAGTATATTTGAAAATCTTCTGGGGGGGCGGCGTCCGAGAGTCCTTATGGGCCGGCCGCCACTGAAGTGAACGAATGGTGTTTTTGGCATCTGAGGACCTCAAAAAGAAAAGTTATGATGGTTTTAGGCTAAGGTCTCACCATGAGACCTACGGTAACAGCTTCTTCCCTATAGGGGAAATTCGCTAAAAGAAGCAATCTGCAAAAACGATATGTTTTCATAAATCTAGTGACCTTGAATCTCAAGCTTAAAAGTTTGATCTTCTGTTATAAAAGGCCTCCCTGTCTCTAATCGTGATCTATTGTTTAAAATAAATTAAAGTTGGATAAGACGTAGTAATACTATTTTATTTTGTAAGCTATTATTTTTAAACAATATTGTTTACTTGTTGCTGTTACAATTGAAGTAGTTTAGCATTTTTTCCATCATAAATAATTTCGTTTACGAAAAAAATCAAAGTTGTATATTACGTTTGGATGGCAGTATTCAAGAAAGAACTTGGAGCTCGGAGGTGAGCGAAAGAGTGAATTTGCGGGAAAGGAAGCGCAGGCCCCTCTCTCGTGGAGCAAAAGCGATGTTTTGGGCGGCTCTGAAATCTACCTGCTGACCCGTGGAGCAAAAGCGATGTTTCCAAATTGACCCTTAACCGTGGAGTAAAAGAGACACACGCGACCCGGCGGTTCCTTTTTTAAAAAGGATCAACGATCTACGACCATGACCACTTTGCCAGGTCAGTGCAATAGCATAAGATTTACACCCTCGGTACCGCCCAATGAAGAGCGGCGGCGGCGAGATGGTCGTAAATACGGAATGATCACGGCGCACGGACAAAGGCGCAGTCAAGGCCGCGAGCGTGCGAGCGCGAGCGCTCTGTTACTTACCGCCTCACGTGCCCACCGCCGGCCGCGGACGATAGCATCGCCGCCGCCGCGAGATATGACGGCGAGAGGAGTGCAGGGCAGCTGGGTCACACACGGGGTTGTAACCAGCGACCACATAGTACAGACGGAGCATGCCTGTCGTACTTGCATTACAGCAAATGAAGTCTGGTCCGCCATATTGTCTAGGTATGGAAACATAAAACGGCGTTTAGAACTGCGTAATCTGACAGTGCTCACGTTTAAAACAGCTCGTAGTTTATACCTTTTAGCATAGAGGTTTCTTTTGAAATTTTGCATGCGAAGAGTCCTTTAGTTTTAAACTGTAATAAGTTTTAGTATCAATCATATTTCAAAAATATATTTTTCCATTTAAAAAAAAATAAAAGTTTTTATTTAACTCTAAAACTTGACATAAAATAAGTAGTCGGCTGACTTTTTTTGGTCAGGTAAAATAAAAAACGGTAGAAATTGTTGCTAGAGAGTTTAATTTTTAAATCATATCTTTTGAAAAAATGGCTGCCGTAGTTTGGTCGATAACTTAGTTTTTGTGGGAGGGTTTATCCGTACGGCGCTTGCATAAAAACAAAGTCAATCCTAAACTGCTGTTTACAAAAATATAGTTAACTACAAAAACACAAATGTGGTAACCTTAACTAAAAGCGGTATTAGGGGTATATGAAACTCAGGTAATCCAGTCAGCCCAGCATTCCAGCGTCTTCCCATACACCATTGCATACACCCAGCGCCGCCTCCCTCCCTCTCCAGCTGGGTCCAGCTGTCCTGGTCAGAGGCAGTGACGGGAACATCGACTACGTTTCATTATCGACTAGTGACTAGTCGATTACTTTCAAACATCTATTCGGTTAGGTTGCCGACTAGTCGGTTAAAACGATAAAATATCGACTAGTTAAAATAATTGACTAGAAATATCGATATCCAAAATAATTGACTAGTCGACTAGATGGCCAACTAGTCGATAAAACCACTAATCGGCTAGTCGACTACCCCAGCTCTAGTCAGAGGCCTCCCCAGTCCCCGGGGAGAAACCGAGAGACGGTCTCTGAGGGTGAGTCATGAGAGGACCCTTCGCGCCCCGGTGAAAGGAAGAAGTGCCAATTTTCTCCAGTTGCCATGTTTAAACGGCAATTGAATGGGAAAAAGTCGACTGAACTCGTTTTAATGTAATCGCCGACAAATCGCTGGTCGTGATTTCTTAGGTGTATAATCGCTTATAACGTTTCACAACATCCGCGTGATGCATTGTTTCAATTGTTTCCATGTTCATAAAAACGTTTTCCATCAGAATGATAACGTGCTTCAACCTCAACGTAAACACCGTTAATTCATATACCGTTTGGCAAGCGGTCAGCTCGTTTTGTCCAGTTACCACGCGGTTTTTAACTTGAAAACGCAAATTCTGGATTATATAATTTGTTCTAATAAATCTATAGAATTTTCAATTAAAAAATTGAATGATTTTTAATGAGTTTTTCCTAACAAATTCACAAAGCCGAGCGTATTTGAACGGATTGATACCTTTAAAAAACCGCCCGTATGAACCTTTAAAATAAATAAATTCGTAATAAATTGCTTACGGAAGCATTACATTACAATAAATTACAAAAATATACAACAATTTAATTACTCACTAGATGTAAGAAATAAAGTCAAACACTGCCCATAATTTCGGCCATTGAATAAGTGTCAGTGAAAGGTGATACCTATGTAATACGTATATAGCATAGCTTCATTAAACTTACATACATTGTTGTCTCGTATTTTTATTTTTATTCCACGGAAACAAAAGAAACGTGCTCTGGAGTCAATGCTGGGGAGAAACAGAAGTGGGCACTTGAACTGATGACGGGTTCCCCTGGGTTTTCAAATTAAAAAGAACTCTTCAATGCCGCCTTTCAAGACCGTGCATAAAAGTGAATACTGGCCGTATAAATCCTGCGAACGGCGCACAAAAACAAGTTTGTAACTGCTGCAACATGAGAGAGAGCTTTACATTTGCAATAGTTTCTACGGATTTATAATATTCAAAGTCGTTTACATACCATTGTTTAAATACTTAAATTTCTTTTTCTCTGGCGACAACTCTAACTGCCGTAGGCCTATATATAGAAAAGAAATGGAAATGTTTAAAGAAGCTCAGTTCTGAAAACAATCAATAAAGAACATTTTACGATTCTCTATAAAACATCACCACATTACTCCTTATCGACGTTAAAACCTATACCGGCTTGTTTGGCGGAGTACATAGGCGATTCTGGCCCAGCTGCCATTTGAAAACATTGTTGGTTACACATGGTGTCTGTTTACATTTTCTCAGAACTGTCAAATCGCCACGTTGCGTTTGTTTACAAGTTGTTATAGGTTATAGAATGTTTACAATATCGCCTATTTTTACAAGTTTTTTTCACTCAACCTTTTTACATAGCTGCCAAAGTTTAATTTGATTCTATTTCTTGATTTACAAATATTTTAATTTGTTTAACTGCTTGTTTATTTTTCCTGGGCCAATTTTAATAAGTTTGGACCGCAATATGAAACAATCTCTCTTTTCAGATACTGACTTGCAGCAAGTAATACTGGCTAATCAAAAACTCGCCTATATTTCTTTGTAAATATTATTTCATTACAAAATCTTAGACTATTAACCATGCCGCATCCATGACACATCATCTCCCTGTTAATACATATGTTATTTGGAAAAGCCCCTTAGTAATATTTTAAGCCGCGCAAGTGAACTTCCAGTTGCAAATTGCATCAGAACTTTCCCTTTATTGCAAGTGCTATACTAAACAGATGTTCGTTGACAATGTTTTCAGCACAGCTGCATGGATTTTATGGTTAAGTTCGTAAGAAGATAATAACTTTCGTTTTGGCCAACTTAGGTGAATCCTATTCTACCATACCTCATTTTTTTGTTTGTTGAGGATAGTAAAAAAAGGTACACAAGTAATCCTCATACTTCATTCATTTTCTTCTTAGAGTAATCCCGCAAATCACCGATGGGAATCTGCTAAGTAATAATGCCAATGCAGTAACCTTGAGGGTGCACAATAAGCTAATCAAGCTGCAGTGCATGTCCATGGAAACTTCTAAGCCTGGCCCTTGTCTACAAAAAAATCCACCAAGGTGCAGAAATAACTAATTGAAATCATAAAAGGTGAATTTTTCATGATGTAAAAATCTAAGGTGCAAACCTAAGTTTTTACACTCTATACAAAGACCGAAAGACCCATCCGGTCCCTCAAATAATAGTAACCAATCAACTCGTTTCTAAATCTCAATTTAAAAAACTGCCTTTATGAGTTAAGATCCTTCAAATTAAAACTGAAAACAACACCCACCGTCTGCGCCGCGCCGGAAACAAGGGTGATCAAAATAGCTGCGTACACGGGCGCAGATTGGTTTCGCAAGGGGGAAACGCAGCGTTACCGCCGCACCGGACCCCGATTGTAAACGTTTTCTAAATCTGGTCGGCTCTCGACCCGTACGTACGCGCTCACACCTCAACACCCGCGCCGGCACCGCACAACACGGCTTTCTCCTGGTCACTATACCAGTCTCGGGCCCCAGCGAAGAATGCGCGATTGCGCGGTATGAAAAAAGAGTACTGAAAAAATAAGTACTGGTTATAAACTAGTGTTCCACAGTTTCAATCACTGACTTTAATACACCAGGAAATATTTCCTCGCCATGGTAAAAAGTGTAGCCTACCAGCTTTTGTGTCAGCCATCAGGATATGAAAGGACGTGGTTGTAATATTCCCCAACAGGGTATTCTGCTGAAAATTATTAATTATGCTCTCAGTTGGAGTTATATTTAGGCAATCCGGTATTTAGGGAGTATACATAAACTAAAGAACTGTTGTTTTATTAAGTTTTGAAAACAAAAATAAATAGCTTAAATAAATCATTTATAGCAGCACTATCTGTCGGGGGTCATTTAGTCATACTACGTCCACTTCAAATCCTGGCCGAAGAGAAAATTGCTACGCAGCTGGGCCATGGGAGGTCTCCAAAGTCATTGGTTTCAATATAATTTTACTTTTCTAATTATTCGGGCAAATCCATCACCAAGAGGAAAGCTAAACAAGATATACTCTTCAATTTGATGTCATCTCTCACCCGTCAAATATTGTCATTTAAAAATATTTTATTGAGTACATAAAACGAGTGGGCCTAAATTTTGCAACGTTTTACCCCCGGGGTGTTTGAAGAGTGCCGATTGTTTAAAGTTATTTTATTTTCAATCATGAAAATCTAATCCTTGACCCGTTGAACTCTGTACACTCAATATTTTGTATGTCTTGCTACAGATTGCAGATCATCACCTGATCAGATTTTCTTCCTCTATAAGAACAATGATTCGTCTCGTGAGTGAAACCGCAAATTGTTGCTGCAATGTGCGCTGGTTCAACTGTGTCGGATAACCCAGCAATAAAAGCCACAGTTACGATGGAAGGTTACTTTATAGAACCACTTCGCTGGTAATGTTTTATTTATAACACTACCAGCGATTTATATACCATAAATCGCTGACTACAGCGCTTACTGTGGATAATATAGGTCGGAAATATATTAAGCAATGCGCAATGGCTCTGTATGTTTTGTCAGCAAGAAAGATCATGAGTAAGGAGACAACAATGTTTTTGTAAAATACGATAAAACTAATTTTTGCTCGTTTCAGGCCCCCAAGGAGAGACAAATCGACGACAAGTACAATCTTTAAACTGCTGACAACACTGAGATTATCTCTTCTCTTCTAGCGTGCACACTGTTTAGTTTCTACCAAATTTAATACACACATTCAATGAACACCATAAGCAAAGAACACGATCCGTATTTAAAGCTAAGATTATTTAAATAAATAAGAAAACAAGCGATCCTAAATTAAAAAACAGAGAAGAATCAAACCGAGGTATCTTCTAATGTTGCGCTCTGCGAGTGACGACTGTGACGAGCGCTGGTCTGCGGGTGTCGAGGGCTTAGTTAACCATTAACGCCGCGAGAGATCAGCACCGTCGCTGCCCTCCTCAAATTTAACTCAACTGTAACCAGTAACCGTACGTAACTAGTAACTTAACTGTGACAATAACTGGATTCAACTGTAACTAGTACTTAGGCTTAACGGAAGACCCATTTAAAAGCGACATCTGTTTGATTCTCCTCTGTGATAAAAATCATTGCTACAGTAGATACTACAAAACATGAATGAGCACAGAAACACGGTAATCGGCCGGAAAAAATGCAATTTTACGCAGGAAACCGATCGATAATTGTACAGTTTCAACCGTCTGGACGCAGACTCAGACATGCCCGCTCTCTACCGCGATGACGTCACCCGTCGCCAATGACCCGTGGTGAACGGTGTGTCGGTGTGTGTGACGGAGACGGAGAGAAAACTGCGGACTCTGCGCAACGGCGGCGGCGGCGGCGCGGCGTGGTCTCGCACCCACACTTCACCGTACTTCATTGCACACTTCACCGCTAATTACACTTCCAGATGCAATGCTTATTTGTGTGTTGAGTGAGTAAAGTACGACATTGTCTCACGAATGAAAATGTTGGCCCCCGAGCTTGCGAGGGTGACAATTTTCACGAGGGAGACAATATGTGCTTTACTCTCGAAATACAAACACCATTTTTCTCTCGCCTGCAATGATAAATATCCTGACCATAAACGTTCTATTAACTTCGTAAGTAATAAAAAACCATCCATATTTTTTCGTTTTATTAACGCCAACATCCGGGTATCTACAACCATTCATGCACCAGCGATCAACTGATTGTTGCAAAGTCCTTACATGCTTAATTCTTAGAAGTTCTCACAGCTGATTGTTGTTGATGTTATTTCTTATATGATTATTCCTGCCTCTAAATCAGCTGTTAGCCCCTGCATTCGTTGAGCTGCAACCTATTTGCATGTGTGCGTGGAAATTTGAAGGTGCTCTAACTTTTAAATAGTTGATTTCAATGTTATTCTTGTGGGTTCTTTACTCCCACTGGGAGACAAATTATTATTTTACTCACCCACTGCAAGGAGTAAAAAGCCTGTAAAAATTTCAGGTGGGAGAAAAGATTTTAGCTACATCTAATCCTACTAATATTATAATTGGTAAAGTATAGATACTTGTGCGAAGTTCCATAACGTAAAAAAATATTGGACCGATTTAGTTGGAATTTTGCAGGAATAGAGCTAACAAACCAGAGAAGACACAGGTCTATTTTTATAATTCTAAACTCTACGAGACTCTAACGAAGGTCATTTAATGCAGTGTATGCAGGAATTGTGAGATGGAACCAAATATTTATTGACTTTTTATTTATACGGGTAAAGTGTTCAAAATATAATTTCGACAGCTTTCTGAAATATCTCATTTCCCAACATTATTTCATCTTGTATTTCACTCTGCAAAGCTGACTGCACTCTGCATTGGACTGGAACCTTAAAAGATCAAACCTTTTTTTAATAACAAAGCAGAAGTCACAGTTTGTAGAAAATATTGTTGATACAAATTTTCCTTAAAAGGAAGTTCTGTTGTAGCATTTATAAATGTTATGGCAATATTAACAGCCACTTCCGTTTAGATTCAAAGCTGTAAATCCCAAATGTTGTTTGGAATTGTTCGCCTCGCTGGGATTGCTAGAGGCGATCACTTTTCTGTCGTCAACGACCGACCAAACCATCGTAACCGAAAGCAACCCTACAACCCTACAACCTCGTAACCGAAAGCAGTTTGGTAACCCTACGCCACCCTACACCCTCCTAATGCGGGCAAAGTATTATTACACGCACGGAATGGACGCATTATTTTTTCTACACTATACGATCGAAGATGATCGAGTCGGCATGGAGGCCACGTCATTCAGATACTTTCACTTTACTGCAACCGAAGTTGCAAGAGCTAAAATGAAACATAAAACGCCGCTTGGTTTCCAGAGCGAAATTCTTTTTTTGAAACGGCTGAGCGCCTTATAAACAAAAATAATGTTTGAGATGGAATCGCCAAACTACCGGTATCGTTCTATTATTAAACTATCTTAAAATGACCTAGACCCGAATGAAGTATTTCTCCTTCTTTAATTATAATGAAACGCACGTTTGAATTCATAATGAACTTGTATGCATTCTACATCCATGGTAAAGGCAACTCCAATATACGGGGGTAAATCCAAAATACGAGGGCCTGCGTCTCCCCGGCGCGGTCAGATGTCGGTAACCGTACCCAGACCGGAGAAAGTCATTATCCGGTCCGTGGTTTCGAGGAAAAATGTGAATTTACTTTTACTTTAAGCGATGACCATTACCTCCACTCCGCGAGTCCCGGAGAAAATTAGCGAATCGTCGGTGAAACCGCAATAATGGATCGCAAAATGGACGAATCGATTAGATAAGATGTTTCAACCGCGGATAAAGGAGAGCACTTTTTAATGTGCTCTGCAATTACCAATATAGATTTTTGCTGCTTGGATTCAATAAACCTCATCTGGGATTTTTACGAATAAGACGGCACATATTATATGTGTGTGGAAATAAGACGTCAAAGACGCGTTTTACGCCGAAAACCTTACGGTCAGATGATCGTAAACCTTACGTTTCGTCCAGGTACAACAGGTTTTTCTGTCTTTCTACGCCAGTGGCGTTTTTTACGTTTTGATCGAGAACAGTCCAAACGCGGGTCCCCTTCGAAGAGATTCTAGAAGTTAATAAGAAGTTTTTCTTCAAGGATCGACTAAACAGGTATACCGATGTTTACCCTGTACAACAGATTTAATGTCATCAACACGACGCAACTGACATCCATACATTACCAAGGGAATAGACGCATAATTTAATTTTCTATGATGCAGCAAATTGTACCAGCATTGAAACGGTTAACAAAATCTGATATGAATTTATGTCTATATAATGACTGGTAGCAATTCCGCGAATAATGAATTTTTTATGAAGCAGCAAATTGTACCAGCATTGAAACAGTCAACATAATCTGATGTGAATTTGTGTGTATATAAGACTGATCTGACCCGATACTCTGGCACTCTGGCATGTGATATTTTAACAAAAGGACGCCCTTAAAACTGCTGATATCAACATTCAGATTTCTTGGCAAAAGGGTTCGACACGATGTCACGAAACGGACAATCATACGGCCAACGGCGAAACGGCCGGTTATAATAAGCTTATTATAAGCTCGTCATCGTCCATCATTCCTCATCGTTATCATCAAACCTTTAAATATCGAGACTTCCCACGGCAAGAAGAGACGTTATATCAGAATTAGTGGTTTTATCTAGCAAAAACTACATTTAAGTCGTATAGCAAAATACAACAAAACCTGATCCGAATTCGATAATATTGATTAGAAACCCATTCGTTTTTCACAGTGAACAGAGAACCGCCACCATGACTTGCCGAGAAATACCTTGGCCTACTGGACTGACACGTGGATTAATAGCAGAGTCGGAGAAGATTAATATCTTGAGGTCCGAGCGGAGAGGTCCGACACCCGCGGGCTCCTGGTCCAGAGGACCTCAGACCAAGGTCCTGACAAGAATATATTTCTGATTTCAATTTTCACCACTTTGCTGTTTGTGAAGAAACATTTATTTCAAATTACCAATTATATTCTTAGTTTGAAATTCATTGTTGGTGATGGCGAGTTTATGTTTTAATTTTGATCTTTGCGGACCATTATCACTGATTAGTAAAAACAAGTTTCAATAGTTTTCGTGATCTGGAAAAGAACCTCAAAAACACTAAGACTGAAACAAAACAAGGACTGTGATATATTGTGTTATGGTTACTTTAGTCTTTTGAATGTTTTACAAGTATCTGTTTTAGCTAAATTTATCCATGACTTCCTGGCTGTGTGTTACTAATCTTGTTACGTTCTAGGCTCTTTTCCAGATCCCAAAACGTCGAGATTTTACAATCACTGATGGCAAATGTCCGCAAAAATTAAAATCAAAGCAACCTATGGTATGATTCAAACCTATGCGATCATAAAAGCATGTATATAAATTTATATCACCCATTGTAAAAGAGAAGGCGATTGTGACGTATGCACACCGTACGTGTCTAAACTAAAGAAAATGAAAGCAGTAAAATGTTTCTTGACTCCTTTGTTATTCGACTGACCTGCGACGAAATCCCATGACACACGGTGGTCGTGACATTGCTATCACGAAGCATTAAGAAACACACGAATTTCCGACTTCACACGAAGCGATATGGAATGTTTGACAAGTATCGTATTTCGTGATTCATTTTATGTTCTTAAGGGTGTATGTGACCTCACAAAACAAAAATGTGGTCATATTTCACTCAACTGAAAATTTATAAAGGCTAAACCGGGGCTATAGGGTAGCGAAATATTGTATACACTCTATTATAACAAATTATTTTACCTTTTAGGTTAAAAAAACTTTCTTATAATAAACAGTAATAGAAAAGTCTGAAAACGGTAAAACTCCGAATAACTTGAAACTTGGACTACGGTTAATATAATTGCATCAAACATCGATGCCCGATGGCGGCAGCAACTGCATTGGCCTCGTATGGCTATTTCTAAACAAAAAATATATACCATGATTTGCTTATAAACTCAATCTGGCGCCCTACAAATTATGGGCTTGGCAGAGATGTTAAGGAAAGCTCCCTAATTAAAACCCCAAAATTCCTCGAAAATCCCTGCTGGGCTCCAGCCGCCATCTTGAAAAAAAACCTTTTCTGGTCCGTGTTTCTCTATACATTTTTTTAAATTTACACAAAAACCATAAGGTCAAAAAACGTATAAAGGGAGCATATTTAAAGGATAAAATTTCCTTAATAAAATCAGCACAAACATGTACAAAATGATTTTAAAATAACAACATTTCTAATACCCTTCTCATAAGGGACACAGGTAAATTTTGATATAAAATACCTTCCCAAATGGGCGAAGCTCCACAAGCGCACGCAACAACTATCAGTTTACACGTACCACTAATAAGCTTGTTGAACATTTTACAACCTAATTACCGGTGCAGGTTTACGCCTTGTATTTACTGTAGTAAGAGCCGGAGGACGTGCCGACGTGCCCATCCCGTACTTAACAGTGGTCGTAATTGAAAGTAAACATACCGTGATAGTAATCATGCTGTAAGGGAAACATTCGAAATGTAGAATGTAGACCAAGGAAAGAGACCGTGTATTGTTTCACCGGTTTGTTTAGTTGCGAGATTCGACAGACGGCGACAGGTGAAGGACGAAGGTTGCCGGGACCGGTTCGCCAACATATCGATATCGGGATCGGGAGTATCGATATTTTAGTTCGGAATTATCGAAAAGAGCAAATCGATATTTAGGGTATGTCATATCGCATGTATCTACCACGTCAAATGCAGTAAAAAGGAGGACTTTTGGAGGACCCAGCAACATTTCTGGGCGTGGTGTTATTTATGAAAAATATCACTGTAAATGAATATAAAAAGTAATATAAATAAATTTACCATAATCTGAATTTCTAATCAATATCTCTTAAGATTTCTTAAAAAATAGTAAAGTTAACGCCAAAAAAAGTAAAGTTCAGCTGAGCGTTCGCCATCCTTAAGTTCAGTCGAGCGTCGCCATCCCCTACTTAAACCTAACGTTCACCATCCCTAAGATTAACCGAGCGTCGCCATCCCTAAGTTCAACCGAGCATCGCCATAACTTCGCCATCCCTAAGTTCAGCCGAGCGTGGCCATTCCTAAGTTCAGCCGAGCGTGGCCATCCCTAAGTTCAGCCGAGCATCGCCATAACATCGCCATTCCTAAGTTCAGCCGAGCGTGGCCATCCCTAAGTTCAGCCGAGCATCGCCATAACATCGCCATTCCTAAGTTCAGCCGAGCGTGGCCATCCCTAAGTTCAGCCGAGCATCGCCATAACATCGCCATTCCTAAGTTCAACCGAGCGGCGCCATCCCAAAGTTCAGCCGAGCGTTCGCCGGTCCGATACCCGCTCCAACAACCGATATACAGAGTCATGCCACAACCCCGCGGGTAGGAAAGTGAAAGCGGCGTTGTGATCTAATGAATGGACAGACCGCTCCAGATTGGCCCGCGCTTGCGCCGCTCTCTGGCGGGCGGCTGCAGCGGCTGGCGAAACCGACAACAGAGTGCGCGTGTACAAACCCAGGGGGACAGGTGTTGTAAGTCCATAGGCGAGAGGTTATTTCACAGACTTTTAGCGATATAAAAACGCATTTGGTCCGATGTATTGGTCTTCTCAGGTATATTATATCCGTTCATACGACGATATACAAAAATAGTTTTTGCCAAAGAGAAATTTCAAGCAAAATCGAAATGCAACTATTCTGGTGCTAAATTGTACCACGCGTCTTTCTTGGGAAGAATACTATAAAAATTTGAAGTCTTATATATACATAAAAAACGTAGTTCCCAACACGAAAACAGTGGACCTTTTTAAATATACAAACTGCGTTGATTCGGGAAAAAAGTGTTGTGAGTCCCACGATACCCCTAGCCCAAATTCTTTCTCAGTCTCCCCTTTTAATAAATTACTGTAACGCTTGACCTACGAGGACCCTCACGTTCTCTACACATGCCCACAGCGGGCCTTGTCTAGATGTTTACCAATAATTTCAAGCCTAATCCAATAAATATGTCTAAACTCAAATAATCAATACTTTACCCTTATTTAGACGGGAATGTCACATAAATTCATTAGTTTAACGCACATGCAGCTGCAACCACTTTAGGTGACGCTTGTCACTATGAACTATTGTAAGGGTTCCCCTTGTAATTAGAATTATTAGACAAGTCTAACGATAATTATGTTATCCAAATCCTATTGGTCTAGGTGGGTGTGGCTAACACCCTATTGGTGCTAAGCTGGAGGAGGTACCCTCTGGGGCTGTGTCCCCACTACTTTACCCCTTCTAATAAAACCCTAGACTTGGAGTAGGAAGACAGACAACTAGTTACACTGGCTGGAGGGTGTTCTCAGAGAGCCCGACAGTGCAGTTAGCGTAGCGCGTCTCCTTGTTCCGAATATTCTAAGTGTCGATTTTTGGACTTTGTCATTATTTTATCAGTTGTGTCACATTGTGATTGTGCCTGTATCTTGAGTCGTAATATACCACTTCCGAACTGTCTTGGTTGATTTTAATCATTTAAATTACCAGCTAACCTCCGCGCTTATTGTACTCCGGCAGCCACTCGACGGGATACAACATAAATTTCTGGTGTCAGTTGTGTGGGGTGATTTCGCAATTAACACCCGCGAATACTGGTTCAACGAGACATCCCGGAAGACCAAGAAAGAAGACATCAAGAGGCCTGGTAAGTGGCACGACGCTGCACTGCGGAGACTCATCCCCAGGGAGGTCCACCTCAGCAGCCACTGTCTTTCTGCGAGTCTATTGTTTCACCGGCGAGGGTCGCGGCACTCATCGCAGCTTTCGGCGCTGCATCCGGCGCTTCACTTCGGGCCGCCTCCGTCATCAGACTTCGCAATCAAAACAAAAAGTAAGTGGATGATTCATGTATGTTGACGTAAATCAGAAAGGCAATGTCGGTCAATGAATTTATTGCTGAAGTTGATAGGTTAGCAGAGGAAGTAGTAGAAGACAATGCGAATAATAATGCAGCCTCTAGTGACGATAGCTGTAGCGAGTGCTCTAGTAGGAGTAACCGTAGAGAACCACACAGCACGGTTAACGAAAGAGCTACTCAAGTAGGGTCGGTAGCACAAACACAAAATGTTAGGGCTAGGACGCTGACCTTAGATCAGGCCACCAAGTTTGTCCCAGAGTACAATGGTAGGCGTGATGATTTGTGTAAGTTTATTAGTTGCGGGGATTTCGCTGTAGACAATGTAGACGAATCGTACCTTCCACTATTGTTTGAAATTCTAAAAAACAAGCTCGTGGGCGATGCTTATAACATTGTCCGTTTTAAGGAACTAAATTCTTGGGCTCAGTTGAAGGTAGCTTTAAGAGATAAATATGGAGACAAGAAGAATGTTGCACATTTGCAGCTGGAGATGAGTAGCGCTCGTCAACAAAAGGACGAAGACGTCAGGGCATTTTCCGAGAGACTAAACTCAATATTAAGTGGTTTGGCAGTACAGATGACTGCAAACAAACCGCGCAGTGTTAAGTCCGCAATATATGATGTACTCGAACTTCAGAGGCACAATGCCTTCATTGAGGGATTAAGACAACCCATAAAATTTCTAATGAAAGCTAAAAGCATTCCGGTATACGAAGACGCTGTCGAAGCGGCAGTAATTGAAGAAATCAATATCTTGAGTGACAAAGAAAGCCAACAATACTTTGGAATTAAGCAAAAAGAAAACAAACAAGAAACAAGAGTTAAGTGCACAAACTGCAAGAAGGTAGGACACGAATATAAAGACTGTTATTTTAAAAAGACTTCTTTTTCTAAAGAAAGGTTTTTTAAACACAGTGACAAAAAAGAAAGGAGTAATTTCCACGTCAAAGCCATGGTTACGTGTCGCTACTGTGGTAAGGCTGGGCATATTGAATCTCAGTGCTTTAAGAAGCAGAGGGACACCCAAGGCAGAGATCAAACCCCTAGGTTCCAAAACAGTCGAGACCAGGGAAACGCAACGCGCTCGGCGACAAGCGGCCCGTCAACGAGTGCCAGACAGTACAAGTAGGTCGCATAATCAATGGGAAAAATCACGAGTGCATTGAAATGGAGTTATCCGAAACAATAGATCAAAAAACTAGTTTGCTTTTAGACACAGGTGCTGATATTAGTATTATCAAAGTAGGTAAACTACAAGATGAAGCGCAAATTCTAGACAATACCTCAAAATCAATATTGGGAATATCCGAAGATCCGGTAAAGACAATAGGAACCATAAATCTAATTATTAACCTGATTGACAGACAAATTGAGCACCCATTTCAGGTTGTTTACAATAACTTCCCATTAAAAAGCGATGGAGTTTTAGGAAGAGACTTTATGAGCAAACATAAAGCGAATATCGATTATGACAGAGGAGTCGTCCAAGTAGGCAGAACTAAATGGGGGTTAGTCCCTTATGTAAATAAAATAGTTTTACTGCCCAGAAGCGAGACCATTTTGGCCGCAAAAACCAGCACAGTTGGAGAGGGTGTTGTTTATTGCCATGAGCTGTCACCCGGCGTCCTTTTAGGGAGCGGTGTCACAAAAGCATACAAAGGTCAATGTTTGGTGAGCATAACTAACACTAATGAGGAGGCTGTTGAAATTGATGTCCCCAGTGTGACACTGGAGAAGTTAGGATTCGAAACTGATGAGTGTCATATATTTAAAATAGGTGATGAACAAAATGCTAACACAAATAGAAGTGAAGGAGTACTTAAACAATTGAGGATTGATCACTTAAATAAAGAAGAGAAGAAAGCTTTGCTTGAAGTTTGTTTGGAATATAATGATCTATTTCATCTCCCTAACGATAAATTAACCTGTACAGATACAGTTGAGCACACAATACCATTGAAACAAGATACTTCACCAATTAACATAAAACAATACAGAATCCCTGAGCAGCATAAAAAGGAAGTTCAAAAACAAATTGACTCAATGTTAGACCAAGGTATAATAGAGGAAAGTCAAAGTGAGTGGAACGCACCATTGATTGTTGTACCCAAAAAGATGGATGCAAGTGGTGAAATAAAGTGGCGCATATGTATTGATTTCAGAAAATTAAATGATGTTACTATTGGTTCTGTGTTCCCTTTACCAAATATCACAGATATTTTAGACCAGTTAGGGAAGAGCAAATATTTTACAACATTGGATTTGGCTAGTGGTTTTCATCAGATAAGGATGAGTGAAGCTGATAAACACAAAACAGCATTTAGCACACCATTTGGCCACTATTCCTTTGCCAGAATGCCATTTGGGCTCAAAAATGCACCTGCGTGTTTCCAGCAGCTGATGAATAATGTCTTGTCAGGACTCCAAGGTATAAAATGTTTTGTCTACCTAGATGATATTGTGATTTACGCACCAAACCTAAAGGAGCATCAGGAGAAGTTAAAAGAAGTGTTTGATCGTTTACGACAGCATAAACTGAAATTAAATGCTGACAAGTGTGAATTTCTTAGGAAGGAAGTTAGTTACTTAGGTCATGTTATCACTGATGAAGGATTAGCACCTGATCCAAAGAAAACAGAAGCCGTGGATAAGTATCCCCGCCCAAAAAATGCTAAGGATATCAAGAGCTTCCTCGGACTAGTGGGCTACTACAGACGCTTCATTCAAGATTTTAGCAAGATTGCACAACCGTTAAATGATTTATTAAAGAAGGATGTTACATTTGAATGGACTGAAAAACAAGAAAATAGTTTCCTTATACTGAAAAGCAAATTAGTATCTGCACCGCTTTTGCAATACCCTGATTTTACCAAAGAATTTATAATTACTACAGATGCCAGCAATGTAGCTGTGGGAGCTATCTTAAGTCAAGGAAAAATTGGAGAGGATAAACCGATCGCTTATGCAAGCAGGACACTTAACAAAGCAGAGAAATCATATAGCACAACAGAGAAGGAATTAACTGCTCTTGTGTGGGCAATTAAGTATTTTAGACCGTACATTTACGGTACGAGATTCACCCTTGTGACAGATCATAAACCACTTCAATGGTTGTTTAGTGTCAAAGATCCTGGTTCGCGCCTTATGCGCTGGATCATAAAATTGACCGAATATGATTTTGCGATAGTTCATAAGAGTGGGAGAAGGAACACTAATGCAGACGCACTGAGCCGTGTTGAGATAAATATGGCTACTACATTAAGAGGAGATGAACCAACAGAAGAGGAGAAAAATGAGATTATAAGGGAATATCATGACGCTACTTTGGGAGGACATCAAGGAGTCACGAGGACGTACAAGAGAATTAAACTGAAATATGATTGGCCAAATCTCAGAAATGACATTGAAGCATACATAAAGAAATGTCCCAGTTGTCAGAAAAATAAAACATTCATAAAGGACACAAAGAAGGTACCAATGCAAATTAGTTCTGAATTATCTAGACCTATGGAACAATGGGCTATGGATATAGTTGGCCCTCTTCCAGTTTCAGCGCAAGGTTTTAAATGGCTTTTAACGTTTCAAGATTGCTTTACAAAGTATAGCGAGGCTATTCCTATTGTCGACCAAACAGCTGATACTATAGCGAGAGAGTTTGCAACCAAAATTATTTGTAGGCATGGAACGCCAGAACGTTTACTAACCGACCAAGGTCAGAATTTGATTGGAGAGGTTATGCAGTCAGTTTGCGAACTACTAAAAATAAAGAAGCTGCAAACAACAAGTTATCATCCGCAGGCGAATGGTTCGCTCGAAAGGAGTCATCGGACATTAGCAGAATACCTAAGACACTACATCGACGAAGACCAGCTAAATTGGGATTTATGGATTCCATATGCAATGTTCACCTATAACACGTCTGTGCATACATCCACAGGACACACACCTTTCTCATTAATGCACGGTAGGGAAGCAGAGCTACCAACAAGCCTAGTGAAAACGAAGCCAGGACCACAATACAATCATGATGACTACTCTGAAGAGCTAAAGAAAAGATTGCAAAGCGCACATTGTTTAGCGAAACAAAACCTTAATGTTAAGAAAGAAAAGAGCAAGAAACAATACGACAAGACAACAACAGATAAATCGTTTGGTGTCGGAGACAAAGTACTCCTACACGATGAGACAGTAAGAAGAGGCAGGTCGAAGAAATTAAGTGCACAATGGATAGGACCGTACACGATAGCTAAGAAAGATTCAGAGGTTAATTACACCATTAAGAAAGGCAAAAAATGTGTTAAAGTTCATGTAAACCGTCTAAAGAAGTTCGAAGATTAATTGTAACTATATGTTACAGATGATCTGGCTAATACTACTACTTGCTACTGTTGCACATGGTGAAACAGATAATCAAGGAAATAATAACGCTTACACCAATGAAGTGATTCGCAACAACCCAGGAGTATACTTTGAGAAGATCGGAACAGCGCAGCTCAGCAATGAAGAATGGAAGCTTCTCACCTACATCGATGTAAATACCTACTACTCAAGGTTCGATTACGTAAAGCTAAGGTTCAACAAGCTAACCAGATTTTGTGCAAATCATTACTCAGAATATTGCCATAAAGTCGTTATAAATATGCAGAGGACTGTTGATAGCATAAAGAACAAAATGAAGCAATTGAAAATTCAGGTTGGAACAAAAGAACGAGCTAAACGTAGATTTAAGAGAGGCATGTTTGACAGCATAGGTGAAACTGCAAAAATCCTCTTTGGAGTAATGGATCATGACGATGCAAATTACTACTCAGATAAAATCAAGGAAGTCTCTTACAATCAATATGAAATGTCAAAGCTCGAGAAAGAACAAGCAGCAGTAATGATCTCTACAATAAAGACAATGAACAAAACTATTAATGATGTTAACGCCAATCAGGAATCTATTATTAAGGCATTTGAGGAAATTGTTAATTTTCAAAACGTTACTAGACTTATTGTTAACGATAAATTTAATAATGTAACAATTCAAACCATGGTGGCACAGTACGTTGAGCTTGTCAGTATTGAAGCATTTCAGTTAGAATTAGACATTAAGGATTTATTGCAAGCTATGATTGATGCAAGAAAAGGCGAAATACATAGTAGTGTTATTGACCTTAAGGCGTTACAAACAGAGTTGGAAGCTGTTAGGATCAAATTACCTGCAGGCCTTGCCTTTCCGGTTACTGTTGATGATGAATCTATTCATTTATTTTTTGACCTATTCTCTATAAGTACATTTCTTAAGGAAAATAAACTTGTCTATGTGTTAACAATTCCCTTAGTGAATGATATACTATTTGATTTGTATAAAGTTAATCCACTGCCTAAACTATTGAGAGGCAATGAATATTTGTTTGTACAACCTAAGCAAGAATTTTTAGGAATAGATAATGTGAAACAATATTATGTTAATTTGAATACGGCTGACGTTAAGAACTGTAAGTGTATAAAGAGAGATGTTTATGTTTGTAAACAGACAACACCTATATATCACATGCACCTTCATGAATCATGTGAAATAAAACTTTTTAAAAGCATAAATTCAAACAGATGTGATCAAAGAATAGCTAAAATTACACAACCAATTTGGCAAAAGATGGTTAGGTCAAACGCTTGGTTATATGTGTTACCAATAAACGAAACGTTGACGGTGTCCTGTAGAGATCCCGGAAAGTTAAGTGGTATCTATTCCGTACAATTAAGTAATGTGGGAATTATTTCCCTACAAGCCAAATGCAGAGCCTATGGCTCTGGTGTTATTCTCCTGCCTAGCAGTGAATATGACAGTAATACCACAAGCCAATTTATTCCTCCTTTTGATCTATCTTACGATTGTTGTGAACTAGATATTGAAAATAAAAATGATATACCAGTACTTACTTTACCAAAATCATTTAAATCAGTAGTCAGTCACTCTGATGATCTAGATGCAGCAAGTTACCGTTTAAATGAGATAAAGAATGTTTTGGAGAAAGATAATGTTCATGAAATTAATGAGACTAGACTTACCCATTATTCAGTTTTGACTTATGTTATTTGTGGAGCTATAATTCTATCATTAGTTTACTATATTTACACCAATTGTCTAACTAAATGTTTTTGCCTAAGCAATTTGTTCCGTTGTTGTAGTAAAGATTTGGAACAAAAAGTTGAGGATTCGTTGCGACAAGTGCAAACTATAGGCAACAAACCTATTGTTATTAAACAATATCAGTATGGGGCCTCTATCGAGGACATTTCAGCAACACGGTCAGACCCAAACTTACCTCTGCTAGAGGCTAGTGCCAAAGCCGCCCAAGCAAACAGACAAATTGATGACATTGATAAAGATGTTAAGGAGATCAAAGAAATCTCCAAAGGTACATACAAGTACCTGAGACCTCGTACAAAGAGAGTGTAAATAATATTTTATCCGTAGTCATTGTTCACACATTCATTTATGAATTATTTTAGCTTTGTTTTTAATTTCTTTCATATAACCAGTTGTATTGTATTGTATTGTATTGTGTGGCATTGTATTGTGTTGTATTGCATAATCATCTATATTGTTGTGTTTGTATTAATTCATATAAGTAGTGTTTTTGTGTTTTATCTTAGTTTATATAGCTTTTGTATTTTGTGTGTTTATGTTGTAAGAAGCGCAAGCTTGTAGCTTACACTTCTTTTAATAGGGGGGGAGGTGTTGTGAGTCCCACGATACCCCTAGCCCAAATTCTTTCTCAGTCTCCCCTTTTAATAAATTACTGTAACGCTTGACCTACGAGGACCCTCACGTTCTCTACACATGCCCACAGCGGGCCTTGTCTAGATGTTTACCAATAATTTCAAGCCTAATCCAATAAATATGTCTAAACTCAAATAATCAATACTTTACCCTTATTTAGACGGGAATGTCACATAAATTCATTAGTTTAACGCACATGCAGCTGCAACCACTTTAGGTGACGCTTGTCACTATGAACTATTGTAAGGGTTCCCCTTGTAATTAGAATTATTAGACAAGTCTAACGATAATTATGTTATCCAAATCCTATTGGTCTAGGTGGGTGTGGCTAACACCCTATTGGTGCTAAGCTGGAGGAGGTACCCTCTGGGGCTGTGTCCCCACTACTTTACCCCTTCTAATAAAACCCTAGACTTGGAGTAGGAAGACAGACAACTAGTTACACTGGCTGGAGGGTGTTCTCAGAGAGCCCGACAGTGCAGTTAGCGTAGCGCGTCTCCTTGTTCCGAATATTCTAAGTGTCGATTTTTGGACTTTGTCATTATTTTATCAGTTGTGTCACATTGTGATTGTGCCTGTATCTTGAGTCGCAATATACCACTTCCGAACTGTCTTGGTTGATTTTAATCATTTAAATTACCAGCTAACCTCCGCGCTTATTGTACTCCGGCAGCCACTCGACGGGATACAACAAAAGATCCAGTTAAGTTTGTTTGACTCGTTAGTACCATCCACTGATTGGTCTGTTTTTAATGTGCCTCTTAGAGTCTACTTGCTCCAGGCACCCCCATCAGGCAACCTTCTTCTTTCTTTCTTTCTTTCTTTCAGTCAGGCAGACCACCACCAGGCACCACGCGTGACATGCAACCAGGCAGATTGTGAATATTTGTCTCAGTGGTAGCAAAGCGACAATAGGTCTGAGCAATAAAGCTGGCAAGGCTCTCCGGATCTGACTTGCAGGACTGCCAAGGCAGATAAGGTGAACGGATGAATGGATCATAAAAATCACGTTTCCTCATGCAAATTTTACCATAACTGCTTTTCTCATAAGCAAGACAGTAATTAATCAAGCCATTACCCATCAGGAGGAGCTTTCAGAGATAATCCGACGGCCATCACGCTGCGGGAATATCCTGCAGGGGAGATCCCGCCGTAATGGCGAGCGATTAGCAGTTCCCACCATCAATAAGCGAATGAACAGCCTCGAGAGAATTATGGAGGGAAATAATACGACGGTGAAATAAGAGAAGCGGCGACTGGATTGTCCGAGTGGCGAACGGCGAGTCGTAGCCTTGAGAACGGCGAACTGCGGCCGGCCGACGCGAAACGTCGCGTCACCAATGTTCAGAGCACTTGGTGATTCTTTGCTCCTATATTTAAAGACTGTTACAATAGTCTATTCGAGTAAGTACGGTAACTACTGTAGCTAGTTACCGCGAGTGCATGTAAAAGGTTTCGGTTGAAACAAAATTCAGGATTTTTTTAAACGCAACCCATTTTTACGATTGAATATGCATGTAAAAATTAAATGAGTATTGTTTTGTTAGTCTTTACATTCTATACAGCCTATTATTTAAGTTTCATCATATTTAGTTTACATTATGTGTTCAAACAATCCACCACTGGCATCTGTACAAAGTTGTGCTCGCTCATCAAATTCCCGAACACGTGTTGCAAGTTAACTCTTTGTATTTCTTGCATTAAATTTGTTATGTTTGTTTTGAGGTGGTGAATATCCTGTGAATTGTTTTCGTAGGCCTTAGTTTTTATGTATCCCCAAAGAAAATTATACAGTGGGGATCTTGGGGGGGATAATCCTTCACTGGTAAAATAAAGTTTCGGTTTGCGTTAAAAAAACACCTTGTATTTCTTGCATTTTATTTACACAGGCGATTGTACAAGTGGTATTTGAAATAGAAAAAGCTAAGAATTTAAACAATTTTTAAAATCAAGTTCGCGATGTAAGAAATAGTTTATTTTTTATTTTTTATAAGATTCTATTTTAATAATTACGATTCGAAGTCAATGGCACAATCTAAGATGTCAAATCGTGACGTGAACCTCACTTAAATTAATATAAGGCATTTAGCAATAAGAGTGGTCTCGTAAAGTCTAACAAAGGGGTTGGATGATACCGTACACTAAGACTTATGAGGTTTGTTGAGTTCTTAGTTTTTAAATGCGATTGTTACCCTCTCCTAAATTATAATTGAACTTGATACCTAACAACAAATCACAACTTAAATTGATATTTTTTACATAATATTCAGTGTCATGGTTTAAACGGTAGTAAGTGCGAGTGACAAGTAGCCAATGAAAACAAAATACTTTTGTAGTGAAGAACAACGGATACTTTGTTCTCAATGGCTATTTGTCACTCGAACTCGTCGCAGTGTAAACTAGACTCATCAAAATACTTATTAATTGGCTCATTATTACTTTTGTGTATTTAAATTTCAACTTCGGGCAGTGAGATAAAAAAATAAACATCGTCGAACGAATCAGCGCATTAAACTGTGGGATACGGTTACACACCAACAATGCTTACGCAGAATCTACGGCCGTTATACGAGCTCGTGTTATGTTCGAGGAAGGTTACGTATACTGCGTGTAGTTGACAGTAGGGAGCAACGTTCTGCGGATCGCGAATCCCACACAGACTCCCACTGTGTCGCCTGTGGAGCCGTATGGGTGGTCCCCTCCACCCCGGCACCGCCAGCATCGCCTACAGTTTAGTATACTAATAGCATACAGAGAGTAATGTCGAGAATGTTACGATAATCGAGTAATTACTACTTAATCGATGAAAATTTTATAAAACCCGTTGACAATTGCGGATGATTATTATTGAACTATCTTTCGGGAGCTAGATAAAAGAAATGAACGCGAAATTATTGTATGTGCAAAATCTAGCAAGGAGTGACTAATTTTTAAAACAGCAAGTGTTACCCTCATTTCTGACGAGGCAATAACGGTGAACCGGAGTTTCAAATTATTAAAATTTCTTAATCCCATTTTTCTTGATTCAGTGACTGTAACGAGAATCTTCAGATGACAGTGTCTAAAAATGAATACAAATTTCCTTTAAGGTAGTAAAACTCAAGAAAGTGTTTTTACAAAAAACCTATTATAATGTTGACATAACTAATTTGTGTTCAAACAATAGACTCAGTCAGTTTTAATGTGGTTGTAAAACAACAAAACAAAGCAACAGCGAAATCGGAAGCTTTCGACGGAATGAAGTAGTTGAGTGGCAAATGCTTGGACTCGGCCATTCATGGATTGATTTGTCAAATAAAGTAACTCTTATGAATTAAGACATATTTAATTAGTACCCGGAAAAAAATTGTCTCATCAGCTCAAAGTAAATCAACTAAGCTTAACGCCAAACCAACAAATTACCAGGGTTCAAAAACGGTCAAAAAGTTTCCAAATTAGACAGGATGGAACTGTGTGCGCTTTAAGGTTTACAACTACAACACTCTTCCAATAGAAGTGATAACAAAACGTTAGTAACGGGAAGAAACCCAGATGTAAACTGACTTTATACAGACGGTCGCGTTTGGAATAAACAAATAACCAAGCCACTTCGCTTTATAGAAAGGTGGAAAGATCTGTTTACTTCTGTTAAATTTTAAAATTCCCTTTATTAAACTTGACCGAATTTTAGCGAGGCACTGTAACAAAAAATACTAGACAACACATGTAAAACATCTATATTAGTCAAAACATTCATGACCATTATCAAATGATCATGACAATGGTTACTAAATATGTATTTAGTTGGCAAATAAACGCATTACCTTAATATTAATAATATTTAGTTACAATGCATTTCATGGAATAAGTGCAAAATATATTGAGCTATATTAGACGTCATGAAATTGCGATGTTCAAAATCGCTTATACAGCCAAAAAGCTGATTGCTTATATTAATTATATAGCAAATAGGCTGTTTAAGTTATTTCGAATATCGCAATTTCGTAACGCTTAGTTAATCGGCATTATTAGTATATATTTTGTTCATTTTAGTAGTGCATTACTAAATGTAGTAAACTTATCCTCCGCACGTGTAAATTCAATCCCTACGTTTCTGTAATTTAAAAATAACACATCAGTTTGAAATCAATAACATTTTGAAGGACTACATATATGTTCTCCTGCAGCCAAACTAATTGGCTTCCTCCATTATCTGAAGATAATAGGAGATAGCAGAGAATCTGTTGAAAGATAGTTTTCCATCTGCATATCTTCGACAGGTTATTCTGTGTTTAGGATAAAGTTTTCGACTTGAAATTAAATTTAACTTTTTACAAAACTAAGCCTTTTTCTGCCGATGAACGTTGCTAAACCGGCCACATCCACGAGCGGTCGGACCTCTCGAAAGTTGAGTGTGTACGGGCGCCGGTTGGTAATCAGAGCGAGCGCGGCGGAGTGGCGAGCGGCGAGCGGCGAGTGGCGAGCGGCGAGTGGCGAGTGGCGAGTGGCTGGCGAGTGGCGAGTGGCGAGCGGCGAGCGGCGAGTGGCGAGTGGCGAGCGGCGAGTGGCGAGTGGCGAGCGGCGAGCGGCGAGTGGCGAGTGGCGAGCGGCGAGTGGCGCGTCCCACCACGCGGCACACTAATTGTCGCTCACCCGCCTTTATTGAGGCCTGCATGCTTGACAGGATTCCCGCGCACAAGTAGAGTACAGGCCGAGGTAAATGGCATGACCCTATCTATGAGAATACCTCTGTCAAATATGAAGCAGGGGCACCTCACATATGGCACGAATCATGGAAAAGTACCAAATACAATTCATCAATTCATTCTTCATTTTCTGGATTAATTTGCACAGATTGACGCAGTATATACAGTCCTATATGTAATAATTTATAAAAAGTGCACTGGATTTATGGCTGTTTACATTTTTGTGTTTAAATGTTTACATTCTTATAAAATGTAAACACTGAAACTGAGGACGTTCACGGGGCGTAGCCCGAGGGGATTTTAAGGAAGTGAATAGGCCTATGTGTTTCCCAGGTTCAAGATCTACCTTTGTGTGAAATGTTAACCAGTCGGTTCAGTATTTTTCGCGTTCACTTGCCACATCCAAACATGCATACAGAAACCACCTCTTCTTTATGATTGTACAGATGTGAACTCTGGATTTATAAACCAAGCACAGAACTGTGGCGTTTGAGCATTAAAGTTGACTAAAAAGCAGTATGTACAATTTCTCAATTTTGGTTGAATTATGAAGAATTCTGTTTAGAATTCGTGTTAAGAATTTATAGACAGCATCGAATTATTGTTAAGCGTCGAATCAGTTTGTACAGAATATCAATAAACACCTAACAATAAAAATATGGCGCATAAAATTGATCATCCTGGCAATTTAACTTCTTTTTTTTGGGAAGAGATACTTCTTTTTGCGGTGCGACTACCAGCAAAAACTTTCAGTAAACGAACTGAAAATGGTCACTGATAATTTATTTAGTTGGAAAATAAAAATATTTCAAGTTAACAAGTTAACCCTCAACTCCGAATGAGAGTTATGAAACACATACAAGACAAGGGGGCAACCTATAAAATTTCAAAAAATGAATGGAACCGCCGAAAAGGCGAGTGTGAAGCACGCGGCAGGCTTTGGCAGAACCCCCGCAAGCGTCGACACAACACTGCCGTTATCTTATCAATTATCAATACGGTGCTGTAATCGAATAGTTTCATAATTAGGCCACTCATTGTGCGTATCGTGAGGGCACTTCCTCATGCCTACGCTTCTCCCTCTCTCTCCGCAGTGTGGCGGTATCTCCCTCTCTCTCCCTCCGCAGTGTGGCGGTATCTCCCTCTCTCTCCCACACTGCAGCTGTGCACCACGCCCGGTCACACGTGGTGCACGAGCACGACAAACTAAACACTCTCGTCTCACGGTTCGTTAGGGTTTATGTGAACAGCGACTTGCTCACTCGCTTGCGATCCAGTTGTTCAAATCCAAGTCGCGTCTACTGGTTTCATATGAGTTTATCATCGCGGGGGTTATTTTAAAAGTTCTCAGAAATGGGTGTTCGGCGGGACCTGAAGCAGGTTTGGTTTATTCTTGGCCAAATGCTAAATTAAAGTCGAGTTTTGCACCTCCATAACATGATCTGACCTTTTTAATCATAATCTGTCTTCAGATCGTTAAGCACTCTATACGAAAAATGCCTTTAACTCGGTAGTGAAAGCACCAGAAATGTTTCACGTTCACTATAATGAATCATTACATTCAAATGTAATTGAAATGTGATTTGTTGTAAAGGAACTACACTCTGGCAGATGTCGGATGGCCGCTAACAATCATGGGGGGGATTTCTTGGGGTGGCAGGGGGTGCCTGGCACCCCTAATATTCGGTGGATTTGTTAATATAGTGACGGGGAAAATGTTTTCAATATAACTTTGATTGAGGTATTTGCATAGATTACGCATGTTTGTTATCGAATAAAATAGGCAACTACTTGGATTAGGCCTTAAAACGGACCATTTAAATAGGAGTTTTATGTTAGAATTTGAGCATACAATACATCAAACGTTAGGTGAGCTGGCACCCCCAAATATTATGACCTAAATCTGCCCATGCTAACAATGCATTTCTATTGTAATCTTAGACATTATACCAGAGTGTAGGCCACAATTTTTTGAGTGCTCAAATTTTGTACAAAAGGTATAGATAGCATGATCTCAGCCAACTCATAGGCCGACTCGCGTTCGTGCTGAGCCCTGTAAGCTTTTTTTGTATATATGTTGCAATTTTTTATGTTTTGGTAATGACTGTATGGGTTCCATGGACACTATTGTTCTTTTCAGTTTTACCGTGCGAAGAACGGGTCCAACAGCTAGTAGACGTATAAAACGAGGTTTATCGAACCTGAAGGTGGAACGCCGTAAAACGAGCGACCGCACGTCTGGAGGACAATCAGACGCGATTGTTTACAAATGTGCGATGTTTGTTTGGCGTATCCTTAAACTAACGTTGTGTTGGTGTGTTTGAAGAGAAAAGATAAAACAACGTAGTCACTAGCTGTGCTCACGTACTGTAATGGAATTTCGTTCTAGGAAACAACCTAGACGTAGCATATTCTAATGTGCAACAGTAATAAATTGTTGTGATTGTCAATTGTTGTAACTATACATTAATTTTAAAATTTTTAAATCCCCTCAAAATTACACTGTATTAAAATTCATCAAATTTGTAATTCGACGCAATTTTTCTAGCTAAAATATAAAATTTAATGACTGGGAATTTGTAAGAAAATCTATTGATTCTGCACATACTGCACATATCATTCATTGAATACATACAAATTCAGTAGAACGTTATACAAACAAGTTTTTTCGTAGCGAGTGTAGACAATGACTAACGTCTGTCGAAGGAGATATTATGAAATCTTAATAAATAAATTTTCAACGATACTAAAAAAATCTTTCTAGTTTTTGTTTACAACAAATTGTTGAAAATATTTTATTGGAACAAATTAATTCCACCATTTCAGTACCCAGGATACAAACGTAATCTGTAGAGGATTATTAATTACACCATTGATACGGATACTAAAACCTACAATAATTTCCTCGTTTAAATGCGCTTTCTTGGAAATTCTGTTATGCAAGTAAAACCCAGAGATTTAACAAGTCAGTAAAACAGGTAATAACTCAATTTTAATAAGTTTTCGTTTTAATAAACAAATTTATAATAGCCTATACTTGGAAAGAAATAATTTTACACAGCAACATGACTGTTCGTTTGAATTGTTTACGGTTTGAACGGAACGTTTGAATTATTCAGTATCCCGAAACGGATGCCAGATCCTGCAGTGGCGAAGGCTGATGACGCCACGACACATCCTTGCTCCGGCCTCCCCCGTCACTCACTACACGTGCCAACCGACACAACCAGTGCCTCCACTTTATAGGCCCTTACACGATCAATATATTTTTGATGATATTGTTGCCTCAATATTATCGCCACATCACATAATCAGAGCTATATTTTAGATGGCAGCTTAACTGGAGTGTCAATATTTTACGCCAGTCATAGATTTACTCAGTACTAAAATAGATGCCAGAAAGAAAGCGTGCATCGCTATATTATTCGAGCGAAGTGAGTTATACTCGACTTGAAAATCACTCTTTGTGAACTAACTCCTCTTTTATTATTTGATGAAAATTCGTGAAATTTTAACTACATCATATTTATACCCCGAAGATTGTTTTAATCTATAAATGAGTAGTTAATTATACGTTTAAATTTTTATTTTTTTAGTTAATTGCCTTCATTTAGTTTTACCACACTTCGTTCGACCTATTCGCGACATAGGAACGTACTCCTAGTTATTTATTTATTGTTATTTCAAAAGAATAGTGCATTACCATGGTCAAGGAGAATCCTCTTAAAAAAAAGAATAGTGAAATGTAAAAAATGGGCGAAAGAGAGATTGATGAAACGCGAAGAGTTCATACACCAAAGTTATTAAAAGAAATGTTGGTTGAAAATAAAAAAATCGCTTTGAAAACATTAATTTTTGTAAGGAATATTTTATAGAAAATATTCATTTCTCCCTCATTAGGACCTACCTGTTACTGTAGGTGCATGCGCAGACATAACACCTTTCTGTGCAAAGGCACGCTCATCAGTTTCTCATTAAGTATGGGTTTGGACCATACTCCTAGTTCGTGTCAAAGTTATTTTTTAAAAGTTAATGTTTAGTGCCATGTTTAGTATGGCACTTAAAATTTAACTGTTGTTTAAGGGCTTGCGTGATAGCGAGAATGATAATGTTAATGTTCTGTTTCATTTTACCCTAGATTTTAAGATTGTTTACTAGGCCTAACAGGTTTTAGTACGTTTACTAACTTATATTATGACGTGAAGGGGAATGAAATAATTTACTTATACAAACTGATTTGAAGACGAATGTGAATGTATTTCAATTTCAAATGTCTGTTAAGTATAGCCTATAGTATAGCAAATGTGGACATTTTAAAACATAATAAGCCCTATAAAACATTTTTTTTGTTAAAAGCAGGTAAGATATTAGAAATGTATTAATGGTAAGTGCGGTGTGGTATGGTATGGTATATTTCGTGGATTTCAATATTATTTTCAACACTGAAAATAGTGAGTCGGTGGCGCAGCTACATCAGTAGCGCAATCGGAACTGTGGCGGCGACGGCATCGCTGGTTTGGTCCTTCACCCTTGTACTATTACCGGCTCACTCCTTGCTTTGCTTGATACCCTCCACGCACAGGCCTGAAGCCCACGTTGTTTGGCAAAAGCAAGGTGAAAAGGCAACCATCCTCTTTACATTGAACGTGTGAGTAGCGCACGCAAGGGTAATTTCACTAGGTCAGGGAAATGTATTAAAGGTATATTAATTTTGGGAAATTTTTTAGACAATGTTTGGGTAATATTGGCTGGATGTGTTGAGGACTGTCGACAACAGACAGAGCTCGGTGGGAACATCGTCTGCGGACACGTGACAGTGACATGTGTGGGCGCCCACAGCATCCGCCTCCGCCGACGGATGTGCACGGAAGTCGATTGGGGAGGACGAACTATTCATTGCTCGCCAACTTTATATTACCTTTCTTACCAAACCCTTATGACTTTTAGCGAAATTATAATTGGACACAAACGTTGTCGGCGCGGTTTCCCTTTTACAGTACTGTATTACTTGTCGGCTCATTCGTATCACAGCTCGTTCAATAAGGTCCCCGAAATAAGGAAAAAGGGATAAGGTACTGAAGAAAGGTAACGTGACAAGGACATTTACTGGCTATATGGCTTCATTGTCCCAGAGTCACAGTGCCAGTTGCATTTGAGATTCAATAAATTAAGTTTAAGTTAATTTACAGAATTTTCAATCTAGAATTTGTGAATCTGTCTTCGAACAACCAAATGTTTCATTGAAATAATTTAATGCCAGCCTAAGACGTTCTCTATCAACCATAAAATATGAAATACCAGATCCATACGAAATTTCCTGCGGCAGTTTTTTGGGATCGTAAAACATTAATAGCTTTTAAAACTTCGAGATAGTAGAAAATTACATAAAAGCAATGCTGTATTAAACTGTAGGCTTACTAAGAGAAATAAATATACCCGATAATTTCACACCCATGTAATCAGTGCAATTCTACGTTGCGTTAATTAGGACAGTTGAGGAAAAATAAATAACCACCGCTAAGTTGTATACATTAAATTAATTCAAGAAACGTTCAAGTCTTTCATTGTTGCATTGAAAAGTATGAATGGATGCAGACAAAAACAAACTGTTATCAACTGGCAGATAGGAGAGAACACTCTGATAAAGTTCGGAAGTTAGATTCCGGAGCTTCCTTTTTTGTTATCAGCTATTCAGCTAACCGCAGTTTCCTTTTTGATAACATGATAACACTATAAGAGGATGAAAATGGGCTATTTTCAAACGAATAAATAGGAGGAAATAGTAGTTCTACTCGTACTACTCTTATGTTGACCAAGAATTAGACAAACAGTAATACTTGGAAAAATAAAGAACAGCCTAGCAAGGCTCGATTCACTGTTCTTTATATAAACTTACAATTGGATTGTTATATTTGGTTCAGTTCAAATTGATTATGTTTTACTTCGCCCTTTCATTAAATTTACTGTAAAAATAACGTCCTCGATCTCATTTATAAAAGTGCAAAGTGCAGCGTAGCTCTGATCACCGGAAGCTATGAATACATTGTTGCAGTCTAGTCGGGTCTTCGCGTCTCATTTCAATTTTCGTGTAATCTTTCTTTCATTAGGAAATTGAATATGAGAGACTGATCGAATTTTGATTGGGTTTAAATAATTCAACTAAATGTATTATTTAATAGCAAATATCGAACATATATTTGATAGGCATATGGAAATTTAAATGTACTGTGTGTTTTTAATCCTCCAACGATCTCAAGAGAGTGAATCATGTTCATTGGGTTCACGGAAGTTGATGAGGATGATGAGGTTTATGTAACCTCGAAACCGGTAGCGCATTGGTTACTTCATAGGATCATTGATGGAATTAAGGTAACTTTATACCATTATAGAATAAAAATGTCAGCAAATCAATATCAATTTAAACCCCTTGGGAAACGGTTTCTGGTGTCTGAGGGTTTTTACTCGGTTAAAGAGTTCATGAGGAGTCGCCTGGTATAGTATTATAAATCGCGGGCGCCAACGTTATCCCTATTGTATATGTGTATGAATGTGAAACAAAGGTATGTGTGCAATGAGTACCGAATGAATGCAAGAATGACTGGCGGAACTAACAGTTGCATTGTAACTTTTGAATAGTCATGAATTTCCAAAGAATGACGTACTGTACACAATTTGTTATTATTGTCGACTCAATAAAGATATTAGATTTTTTTACTGATTAAAGCGCATAAGCTATCCATTCAATATTCGTGCATATCCATTCATTTAAAACTAGTAAAATTCGTGCAAGCAAAAACTCGACTACAAAACTACAACTGCAAACCTTCAGCCAAGGACACAAACGCCTCGCCCATACCAATGATTAGCGTCATGACAACTGCATGTTACCACTAATTATGCAAGTCACATTGTCATTTTTTCATCTCGTAAACGCTAATGAACACAAACGTGATAAAACACGCGTCTGGGCGTGGTAGTGTGGAGTGTGGAGTAAGCCGTGTACGCTTGTAACTTGTAGTACAAGGACGGGCCGACCTCCTGACAGCTCGGTTTACACCGTCGGATCTCCTTCGTCCTTCGTCCTTCCGCCCCCGCCGCTTCCCTTCGCTTATCGGACGATCTCGACCGTCCCCGTCCATCCAGTCGCGACAATAGTGTTTGGATATCGAAACAAAATATAGATATTTATATCAACGATAATATCGGAAAAATATCGATATTTCAGAAAAATTTTGTAAAAAATTAATCTAATGCATACGGTATGTACAACAGTTAGCAGCACACCTGTGACTTCCATTTGACGTAAAATTGTTAACAATTTATACTTTGAAGTATAATTTTAGATCAATGACTGTAAAATAAACTATTTTACTGCAAAAGACTCTTGTTTTAAGTAGCCTACATACTTAAGATAATTTTTTGAATTCGTTGGATAACCATATCTTGACAACAAAACAACAAATAATAAAAAATAAACTAAAAACCCTTTCTCGTAGTTAATAAGTTACTTTAAAATTGATATCTTTAATATTTACTTATCAAATAATATTTAATTACTAATAATGAAAAAGTGCAATAATAATAACAATACACTTTTTACTCTGCGCCTTGGAAGAATTGTTTTAGACAAACGCATACACTTAATAAAATTTTTTTAAGCCCTGTTACATTAGAAGAATTAACAACAGTAACTAATTCATTAAAAATTGGAACATCTCCTGGAATTGATCAGATAAACTCAACAATATTAAAATATATTTTCAAACACATCTGCCATGTATTGCTATATATAATTAACCTTAGTTTCCAAACCGGGGTTTTTCCAGAGCAATTAAAGAGGCTGTTGTAATTCCAATACACAAAAAAGGTTCTAAATTACAGTGTTCAAATTATAGACCAATATCACTGTTAACATCATTCTCAAAGATTTTTGAAAAATTAATGAAACAAAGATTGGTTCATTTTCTTGAAAGTATAAATTTTTTTAGCAGGAATCAATTTGGATTCCGAAATAATTTGAGCACCGAAAATGCTCTTTCAAAATTTATGAATGAAGTAGTTAATGGGTTAAATAATGGGATGAAGGTTAGTGGGCTCTTTTTAGATATTACAAAGGCTTTTGATACTGTTGATCATCAAATTTTGTTGAGGAAGCTCTATAACTGTGGTATAAGAGGGATTGCACATAAATGGTTTGAAAGCTATTTGGTTAAAAGGAAACAATGCGTCAAAATTGGGGATGTCAAAAGTCAATTTGGATATATCAAATTTGGGGTGCCTCAGGGGTCTGTTTTAGGAGCACTGCTGTTTCTTGTTTATATAAATGACCTTTGTAATGCCAGATTCAAGGGAACAGTTGTATCTTTTGCAGATGATACTGCACTTGTTTAGTCTGGGGTAACATGGAACGAAATTGAGAACAACATGAACTACGATTTACAAGCACTAAGGTGGTGGTTTATTGAGAATAATATGACTTTGAGTTCTAGTAAAACCAAGTATATAAATTTTAATATAAGAGGAGGGTATCAACATATTAATTCAATTAAATATAAATGCATACAGTGTATTTTGGGTAATAACAACTGCTCATCAGATTGTGATGTAGTGGGTTTTGAGGATAAAATTAAATATTTAGGTGTTATAGTGGATAAGAACCTAAACTTGAAATCTCATATATCGTATGTTAAGCAAAAAAGTATAAACTTAATAAGATTATTTTACCACATCCGTTCTTGTTGCAATAGTAAACTCTTGAGGACCTTGTACTTTTCATTGGTTCACAGTAGGCTTGACTATGGCATAGTATGCTGGGCGGGTACATATTTGACGAGTCTTAAACCATTAATTGTAATCCAAAAACAGTTTGTCCGATTGATCTTGGGGAAAAATCGAGATGAAGCTTCCTGGCCGCTATTTAAAGAATTAAAAATTTTACCCTTAAGGTATATTTATTTTTAAATATGTATATTTATAAAGTCTTAAAATTATTTTTCTTAAGATCAACGAACTACAGACATGATAATGAATATAAAGACAAATTGAGAAACAGGGATTTATATATTGTACCAAGACCTACTTGTACCTTTTTTATGATGACGGATAGTTTTTTAGCTCCAAAGCTCTTCAACAAATTACCTTCTTGCATTAGCCAAGAAACAAGATTTTGACTGTTTTTAAGGAAGTTAAGAAGTAAGTAGATAGTAAGTGATCACCTCCAAACAGGCGTAGCCTTGGAGGAATTTTCTCAAAACAAACTAAATCCTATAATTTAATTTAATTTAAAAAAGGACAGCCTGGGTATACATATTGTTAATTTTGTAATGAATGTGAATATATGTAATACACTACATTGTATTTATATATTTATGTATATATGTTTTGAGAAAATAAAGATTATTATTATTATTATTAATAACGATATATCGGAACCAAAATATCGATATTTCCGATATATCGGATATCGATACCAAACACTAGGCGACAATAAGCCTCATTGGCGGAAGATCCAACAGTCGTGTAGTCCCTTGCGTCTAAAACAATCGTAGTCCGTGTGTTAAAACAATATAACTTGTTGATTTTCGTTGGAATCTTTCTGTAAGCACGGCCTCGGTTTAGTTTATTTGGCCGATTTTTATATGGTCAGGGTAAAATATAAAAAGATTCCTCCGACTATGCTCTGAATATGGTTTGTTAATCATAGCCGTATGTGGTAAAATAACATATTCTATTTATGGATAGACGCTTTTCCAATCAAATGTAGTAGATTAGGTTACTAATACCGATTCCCGGTCAATCTTCTTTCGTCACATTTAATTCATTGGTCATCGGCCGCAAATCCCCCATCAAATTCTCTTTCGAGCTGACATTCTCTCAACAGGATAAACCACTAAAGAAATCTGCCATTTTTTCATAGTTCCTTTAACTGTTGTGTGAAATTCAAGCAGTTGTACTCTTTTATCTAGGACTGCATTACAGTATTTAAAAAAATATAATCTAATCTGTTTTAATGCGTTTCTAATAATACTGCATCAGTTTATTTTTTAGACAACCTTCACACGAATTCAATTTTGGAAACGGGAATATTGCAGTGGTCTCGTCTATTTTATTTGAACGGTACAAGTTCCTCCAGCTAAAAATTAAGAGGGCAAGAATTAATAGACCTCCCTACCCAAGCCAGTTTTCGTTTTTCTGCGACACTAGCGGCGACTTTTGGAACTTCGGCTCCATAAGAGCCCATCCCATGCTAAATCAGTGCACATTTTGCGATGTAAGGTTTCGCACGTACCCATTTAGCGTCCATATTTTTAAACATATCCATACTATGCGATGTATTATTTAAATAAATAAAACTCTAAACTAATGGAATTGTTTTTTTATTTTTTGAAAAAACGTCATAAAAAAACGTTATGGGCGATTCTCTAGAAAGTGGGTTATTTCATGTCCCAACCAGAAAAAAACATTTAGAAATAAATTTATATTAAATCAAATAGCATGCTCTGATTAAATAAATAGTAAATAAATACATGGTGGATTCCATATTCCTGAGTAATTTAACGTTAATTAGTAAAAAAATACAAAAACCGCTGTTTGTCATTCCTCTGGTATGTCCCCACCTTGAAATTCGATAAAGTTTGCTCATTATGACACATTTTAAGTGGTTTTAAAATTTACTAAATATTTTTATTTTGTTACATATTATATATATGTAATGTCATATTCTATTCAGACAAATTGTTTCTACTTATTTAACAATTTTATAAAACATTTACTTTTGTCCCTTGATTTTACTCATCATTCCTCTGACAAACTGTTGGTGTCAGATAAAAAAAGAGGGAAATTTAGTTGGCAGAAGGAATCTAAAGGATATTTTGTCCTAAAGTTTGGCAATATTATTTCCTTAAAAGAACATGTTCAGTAGCCTTCTGATGTTAGTGAGTGGTGGTTGTGTCGCCTCATCTGCTGCTGTCACACAGGCTGTCATCATTCCTCTGGTATTTTTTTTATTTAAATTTATATATTATTTTTTATTAAAAGCTATAAATCTAAACGTAATAGATGATAGTTTATTGTAGGCATAAATTTCTCATTTAATAATTGTATTTAATAGAGTGAAACCTAACCTAAAGCTGTAAACATCATTCCTCTGGCAAATTCTTGTCATTCCTCTGGAAACCGTCCTTCCTCTGGCAAACCGCCATTCCTCTGGCTACAAAATTGTATTTATTTTTATGTAAAAAATCCAAAGTCATATATTGTTAAGGATTAAATGGTAAATAGATAATATTCTCGGAAAGTTTAAGTCATGAATATCGAATATAGATCCTGACAAGTTGTATCATTCCTCAGGTAATCATTTTTTATTTTTTGTTGATAAATAATAAAAAAAATTAATTTTTCAAGCATTCCTTCTGGAAAAATAACACTTGAATATAAATCGATTAGAAAACACCAAGAACAGACATTAATTCCAAAATTTTTTTTGCCATTTATTGGCATGAAATAACCCACTTTCTAGAGAATCGCCCTTATATTAATGTCCAAAGTTGACTAGGCCTATTTTTAATTGATTATAGAAAAAAAACTATTCAGGTTATCGAAATTCCAAAAAGCAATTCTAGTAGGCCTAGTTTGGACATTTCCCATTACAACTATATTGAATTTAAAATTTTCCCTTTTACCCCATGGGGCATCAATATGGGTCAGCGTGAGAGCTGATTTTGAACATTTTTGGCTGGGTAAGAAGGACTCTTAAAGTATGCTGATTTCCTCTCCACGGAATTGTATACAGCCTTAAGAATTCTTACTTGAAGAAAAGCTTTGCTGCTTTAGGTTTTATAGTAATAATTCGCGCGGTAATACTATATGAATATTATCAAAGTAATATCACGAGAATAGTTTAGTACTAGTACTAATACCTTTGTAATGTACTTGAAAAATTAGTTCAAAAGATTAATTTATCTACAAAATTGATTTTGCTTGAAGTTCTTGTTTTTATTATTTGTGGCCATAATTTATTCTGTCTTGTTGTTAAATCAGCCAATACTAGGGCATTGAACTCTTGTCATTTTATGTTTTGATTTGTTTTATTAGTTCTTCGATGGTTATGATGAATAAATAGAAATGGAAGGAGTACGCTCCTTTGCTGGTTCTTTGTACTTATCTTTTAAAGCAGTGGTTCCCAAATCCCAAACTTTTTAGGTGGCGACCCACCAACGAACCCAAACATTTTTTGCGACCCACCATTGGTATAAATTTATATATAGGTGCATCAAACCCATCGAAAAATAGATTGTAGTAAAACAATGAAATAAGTAGTATAACATCGAAGTAAAACATTTAACCTATAACGACATAGACAAATACACATGTCGAGTGGTCGACAGATATCAAGTTTGTATTAAGACAAATAGGTAACACTGATTTTGAATTAAACAATATGTGAGTTGTTAAGTATAAAGACAATTTTTCTTTATAAATTTGGTTGAAATATAGCTTCAAAAAGTTCAACTATTGCAATCATTTCTATGTGTGTGTGTGTGTTTTGACTACGCAATGAAATTAATTGCAATTTCCTTTTTAGTTGCTCCACAAAAAAACGACCTTCAGAGGGTCCTGATATAATGAATAATAAATAGGCCTATTTAAAGTAAAGTCTCATTGCACCTACATTAGAGCATAAACATGATTTTTTTGAGCGTGGACTTCTGTATACTTAGTTTTCTTCCGGGAATAGTCAGTATTTAAGTAATAAAAAAGTATTTAAGTCAGTATAAAGTATTAAAATTTCGAAACACAGGGAGTAGGCCTATAGGATATTTTACACTAATAGAAGCATTAAAAATTATGAGGGTAACATGTTAATCTTGTAGATGTATTGAATACCACCATCATAGACCACCACATAGCTATTTTATGAACTGTTATCGTAATGGCCTACAGATCCCAATAAATGTCACTGGCAAAATATATGGTAGTCTTTGAATGTTTGTTGAGTGCCTAGACTTTGTCAAATAAAACACAGTGTAAAACCATCAAATCATCGAGAGCCCACTGTCCTGTCATAGTTATGTAAAGATCGTCGGAATCAATTTAATACCGTACTACTTCTAAAATGAGATTTTCCATAATATCCTAAGGTAAAATATCAGGTCCGAGGATAGATGATCGTTCCAAGGCGTACTGTCTTTATCCTATTAATCTCGTTGTTGATTGCAATCTACAGTATTTTCTACTTTTGTTTCCGACATCTTAATTATGAAAGCGATTTCAATGTCTATGAAAATAAATGTTTAAATTATTATGACTCCTTTCTCTCAGTCCTGACCTACTTATATTTTCTCACACTGTATTTAAAACCATGGTTTGAATGGCATGACATTAGCTGTTATCGTTTCTCTCTAATTTATTTTTAATGTCAACAAAATGGTTGTAAGTCAGAAAAAGTAAACTTTCGGAAAACTTAAAAAACTTTAATCATTAAAGAACACTTAGGGTATTAAAATTCAAAAAAATTTGGGGGCGTGTTGCTAGCCTAACGTTTAGCGTCTTGGACTTCAGTTCAAGAGGTCGCGGGTTCAATTCCCGGCATGCCCACACAAATTAGAGGGGTTTGGACCGCTTTCCCTTAAAAGTGCTTAGTATCTCTTCTGAAAAAATGCCATTGGCGCAGACACATAAAAAAATCCTGAAGGTAGTTTGAAATACAATCAGGCCTAGTAGGCTAATTGCTTTTTATGAAAAAATATTTTTTTTAATTCCCGACTTGGAATATTTACATTGGGCTTTTATGGAAGAAATATTGAATTTTAAATTTAAAAAATAGGCCTAAATTAAAATAACTGTAAAAGTTTTAGATGGATGGGTAGAACTACATTGAAAAACAAATCAGGGACAGTATGGCAATTGCAATATATAAACAAAAAGAACAGGTTTATAACCTCAATCTGTGGTTTTATTTCACATAAGGGTACCATGGGGACATATTAATTGACCATTAAAATATGCATTTACTGTAGGTTTGTTTTGACCTGAAGCGAAATGACTATTCAAAAACACATTTTAAAAATTGAGTAGGCCTAAGCCCTACATAGTTTCTAAGCTGATTATAATTTACATATAATGTTTACATTTTTCATGTCTAGCCTAAGTTAGTGTGAAAACATTGAAAAATGATGTCATCTCAACATTTTCCCCCACCCCCTATGCGCATCATCCTACCGTCATTTCTATACTGGACGCCTCCCCCCTATTTTCAGATGATGTAAGTTATGGACGACCCCTTATAGATTGAAACTGTGATGTTGTCTGTGATATATATCCAAGAGAAAACCCCAATTTTGGAACCTTAGTTCTTCATCTCAACCTTGTCAGGATTATCCTGCTGTACCTACGGTTAATGCGTTTTAGGATGGATGTTTTTTCTATTGTTGACTCCAGTGCATTGTTTGAAAGAGAAACATAATCGCTGTCAAGCGAAAGCAGTTTAAAACCCCTCACTTGGGCCTAAACCTAGAGGAATGCTGACCAGACGCTTTGAACACTAGCCTAACCCTTTATTCGGGATGCACTCTTTTTAGGGTTTGACAACAGAACAATGAAGAAAAACAGTGTGTTTAACTACTCTTGGAATCTTGTGTTTGACCAGCCAACTTTTTGGATGTCAGATCTGTGGTTAAATCCCATGTAGGGTTGTAAGAAAAAATCCACTGTAGTGTTAATGTGGGTGGCAAGATCCGAACGGCCTACTAGATAAACTACAGTAGGCTATATTCAGATAATATCTGAGATCAATATCACATTTGAGTTCGACATACTGTAAGGACGCGTTTCCTCATAAGATGCGGTGAAGCCAGAGATATGGGCCCCTACTTGGAATGTTTTACATTCAGTGTATATACTTTATGTTTGATATATCGGTGACGAGAGGCTCGAAATTCAGTGACTGAAATACCTATCATTGACAGCGGCAAATCGCTCTCTGCCGACGACTCAGACGATATCCATTCCAAACTTACCTGTGATGAGGTGTGTGCGCATCGTGCACTTGTGGTTTCAACCAATCAGAGCCTTGCTTAAGCCTCACAGCTGATGCTACATCAGATTTCAGTTTCCCAATATTCAAACTTTCATTATAAATGCTGTCATAGGCCTTACTGTGCTACTGCTTAGTTATTTATTCGTAGTATCCTCATTTTTATTGTGTGATGTTTTAAAATAGGTATGTTTTACCTATAACTACATAAATTATATTACTCCTAATGGAGAGCCTATTAAAAGAGTTCATCTGAAGCTTCTTCTTCGAAGAAAAAACACAGTGAAATAATTTGTTTCTTTACACCTGTTGATACATATATATCAACATGTGATTTATGCAGGATGAATAGTAGAATTCATGGATTCCTAAACAAAAAATATCTTTTAAACCAGTTTTTCAAATTTAAAGAAACAATTGATATGGAAGAACCTTTTTGTTCAAGACTGCATTGATAATAAAATTAAACCAAAGTTTGTTGGTTGTTACCTTTTATTTCAGAAGGTGCGTATAAAGAAGAAGAAATTCCTCTAAAAACCTAAGGTAGGCTACAACAATTTGACATGCACATTGACAATTCAGTGATAGCTGATTCTAAATCGCCGAGAGAGAGGCAGAGAAACAGGGGAAACGGCACTATCCCGTATCGTATCACCTGCGTATATCGCTAACAACAGGCCTACAGCCCCAGTGACTGTATGAGTGTGGCCTTGGACAAGCTGTCACTGATATTTCAATCATCAATATTTTCCACCAATATTTCCTTTTCACCAGAACGAAGTGAATCATGTTTTTCATACCGAAACAGACCGCTGGTGTTGGGCCGTCATGATAAGCAGCAGGTGTTAAACTGATCCCAACTCTGTGGAACAGTAAAGGAAAACTGATCATGAATCTGGGTACCTGAAACCCTCCAGGTATTCATCTAAGAAAATAATTGGATAATGCATATTTTGCAATAGTTTTCTGAGCCTAAGTAAAACCTGACAATAACTGGGTCTTAACTAACAACTACTGTACAAAAGATAGATAAAATACTCACATGTATGCAAAAGAGAGAAAAAATTACTGATCCCAAGCCTAGGCGAATGTAAGAGGGCGGTATATGCGTTAGCAAAGAATAAGGCGACTTCATCACGGTAAATACAAGTTTATAATGTCCCACTTCTAACTTCCAGCAAATGTCAGCTGCAACATACTTTCCTCTTTATCATTGTTAGGTATGAAAGTCTAACGGACGGATGTTATCAGATCATAGTTCGATGAGAAAACAACACGGAACATAATTAATAAAACGAGTACAACTTTATTAAGACACAGATAACCTTTTCTCAGCAAACAACACACACGAGCACCAATTCAACTCACAACACACGGATCCAAATTCTTGACAGTTTCTGTTATCTGTCTCAGATGTTAATTTTACGCTCGGTCCAGTCAGTCGTCGAGTTTCACTTCTTGCTCGGCAGAGCCGACAAGGAAATCAGGTTAGCCAACATCATCAATACTGAACTCAAATGTCCTTTACCTTTTACTATATGAAACGTAATAAGAAAGAATAAGGGGTCGTCAATAAGTTACGTCATCTGACATCTGAAATAGGGGAAAATGGGTCCAGGATGTAAATGACGGTAGAATGATGTGCGCGGGGGAAGTAGACTCTGAGATTGCATAATTTTTCAAATGTTGTTTTAAAACTAATTTTGATGGGAAATTATAAACACCCTCTGTAAATTCATTAAATTAAAGTTGAACAGCATAGAAAATTCATTAGAAACGAATTATGTAGGCATAGGCCTATTAGATTTTTACAATATCCGTTTAAAATGGTCATTTTAGCTTCAAGTCGAAACAAATCTCCAGTAACTGCAGAATGTTTTCCAGGCAGAGTCAGCGCCCATAACTATAATAAATGTAGGTTATAAAGTTGAAAAAGTTCTGATTTGAATCATTGATTCATCGAATTAGCCCAGAATGGGTTCAAAACTTAGTTTGTTGGTTTTAAAAACTCAGTAGAAGAAACCTTTAAATGACTTTCTCAAATATTGGCATTATTTTAGGAGTTTGTTTTCTATGATGTCATTTTTCCGGGGTCAGGCGGGTTTATGACGGTAGGAAGATTGTAGGAAGGGGGATTAAAAATGGCTAAAAAACGATTACGTAATTTATGGACGATCCCTAAACAATAAAATATAAAACCTAATGGGAAAAGTAAACGACTCAAGACTATAACACAATATTATGACCTCATTAATAGAGTATAGATGCTTTTTCCTCCAACATTTCAATATCGTGATTTTCAAACTTTTCAGATTAATAAAAATTGGCGATTCAAATTGCCTAGTTTTAGAGCATCAAGGTTTACATTTATTTAAAGCAGTTTCATAATGTCCAGGTTCTATAACGTCTCCAGATTCATTTTTTCAGATTTCTTAAATAGCTCTTTCAAAACGCCCAGGTTCCAAAACATCCAGGCCTCAAACTTTACAGGACCCCACTTAAAAATGGGTTTCGCAAGCACCAGTTACAAACCATTAACGACACGAAATACTTGTATAATTGGCGCCAATTCATGGGGCCCAGTCCACGCATGGGGCGGGGAGTGGGTAGGCTGGGAGGAGAGGGGAGTAGTAGCGGCAGCGGCGGCTGACAGTGTACTAGCCTAGCTGCGTGCAATCGGCAGCTCGCACGTAGTTATTGCTTCTCTGCCAATCGTTGTTTAGAGTATCAAGACGCTTTAAATGAAATATTTTATATTATTGAATAGAATTATAACAGATAGTTATCGTAATGAGAGTCAATGTTCCGTCGGTCAATGTTTTTAGGACGACATGTAGTGACACGCTATTGTTGACGGCTGAGAGCAGAATGACAGTGCTGCGCTCTAGCGACGCGTTGTCGCGCATGCGCACTAGCCGTTTTTGCTACCGCGCATCCACCGCACTAGGCCCCAAGAATTGGCGTCAGTTATAAAATGTCGTTACCAAAAATATTAGTATTTGCTAATGATAAAAACTTGTAATTTACTACTTATGTTTTCTCGGTTATGAAACGAAATCTTATTTTCTACTAATTACAAAGTCACTATTATTAGTTTAATTTGATTCTTCTCTGTGAGTAAAGTGAGTTTTGGATCTGAACGCGTTGTGAAACCTGGACTATTGGGGCCTCGTCAACTATGACAGATAATTCAGGTTAAACCCTTTGAAACCCAAATTATGATGCACCAAGAAAAAATGTTTTCCTAATTTTTCTTTTGTATAGGGTCTAAATAAGACATTAAAACTGTTTTTTTTCAAATTTTCCCTCACAGGTCAAAAAAAATGTTATTGCTTAAAAGCAACTACGGGCAATTGTGGTTACATCGGACTAGACCCTAATGCCAATGTCCCCTACGTCCCCACACGTTGTCATCAGGTATTAATAAAAACCGTTCTATTTCCTTTTCGTCCAAATATTTTTGGTCCATTGTGAAGTTTAAATCATGTCCTATACGAAATGGCCAAAAACATATAATTAACAAAAAATATTAGCTGTACATGAATTTAATATTAGCATGGGGTTATATGGAGAAACTGAATTAAACTAGTGAAATTTAATGTCACATCCGCCCATAGTTGCTTTTTGGCAACACGGCAATTTTCTCATATAAATTATGGAAATACTCGCTTAAATTACTAAAACTTATTAGAAACATAAACTAGAATAACTGAGGATTGATAAGATATTTTTCCCACAATACGAAATATCTAGAACTATAGTAAAAGATCGCTTGAAAAAGCACAACTTACCACTAACCTCCAAACCATGTGGTCGCTCTAAAGAAAATTCTCTAATGCAAAGAGAACTGCGGACTAAACTCCCATCCAGTGGCCATTTCTGAACTAAAGGGTGTTGACAAAAGGCAACTGTGGGCTTTTGAGGTTCAAACAAAATAATTTTAGAGAAAAATCGACAGAAACATGGCGTTGCCAAAAGGCAACACTGGGCGCTAAAGGGTTAACCATAAAACAAATGTGTAATAAATAATAAGACAAGTAAAATAGTGAGAAGCAATTGAAAATATTCTGGTGAGCTCGTTAGAAAAAAAAACATTTTTGCCCAAAACTAGATTGCCCATAACTAGCTTAGTTTTAAAGATACAATTATATAAATCGGTTGAAATTTACATTTAATTTCTGTTAGAACATAAATATTTAGTTAGAAATACTATATTGTTTTGGGTTTTTTAGGAAAAACTGTCGAAATCCACAATTTTAAATACCAACTTATAAAATTAAATTTTTAATTAGAAAGATATTTTTCTCTTGCTATCAAAAATAATACATGATAAAATAAATTTAAAATCAAACAAAAATTTTCCTAATCTTTGTTATGGGTGAAGTTCGGGAAATATCAAAAATAGTATAAGGAAAACAACTGATTGGCAACGGAAAGCTGATTTACAAACCAATAAACTACTTAATTCCTTCTAAACTTTTCACTACCATTAACGTATACAACGTAATGGATTATGAGGTAGTTAGATTTTTTAGCGAATTTCCCCTATAGGGAAGTAGCTATTACCGTAGGCGGCACAGTGAGACTTAAGCCCGGGACCATGTTATTTTTTCATTCTGAGGTCCCCAGACCCCAAAAACACCGTTCGTCCATTTTCATATATATATATATATGAAATATATATATATATCGCGCCTACGGACAGGGATATATATATATATATATATCCCTGTCCGTAGGCGCGATAACCTTTGTAAAAAAGGTCCGATCTTGATGAAATTTGGAACAAACGTATAAAGCGTCATTCATGACTTCGAGTTTGAAAACAAGTAAGATTGATTTACTTTAAGAAGGGTTTTTCACAAAATAAAATTTATTTTCAAGATTTAACACCATTTTACTAATTATTTTTAAACTTAATTGTCAAAATTGAATTCAGCTTAAAAAAACAAACAATTTACCATTTTGAATTATTATTCTATGTCAATCCGTTGCTTAGATTTAGGATAATATTGGATGTGCTAAACACAGTACGTTGTCCAATTTTGTTTTTAATTTTTTCCTCCAAAAAGTACAGTCACCCTGATTTGAGATTTAAAAAAATACAATTCCGAACATGTGATTAAATTTGCAGGTGTTGAATATTTTATTTGTGTTTATTTTGAATAGTTAGAGTTCATTGATCAAGATTTTGCAGAAAATATATACTATATCAAAAAATACAAATTATTTTTAAATTTAATAAAGAAAAGTAAGAGCATTTGGAGGGGGGATGTCTTGGTCTAAACTGCCTGAAAATGTAGCATAATATATGGTATGTTTACAATTATGAGGATTGATAATATGTTTTATTGAAATTGGCTGCAGATGTAGGTATGTTGCAACAGGGATGTTTTAATTACTATAAAACTGACCATATGATTGAATTTAATTTTTTCATGAAATTAAATTATTTGTTTGTTTTAAGTGTTTTGAGTTCATTGGTTATATGTTTGTTGACATTTATATTCTATAACAAGATTACAGTTATTAAAAATTAAAAGACTAAGAATTATATAAAATACAAAAGTGTATGTATTACTAATGAAAACCAATATGGTCTCTTTGTTAATTTTCCTCATGTTTAAAGCTCATGAATGATTAAATATACGTTTTTAGTTTATTATTTACATAACATATTCAAACAATACTTTCCTTCAAATAAGTTGAATGCTCACATATACAAAATAAATCCTTTGGAAATTCGCTGAGTACGCAGGTCTGCTGCGATGGGGTTATTTTAACTAGAAGCGGTCAGGGCAAAAGTAGAGTACTAGACAATGTACTTCTTTTGTTTGAAGTAAAATCATGTGTTTCTGTTATCCTGTAATGCCTTTGTTTACTATCAAAAAAAATTATATTACTGTTAAAACAAAACAAGATGAAAGCAAGAAACAGACGCGTAGATGTTACGTAGAATTAACATAACTAGTAAACTCGTTGCTCGAAATCGAGCAAAACAACCAAATTTCTTTCTCCTCAAGGTTATCCATCTCTTGCACGGAAAATGGCAGCAACGTCTGTGGTAATTGCAATATTTTTTTGTGTTTTATCCAAATTTTTGTCTGCAAAGATATTTATACAGACATCATTCTCTCATGACTGATGGCGTATCTCTGTCATTGTAAAGTAAAGGGCTCAACCTCTTATATGTGCCAATGTTTGTATCAATACGATTTTACTCGCGCACCGTTTTAATATGGCGTTTCGTTGATACTCATGAGTTCTGTGTAAACGCCTTCTTCGGTTTCGAGGCATTATTGTTGTTAGGAATAAGTTAGAAAAAAACTAACATTACATGTAAAAAATGTGATTTAGGTTAAGTTATAGATAAATTAAGTTTATGGGGCAACATTACTACAACCACAGAACATCACTAAAAATGCAAAAAGAACTGGTAAAATATTGTTTAATGTTTACATCATCATGGTCAAAACTTCACAGTTGAACAACATTTAAATAGTTTTATGAAAAATTTACATTTTCATTTTTGGATCATTAAGTTTTACTCACAAACACTTCACACTAACATTCACCATCACCTCAAAGTAAATTGTTTATTCAATCGAATTCCTCTAGGTGTCTTTGTCATATATAAATTATTAGTTAAAATAATTATTCTTGGGATGATAATAAATTAATAAACCAAAACAAATATTTATTTGAAAATCGACATTATATTTTTTTTTTATAAAACACACATGATTTTAAACAGGTTGCTTTGAATAGGTACCGGTATTGTAGAATTAATTATATGTTTTCAAAAAAAACTCCAGTTTGTTTCGTAGGTTTTATTATTATAAGAAAACTTTCTGTAATTCAGTATCTACGTCTAAATATATCCCATCTTAATATTGAGCCGAACTGAAATAGTTTTCTAAATCTGCTCATAAATAAATGTTTAAAGTTTGCTTCAAGATATATATTCATATTCAATTCCATTCAAAACACCTGGCTTTGCTGAAAATCTTTGTTTATTCGACTCAGCTGCTTTGTTTCAAATGTAAATTCCCATGTTAAATCTTATGGACAAATATGAAACTTTAAGGGCGGATATAGGGCCGTTCCCTTCAGTCTAATCTTCATAAATTTTATTTCCTGCAAAACTTCACGCCAAGCTCTTTCAAACGACACCTAAATCATTAAAATCGGCCCAGTAGTTTAGACGGAGTAATGATCACAAAAAACCCCTAGCGTATTAAATAAGTAATAATACGATTATAGAATATACAGGGTGAATCTTCTAAGCCGTCCACAACAGATTATAGACAAACGACTTAACATACAAAGACGAAACAAAACATTTCCCCACTAAATCATACCTAAGGATCAAAGTAAAAATATTTTTTATCTTTTTAAAATACAGGGTGTTCCAAAAACCGGGGGTCATGGGTTCGAATATCAGAAATTTTAAATACAAACATATGTCATATTATACATCATTTTAAAGCTCTAAGCGAGATAAACAATTTGGTGAAAACAGAACTCAATTATCTTTATTATTTTCAAAATGGCGGCCATTTTTGTGAAAAATATAGGTATTTACGGAATACCCTGTATCTCGAGAACTACTGAAAGTTTTTTCGTTCTGTTTGAAAATTCTTAATCCTTGTTAACTCAGCTTTAATTTGATATGCAACATGCCAACATTAAAAGAAAATAAATATTTTTTTAAAAATTTCATTTTTTATAAATGTTGGTAGCACTGAAAATCAAAAATTTTAAATGGCAACATATGTTAAATAGTATATCATTTTAAAGGTCTCGCAAAAACCTACAATTTTTCAATTTATACTTCCCCTCTATCTTTGGTAGTTTTTCAGTAAAAAACAAAAAACATTGTTTTACCATGTAACGCCCATGTTAAATGTGCAGTACTCAAAGCATTTAAATTTGCATCCTTTAATATTGAGAACAGCAAATTTAACATGGGGAAAATAGAGTTTTTCGTTTATTACTGAAAAACTACTAAAGACATAAGGGAAGTATAACTTGAAAAATTGTAGTTTTTTGCAAGACCTTTAAAATGATATACTATTTAACATACGTTGCCATTTAAAATTTTTGATTTTCAGTGCTACCAACATTTATAGAAAATGAAATTTAAAAAAAATATTTATTTTCTTTTAATGTTGGCATGTTGCATATCAAATTAAAGCTGAGTTAACAAGGATTAAGAATTTTCAAACAGAACGAAAAAACCTTCAGTTGTTCTCGAGATACAGGGTATTCCGTAAATACCAATATTTTTCACAAAAATGGCCGCCATTTTGAAAATAATAAAGATAATTGAGTTCTGTTTTCACCAAATTGTTTATCTCGCTTAGAGCTTTAAAATGATGTATAATATGACATATGTTTATATTTAAAATTTCCGAGATTCGAACCCATGACCCCCGGTTTTTGGAACACCCTGTATTTTAAAAAGATTAAAAATATTTTTACGTTGTTCCTTAGGTATGATTTAGTGGGGAAATGTTTTGTTTCGTTTTTGAATGTTAAGTCGTTTGCCTATAATCTTTTGTGGACGGCTTAGAAGATTCACCCTGTATATATAGAATATAGATATAGATGATTCAATAGTTTTGAAAAGAAAACTCTAAAAAAGAGACATGAAGATGCGCCAAGCAATAAAGATCCATATGACCTAACCTCCATTTAATACACAATTGATGTGGTTGGACTGTGAAAACTAATTTCGAAGCGTAGAACGAGTACATAGACACTTTTAAAGCAGATGAAATAAATGACGTTCAAATTCTGTGAGGAATTTCTTACCCATATTGAAGTTTCAAGTTTAAAGTAAAAAGTTATTTTTAAAAGTTTGCCCCAATGAAAAGTTCAATTACTGGCCATTTTTCCATTGCTGTGGCAACAAAAATTAGTTAAAATTTTTTTTAATCACAAATATTCACACACTTCCTCATTGAAAGGTATTTTACGCTGCGAAACTCCATACTTAATCAACATGAAACTAAAGCCTATTTTACCAAGTTAGTTGTTTATAAGTCATGAATTGACGCGGGCTGCTAGTTGTAAATAAAAACAAATTAGCCGTTCATCACTTTTCTTTATATTAGTGGATGTCCTTAAGAAACTTTTTATTAATGAACTAATATTTTTCCTTGGATTTTCTCACCGGGATCTTTATTCAAGTATATGGTTGATGTCAGATTGCTCTTATGGTTTTCTCAAATGTTACGGGTAGTTTTGGTTTTGTAACTAAGATAAAATAAGCAATCAAGTACATGTAAACCCATTAAAAAGTAATAAACATATGGCATTTGATTTCAGATTTTTTTAGGGGGAAATATCACATATGTGGTATTATTATAGTAAGCAGTAAAATATATTTCCAGTTAAAAATCTGACGTCTGTTATCTTGAAAGTAGGCGAGTTAAGAGGAATTTCTGTGCAAAAATTGGTTTTTGAGCGTAGCAAACGAGTTCGGCATAATCCTTTTAATTGTTAACGCCATTTTAGTTTTATTATTACATTATTTTGCTAGTTTAACATTCCCTGTATTTATTGCAGTATACGAGAACCTAAGGGTATACGTATATAAATTAACACTCTGTATACGTGAGTAAATACGCCTGCAGTTGAACAGATACACCATCCTTGCACTAGTGTTTCATTTGTTGCCTCTGACTGAGGTACGGCATTTACATAAATGAAAATTAATGCATTTGCCGATTAATTTTTAGAGTATACTTAGAGTAACTAACAAATACTGTTGTTAGAATAGAATAAAACGAAATGTTAATATTGACCATATTGAGTACTAAATAGTGTTATTAATAAGGCACTAGGAAACAAATAATATCGTTAAAGCATTTATGAACCTTAGGTATAAAGTTGTTCTTGATTACTGAGGAGAAAAAATAAGAATGTATTGGTATGTTGGTGAAATTTAAAAAAAGGTACCATTCCTTCATAAACTTAACACACACGCATAAATTAGAAACACCCGCTTAATTCATAGCCTCCAATGTCCCAACAATTAATGACGACAGTCTTTGTTTCCTTTCATAATTTCCAACCATCCAAAAAAAACTGATAAACCGATACCCCCATCATTTTCAGGGCCGTAAAAACCTTTTAAATGTCCCAAAGCAATCGGGCGATCGCAGAAAAAGCCGACCCGACGTAACATCAAACATCTGCGGGACAAATCGAAGGGGTGTCGGTTTTTGCGTGGGCGGAGAGGGTTATTCGCACCCCACCTGTCGGGCGAGGGTAAGGGGTGAACCCAGCTGGGGAACGGGTGAAGTTTCCCTTTTTGTCGGATTTCGGAAGCGGATCAGGTGCGTCCGTTTTCACGGGCGTTATCTCCGGATCGGAAGGTCACCCTTCTGTATCACACTATCTCCGCTTCTCTAGCATTTTTTGTAGTTTTTGAAGCTGTACAATGGGAGGTTTGATCGGCTCCGCTCGCTCCTCGCGAGGTGTCGAGTGGTAGGAATAGGCGGGCAACCCTTCAGAGGTGACAGAGGGGAAAGTTCAATCGGGCAAAAGATGATTGAGCTGAAATTTAAGATATTTTTTTAAATTTGGTACAGGAAATACGCTAAATTATAGAAACCCTAAGCCAGATAATTACGATGACATTGCCAGGGTTTGTAAATAACAAAAGTTACAATGAATTACATCGGTAGAAACACTGTATTTCAATTTTTATTTTCTGAAAGTTACGTTTTACACAAAAATAAACAGAAAATCTTCCAGCGATGTGTTCATACTCAGCTTCATCAGTATTTCTACAATTTGTATGAAACTCACAAACTCGTTTTAAGAAATACATAAATACAGGGTGACAAATAAGTCTGGAAACGGCTTAATATCTTTTTAACTAAATCCGTTAGAAAATTCAAATACCTGCACAGGCCTTAGTATAGATAAATACTCGTAGTCGTAGTCAACATTAGATAGAGAGCTGAAACCCGGTTAATTTGTTTTGAATATTGAATAATATTAGTCTATGAGCTAGTTGAATTTTAATCTCCGATGGGGGACGGCTCATGAAGAGTCAGTAAATAATCTTAAACGTAAGCAAAATGGTAGGTGTTTAATTTTATAAGATTTAAATTACAGTGTATGAGTACAGTATTTAAAAATATTTTTAAAACTAATTAAAACAATGACATACACATTGCAACCTCTTCAACAATCATTAAATGTGATGAATTTATGGATGGAACTTGGTTTTGCCACTTTTCACAATAAATGTTCAAAGTGCTCACCTCTAGTAGTTTGTTAATAAGCCAGACGATGGTAAAACCCATTTACTGAATTTTGAAAACTTCCAATAGGTATCGAATGAGTTTCTTGAAAGATGCCTCATTTACTGACTATTAATGGGCCGTCCCCCATCGGAGATTAAAATTCAACTAACTAGCTCATAGACTAATATCATTAAATATTCTTAACAAATTAACTGGTTTTCAGCTCTCTAGCTAATGTTGACTACGAGTATTTAGTAAAAGTAAGGCCTGTGCAGGTATTTTCAGCAAGAACTTTGGACAGCCGCCATTTTGTAATGGATGAACCTTTTGAGACGCGGTTTCCGGCAATGAACTTCACTTGACCAGCCCTTTAAAGTTATGTGCATATCAACCTATGCTTACATTAAAGATCATCACCTACTCCTCATGGGTCGTCCCCTGGTGGAGGTCAAAAAATGGTAATGCTTGCAAAAAGTAGTTTTCATACATATAAATTGATGTGAAAGGTTTGAATTTTCTTACGGATTTAGTTAAAAAGATATTAAGCCGTTCCAGACTTTTTCATCACCCTATATTGACTGTTGTTTATTTGCATACGCCATACGTCTGTTATATCTTTCACGATTTATTTTTGGTAGACCTTTGATATTGGCGGAGAACGGTGAGGAATACATATTTGAGATATCAAAACCTAACTACCATGGTGCACATCATGAGATTCCAAGTTTAGATTTGACACCAAGTGTCTACGATGTGTAGTTTTGGCTGTGACCCCAAATATACCA